>JANAVB010001800.1:38456622-38733342 GCA_029216955.1 Iris pallida
AGTGTTGTTTATCGTATAGTACTCATATTTTGCTAACACAACATATGCATCAAATTTTACAAACTTTCTCTTACATAAATCACAATCGTACAGATCATTGCAAATGTAAAACAAAACTAAATTGCCTCCATAAAATTATCTAACCCCGGACTTTTCTCTCCCACAGGACGGCTCTGGTCTAGGGCAGACTGACCGACAGCCTAGAATCCAAAGACTATAAAAAAATACTAACAAGAATGTATCTAGAGTAAAACAATAATGTACTATAGGTTATCCTTAACTCAAAAGAGTGTGGTGTAGTGGTTATCATGTTAGACACACTAGAGGTTTCTTGTTTCAAATGTTGGTGGCAACATTTATTAGATATATTTATAATACTTTTATTTTTGTTAGAATTTTTTTTACATTATATATGGGGTTACCATTTTGAAAGGTTGTCTTGGAGAACCACCCCCCCCCCCCCCCCCCCCCCCCCCCTCCTCCCCCCCCCAAAGTAGGGGTGGGCACGGATCGGGCCCAAATTTTATGGACTCGGACCTAACCCGTTAATTGGCGGGACGGGTCCAAAAAATATTGGAACCGGAACA
This sequence comes from Iris pallida, assembly GCA_029216955.1. Classification (NCBI taxonomy): domain Eukaryota; kingdom Viridiplantae; phylum Streptophyta; class Magnoliopsida; order Asparagales; family Iridaceae; genus Iris; species Iris pallida. The sequence goes on from JANAVB010001800.1 coordinate 38,457,210, forward strand.
GGCTCAACCCGTTCGAAACGGGTCCGAACCGGACCAATCCGCGGGTCCAAACGGGTCCAAAAAAAGTTAAAAAAAATTCTAGAATAGTAAACATTTACATATATTATATTATCTATAAGAACAAAACAAGTCTTATGTCTTCCCAAATTTCTAGAATTTATTTACTAAACAATAATTTGTCTATTATCTATAAACTATAATAGCAAAAATTTTAAAATTGATAAAAAAATGCATACCCCTAGAAACGGATCGGTTCGGATTTCCGTTTATTTTGAAAATAGAAACTGTCTCGTCCCGTTAGTGTCACACGACCCGTTCCGACCCATCTCGTTTAAATTTCAAATTTTATGAACCAACTTGTTTAAATATTTTACAATTTGAACCGAATCGAAACCACATATCTTTAAACGGTATGCCCACCCCTACCCCCAACCACGAGCTTAGGTCTGGCCATGCTCTTCGATGATTTGAATTCTTAAAGAAGAACCAAGCTCGCTAAGGCCTGGTTTGGTATTGCTAATGCTTTAAAAAAAAACATGAAGAAACACGTGAAGCTTTCCAAACCTCTCTCTCATAAATTTAGGTAAATGTGTTGGGCACTACTGAGTATACTAGTGACGACACAAATGTTTTTTTTTTCAATATCTAAAATGTCGTTAAAAAATTATTAGGGGATAACTCAAACTAAAATATAAAATGTAATTTCTGTAATTTCCTAAATCTTATTCCACTTTTTTTTCATAGTTTCTTATTAGATAGCCTCATTTGAAATTATTTCTGAAAATTTGAAGTCAATTAATGGAGTTTCGAAACTTCAAGAACATCCGTTTGAGACGATTAATGACTGCCAAATTTTGACATTCCTGAATATGTACATGACTGTCCAAATTTTGAGAGTTCTGAAGATATAGAAGTATATTTCAAGATCGTTAAACTTTTGGCAGTCTTATGTATTGTTTGGACTGTCAAAATTTTGACAGTCCTGAAGACATAAAAGTGTATTGTTCCATATCATGTGTGTTGTCCCTGAGTAAACTCTATAGTGTACTTAACTTTTGCCTAATTTTAAAACATGTTACAAAAATAAACTAGGAAGCTTAGGGTCAGCATGACATCACAGTGACACCATCTCAAGTTGGGAACATATAGATTCATTGCCAGCTTCTATGCCCCATAATCAAAGTAACACACAAGCTTTGACCAAAGGAAAGTCTCAAGAATTGAAGAATCCCCCACCCCACCCCATATAGGTCCAAGGTCCAAATCCTCCTATATAAACACCCATGTCTTTCTTTCTTTCATAAAACCCATTCACAATCAAATCCAAAATATTGACAAGAACCATGACAGAGACACAGAGAGAGAGCCAATGTGGTGGTGTTGTTCTTGAGAAGCCAAGGCAGGTGGCCAGGAAGTTCCTGGCCAGGCCGCAGCATGAAGGGCAGGGTGCCATTGTGAGGAGGAGCATTGGGAGGTTCGAGCTCAAGTACTTTGATCCATTCCTTGTTCTTGATGAGTTCTCAGGTTGGTTTGTTGCTGTTAATTATTTCGGATTGCTAAGTTGTCCGCAGTTTGTAATTATAGGTGTGACTGACAGCCGACGTGACGGTCGGCCATTGGTCCCTTAGTCCAGATGGAATCCGAAGATAGCAGGAGAGGCCAATGGCTGGCTGTCACGTCGGCCGACGGTCACACCTACGATTACAAACCGCAGACAAAATAAAAATATTATATTCGTAATTATTTTGAATATGAGATTGCTGACTCGTAGGTGATGTTGCTTATTTATTTCTTTCTACTACGTACTAATGTTCTCGTGTCTGTCTTGAATCTTGATCTTGCAGTTTCGGCTCCTGCTGGATTCCCTGATCACCCTCATAGAGGTGTACATAATATATATTGTTAAAAGGGTTATTAATGTTGGATGAATTATTTTGTCTGCTTTTAAGTCATTGAAATGTGGGCTTGTGCTGATCTTTTCGTACATATTTTTGTGTCCATTTCAGGTTTTGAAACTGTCACTTACATGCTAGAGGTACCTTCTTTTTTTGAATAGTTAATTCTACTCTATTGTCCAACTTAACCACATACTTTTATTACATCAAATCATTTCTCTCTCTCTCTATCTAGTGTTAGGTATTAGACCGGCCGATGGGATTGAATTATCTTATCTAGAGCTATTTTGTTGTCCTTCATCGATTTCGGATGAGCATCCGTGATTCTAATCCCTTGCGGGTCACGTTGATCCTAGGGGTTGCCTTAAGCAAAAGAAGGTTGTCCGAGCTCTCTAGTCTAGTGGTATTAGAGCGGACATCCGGAGGGGCCGGCAAGGTTCGAGCCCTCCAATTGTGTGTGTGCGTGTGATTTCAAAAAAAAAAAAAAGTCTTGTCTAGTTTATTCCTAGGCCGGCCATGTAAGTATGATTTGGGAAGAGTGAAAAATAGAAGAGGAAAATTTTTGAGAGAAAAGTGGAACAAAAATGAGAAATATGTTGTTTGGAAAGGGTGGAATAAAAGTGGAAGAAAACAAATTTGGGAATAAAATTCATGTGGGTCCCACCAAATAATAAATTCTTCTATAAATTAAAGAAAAATGAACACACATGTGAGAAATTATCTAATTATTCCTCAATTAATTGATTGTCTTTTTTATGTTGCATTTATGTTGCCTTTGATATTTGATCTAAATAGTAATTCGATCTTTGTTCAAAAAGTGTCGAATGCGAGTGACCCTTGTGGTCAGTGGGGAAGAGGCATAAAAGGTGTGGCTGGGGTGACGAAATATTAGTAGATTGAGATACGGAAGCGTATTATTCTTTTCATTTATGATAGGAGTTGGAGGATAGTGGATCCAAAAGACATATAATGCAGTGTGCACAAAAAGTCTCCAGCGTTACGTCGGATACTGTAAAAAAAATTGTTTAAAAAGTTACATTTTGACTTCTTTTTTCTCTCTCTACATTTTGGTCATCCAAAAAAGAAGAGAGAAATTTTATTTTATTTTTTCCTTCATTTTTCTAGCTCTCAAATTTTTACAAAATTTCCAAATATAGTGTTAAGGTCGATGTTTTTTGCACGTTTCATCTACTTGGACTAACCATCGATACCACGATCATATATGCCCACACACCCAACTTCCTCATGATCCTACTCTCGAACAGCTGCCACAACATGCACATCTATCGCGCTTCCTCCCTCCATCCACACGAAGTTTAGAAAAGTATTGCATATTTTTTAATATATATATATATATATATATATATATATATATATATATATATATATATATATATAGTTTGGAAACAGTAAGTAGTCGCAGCATAACATAAAAGTTGTTGAGAATAGGAATCATAAATCATTTATCAATTGGATCGTTAATTGAGTGAAGTAATCAATCTTCTGTTCCAGAGTTGTCAATGTTAAGTATCTTGTTGGAACTCTTACAGGGAGCAGTGACACATGAAGACTTCGAGGGGCACAAGGGAACCATAAAAGCCGGCGACCTCCAGTGGATGACCGCCGGCAGGGGCATCGTGCACTCGGAGATGCCGGCAGGGCCAGGGGCCAACAAGGGCCTGCAGCTCTGGATCAATCTCTCCTCCAAGAACAAGATGTGAGCACACAGTACCGTAATCCATAAATCCTAATTTCATGTTTCATAAGCAAATGGTACATAATATTATCCAAAGGGTCTCCTTGGCAACGATACTTTCATCGATTTTGAAAGATTTTTGAGCTAGTCATTTATGAAGTGTTTAAAAATATCTTGCTGGATAGTTTTTCTGAATCACTAGTTTTGGTCGGCTCAAAGATCTACCAAAATCAGAGCAATGTAATTTGGATATCTTTATAAACACCACAAATTGGGATAGGGTTTTGTTAACATGTGCCCCACATCTTAAGCATAATTAATACATAGTCTTTTATTTTGAAATTTTTTATCAAAACTCAATAAACATTAAAAAAAAGTTTTTTTTTTTGCATTGGAAAATGTAATTAACGTTCAATGCAAAAAACTTTTTGTATTGGAAAATTATTATACTGGGTCTTGATAACATTTTTCAATGCAAACAATTACTTTTTTTAATATTTATTAGGTGTTGATAACAAATTTTAAAGCAAAATGCTAAGTGTTAATTATCCTTAACATGTGTTCTAAGGGCACATGTTAACAAAATTATTGCCATAAAATTTTGCGGTCCATTTGATGTGGAAGTGAATAATTTTCTCCTAACATCTATGATTTACCACTTGTCAAACTATTTTATATTTGCAAGTTATATGAGTTTATAAGTTATTGTTTGGGAGGACAATATTGATATAATCTTTTTTTGTAAGAACTCTTGTTTATATATGAACATGTAAGTAATTTTATTGTTTTAAAAAAATTTACCGCTCGTTAATGAATTACCAAGCATCGGTTAGATTGATTTATATGTTACTACTTAAAATCGTCCAAAATCGGACCCCTTACAACCGCTTATAACATATTCTAAAAACATCTCGTAACCGTTGTCCCACCAATTGCCAAGTATACCTTTACTGCGAATAAGGTTTGCTTGTATTATTAACCCATATCAAATTACATACACCATCACATATACCCCTAATAGTATGTTATACGGACACGAAATAATGTGTTTGTATCCGTTTCGTATCCATAATCGTATCTGTGTGTGGCTACATTGCACCTATATCAAAATTACGTATCTTGTACTCGTATTGTGTCCATATCCGATACTGCATGCATTATTAACCCATAAGCAACTGAATGCACCAATCACATATACCCCTAATCGTATGTTACACGGACACGAAAAATGTGTCCATATCCGTATCGTATCCATAATTGTATCCGTGTGTGGCTACATTAATTGCACCAAAAAATAAAATCTCCATATCTTGTACTCGTATCGTGTCCATAATATAACCGAATCTACGTACATTGTACCTGTATCATATCCTGGTCGTATCCATGTCCATGCAACATAGTCCTAATACCGTAGTTCTTTTTTGGTTCCGTCACAGGATTAAGCCAAGATACCAGGAGTTGCAGAGCAAGGAAGTCGCACGCGCTGAGGAGAGCGGAGTCGAGGTGCGGGTCATCGCCGGGGAGTCCATGGGGATCCGGTCTCCGGTGTACACCCAGACACCGACAATGTACCTGGATTTCACCATGAAACCGTCGGCCCACCTCCTGCAGCCGATACCGCCGACGTGGAACTCGTTCGTCTACGTCCTCGAAGGCGAAGGGGCGTTCGGGTCCGAAAGGTCCAGCCCGGTCGGGCCGCACCACCTCCTCCTGCTGGGGGGCAACGGAGACGGGGTCGAAGTGTGGAACAAGTCGACGAAGCCCCTCCGGTTCGTGCTTGCCGGGGGCGAGCCTTTGGGAGAACCGGTGGCCCAGATGGGGCCCTTCGTTATGAACACAGAGGAGGAGATTGACCGGACGATAGCCGACTACGAGTACTGCATCAATGGGTTTGAGAAGGCCAAGCATTGGAGGGGGGCGAGGCCTTGATTTCATTTCATTTTCTTTGGTTTGGTTTCTTTCATGTTTGTTTGTGTTCAGCATTTTCTTGGTATATTGATAAGGTCCGGCTATTGACACCCCCAAGCATTTCTAAATACATTCCAAGTTATTTAAGTTATAAAGTATGTTAATATTCAGAAACAAAAATATTTCTCTGTCTACTTAGCACACCCCAAGCAACATTATTCTTTCCTCTAGTCTTCATCAAGCTTCTTCCTCTACTTAGTACACCCCACATTCTCTTCTCCAACCCAAAAACCCTAAATTCTACTTAGTTTGAAGTTGTGAAGAAAGCATAATGGAGGGACAAAGGGAACATCAAAGACCGAATCTACGTTCTTATTTTATCCAATTTTTTATTTTGTAACTTTGTGAATCGATTTTATTCAGAGAATTTTTTTTCGAAATCCGTGATATGTTCGACCTGTACAAGTCGAGCAGATAACCTGTGACTGCCGAACATTACATGTTCTGTTCGACTGGTCGAACTGAACAAAACATGTTCGATCGAGAAAAGTCGAACATATATATGGCATTTCGACGTGTAATGGTCGAACAATAGAGCTTTGTCCGACTAGTTGTGGTCGAACATTATGTTTTTTCATTTAATTTTTCGTTCGACCATCTTTGGTCGAACCTTCGCAAAGAAGTTCGACTGTCGTGAGTCGAACTCCAGTCCGAACGCTCGACAAATCAGGCTCGAACAGAACCGTGAAACCCCAATTTTTTTTCTATTTTTTTTTCGTTTTCACACGAATTAAAGGGATTCGAAAAATCCTAGCAGTGATCCTAAGCGAAAAATTCTAACAGTGATCTTGGAATTGGTCTTGGGTTTGGTCTTGGAATGGTCTGTCCATTGTGGTGGCCGACTGTCGTAGGTTGAACGGCGACGACTCTTGTTGGTCGCACGGAGCAGAGGGGGTCGGAGAGGAGAGAGGGCCGGTCGGTTGTAGAGAGGTTAGAATGATTTTGGGTGTGCTTAGGAATGATAGATAGGTTTTAGGTTAGAATAGAAAAAGATATTTTGGTCATTTGGTGGGGTGTACTTAGCATTTATGCTAATTTTAATCAATTAAAATGTGGTGTACTTAGCACTTGGGATGTGCTAAGTAAGTCATGGGGTGCGTATAGCCGCACCCGATTGATAATATCATGTCTTCTAAAATGAATACTGAAAATTCTCTTTTGAAAGTTAATAAACATGAGTTGCTCTTGCCATGGGCAAAAAAAAATCCAAGTTTATTGCCTCAATGGGATATGGGTGAGCGTTCGGTTTATTCGGTTTCAACAAAATCGAACTTCTAAAAATCTTAAAACCGAATTAAAATTAACCAGACCGATAACGATTCGGTTTATTCGTTTTGTTCCGTTGGACAATTTTATTATTTAATAGGTTAGACCCAAAATTGAAATGGTGATTATATTATGTTTAAAAATGTAATTGTTATATATATATATATATATATATATATATATATATATATATATATATACAAAACACAAAGGTTTTTGAATCCTAGGACTGACTGTGCCAAGATAAAGAGTAGTTGGGATTTAATCTTGGTGAATCAACGGTTGTGGGGTTTTATGGGGAAGAGCATTATTGGGAGTGAGGTTTTATGGGAAAGAGCATTATTGGGAGTGGGGTTTTATGGGGAATCCAAAGATGGAGATTTAATATTTTGATGGTTGGGATTTAATATTTTGATGGGGGCCTCATAATGGTTGTGGATGAACATTATTGAGAGTGGGATTTTATGGGGAATCCAAATAAAATTCACATCCAGCAGTGGTTGTGATTTAATAGTTTGATGGGGGGCCTCAAAATTATTATTGTTCGTTTAAAATTGGGGGTCCAAGATTTTGAGGAGGAATACCTTAAATGAACCATGCCCTACGGACATGGATTATGACTAGTATATATATGAGGAAGGATAGACATCCCATAATTTTTGCATCCCTGAATTTGTCTCCACTGGGTTCGAACACCGATCACCTGTGCTGCATGCATCTCTTTTAAGGAATAAACTAGAGATCATATATATATTATATATATATATTAGAGGGAAAAAAATACAGAGCCAACTTCGGCCTGACTCTCTTTGAGGTTTTAGTTATGAGCACGATCCGGACCGGTCAGCTTATCTTGACCGGACTGGACTAGTTCGGTCCAGACCCGATCAAATTTAGGGTGAGCTGTCCGGCCCACTAAACACCTCTCTACATAAGGTTAACTATCATTCTTTTGTAACATCAGCTAATTTCTTTCTGATGGCAGCACCTGTAAGCGAATACCAGTCCTTGTTAATATCAGTAAGGAACCAAACAGTCTTAAGAATGTTGGTGAAGAAGAAGGTCATACCTTTTTTTTTATTCAACACTTTGATATTTATTTTGTGGGTTATGCAACAGGATAACTCTAAAATTTGCTTAAAAGTCAGATGTCTTATAATACTCTTGTGCAGGTAAAGACTACGAGGACTGGCCCTGGGGTAAGTCGGACAAGCCTTGGGCAATCCCCCATTTGCTAGGACAACCCTCCAAAGTCAGCATGAACCCACCAAAGATAGAGTTACGGATGACTACCAGGACCATCTGACAATAATGGTCAAGGGACAACCAAAATTAACTCCATGATAGGATAATCCAACCCTTTAGACCAACCCTAATGACTACATATGAAGCTCCTAGTAATATGTTGAGCTACTAAGAAAATAACAACCCTAAAAGAGGGGCTACAACCAAATCCCTACAACCTATTTACAACCGTCACGTGGCAGCTCCCAATTGGAGAGGGGAGAAGAGGAGACCCATGGGAGAGGGAAGGGAAAGAGAGGGGGCCAATAGTAGGACGCCATGTCATTGGTTATAAGAATTTTGGTTGTAAGTAGGTAGTAAACTTAGCATTATTGGTAATACAATGGTCTGGACAATAAGATTTGAAGTAAAAGTATGGCAGAGGCCGAGCGAACACATGCCTCTGGTGCAAGCCACTATCCTACAGTCCTGATCTGTTATCCAAAATATTTTGTCCTTAATCCTGCGCCCCTCTTCCGAACTGTTGTCCAAAATATCATGTCCTTAGCCCCTGTCCCCCCACCTATTTGTTGTGGGTCTCACTGATTAAAAAAAATGGATATTTAGTGATAGGGTTTCACATATATATATATATATATATATGAAAATTAGATTTTTTTTTTTGTCTCGAAAATGACCATCGTTAGAACTTGGGTCTCAAAATCACTGTTTACGTAGACTAATGGTGATTTCGAGACCCAAATTCTAATATTAGTCATTTTCAAAACCCAAACTCTAACTTCCATATATATATCATTACTAAACATTTCTTTAGAAAACCAACACTGCTATTTGGACCGCCCGGGGGGTTGGCCCGCCCCCACGTGGCAGGCGCCCATTGGCTCCCCCGCCTGGGTGAGCCCAAGTTAGCGGAGGGAGCCAATGGTTGTCCACTTCGTGGGCACGGATCAGCCTCACGGACGGATAAAATAGTTTTTCCGTAAATAAAAAAAAAAAACATGTCCTCATCCCTATCCCCCTACCTATTTGCTTGTGGGTCCCTCCGATTGGATAGGCTTATGAACTTTGCTTGTGGGTCCAGCCGATTAAAAAAACAAATACCATGTCCATAACCCTGCCCCCTACATATTTGCTTGTGGGTCCCACCGATTGGATAGGCTTAGGAACAACATATTATGGACAATTTCGGACACATTGTCTCTTTTCTGTCCCCTCTCTACTTTCTTTTTACATGAATGATATGCCTACAACCAAAGTTTACAATCCCTTACAATCCGCCATGTGTTGAACTTCGAGGGGAGGAAATGGTAGGGTCGGATGAAGTCCATGTAACATGAGAGAAGAGAGTAGTGGTGGGACCCGGTGTGACTCACGTGCAAAGGATAGAAAAGAGAGATTATAAAAAAATTGTAAGAATTTGATAGTAAACTTAGCATTTTTTTTTTCTTTTTTAACTAGTGAGTCATACTAGGCAAATAGGGTTGGTACTCACCTCTCACCTCTCTTTTTTTTTCCTCTAGTTATTTTAAAGAGGCAAATAGTCGTCCTGGTTTTGTATCCTTTGGTGAACTAAAGCAAAAAATAGAGATATTTAGATTTTGAATTTTGAATAAGTTAGAATATTTGTATTTGGATCTACATAATAGATATAATTAGTGTTTGAATCTCCAAAAAGTTAGAATATTTGCATTTGGGTGTCCATAATAGACATGTTTAGTATTTGGATCAGACTAACGATGGACAATTAAAACCAACTAAAGAAATTTAAGGAAAATAATAATAATAAAAAAATGAAAGAATAATAAATAAATAACCCAAAAGAAGAAAAAAGAAAAAGGAGAAAAAGGAGAAAAATGACAATAAAACGAAAAAAACGAAAAATGGATAAAAAACTAAAATACTGAAACAAAAAGTGAAAAAAAAGTCTAAAAAAATGAAAAACGATAAAAAAATAACCCAAAAAATAAAATCTCGAGAAAAAAAAAATCCACCTACTCTTAAGGGATAGGATTCCTGTATTTTGTAAGTAAATTATTAATCCGAATATTAGTAATTTTCGAAAATATGTTTTTTTAACCTAAACCAAACAAGAGAATAGGTTTTCATAATAAATTTGTCTCAAATATTTATATTTTAGGTCTCAATATTCTATGACAAATTTATTTCCGAAAATTACGAATACCCGAAAAATTATTCTGCTAATAAATTTGTTCCTGTCGTTTTTTTGTTCCTGTCATTTTTTTCCTTTTTCGATTTTTGTATTCTTTTTTTTCTCTTTTCTTGTTTTTTACCTCTTTTTTCTCTCTTGTTTTGTTTTTTTATTTTTAGTTAGGTGTTTTGTTTTTTATTTTTTAGTTGGGATTCGAATTATGTCTATTATTGAAACTCAAATACAAATATTCTAACTTATTGAAGATCCAAACATTAATTATATCTATTATGAAAATTCAAACACAAATATTCTAACTTATTGGAGATCCAAACACTAATTATGTCTATTATAAAAATCCAAACACGAAAATTTTTATTTAGTGGAGACCGAATCTGCTGTCCATTTTATATATTTTTTTATCCACTAATTAAAAAAAAGATAAAAAAAGGACAGAAAAGAGACTAAAAATGGACAGCAAATACGATCCAATTCTAACGTTGGGGAAGGCCGTCTATTTATGGCCAACTTTCTCCTCGTGCTCTAAGCTCAACCGATGTGGGACTAAAGAGAGCAATGTTTTTGTGCCTCGTCAGTGTTTCAATTGTTTCTCCCTTTCTACGTCAGCAAAACCACGACAAACGAAACAACCATTATTTATACATCACTTCTCTCCCATAGCCAACATTAACATAGCCTCGTTGGAAATTTCCAGCCTACACATAAGTTGATAAAATTAGAAGGGGACAAATGTCCTCAATGACAACTTAATAAGGATCAATTTCCACACAATTGTCATCCGCTTCTATTTCTCTGTTGATACTGACGGCTATCAACGTACTATGAACATCTATCACAAAGTCATAGTCATTTCTACAAATATAAACCTCAACCCAGAAGTACATTGAATTGCAAACCGAATCAAATTCTTAAAATTAGATGGTTCTCAAATGGTGTGGAGCCTTGGGGTGGGCAGCCCACCCCAAAAAAATATTTGTTCTCATATAATTTTTTTTAAAAGATTTTTTGTTGGGAGTTAATCCACACCTAGTCCACCCAATGCCACTCTAGCCCACTCTAGTATACATTTCTGGATCCGCCCCCGATTGTGATTACTTGAAGCAAGCTTGTTTCACAAGTAATGGCGACACTCTTCACTTAACAGTTTACCATTTTTTTTATCCGGGGATGATTCTTGTCTTGGGAAAGAAGCACGGAAATTTTTTTCCAAACCAGAGAGTACCTGCGAGAGAACCGAGCAATACAACGCACGAACCAAACACCAGAATACAATCCACGCAGACACAGAGAATTTTTGACGTGAAAAATCCTTGCGAAAAAATTACGGGACGATCGGAGTCCAACCCTTGAGAAGCCTTCACTAATGAAATAAAGGAGTACACCCTCTACAAACTTCTCCCGATCCAACACAGATTTCCACAACACTTGGAAGCAAGAAATATTGATTACAAGGCTACGAAGAACAAAGACGACGAGTAGAGATTACCCGAACACGATCCTCCTTCGAAAACGGCCTTTAATCCTCATTCTTCTCTCCCAAAGTTGTAATGACACTCTTGCCTCCTTCTTCTTTCTTTTTCTTTTTTTCTCTCTGTTGTGTGATTAGGGTTAGAAAAAACCATATGTAAATCCTCTAATCCTGCAGCGAAATCTGGACCGTAGGATACGATCCAACGGTGTAAAAAATATCCTCAAATTTACTTCAGCCCGACGACACAGAGTTCGGCCAGAACTCCGTGTGGTCGAGCCAGAACTGTTCTGGACATCATGGGACCGAACTCGGCCCGAGTTCGGCTTGGGACCGAACTCGGCCCGAGTTCTGCCTCCCCTGTTCCAGAAGTTTGTATGGTGGCTCCCGAGCTTCTTCTCCATCTCCGATTGGCTTCGTCATTTTCCCGAGCTTCTCTGACACGCAGACGGTGCTCGTCGCACTCCGGAATGTTCTCCACATAGGTACGGAACCCCACCCACTCCAACATATCTCCCCTTTCACAACTATGTAGAGAAGACCGTCATCCCGACGATCTTCCTGCAGAACTAAAACTTTTCTCTTGGTAGAATCTTGGTGAACATATCTGCTCTGTTATCATCTGTATGAACCTTCTCAAGCTCTGCGTACTTCTTCTCAACCACATCCCGTATCCAATGATACCGAGTCTCGATGTGCTTGGACCGGCTATGAAAGGTCTGATTCTTCACAAGGTGAATAACACTCTGACTATAGCAAAGCAAAGTATACTGCTCTTGCTTCAACCCCATTTCCTGTAACATCTTTTTCATCCACAGTAACTCCTTGCAAGCCTCCGTCGCTGCAATGTAGTCTGCCTCTGTCGTCGACAAGGCAACACACTTCTGCAAGCGCGACTGCCACGATACCGTTCCTCCAGCAAACAATATCACATAGCCCGAAGTCGATCGCCTCGTGTCTACATCTCCAGCCATATCAGCGTCGGTATATCCAACCAGCTTCGGCTCATCATCACCAAAAGAAAGTCTTCAATCGACAGTGCCCTGAAGGTATCGTAGAATTCACTTAACCGCACTCCAATGTACCCTTCCAGAATTTGAAAGATACATGTTAACTGTGCTAACTGCATGAGCGATGTCTGGCCTCGTACACACCATAGCATACATAAGGTTTCCTACAGCTGAGGCATATGGAATCCGCTCTATTTTTTTTGCCCTCGGTAGATGGACACTATGTAAGCCCCTAAATTTCAAAATAATATTTTTATAACATTAAATAGCTTTTATATATTTAAAATAGATTAATATAATTGCTAGAAATTTTTCTAGAATTTTAAATGATTTTTAAATCAAAATATATCATTTTGTAATAAATTGAATTATTTTAATATCGTTTTGTAATTTTTAAATTTGTTTTAATATCAAATTGTAATTAGTTGAATTGTTTTTATTGCGGTTTGCAAATAATTATTTGCAAACCGATGAAAGCGGGACCTTTCTGCCAAACCCCAAAATTGGGAAACTTTTCTGTAAATCCACCATCACCCCCCCACGTTCCTACCTGCCCCCGACGACCGTCGACGAGCGGCGACTGCCACCGCACGGCCGACCTAGCCCATTTCAACCGACCTACCCCCTCTATAAATACTCTCCGACCCCGAAACCCTAACCCCTAGACTAATTTTCGACCACCCCAGACCCTTCTTCCCCGACGAGAATACTAACCCTAACCCTAACTCCGGCGACCCACAGCGCCACCTCCCCAGCCACCTTCACCACCCACGACCACCACCACCAAGTTCGCCGAGGCCAGCCGAGTGCAGCGCCACCCAAGCGCCGCGATGCCGACGCTTCCTCCGCTCTATCGCTGCACCAACAGCCCGCTCGACTTGGACACGTACGTGTCAATTTTGTTTCGTGTTGTATTAGTGTCTCGTACTCACATATGCGACTCGCCTGGACACGAAGACTCTAATGGTAAGTCAGGACACGGCTGACTTGGGTCCTGCGTGTCGTGCATGGTCAGGACACTTGGACTCGACCGTTCTTCGTGTCCCTAACAGTCAGGATACGAAGTTTGGCTATCGGATTTAAAATCCGTTAACCTAAATCTAACCTAAAACTAACCCGAACCTATTTCCTAACAGATGGATCGGGCTGACCCCCTGGCCAGCCCGACCGCGCCTAAAACTCGACCCCTTTGCCTGACCCGAGTTCGAGCCCCCCTTCTTTCTTTTTGGTTTTGTTTTGGTTTTAGTTATTTTATTTTATTATATATATATATATATATATATATATATATATATATATATATATATATATATATATATATATATATATATATATATATATATATATATATATATATATATTATATTTATACATGTATATTTTTTTTATATTTTTATATATGTATATATGTATTTATATATATATATATGTATATATGTATATGTATTTATATATATATATATATATATATATATATATATATATATATATATATATATATATATATATATATATATATATATATATATATATATATATATATATATATATATTTATTATATGTATATATATCCATTATATATATATATATATATATATATATATATATATATATATATATATATATATATATATTGTTGTTGTATATTTATATATGTGTATTTCAAATTCTACTTTGTACAAAATATTATTGTGCATAAATTCACAAGTCATTTTTGTTATTTAAATTGTGACTTGTATATTTTAGCACTTTAAAAATATATTTATGTATATAAATTACTGCTTTTTATTGATTATGACCAATTGATGTCCAAGCCTAGCATGGGTTTTTGGGCCCAATTGTGTCTAATATATTCAGTCTGTACAAGTCATATTGGACTTGATTCATGGCTCTGGGTCATGTATCTGGACTTCAGTTCAATTTCGAATACATGGACAAAATAGTAAATAATTAATTAATTAATTTTTAGAAACTGTTGCTTGCTGTTTTTGAATTTTTATATATATTTTCATTACTGTAAAAATCTAGAAAATATTTTATTTAAATACTATGTTAATTTAGCTAATTTATTATAATTTTTCCAGCATTTAATAAGTACTTTTGGTATTTTATAAAAATAGGAAAATAGAACTCATTTTTAGTATATATATGTTTGCTGATTTTTAATAATTATTTATGAGGGTTTATAAATTCCAAAAAAAATAGTATAAATTTCTATAATTAACAAGAATCATTTCGGCACTTTATCTTATGTAAAATTAAACTTTTTGTCTATCTCAAAAATTGTTGGAACACAGTGTACAGTTTGATTTATTTATTGAATAATTACGACTTTTAATGTTTTGAGTTATTTTGAGTTATAGACATATTGGACCTCACCCCGCACTAGTGTAAAGGCCCTAAAAAGTGAGTTAGAGTATTGCGTCACCTTACATTGGTCTCCTATGCTAAAGTCACCATTTGGCTAAGTATCCAGTCAGAAAGTCGTGTTGCACCACTAGTGTTTTAGTGTTTAACTTAGTGTAAAAACTAAGTTTATGTATTTATTTCTACAGTGACGAGTCACCAGGCATCTATAGCATTTTTATCGCTGCTTTGCTTTGCTAAAGGTAAGTACTTCTACAAACTTTACATACTGTTACAATAATGAACTGCGAATCCAACCATGTTAAATGCTGATCCTTGGGATAACAAGTTAAATCTTCACATGTTGTATTTACTTTCAGTCACTACCATGCTTAGAACAGTCTTTATATATCTCTCACATGATTAGAATCTGGGTTATGGGAAAACTGATAGTATAGTACGTGATCATGCCCCCTTCTCCGTACGTATGTACCGAGCAAAGTTTTATTTTATATGATTACTGCGCCGTAGGTCTTATCTCAAAGCGGATTTGTGCGTATGTACATCTATCACCTTATCACTTGTACGAAAGTACATTTCATTATGTGTCCCTGCAAATTGTACACCTATTGACGATCACGTACCTGCTACAGTTTTAAATATTACATATACATCTGTCTATATGACATATGTGTCCTTGCCATGATAGATTATAAAATGCCATGATTCCAGTTTATTCCTCTTATGTTCATTTCATGTTTTCGTATGTTAGTTTGCTAGAAACAGTACTTGCTCCCGTCCTGACAGGATAACGTTATAGGTATTCTTACTGAGGAGGAGTTGCTCTGTGATTCATATTATGGAGTTACTGCCGAGGACCAGGCTTTATCTTACGAGGATGTACCTGCGGGAAAACTCGTCTAGTTGTCTATTTATATTTTGGACTTTTGAGAGTAGTCATGTATTAGACTATGTATTTTGTGACTGGACCTATATCCAGCTTTACATTTCAGGACTTGTACTTGGACTTACTATTATATGAGATGACTTTTGTGTTTGGAGCATTTATGACTCTTCATTACATATAGAACGGTTAGCACATTTTAGTCTTACCTTGTTATCTTTAGAACAGCTTACTACGCTTTATCTCAAGCGTAGGCTGGACATAACTCGGTCCGGCCCAACAATTTGGGTAGCGGATCGTGACATATTTTTAGTGGTGGCCCATGCAGGTCTCTGACTAAATTGTTTGGTTATGTTATTGTACCAAGCTTGCTTGCAATTAGGAACTTAAGGTAATTAGACAACATTAGGAATGACGCTTAGAACACCTAGAGGAATACTAGGATTGCAACATAGGAAATACATCACATGCTCGCTATTACAATTGGATTTTCTTGTTATTTATGATTGTTTACTTTAAAGAGTCCTTATAAGTCCTTTTTATTTAATTATATGGTGCTCATCCGCTCATCCCAGTATGTCACACCTAAGAATGGCACACTCCCTATCCAGTCGGTTGACCAGTTGACCGATGCACCTCCATCTCCACCTACCATATTCTTCCACTCCACAAATCCATAAACCCAAATGCCTCCACCACCTTCCACATCACAGTCCCAGTAGGACCCGATACTCCCACCACCACCTATCACTATACCTACCCAGGCTTCCGTCACACTCGACAGGAACCAACTGCTCACTCTGATTCAGGGGTTCCTAACGACCCATCAGGAGCAGACCATCCTACTCCGCCAGAACATGGAGCGTCCTGAGGAACGTACCGTGGTCCCACCACTTGTAGAGCCACGGCAGAGAGTGGGGACAATCAAGGACTTCATGGGTTTGAACCCCAAGGAGTTCTTAGGGACTGAGGGCATAGTAATAGCAGATGACTGGCTAGACTCGGTAGAGAGGAAGCTGCTTGGAGCTAGGTTGCCGAATGACCTCCAGGTCGAGGCGGCGGGATTTCTGCTGATAGACTTGGCAGGAATTTGGTTCCGGAATGAGCCGCTATTCGCGAGAGAGAAGGCCACTTGGGATCAGTTCAAGACCCAGTTCAAGAAAAAATTCTTTTCGACCATCGCTAGGGTAGCCATGGGGCTACGATTCCAGAACATCCAGCAGGAGAACCGTTCTGTTGACGAGTATGCAGCGAAGTTTAGTCATTTGAGCCGTTTCGTTCCTAGTCTAATTGCAGACCCAGAGGAGATGACGCGTAGGTTTTGCCATGGTCTAGTTCCAGACATTGGCATTCTTATAGTGGCGAACGGTACGACTGACTACTACCAGAGCCTAGAGTTGGCCTGTCACTCCCTATTCCCAGAATACGTATTTTTAATACATGTACTACTTTAGTATATTTATTTAAATATTTATCATGTATTGTTTTGTATTTAAATCTCTTTAAATTTATGTTAATTAATTTTCTGCAATTAATTTTCTGTATTTTACTTTCTGCTTCTATTCTCTGCTTTAGCTTACTTTAGGTTTGGCCTAGGTTGGTTTATCTTCGGGTTATGGTGGTTCATCATGAACCGAACCCAATATCTCCACCTACCACCACCCCTTCCATTTAAAGCCCCCAACTCTTTCTCTCTCTTCATTACTCTCCTTCACCATTACTCTTCTTCTTCTTCCTCATAACTCTCTCCACCTACCAAACCCATAGGCAAGTACATCTTGCTTCCACATGAAAACCTATTTTTATGGTTCCATTCTCTTTCTCTTGTGATTCTAAGACACATTAGAACTTGTCATTTTCCATTTTGAGGCTTTAATTTTTGTAGATCTAGAAATTGATTATTTTCGGATTTTGGTGGTTTGATCTATCAAACTTCTTTATTTTTAAGTTTTGATGGTTCCATGTTGTAGAGAATTTTATTCTACCCAATTTTGACCTTTGAAAAGTTGGATTTGGACTTATTTTGACCAAGTTATGGACTTTTGAAGCTCTGGGTTCAAACCATGGAGTTCTTGCTGATTTGGAGAAGACAGTGAGCAGTGTACGCGAGCTTTTTAGCTTGCTCCACTGAGCTGCATGCGCTCTTTAGCGCAGCGCAGTCTGACTCATACGCTGTCTTTTGGAGGCGTATGACTTGCATACGATGCCTTGAAGAGGAGTCGTATGGACTTGCATACGCTGCCTAGATGAGGAGTCGTATGGAGTACATACGCTGCCTTGAAAAGGAGTCGTATGGAGTCCATACGCTAGCTTGACTTGAGCGTAGGCTGACTTGAGCGTAGGTTGACATGACCGTAGCCTGACTTGAGCGTAGGCTGACTTGAGCGTAGGTTGACATGAGCGTAGCTTGACTTGAGCGTAGGCTGACATGAGTGTAGGCTGACTTGAGCGTAGCCTGACTTGAGCGTAGGCTGACTTGCGCGTAGGTTGACATGAGCGTAGCCTGACTTGAGCGTAGGCTGACTTGAGCGTAGGTTGACTTGAGCGTAGGTTGACATGAGCGTAGCCTGACTTGAGCGTAGCCTGACTTGAGCGCAGTCTGACTCAGGCGCAACCTGATGTTTAGGCGCAACTGGACCTGACCCTACTTACCCTGGATCTTCTATAGCCCTGTATATTGATATCTTATTAGATATTTAACGTCCATTTTATATCCTTACGCCTTTTTGCATAAACTTGATATAATCATGATATGCTAATATTTCTGTTAAATATAGATTGTTACGTGGGATGTACCATGTGTCGTGAATTGAGTTATAGATACCCCGATTGACTGGAATTAAACCCTGAGAGTTGTAGACTCGACCCCACTGAATATTAGTTGACTTTCATGCCTTGTCACCATTGATAATGATTGTGACCTTGACTAATAATTGATCATGCGTTCCTAGTTGGAACTAAGAGACTGGCTAGTCGTCTTTTTGAATTGAATAAATGAGACACATTCATATTAATTATGAACTATTGGAATCGACTGGCTAATCCCGAATATTGGCATACAGGCACATGCAGGCTTCAATTCATTTATTATTTATTTATCTTACCAAAGAAGCATGTGTACTTTATGGTCAAGGCATGATTACTCCGTGGTTAGTTTTGATTGTTGCATCACGCTATGTAAGACCTACAACCTGACCGCACTGGTATCATTGTAGAGTTGTGCATATCGTACCCCGTACAAAGGTACTCATTCTGAATGACCATGACCCACGGCATGGGATTTCACTTAACATAGAGGCTATTAAGTTAAATAAAATAATGATTGCATGGAGAGAATAGATTCCCGAGTTCTTACATGGCAGCCCTCTTGGGACTATTAGTGCCCGACAGGCCGGTTGGTCCTCACAGATACTGCAAATCTGCCACACGGGCAGGAAGCGGTATCTGGTTATTTTATCTATTGAATATTGTATATTAATGACGGGCGTCCCGCTGGGACTCGTCTAATTCATGATTGGCGCAATTGATTGACTGGGTAAACTAGCCTTGCTTGCGCATAGTAAGAACTGAGAAATCCTCATTGCATAAAACCAAGATAACTTGGGACTCACAATAGCAAGCCGTAGTAGTTGCCTGGCCATTTAAATTGATTTATTTGTGCACTGTACCTACTCTGTTACTTAACTGAGATGATCAGAATGTCAGGACATGACGGGCCAACTTCTGTCCTTGTTTGGTTGGGAGGTTGGTTCGAAGTGTCATGATGTTGTGTGAGTCCTAGTAGATAGCAGAGATCTATTATCATATTCTCTTATTACTAGCTTCATTCCTCATATCGTGCTCCCTTGCGGTACTTGCTATTAGAGGTCTAACCTCTCGGGTTTTGCATGGCCAGATTTAGAGCCAGTCCCCGAGGATCCAGCTTACTTCTACCTCCAAGATGGTCAACACTAGAGGGATGATCGCAGGAGGACTCGAGTGGGTTTCTTACCTCCCCACCCATTTTGTTATCTACTTTATACTTTGTCATTTGGCACCGACATGTTAGTCGGATTGTCTTGTACCTACTTTTGCATAATTGTAACTAAGTCAGGTTGCAGCTGCTAATAATTGTGTATACTTACTACATCATCTGGCTGTATTTTATAAAGCCAGATATCAAGAACATTTTGACTGAGCGTTTGGGACGCCTTATTGCTTTATCTTAAATGTTCTCTGTTATTGCTTCTTGTTTGAATGATTGAGACAATAGATGTGAAGTGACCATAGCGAGACTTTCATGTAGTATGCACCCCCTTGTCTTTTAGACAGCAATGATCGTATTATACGGTATTTATCTACCCGTAATACGTAGCTGGCTGAGTCATTCCCCCGCTCTCCAGTATTCTGGTTCTGGGGCGTGACATGGCCCGTAGCATAGAGAAGCGTCTTCAGTCTTGCAAGAGGCCGGCTTCTGTACACCTCAAAGGACCGTCCAAACGTCAGACTTTCCAGCCGAGAGCACCGACGCTGCATCAGCAGACATACCGTCCTCCCACACCACATCACCCGACCCCGCCAGTTAGAGCCCCGGGACCCCGGCAGCAGCAGAATGGAGCTATATGTTCTTTCTGTGGAAGACTAGGGCATGATTACTCCATCTGCAGAAAGTGGTTGAAGCAGTGCTTAGCTTTCGGGTCTGCCACCCATCAGCTTCGGGACTGCCCAGTAGCCAAGGTACCTAGAGGGCCGCTTCCGACTCAGCAGCAGAGGTTTGGGCAACATCTGTAGCAGCAGAAGGGACCCCAGGGGAGGACTTATAGTCTGGCTCTTGAGCCATAGCCGGAGCAGGTTTCGGAGCCAGATTATTTGGCTGACGTCATCACAGGTCATGTTTATTTGTATACTTTTCTAGCTCTATGCTTGTTTGATTCCGGTGCATCTCATAGCTTCCTGTCATTAGAGTTTTTGCATAAACACCACTTAGTAGCTACGCCTACCGAGGAGATGAGTAGAGTAATGACGGGAGGCGGACCAGTGCCCATTAGAGCCATCTATAGATGCTCTATTACTATAGCCGGAAGAGAGTTTAGGGGACGATTCTTTGTGATGCCACTCCCCGGATATGATATCATATTGGGGATGGACTGGCTTAGCTATGCCCATACAGCTATAGACTGTCATGAGGGTAGTATTCTGTTCAGTCCTCCAGGCACGGCACCATTCAGTGTCAGGAGGACAGGGCCGGAGATCAGCCTAGAGCCGAACTGTTGTGCGACAGTTGGGGAGATAGCACCGCCACACCCTATCATTAGGGAGTTTATAGATGTATTCCCAGAGGATCTTCCAGGACTTCCGCCTGACAGAGATGTGGAGTTCACTATAGATTTAGTACCAGATTCATCGCCAATATCCCGGGCTTGCTATAGAGTGAACCCCAAGGAGGCCGTAGAGATGAAGGAGCAGATTGATGACCTGTTGAAAAAGGGTTTCATTCGATCTAGTGCTTCTCCATGGGGAGCGCCAGTGCTCTTTGTGCCTAAGAAGGATGGTACAGTTCGGTTGTGTATTGACTACCGGGCCTTGAATACCATCACCATTAAGAACAAATATCCTCTGCCCAGGATAGATGATTTGTTCGACCAGTTGATTGGGGCGAAGGTGTTTTCCAGGATAGATTTGAGATCCGAATACCACCAGGTGAAAGTCCGGGCTGCAGACATCCAGAAGACGGCATTCAACACGAAGTACGAGCAGTACGAGTTTTTGGTGATGCCATTTGGTCTCACAAATGCGCCAGCTGTCTTTATGAACTTGATGAATAAAATATTTCACCAGTATCTGGATAAGTTCGTCGTAGTATTTATCGACGACATCCTGATATACTCGAAGACGTCGGAGGAGCACGCAGAGCACTTACGGACAGTTTTGGGGATTCTGAGGCAGGAGAGTTTATAAGCCAAATTGTCGAAGTACGGGTTCTTTTTAGACCGAGTGGAGATTCTCGGTCATGTAGTTACTGGAGAGGGGATCTCGGTGGATCCCAGGAAGATTGTTGCCATTGAGATATGGAAGGCTCCGACGTCAGTTTCGGAGATCAGGAGCTTTTTCGGTTTAGCAGGCTATTATAGGAAGTTCGTCCAGGACTTTGCTAGGATAGCTGAACCCATGACGAAGCTGACGCGGAAGGACGCAGAGTACATCTGGTCAGAGGACTACCAGGCAGCGTTTGAGGAGCTGAAGAGGAGGCTGACGACCGCTCCAGTTCTGACATTACCTTCAGGGTCTGGAGGTTTCACCATATACAGCAATGCTTCGGGAAAGGGGCTAGGATGTGTCCTACAGCAGCATAGGATGTGTCCTACCCATGACCTAGAGTTAGCTGCGGTGATCTTTGCACTCAAGTTATGGAAACATTACTTATACGGAAAGCGTGTGGAAATCTTTACTGACCACAAGATCTTGAAGTATGTGTTCACGCAGAAAGAGCTGAACATGAGGCAAAGACGATGGTTGGAGTTGATGAAGGACTTCGACATCGATTTACAGTATCACCCCGGGAAGGCAAATGTGGTGGCGGATGCGTTGAGCAGGCATCCGATGGCATGGTATCTGATGTTAGATCGGCATTTGTGGGAAGATATGGAGAAGCTCGGTATCGAAATAGTTCGGCCAGGATCAGTGATACAGATGGTGGCGCTTGACATTCAGTCAAGTTTGATAGAGCAGATCAGGGAGGCATAGTCTACAGATGAGAGCCTTCGCAGGCTTCGAGCCCAGGCTTTAGTTGGATTGCTGGATGACTTCACCGTAGCAGAGGATGGATCCTTGAGGTATGGCAGTCGATTGTGCGTGCCGAAGGGAGAGCTGATAGAGGCAGTCTTGCAGGAGGTGCACCGATCAGGATATTCTATTCACCCTGGTGCCAACAAGATGTACTGTGACTTGCGAAAACATCTTTGGTGGCACGGGATGAAGAGAAATGAATCAAGTTTTATTTCGAGATGCCTAGTTTGTCAGCAGGTCAAGGCAGAGTGCCCGAGGCCAGCTGGTATATTACAGCCGTTACCCATTCCCGAGTGGAAGTGGGAACACATTATGATGGACTTCGTCTCAGGGCTTTCTCGTTCCCAAGGAGGAAAGGATGCCATTTGGGTCATCGTGGACAGGCTGACGAAGTGTGCGCACTCCATACCCTTCAAGGTGGGGCTTTCCACCGAGAAGTTGGCGGAGCTATGTTGGCCTATTCCATGGTCACACCCGATTTTGATAATCGATATGCACTTAAGTCAATACACAAAATATACAAACTGCTGCTAATCATTTCAGGGTATATGAAATCAATATCAACGGGCGTTGTACTGTATCAACAAGCATAGATATTATCAATCTGAAGATGAATTTCAATGGGATTTAGTTTGAGTCATTTTACATTTTATTCTGTATTTTATCTTTATTGATTTTAGGACTTAAATTGTAAAATCGACTAGGTAATACTGGCTTAGGTTTATCCCAGTCAAAAATTTCTAAACAGCCTACCTATTTCTATTTTATCTTTACAAAATGTCCAAGATTATTTTTACAAACAGTTTTTGATAAATATTTCAAAATTTCCTAAGACATAACTCAAAATCGAGTTCGGCCCGAGTTCAGTCCGAACTCTGCCTGAGTTCGGTCACTTTGAATTCAAATGTCAGTTGCCTCCAAATCTGCAAGCAACGTCTCTATGCGAAATATTTGCATCAGAACTCTGCCCGAGTTCGGTCCCAGAAAATACCTATAAAAAGAAGAGAGTTTTTCATTTCAAATCACTCATTCATTCTTCATCTTCTCTTCTCTACTCACCAAGTGTTTTCAAACGTTCTAAAGCTTTCAAATCACACCTATACATCTCTTAGCCAAAAGCCAGTAATATCTACGTTAATTTAGAGTCTTTTGATGTCCAAGAGTTGTAAAGAGGTCGTTCCAAGTTCAGCAACTATTCTTGTTGTGGAGCCGGTCGTGCGCTCGTCACCAAGTACGATGTTGTGAAGTTGGTCGTGCACTTGTCACCAAGCACGATGTTGTAAGAGACTGCAAGCTCTCATTTAGCTTGTGCCATAGTGGATTAACATCGAGCAAGAGTACTCGAGACTGGATTAGTCCTCTCAGAGGGATACTAGTATACATCGCTGTGTCACTGAGTTTGATTTCTCTATCTCTTGCTGTATTTATTTACTGTCTCTTACTGCGATAGTTATTCTTAAGTTTTAATTGGTGATTATTTTCTGCTGCACATACACACTCTATTCACCCCCTTCTAGAGGTGCTCAACGATCCTACAATTGGTATCAGAGCGGGTTATATTCTAATATAACAAATCTCAGAGAGTATATATGACAGCCGTGAAATCAATATTCAACGGTGAAGGGCAATTCACAAATAGACCCCCCTATTTGATGGAACAAATTATACCTATTGGAAAACACGAATGACTTTCTTCTTAAAGTCTCTTGACTTTGATCTTTGGTCTATAGTCATTGATGGTTATAAGAAACCAGCACCCATAGTGATTGAAGGCCATCTTATAGACAAGCCTCATGACAAATACACAGAAGCTGAAAAAGCTAAGGCTAGTCTAGATGCTCGTGCCATCAATGCACTATTCTGTGCAATTGATAAAACGGAGTTCAACAGAGTTTCAACCTGTAAAACGTCTCACGAAATTTGGAAACTTCTTGAGGTAACTCATAAAGGTACTTCCCAAGTGAAGGAATCCAAAATTAGTAGACTAACACAGGAATATGAATCTTTCAAGATAAAACCCGGTGAGTCAATTACACAGATGTTCACACGTTTCCTTGATATAACTAATCCTTTGTAATCTCTTGGTAAAGATTACAGCAATCATGAGAAGATCAGAAAAGTACTGTGGGCTCTAACCAAGAACTGGTATCCAAAAGCCACAGCAATCATTGAAGGAAACGATCTCACCACTATGTCCTTGGAAATACTGATGGGCAAGCTCATGACCCATGAACTTGATTTGCAATAATTTAAAGAAGCAACTTCAAAAGAAAAATCTATGCCTTCAAAGCTCAAGCAAGAAAATCAGCATACAATGACTCTGATGAAGAATTATCAAGTGGTGATGAACAAGCCCTACTTGTGAAGAACTTCAAAAAATTCCTAAAGTTTGAGAAATCAAACAGAAGGAAGAGAGATATCCAAGAAAGCAATAAAGATGAAACCATTTGCTTTGGATGCAAGAAGACAGGGCACATGAAGAAGGACTGTCCAACTTCAAAGAAAAGCAGTCCATATGACATATCAAGATCAAGCAGAAAAGTAACAACCGGTCGAAAGTATGCCAACACAAGTATCTGGCATGAAAGTGATGCCGGTGATACAGAGGAAGAAGACAGACCCTGTGAAAATGCCAATGTCTGTCTTATGGCATTCGATAAGGTATCCTCAAACCCTCTATATTATGATTTTACTTTCGATGAATTAGAAAATGCCTTTAGCGAATTACTTGAAGATCATAAAATTGTGCTTGACAAGTATAAGCAATCTCGAAAAGAGATTAAGGCATACACAACCGAGATAGCTAGACTATCCAATCTTATTGAAGATATTAAAGAGACGTCTACTACCGGTAACACGAAAGAGATAGCCAAACTTAAGGTAGACTATCATGAGGCTATCCTCAAAATTGAAAAGAAAGAAAGAGACTATGTCAATATGCAAGAATTGTATGACATAGAGAAGAAGAAGCACTTAGTTACAGAACAAAGACTCTCAGATATGACTGCTAGATATGAAGAGTCTATTGCGATTTCTAAAAAGTTAGAAATCAAGTTAGGCAAACAGGCAATACCTGTGACACAGCCTAAGTTTAGTCCTAGTGCTAAGCATACACCTAAGAGGACTAAAAATAAGAAAGCACCGAAGAAACACGATTATCATCATGCTTTCACTTATAGGTTCTCCAAGAAACCAAACAAGCATGTAAACGCAGTTTTAACCACATCTGGTTCTAAACTAACTTGTATTTATTGTGGTACACACGGACACATATCACAGTATTGCTTGGCAAGAAAACTTGTTGACAATTACACTTTATTCTGGAGACCTAAAACTAATCAGAATGGACCCTTCAGTAAATGGGTACCAAAGGATTCATCTACTTGTCTTGTAGATGGACCCTCAACCCTCTCATGCTAAAAGTAAATGGATCCTCGATAGCGGATGTTCACGGCACATGACTGGTGATGCATCTTTGTTCGCTACGCTATCGATGAAGAAAGAAGGATACGTCTCCTTCGAAAATAATTTGAGAGGTAATATTATTGGTAATGGTACTGTAGGTATTTCTCCTTATCCAGTAATAAAGGATGTTTGTCTAGTAACAAAATTGAAACATAACCTACTAAGCATAAGTCATTTGGCTGATAATGGTTATAGTATCAATTTTGTGAAAGATAAATGTACCATATATGATATGTCATCTGGTGATCTCGTATATAAAGGGATTAGAGAAGACAACATTTATGTTTTCTTTTTGGAGAGTACTGATAATGCAGGTAGATGCCTAGTAGCTAATCTAGATGAAAGCTGGCTATGGCACATGAGACTAGGACATGCAAATATGGATACTATCTCACGACTCAGTACTAAGAAGTTGGTAAAAGGACTCCCCGAGATTCCATTCAAGAGAGATATTGTATGTGCTGACTGTGAAAAGAACAAAGCACATAGGTCTACATTTAAATCCATCAACGCTATCTAGCGACAGTGATGATGAAGATGCACATACAAAAACTGAAAAGAGTCATGTGGAAGATCTGACCCAGAAGGTTGATTCATTAAAATTCTTACCAGATCATCCAGAGACACGTATTATAGGTGATGTATCTAAAGATGTAAGTACACGCTCCTCTCTTAAGGATTCTAAAATAGCAGCTAATGTAGCGTTTATTTCTTAAATAGAACCTAAGAATATAGATAATGCTTTTTCTGATGAGTTTTGGATTGATGCCATGTAAGAGGAACTAAATCAATTTGAGAGAAACCAAGTTTGGGAACTTGTTCCTAAACCTATTGGTCAATCAATAATTGGTACCAAATGGGTATTCCAAAATAAACTTAGTGAAGATGGACAAGTTCTACGCAACAAAGCACGTCTAGTGGCACAAGGTTATAATCAAGAAGAAGAAATTGATTATGATGAGACTTATGCTCCTGTTGCTAGACTAGAAGCCATCTGCATGTTTTGTGCATTTACATGTTTTAATGATTTTAAATTATTTCAAATGGACGTGAAAAGTGTATTCCTGAACGAATTTTTAAAAGAGGAAGTTTTTGTGAAACAACCCCCTGGTTTTGAAGATTTTCAAAAACCTGATCACGTCTATGGACTCAAAAAAGCACCTCGTGCTTGGTATGAACGCCTAAGTGCCTTCTTACTTGATAATGGTTTTTTCAAAGGGAAAAGTTGATACTACCATGTTTATCAAATCTTTGAATGATGATATTCTCCTTGTGCAAATTTATGTAGATGACATAATATTCGGTTCTACTAACGAAAAATTTTGTCAAGATTTTGCTAAGTGTATGCAGAGTGAATTTGAGATGAGTATGATGGGAGAGCTAAACTTCTTCCTAGGACTTCAGATCAAACAACACTCAAAAGGAACATTCATCAACCAAGCTAAGTACACGAAGGACATACTGAAAAAGTACGACTTCAAAAACGTAAAGCCAATCGGGACTCCAATGGCTACATCAACAAAGCTTGATTCTGATGAAAGTGGCAAACCTGTCGACCAGCGTAAGTATCGAGGTATGATTGGTAGTTTATTATATTTAACTGCTAGTCGCCCTGATATTATGTTCAGTGTTTGCATCTGTGCACGTTATCAGGCAAATCCTAAGGAATCACATGTAAGTGCCGTTAAGCGTATCTTCCGATCCCTTAAAGGAACTTCTACAGTCGACTTATGGTATCCTAAAACCAAATCCTTTGACCTGATAGGTTACTCGGATGCGAATTTTGCAGGATGCAAAGTAGACCGTAAAAGTACCAGCGGCACGTGTCATTTTCTAGGAAAGGCCTTAGTCTCTTGGTTTAGCAAGAAGCAAAATTCTGTAGCATTATCAACTACTGAGGCTGAGTATATCGCCGCATGTCGTTGCTGTGCTCAGATTTTATGGATGAAGCAAACCTTAGAAGACTATAATCTGTAGTACACTAAGATTCCTATTTATTGTGACAACACTAGCACCATTAATCTGACTAAGAACCCTATTTGTCACTCACGTACAAAACACATTGAGATACGTCGTCCCTTTTTATGTAATCATCAGCAACACGGGGATATTTGCTTAGAGTTCATTGACACAGATCATTAATTAGTAGACGTATTCACAAAATCATTGGCTGAAGATCGGTTTAACATAATGAGGCGAGAGCTCGGTATACTTGAATTTTCAGATTCATAATGTAGTATGGAAATTAATTTTAATTTTATGACTTGAAACTTTGAAATTTATTTAACAGAAATTATTTTGGAGCACAAGCCTAAAAAGGGTCTGTCTGTCACCACGACTACGGTCGAAGCGACGTGGTATTTAAGAGTTCCCCGGTGAACCTCCGTTAGTTGGGACAGTACCCCTATAGCTAACCCAAAGTAATGTTGTTACTAAATATAGGAGTCAAAGTCATAAAGTTGAGATTCAATTTCCAAAAGTGCCTTTATTGTCTCGAAAATACAAGTAGCCGAACTCGGACCGAACTCTGATCGAGTTCGGGTCGAATTCGGGCCGAGTTCGGTCGACCTTGTTTTTACTTCCAGAACTGAACAGTCGGCCCTAACCCCTATTTAAACCCCTCTTCCTCTCTTCTTTTTCACTCACCAAAACGAGAATTCATCTCCTTCCTCCCAAAAACAACTTTCTACTCCCTCTTGGCAAGTGTTCTAGGAGATCCGGTGGGATACCCAACTTCCTTCTCTTCCTTCTTTCTAAAGGTATTTAACTTCCTTTCCTCTTTTCTTTCATGGCTCCTAAGCGTCAGAGGGGATCAACTGACCAAGCTGGATCCTCTTCCTCTGATTATACTCCAGCTAGTCTCTTTAGTCCAGCACGACCAGTAGGATCAAAGGATTATGATTCCACTTTGTTTCCTGACAAAGAATTCTCTGACCTATGGTTCGACTCCTTTTTCGGTCGTAAAATTTGTTTTGGAGATTTCGTTAACTTTACAATCTTTTCTGAGTATGCTCCTACCTTCGACCATCTAGGCTACCAAGATTTTTTTGAAGTAGCTGAAAATATTTTTGACAATGCAGTCCGTATGTTTTATTGCAACCTGCAAGTAAAACCAAACGACAACTTTTATTCTTGCGTTGCTGGGCAAGAATTAGAGTTTAGTGCCACCGATATCAGTAAATACTTTCATGTTCCAGATGTTAGTGAAGCTCTGGTACATATTCATCATGTCCAATTTTCAGAGGATGTCACCCTTGCCTCCTTCAAGGAATTGATTTGTCATCCAAACCCCTTCCTCGCAGAGTATTTTCAAAACATCTGAATCAAAAAATTTATGAACTACATCGCTTTATTTTCTCTGTTCTCCTTCCTAAGAAAGGATCTACTGATGAGATTACTTTCTTAGAACTCTCTGCTATGTACCATATTCATTTTGGTATTCCTTTTTCTATCCCAAAGACTATGATGGCATGGATGCTGAACTGCAGAAATGCAGGACGCAACCTGGTGTATCCTATGCACCTGGCCTCTATCTTCCGCAGGTTTGACATTGATCTTCAAACCTGTGCATACTCCTCCACTCCCATCGAGCTCACCAGATCTCGTAGATATTCTTCTCCACCTCTGCCACCTGGTGCTCAGCCTGCTCCAGATGTCGGTGCCGAGGCTCCTCCTCCTGATGCTGCTCCTGCTCCAGCCCCTGCTCCGGAATTTGATCCAGGATTCTATCAGAGATTTGATGACTTTGTTGCTCTTTCGGCGCAACGTCATCAAACTTATCTTGACTCGAAGTTTCGCCACATCTATCAGGCTCAGGTGTTGCGGAACAGGATTACGGATCTACACCGGAGTCTCTCTCAGGATCCCGTTCATCCGGTCACTATCGTACCTCACCTAGGCTTCACTGGTCCTAAGTTCGGAGATGAGGCATCCTTTCCTTACTTCGATCCTACTGCAGCTTATTTTTCTCCTGATGCTCCTGGCGGTGATGACCCCACTATGTGACGCGGACTCAGCTGCTGGATAGTGGATAGGATACTAGTCGATGATCTTATGCTATGATGCAGTTTTTTTTGTCTAAACTTCTTAGTAAGACATATTTAGTATTTCATGATTGTATTTGCACTATTAGTGAGACTTTTTCAGTACTATATTTCAGCACTTTCTTTCCATATTAGTTGTTTATGCTGTGTTCATGTATCTCTTTAAGCTTCACTTTGTATTTTGTTTTTTATTGTTGACTTCACACATTACGGAGGAACCAAAGTCATTTTTATATTGACAAAGGGGGAGAAGAGCTATACATAACCAAACAACACAAAACCACAAAAACAAAATCTCAGGTATTTTGTTTGTTCTATTTTTTAGATATATTTTGGTATAGACTCAAGTTTGTCAATTATCAAAATGGGGGAGATTGTTGGCCCATTCCATGGTCACACCCGATTTTGATAATCGATATGCACTTAAGTCAATACACAAAATATACAAACTGCTGCTAATCATTTCAGGGTATATGAAATCAATAGATATTATCAATCTGAAGATGAATTTCAACAGGATTTAGTTTGAGTCATTTTACATTTTATTCTGTATTTTATCTTTATTGAGTCTAGGACTTAAATTGTAAAATCGACTAGGTAATACTGGCTTAGGTTTATCCCAGTCCAAAATTTCTAAACAGCCTACCTATTTCTATTTCATCATTACAAAATGTCCAAGATTATTTTTACAAACAGTTTTTGACAAATATTTCAAAATTTCCCAAGACAGAACTCAAAACCGAGTTCGGCCCGAGTTCGGCCCAAGTTCGGTCCGAACTCTGTCCGAGCTCGGTCCGAACTCTGCCCGAGTTCGGTCATTTTGAATTCAAATGTCAGTTGCCTCCAAATCTGCGAGCAACGTCTCTATGCGAAATATTTGCATCAGAACTCTGCCCGAGTTCGGTCCCAGAAAATACCTATAAAAAGAAGAGAGTTTTGTAGGAACCCTAGAGGGGGGGTGAATAGGGTCAAGCTAACTAATCAAGCACTTAGCACAAGCTAATTGGCAATTTAAAAATAAAAGTGCAAGAGAAGAAGCAAACACAATACCGACACCCGATGTATCCTGGTATCCTCCTAAGAGGCAGTCCAGTCCCGGAACTCTCTCCGGCTTTAATCTACTATTTGAGTAAATAGTTACACACGAGTTTGGATCCGAAGAACTCGCCAACTTCAACACGAGTTTGGATCCGAAGAACTCGCCAACTTCAACCGAGAGTTTGGATACGAAGACTCTCCAACTTCAACCGAGAGTTTGGATACGAAGACTCCCCAACTTCAACCTTTCACAATAGGTTTTGATCTCCTTACAATAGGATGAAGATCTTTCTTTTCAACTCAATAACTCTAACACAATTTGTGGATGGCAAATGAAGGCTTTGTAGAGTTGTATGTGGATAAGCTTTGGTGGTTTGGAAATTTTTAGGCTCAAAGCATCAACCTTGAATGAAGGGGTTCAAGGCTATTTATAACCAAAGCTTGAAAAGAAGCCAAAGGCAACTTTTCAGTCACGAACCGGCATACCGTCGGTATGATCCGGCATACCGGCGGTATACCGGTCTGGGTTAGCAACGGCTAGAAATATAGCCGTTGGGATCATTTAATGCTGGAAATCCGACCGTTGGAATTTCAACGTTACTGAACCGGTATACCGTCGGTATGATCCGGTATACCGTCGGTATGCCGATTTTGTGGACAGAAACTTTCTGTGAACAAAAATCGGTATACCGCCGGTATGCACCGGTATACCGCCGGTATGCCGGTTTGCATCCAAAAATGATCCTGGGCTGGTTTCTACCCTAGCTTTCGATTTTGCCATCCATTTCTTGTGTTTATAATTATTCCTAAGACTCATTACAGACTCCAGATATACTGTAGCAGGTGCAGGCTTCTTCAGAGTCTTGAAATGATGATGGCATGGCTTGGCTTCTTTCTTTGATAGGTGCTAGCTTTTTCCCTTGGCGGCAGCTATCCAAAGATATCCAGTTTGTGAAAACTGAATACCTTTCGGGGGCTTCGCCCCCGAACCCCCGACGAGGGGCGCTGCCCCCTCGACCCCCGTCTGCTGACCGGGCAGCGGAACCCCCGGTGCGTGGCTCCAGAGATGTCATCGGGTGGTTCAAAGAAATCTTGTGGCATCCGTCGTCTTTGGCCCACCATGATAATTTCTTCATTGCATTGCATATGTCCATATTGATCTTGCTAATTGCTTTTCTGCAAATACATGTTAGACGAACAAAGCAATATACATGTAGCAAGAATGATAAGATAAAGCACATTAGGACTATGCAAAGTTTAAGTATAGGTGCTACGGTGATAGCATAAGAGTTAGTGATATCATAATGATTAAACTTAATTGAATGACCACAATCAAAAACATAGTTTTGATTTTGGCGACCCAATTAAATTTAAGATAGATAAGCTCATATCACTAATATGTAAACCAATAGGCACATATCACCAAAGGTACAAGTATAAGTAGAAATGCTATAGCGATAGTATAAAGATTAGTGATAATGAAATGCTAAACTTAACATATTAACCATATTCAAAAACATGATACAATCATTGGGCCAACAAGTTTTTCATTTCAAATCACTCATTCATTCTTCATCTTCTCTTCTCTACTCACCAAGTGTTTTTAAACGTTCTAAAGCTTTCAAATCACACCTATACATCTCTTAGCCAAAAGCCAGTAATATCTACATTGATTTAGAGTCTTTTGGTGTCCAAGAGTTGTAAATAGGTCATTCCAAGTTCAGCAACTATTCTTGTTGTGGAGCCGGTCGTACGCTCGTCACCAAGCACGGTGTTGTGAAGTTGGTCGTGCACTTGTCACCAAGCACGGTATTGTAGGAGACTGCAAGCTCTCATTTAGCTTCTAGCATAGTGGATTAACATCGAGCAAGAGTACTCGAGACTGGATTAGTCCTCTCAGAGGGATACCAGTATACATCACTGTGTCTCTGAATTTGATTTCTCTATCTCTTGTTGCATTTATTTACTGTCTCTTACTGCCATAGTTATTCTTAAGTTTTAATTGGTGATTATTTTCTACTGCACACACACACTCTATTCATCCCCCTCTAGAGGTGCTCAACGGTCCTACAAGCTATACATGCAACAGATAGTTCGCTTGCACAGAGTACCAGTAAATATCGTGTCGGACCGAGATAGCAGATTCACGTCCCACTACTGGAGGAGCTTATAGGAGGAGTTGGGCAGTCGGCTCAAGTTCAGTACGGTGTAACACCCGCAAACAGATGGGCAGTCCGAGAGGACGATACAGACGCTAGAGGACATGCTGAGGACTTGTGTGCTGGACTTTGGCGGATCATGGGAGAGCCATCTGCACTTGGTAGAGTTTTCATACAACAACAGCTACCAAGCCAGCAACGGTGTAGAAGCATAGAATTTCAGGACCAGAAATCCTATGTGCCAAACATTACATGCGCCAGGGAGCTCAGATGAAGTACTTTGCATAGCAAAGCATAGACATTAAAAGAAGATTTTTATTTCATATAAAAGTCTATTACATGTCTTAAAAAGAGCTGTACAAAGGAGAATTTCTACAAAGAAAAGACCCTAAGTCTACAGCTAGGCGCAGCAACCACTATGCGCTCTCAAACAGGCGCATCTCGCCATGCTCTCTCAAACAGGCGCATCTCGCCATGCGCTCTCAGCCAGGCGCATCCCTTCAGCAGCTCAGTTATGTGCATCCGCATTAGCATATGCGCCATCAAATGCTTCGACTAATGAAGCATTTATTGAGCAGAACGAGGGTGGCAATCAACCCTCTAGCTGGAGGAAGAGCTCTCCAAACCAATGAAGAGAAGAGCACCGTAAATCAACCCACGGCTAAAAGAGCAGCTTTCAACCCAACCAGAATGGGCAACACCCACTCTAGCGGGAGGATGAGCTCTCCCAAAGCCCAAGGAAGATGATCGGAGCACCGCAATTCTGATTTGTGGCTCTTCCAGCATAACGGAGACGAGGCTCGAGCATCCCGATCTTTGGATGCAACATGCACCTTCTGCCTGCCTCAGAAGCCCTCGACTCCGACTTTTGGATGTAACAGTCACCTTCAAGTGCATCAATAAAAACAACGTGTCACATCTTCACCCTCGGAAGCATCTCGTCAACAGAATATGCTCGAGCAAACAAGTTCATTTTGGGAGGACGTGAGAGAACGAGAAGCAAACACTCTCCATGCCACTATTTATAGGCCGGGTAAATCAAACCCATGCGCCAAGTGGCTGGCTCTCCGAATCCCGTGCAATAAATTTGCATTAATGGTGATAAACCTGACGCTTCGAATTCAGCCAAGTCAAAAAACGGTTATTTAAAGCACTCGAAGAACGTAACAGTCGGGCCCATAAAGACGTGTCATGCAAAGCGGATGCGCCGGCCAGACCGATCATACTGATGCGCCCATCAGCACCAAGCGCCATACAAGGATGCGCCCCATGCGCCCAGTGGAACGCCCATCGATGCGCCCACTCAACAGCCCATCACCTGTCAAGAACATTAAATGCTGAAGTCTGACAGAGTTGGCAGCACGTCCCCCGAGGACTGAACAGTTGACAGCTTTTTCAGAAGGTGAAGCGTCGCCAACGTCAGCACCATCATTACTCTCCTCTGACGGTTACAAGCCACGTGGTCGCCCAACCATTCGCATGCGCCCCCGCAGCCATGCGTCTAAATCTCTGCATGTGCCTCAAAAGCCGTGTGCCTCAGACTTTTCTCTGATCCCTAAAGACAGAAGTCAAGTCACTACTGAAGCCCCGCATGCGCCTCAAAAGCCATGCGTCCAGATTGGTTCGTGACTCCTAAAGGTTACAAGCCAAAGTCTCCTCATGCGCCCAATCCTAGGCACAGCCTATCTGATCACTCTCTACCAAATCCGAGATCTTCGAGTCATGGACCTACGACACGCGTCCTTTGACTTGATTCAGCCTATGAACGGGTGCTAATCATCCAAGATCTCAGCAACTGAAAGATCTTCTCCATTGCTACGTGTCAGCTCGGCCGCAGCCCACAAAGGCAACAGGAAGGGTTCAACTCCTCAATCAGAGCGCATCGTCCATGCGCCTCCATCAGCAATCACCACGTGGCATCCCCGCGTACAGGCACATCCTGTATATGCGCATGAGCAGCCAGCCTACAAAGCTATAAATAGAGGGATCACTTCCTTCTTATACACACACATCACGCAACCACCGAGATACATATACAGAGAGGCAGATACAGACACTCAACGTCTTCTTCCTCCCTGTAAGCTCCAGCACCCAGAGCAAATCAGACCTTCAGAGAACCGAGAACCGTCGTCAGATCGTCAACGGAGTCATCGCATTACCACTCGCTCCATCGGCACAAGGGACCCAGATAAACAAAAGTGTACTACTAGGACTACGTCTAAGTCCTATATTGTAACACTGTTCTGTTTGTAATTAAAATTTAATCAAAAGATTTTAATGGCAAACAAGCTGGCGACTCTGCTGGGGACCTCTTTCTCCTCCACCGAGAAAGCTGTGTCGCAATCCGACGACGTGAAGGTGGGCTCCTCCCACAAGACGCTGGTCGTACGCCTCAATCAACAGGCGTATGAGGATTTCATCTCTGAAGGCAGTACGAGTCCTTCAAAGCGGCTGCCGAAGCCGAAGAAGACTTGCCAAGTCTGGGTGCACAAGGTCGACGCCTCTGGCACCACCACCGAAGGAGATGCACCAATACAGCCTTCCCTTCCTGCTGACGTCCTCAGCAACCAAGATGCGCCCACCGGTACAGCGCATCTATCGATGAAACGTGCGGTTGACCACATTCCCCAGCCATCTCCCTCTCAGGCGAGGAAGACGCGTCGATGGAGCAGGGGCGCAGCTAATGCCCCGCGTATCACCTCTGATGCGCCACAGAAGGCCTCTGTCTTTGACAGACTCACTCGTTGTAGTGGCGAGAAGAATTTGGACTCTGAGTACTATGCGCCCCAGCGGGCTGGTACGAAGAAGTCAAAGGCAGCATGGGCCATGTACCTCAAACGTGCTATGCCGACAGCAAATCAGAAGCATGCGCTCATAATCATGCGCGCTGCTGTATAAGGTTGACTCGGGTGCTTCTGCGCCGGAAATGAGTCGACCTTCAAAGTCCTTGTCTCACTTGGGCGCATCTGTTGCGTTCGCAACCAAGTCGAGCAAGGCAAACTCTGTAGTCATGAACTCCCGCGCCTCCACTGGTTGTGCGTCTGAGGTTCGTTCAAGTCACTGTAAATGTTGCTCCCCCACTACTGATCTGAGCGCCTGTTTGGTGTTAGATCAGGGGGTGCAGCATTCACTTGACCACCCCGGCGTTTGGCCTTGCCATGCGCCTGATGGGGGTATGAAGGTGGCACTCTCCTCCAACGATCTGCGTAACGTGAGCACTCAAAAACGCCGATTAGGAGAGTCAGTTGACAAGCACAATGCGCCCCTCACAGGGCACACCTGTGTTGTAGTCACCATCAACTGCTGTTGCAAGGCAGCAGTTCCACCAAGACAGTCGGTGTTCAAGCAGTTGCAATCGTCAACACCCCCCAGACGTCGCCTCGGAAAGAAGGTGTCAATAAAAGAGGAGCCAAAACTAAAGGTTGCTTCATGCAACGTAATCTCTAACTCCTCCTCAGTCCGAAGGGTGACTGGCAATTCCTCGTCCTCGTCCAAGAGCCAGCCGAGAAAGACCAAGACAACTGTCCCGTCCTCCGGAGTGTTTGAAGGCACTCGGGGGAGAAAGAAGATCTTGGAGGAAGCTGGGGGTCGTCAAGCCCTTGTTGATCCTCCTTCTGAAGACGAAGATGTCCTCCAGAGCACAGCTGGGGTGGATCTTTATCCTGGAGATGAAGTCAGCCTCCCGGACGTAGCTGGAGGTAGTCTGGTCCCTGTGGACCTGCGTCTCGAAGACGAAGAAGTCCTCCAAAACAGAGATAGGGGTAGTCTGGCCCCTGTGGACCTGCGTCTTGAAGACGAAGAAGTCCTTCAAGACAGAACTGGGGGTAGTCAGGCCCTGGCCGATGCTCCTGAAGACGAGGATGTCCTCCAAACTGTAGCTGGGGGTAGCCAAGACGAGGCTCCGGGGGAAGTTTCTCTTCTACAAGATAGCGAGGCCAAAAGCGAAGCCTCAACTGATCCATCTGACTCCAGCCGTGTCATGACAGTATACATGACTGGGGGTGATACCGAGCTGATGCGCCGCCAGTAGACCTCGTCCAGCGCATGGATACCTTGGAGGGAGGACTCAAAACCCTCTCTGTCTCCATGCAAATACTGACTCAAGCAGTGTTTGAGATACGGTCAGCTTTGGCCAGGGCACCATCTACTGGTCCTGACCCCGGGGCCAAAGGAGAATCAAGCGTACCCCTTCAACGGGTATCCTTTGATACAGATTGCCGCGAGGCACCACGGACGTCGGAGCCCTCAAATGCTCAACTCCAGGCGGTACCACCTTTCCCGACTCCCAGCTCCACGGAAGACGTGTTCGATATGATCAGGGACTTGCGCGAGCGCTTTGAGTCCAAGAATAGACAAGAGGAGCGCCAAAAGATGGGGATCCCCCAACCTTATCCCCTCGAATGGAACAAAGTGGTTTATCCTCCTAAGTATAAACAACAAACATTGACGCCATACGACGGGAAGGACTCTCCGCGTCGCTATCTGATGTACTTCCAGTCTCAAACGGGACATCTTTCGAAGGAAGATGCCCTACTCACCAGCATATTTGTCGGGGCACTGAAAGGAGTGGCGTACGACTGGTACTGCAGTCTCCCCGATAACTCCATATCTTCCTTCGACGATCTGACACGTCTCTTCCTCGACCGTTTCTACGACGGAGGGAAGGACATGACAATGGCGTCCCTCAGAGAGATACGCCAGAAGGAGAAGGAAACAGTTCGAGTATTCATCGAACGCTTCCGACAGGCCTTCTTCAGACTGCCCCCGGGCATGCCAGAATATGCACTCCTCTTCTTCTGTAGCATGAACATGCTGCCCGCAGTCAAACTCTGGCTCAACTCTACTCCTCCTCCTGACTGGAGTTCCTTGATCATCGAAGCCGAAGCAGCAGAAAAGAAGGTGTCCAATGCTCGCCTTCTGGGAGTTAGTTTCCCTGCCTTTGAGGACAAGGGGAAACGGCCTGTAGCCAACAACCCCGGACGAGAGACGAAGGGGAAACAGGCATTGACTGTCAATGCCTCCAAGGGTGCATCATCACCTACTCAGAAGCCTCCACTTGTACCAAGGCCAAAGGAGGTTTATTCCTTCAACGATGAAGACACCCTGCAACTCTTTGAGACACTGAAGCAGGGTGACAAGATCAAATTGTCGGACCCGAAGCGTCCCGACGAGATTGGAAAAGTGGACAATCCGAGGTACTGTCACTACTATCGGTTTTTCGGACATCCAACTAAGGACTGCTACGTCCTCAAAAACTACATCCAGTACATGATCAATGCGAATGTTATCTCCGTCGACTACGAGGAGAAAACGTTCTCAGTCAACCTGGTGTCACTTCAATTTGGCACCTTGCCGCCAACCACAACACAAGATGGCGTCATCCCCATCCCTAAGGCGACAATGGAGGTGGTTAACTTACCACCAACTCGTGATAACGTGAGTGGAATCATCCCACTCACCACATCTCGGGGAGAGGTATTGTGGGTTCATCCTGATCTCGTCTCCGAGGTTACTCAACCGGAGCTCTGCCTCCAAAACTAAGGACAGGAAGATCAAGTCTTGCTGCATGGTCTTTTCCTCTGCGGAAGAGGCACTTCCTGTACAGACGCATTCACATCAGAACGTCCAACCTGACGAAGCTGCCGTCGAGGTGGTGCCTCCTTGCACCGTCCCTGTTGCCCAGGAAGAGGGCCCATCTAAGCCTCCAGCAGCCAATAAGCAAAAGCATGTAGAGGCCCATTTCGACAAGCCTCTGCGAAAGGAGAATGCTTCGAGGCTAGCCAAGCCCCATAACTTCGACATACTGGCACAACTGGCCAGTACTCCTGCCTGTCTATCTCTGTTTGAGCTTCTTCGCCTTTCCAAGGACACTCGTGAAGCTCTCTGTGAAGCCCTGAAGGATGCTGAGTCCTTCATCAGTCAGGTCAAGCAGCCTGAGGATACCCTGACTACATGTGCGCACTGTCATTGTGCGGATGAAGTTATCCCCAACATAACCTTCACCCAACAAGACATGTTGCTCAAGCACAACCGACACAACAGGCCTCTGTAGTATACAGGGTATATCGGTTCCGTCAAGTTGAAGCGGATTCAGATCGATCCGGGGTCTTCCCTCAGCATCATTCCGAAGACGCTGCTCTCAACACTAGGGATCCCAATGTACCGACTGGCGCCTTCCAACACAACAATCAGTGGCTTTAATGCCAGCAAAAGCGAGCCGCTGGGCAAAATAACGCTAAAGTGTCATATCGGTAACCTCAGAACCGAGGTGACTTGCTATGTCTTGGACGCCGATGTCAACTACAACCTCCTACTGGGTCGTCCGTGGCTGCATGAGTACATGGTGGTACCATCCACACTCCATCAATGTATGAAATACGTGTCCACCAATGACATCATCCGGACGGAGTTCGCGGACATTGACCCTTTTAAGGGGGTTGAAGCCTACTTCACTGATTCCACCTTGTACAAGTCACCTGACGAGGAGGAAGCCAATGATGCTGACGATGAAGCAGAAACGGCAGCAGAGCCCGACATGGAGCCAGAGATGATTCCCGATGCTCCTTTAAAAATTCGACTCAAAGGGAAGCCGCCTCAGACGTTGCCTCCCATGAACATCAAGCTACCTGGAAAAGCACCAACTGCTCCAGGTAGAATACCTACTGAAGCTCCCTTGAAGATACGGCTCAAGGAAAAGCCACCTCAAACATCGGCTCCCCTTGTGGCAAAACTACAAGGGAAGGCACCAATCACCGAAGGCGCAGTTGAGGCACCTCTGAAGGTGCGTCTTAAAGGCAAGCCGCCGCAATCATCTGTTTCGTCCCAGCTGCCGAAGAAGGCCCACATAGCCCTCTCGGACCCCAAGATCAAAGCTGTGGTGGACTCTCCCGATCCAATCCCAGTACTCACAGATGAAGAGTTAGGGGAATATATCTCTGCTGATATAGATGCACCCTCTCTGGACAATGTAATCCCGCGGGACAAAATCTCGTGTTTTATCAATAATAGTGTGTCTTTTAATTATTCTAGTCTTCCACATTGGAATGCCATGTATACATTAGATAAGGCTCTACGGCCGTTGCAAACACAAATAACGACCGTCCATTATGCAAATCGAGTTGTCCCGTCCGAAGGGGTCTGTTTTGTAGTCCCACCGTGGAATTGAGACGAAGAATCTATCATCTTCGGCAAAGCCGAACGTCATCAAGACCTTCCGCCACTCGAACAAGAACCAGATACCGGCAGAATACAAGTCTATCGATACACGGACAAGGTAAATTACCTCATCCAAAAGATGGGTTACGACCTAAAAAGCAACAAAGGCCTGAACTATGGCAAGGGTCGACGTCTTCCTCTCCGGCTTCCAACACCTAAAGGAAAGTCGCAGGACTACTATCATCGAACTCGATGGAGGGTGGGCTATGTCACGCCGCCGTCAACTCCAGAGAGTTCGGAGGCAGAAGAGCTAGAACATTCTTATTCATCCGAAGTATCAACTTGGGATTCCGATACCAGTATCGGATCAGTCTTCAAGAAAGTGCTATCAGCCAACATGACATCTGCACAATCTCAAGAAGATGAAGGCGAAGACTAAACGCCAGAATTCTTCGAAGAAGAATCCTGGGCTCAACGCCTAGGAGAACAGTGGGAGTCTCGTTTTGAATTACGCGAACCTCCTACCGAAGATGAAGTCGAGCAGATCGACCTTGGGGATGGCTCTTCTTCCAAACCCATCTTCATCAGCAAAAGCCTAAAAGGAGAAGATCGAGAATCTTTAATCCAGCTGGCTAAAGAATATATCGATGTCTTCGCCTGGAGCTACGAAGATAAGCCGGAACTTGATCCCCAGATCGCGATGCATAGGCTTAACATCTTACCTGATGCCAAGCCTATAAAGCAACAACAGCGACGTTTTTGTCCTGAAATCATGAACGCTATCGATCATGAGGTAGACAAACTCCTGACCAACGGGTCTATCCATGAAGAACAACATCCGGATTGGGTGGCCAACGTCGTCCCTGTCACCAAG
Organism: Iris pallida; assembly: GCA_029216955.1. NCBI lineage: Eukaryota > Viridiplantae > Streptophyta > Magnoliopsida > Asparagales > Iridaceae > Iris > Iris pallida. The sequence continues at coordinate 38,498,678 of JANAVB010001800.1, forward strand.
AAGAATGGGAAGATACGAGTTTGTATCGACTTCAGGGATCTCAACACTGCTTGCCCGAAGGACGAATTCCTACTTCCATTCACCGACGTGATGATCGACAATACATGTGGCTTCGAACGCATGTCTTTCATGGACGGATATTCGGGCTACAACCAGATCAAGATGTTCCCCGATGACGCAAGACACACGTCATTTAGGACTCCGAAAGGGGTTTTCTGTTACACAGTGATGCCCTTCGGCTTGAAGAACGCTGGTGCGACATACCAACAAGCTATGAGCACCATCTTCTGTCAGCATCTTCGTAAGACAGTCGAATGCTATGTTGATGACATCGCAGTTAAGAGCCGTCTCAAAGGAGATCACCTACAAGACCTTAAGACAGTCTTCGATCTCATGCGAGGGCATCAACTCAAGATAAACCCTGCTAAATCTTTCCTTGGGGTTTCTAGCAAAAAGTTCTTGGGCTTCATTATCACGGCGAAAGGCATTCATGTCGATCCCAAGAAGACCAAAGCCATCCTTGACATGGACCCTCCGAAGAACCTCTGAGAACTTCGAGGCCTACAGGGGCGTCTGGCATACATCCGGAGGTTTATAGCAAACCTTTCCAAAAAATGTCAACCCTTCACCCAGTTCATGAAGAAGGGGGTCTCTTACGTCTGGACAGAGGAATGCCAAAAAGCTTTTGACGATATCAAGGCTTACTTGACGAGCCCGCCAGTCCTGGTGGCACCCGTCGCCGGCAAATCATTTCTCCTCTACGTCCGTGCCATGGATCATTCCCTCGGCGCTCTGCTGGCTCAGAACAGCGATGCAGGCTATGAGCAAGCTATCTACTACCTCAGTAGAACACTGATCGGGGCAAAACACCGGTACAATCCCGTTGAAAAAGAGTGTCTGGCTTTGGTATTTGCCATCCAGAAGACTCATCATTATGTCTCGGGCCAGACAATTTATGTTATCTCCCGAGTCAATCCTCTCAGAGTTCTCATGACGAAGCCAGGGTCATTAAACTCTCGGCTAGCTACATGGGCGATCCTGCTAACACCATACAACATGGTGTTCGTTCCACAAAAAGCCGTTAAGGGTCAGGCTCTGGCCAACTTTTTAGCTGCACACCCCATCCCAGAGTCCTCAAGACTCTATAAAGACATCCCGGATGAGGTCCAAGAATCAAACGTCACCGAAGAAAGCTCCGTCTGGCTGATGTTTTTCGATGGCGCTTCAAGAACAGGCCCCAAAGGCCAAATTATCGCAGGAGTGGGGGTAGTCCTAGTCTCCCCCCGATCAGCTGGTCATCCAGCGTGCCTATTCCCTTTCGAAGCCGTGCTCCAACAATGTTGTCGAGTACAACGCTCTCATCATGGGACTCCAGCTGGCACAACAGCTGGGGGTGGATCATTTGGAAGCCTACGGCGACTCAAAACTTGTCGTTAACCAGGTCAGAGGGCAATACGAAGTTCGCCATAAAGATCTGACACCAAGTTCTTTATCGAACATGTACCTCGTTTACAAAATCTGGAGGCTGACGCTCTGGCTGGCCTCACAGCCTCATTGGCAGCACCCCTCGGGACTCAACACTATGTTACGGTAGTTGGTCGAGACTTGGTCTGCCCTAAAAATAACCTATGCTCACAAATGGCCCATGCCATGTCAACAAGTGCTGGTGTTAATGTCCGAGACTGGAGGTTCCCGTTCATCGACTTCGCTGTCTACGGAATTCTCCCAGAGGACCCGAAAGAAGTCGTCTCAGTTAAGAGGCGTTCCCTTCGATTCTATTACGATACAGCTACTAAAATGCTGTACCGACGCTCCTACGATGGACTTCTCCTTCGATGTTTATTCAACGAAGAAGCGGCCGAAGCCCTTCGAGAAGCTCACGATGGAACCTGCGGGGCCCATCAACCTGGCCCTTTGATCCAGTATCGACTGCGATGCATGGGCTACTACTGGCCAACCATGGCATCCGACGCTGTCGACTATGCTAAAAAGTGCCATGCATGCCAGCTTCACGCTGACTTCATCCATACACCGTCAGAACCACTACATCCTACGGTCGCCTCCTGGCCCTTCGAAGCCTGGGGTATGAATATTATCGGACCGATCACCCCTCCTTCATCAAGGGGACACCGCTTCATCCTAGCCATCACCGACTACTTCTCCAAATGGGCAGAAGCAGTTCCACTGGCGGAAGTGAAGAGCTCCCGGGTGGTCAGCTTCATCAAACACCATGTCATCTAAGGTTTCGGGGTACCTCGGAGGGTTATCCATGATAACGGTCCTCAGTTCATCAGCCATGTTTTCAACTGATTCTGTGATAAGAATCGCATCCAAAATGTGGCATCAACCGCCTACAATCCGGCAGCAAACGGATTGGCCGAGGCATTCAACAAGACTATCGTCAGGCTACTCAAAAAGGTCGTGTCATCCAACAAACACGACTGGGACGAAAAGCTCGACGAATGTCTTTGGGCCTACCGCACAACGGTACAGACCCCGTCGGACAATACACTATTCTTTCTGGTCTATGGGAGCGAAGCGGTACTGCCTCTCGAGATCCTGATACCCTCGCTCCGTGTAGCGATCATAAACCAACTAACAGAGGAAGACAATCAACGTCGTCGTCTGCGAGAATTAGAGGCACTTGACGAAAAACGTCTCCTAGCTCAACAGCATATCGAACTCTATCAAGCCTGTATATTACAGGCTTTCAACAAGAAGGTCAAGCAGAGGACTTTCCAAGTAGGCGACCTGGTTCTGGATCAGGAGGCCGATGGTGTTGACTCACAAGACACCAGGAAAGCTCGCACCCAAGTGGGAGGGACCTTTTATCATAGAGACGGTATACTCGAACGGTGCTTACCGCCTCGCCAAACCCAATGGGGACTTGTTCATGATGCCCATCAACGGCAAGTTCCTAAAGAAGTACTACTCTTGACATCTTTCAGACATGTAGTTCTATCTCCACCCAAAAAGGGAGTCTGTGGACCCAATCATCAGGGCTCACATACAATTCCCTTCCACAAAATCTTACGCTTCCGGAACCCAGCTGTTCCGTGGCATTCTCCAGTAGAAGGACAACCACGTCCACATTACCTCTGAGTTATTCCCCTACACCCTACAAAACAGAATCTTACACTACATAAGACTACGCTACCCATCATGTTTACCATGTCCACATTACCTCTGAGTAAACATCCCGTACAGACAACCCCTGTGTTGCCGTACATTGATCGCAGAACTTCCACGTCCACATTATCTCTGAGTAGTTTTGCGTATCCCCCAGAGTCATTCCGACCACGTCCATAACACCTCTGAGTAGGAAGATTCCATCATTTGAATTCCATATTTGCCACGTCCACATCACCTCTGAGCAAACATGTCGATTCTCTCGAACTTATTATCTGTACCTAAAAACCAAGGTCCATACAAATCATCAAGTTCATGACAGCAAAAATGAACACACCACAAAAAAACTCTGTATTCTTTATTTAAAAATAAAGGACTACACCCCCAGCAAGAGTTGCAAATTACACAAAAAGAAGAGATTACAATCCCTAAACATCCCCGGGGTTGGCCGAAAGCTCTTCAATCCGACGCTTCAAGTCCGCCGCCCGAGTCTCTACGGTCGCCAGGACCCGACGTTCGGCTTCCTGACGCATCCTTTCTATGGCCTCAGGAGAAGTATCATCCTCATGCTTCTCGTCCAACTGTTGCCGTTGCTGGGCCAGGGTAAGAGCCCGGCGGGTGAAAGCTGCTTCCTCCTTCTTAGATGCTACATGTTCATCCTGGACTCGCTCAGCATCTAATAAAAGTTGGGCCCGCTGGTCTTCAAGGAGGCGAATCTTGGCATCAACCTCCGCTATACTAGCGCCCAATGCAGCTCGCAACTCCACCTTCTCCTACATGGACTGAGATAACCTCTCCACCGCGGCCTCAGTTTCAGCCACCTCGCATTTCCAGACACCCACGGTGGCCTGATAAGAGGACTCAGTCTCAGCAATCAATTTCTCCTTTTCTGCATTTATCAGGGCGGAGAGATCATTTCGCTGGATATACTGAAACTCGGAAAGCAGCTGGTCCAGCTCGGCCACCGAGGCCTCCAGAATCTCGGCCATATGATCATGGCCCTGGTGGGAACGTATCAGACCGATGTGAGGGAGTTCCAGGATTTTTGTCGTCACAAAACTCCCATTGGCATCCATCACTGCCGATACACCCCTCTGTATTATCTTATACACCGCCTCAATAATAAACTTCACATACTCATCTGCATCCGCCAGCACCTACGGCGTCATCGTAAGAGTTGGAGGAGCTGCTCTAAACAGCAGACCGGAGGAAGGCCCACCAATGTCAATCTGCGAGGCTGAAACCTCGGCATCAACGGACTCTTCCTCAACAGGGGCTTGACTACTAGCCCGAGGAGCCAAAAGAATAGAAGGAGCCGAGAGAGGCGTCGATATCGTACCCCAAGTAGAAGGAGCAACAGAGGGTTCCAGCAAACCCTTACCTTTCTCAAGCTTGGAAGGACCACCGACGTCAGGGGCTACCGCATCCGTCTCCAGCATTCTATCAGCAGGCCGTACGGAACATTCCCCCTCCGGCAGAGCAGCAAGATCAGCACTTATTTCCTGACTCGGCTCCCTTGGAGTCAGGATCGACAGACGAGTCTCATTTTCACCATCAAATCCCTCCGCAGGGATAGAATCTGTCGCTACCTCTCGGTCGGCAGCTACCTCAGCCTCCGCTGCTAAGTCTGGGGTAGGGCTCGGCAATGCTGCAGCCGACCTCCCCTCATCATAACAAGGAGGAGAATCAACCCTCTCCTCTGTTTTAATCACGTCTGTTGCCCCCGCAACAGGCTCATGCATCTCTGGAGGAACGTTATCTGAAGATGACGAACTCCACTCTACTTCCTCAATTGAAAGCCCCGTGTCTGCTGGACCCTCAATGTCCAAGGCCCCCACGGCGGCTTGCACCATCTCAGGAACTGCTTCAACCTCAGTTTCCCTCCCAACATAATCTGGAGATACTGGAATCTCCACAACAACGACATCGTCCGAGTTCTCCTCCACGGGAGACATCACAATCGGCGGAATGCGCTCTTCAGATGAGCCCGCCACCTCCTTTGGTCTGCTGGCACCAGATCTTGGAGTACGGGGTCTCCTTTTTAGCGGCTCCTACAAAAAAAAACATAGGTCACAAGATGTCGAACCTAACCAGACTATATGGGACATCCTTACCTCCGTAGGTACTGAGTCTGATGACACTGTCGGTGACAATGCCTTCTTCTGCCTCTTTGGCACAGAAGAGCCAGCCTCGGTATCAGCACGTCTTTTCGGTTGATCGACCGAGGGCTCTGCCTGACCCCCCGTGGATACGACAGGGGTACCTCGATAACCCACCTCTGGCGGACGGTACGATCGAGCCTTCACTAATATGTTCCCAGTCGCCCCTAACTGGGTGCCGACAATGAAACTAGTTTCCCGATCATATCCGGAGGGTACGACGTTCATGACACAGTAAATGATGCGCGGAGTAATCATGCGCCCGAACAGTCATGCGCCCAGTTGAAAATGCCACCATACTTCTTATTCAAAGTATTCCAAAACTTGGCAAAAAGGTTTAAAAACTTTGAAGGGGGTCTTGTAGAAGCATAGAATTTCAGGACCAGAAATCCTATGCGCCAAACATTATATGCGCCAGGGAGCTCAGATGAAGTACTTGGCATAGCAAAGCATAAACATTAAAAGAAGATTTTTATTTCATATAAAAGTCTATTACATGTCTTAAAAAGAGCTGTAAAAAGGAGAATTTCTACAAAAAAAAGATCCTAAGTCTACAGCTAGACGCAGCAACCACCATGCGCTCTCAAACAGGCGTATCTCGCCATGCGCTCTCAACCAGGCGCATCCCTTCAGCAGCTCAGTTATGTGCATCCTCATCAGCATATGCGCCATCAAATGCTTCGACTAATGAAGCATTTATTGAGCAGAACGAGGGTGGCAATCAACCCTTTAGCTGGAGGAAGAGCTCTCCAAACCAAGGAAGAGAAGAGCACCATAAATCAACCCGTGGCTAAAGGAGCAGCTTTCAACCCAACCAGAATGGGCAACACCCACTCTAGCGAGAGGAGGAGCTCTCCCAAAGCCCAAAGAAGATGATCGGAGCACCGCAATTCCGATCTGCAGCTCTTCCAGCATAACGGAGACGAGGCTCGAGCATCCCGATCTTTGGATGCAACATGCACCTTCTGCCTGCCTCAGAAGCCCTCGACTCCGACTTTTGGATGTAACAGTCACCTTCAAGTGCATCAATGAAAATAACGCGACGCATCTTCACCCTCGGAAGCATCTCATCAACAGAATATGCTCGAGCAAACAAGTTCATTTCGGGAGGACGTAAGAGAACGAGAAGCAAACCCTCTCCATGCCACTATTTATAGGCCGGACAAATCAAACCCATGCGCCAAGTGGCTGGCTCTCCGAATCCCGTGCAATGAATTTGCATTAATGGTGATGAACCTGACGTTTCGAATTCAGCCAAGTCAAAAACCGGCTATTTAAAGCACTCGAAGAACGTAACAGTCGGGCCCATAAAGACGTGTCATGCAAAACGGATGCGCCGGCCAGACCGCGCATCATACTGATGCGCCCATCAGCACCAAGCGCTATACAAGGATGCGCCCCATGCATCCCCATGTGCACAGTGGAACACCAATCGATGCGCCCACTCAACAGCCCATCACCTGTCAAGAATATTAAATACCGAAGTCTGACAGAGTTGGCAGCACGTCCCCCGAGGACTGAACAGTTGACAGCTTTTTTAGAAGACGAAGCATCGCCAACGTCAGCACCATCATTACTCTCCTCCGGCTGTTACAAGCCACGTGGCCGCCCAACCATTCGCATGCGCCCCCGCAGCCATGTGCCTAAATCTCTGAATGTGCCTCAAAAGCCGTGCGCCTCAGACTTTTTTCTGATCCCTAAAGACAGAAGTCAAGTCACTACCGAAGCCCCTCATGCGCCTTAAAAGCCATGCGCCCAGATTGGTTCGTGACTCCTAAAGGTTACAAGCCAAAGTCTCCTCACGCGCCCAATTCTAGGCACATCCTATCTGATCACTCTCCACCAAATCCGAGATCTTCGAGCCATGGACCTACGACACACGTCCTTTGACTTGATTCAGCCTATAAAGGGGTGCTAATCACCCAAGATCTCAGCAACTGAAAGATCCTCTCCATTGCTACGTGTCAGCTCGGCCGCAGCCCATAAAGGCAACACGAAGGGTTCAACTCCTCAATCAGAGCGCATCGTCCATGCGCCTCCATCAGCAATCACCACGTGGCATTCCCGCGTACAGGCGTATCCTATATATATGCATGAGCAGCCAGCCTGCAAAGCTATAAATAGAGGGATCACTTCCTTCTTATACACACATATCACGCAACCACCGAGATACATATACAGAGAGACAGATACAGACACTCAACGACTTCTTCCTCCCCGCAAGCTCCAGCACCCAGAGCAACTCAGACCTTCAGAGAATCGAGAGCCGTCGTCAGATCGTCAACGGAGTCAACGCATTACCACTCGCTCCATCGGCACAAGGGACCCAGATAAACAAAAGTGTACTACTAGGACTACGTCTAAGTCCTACATTGTAATAATGTTCTATTTGTAATTGAAATTTAATCAAAAGATTTTAATGGCAAACAATCGGTATATCTCCTTTCGAGGCACTATATGGACGACGATGCCGTACACCACTCTTTTGGAATAATGTTGGGGACAGAGTTATGCTTGGGCCAGATATGATCACGGATGCAGCAGAGAAGGTTGGGATGATCAGAGACAGGCTCAGAGTAGCTCAGGACAGGCAGAAATACTGGGCCGATGCTAGTCGCAGACCGATGGAGTTTGCCGACGGAGATATGGTGCTGGTGAAGATATTACCTGCTAGAGGGACAATCCGGTTCGGACGAGGAGGCAAGTTGAGCCCCAGATACATCAGACCGTTCGAGATACTTGGCAGGATCGAAGAGGTGGCTTACAGGGTTGCACTTCCACCCAATCTAGCAGGAGTTCACGATGCCTTTCATGTATCTCAACTGAGAAGATATGTTCCGGACCCCAGCCATGTGCTAGATCATTCAGAGTTAGAGATCGGACCGAGCCTTGCAGTTACTGAGCAGCCCGTGGAGATATTGGACAGGAGGAAGAAGAGGCTGAGGAACAAAGTCATACCCTTAGTACGAGTAACTTGGAGCCGTCACTCTCCGGGTGAATCTACTTGGGAGAGGAAGTCGGACATGAGGGAGAGATATCCTTACTTGTTCGACCCAGTAGCTGCGAGGGAACCACCCGTTCCCGCTTGATACCTTAGATGTTAGTTTTGATAGTAGCCTTAGTCATTTGTTGCATTGCTTGTTATGTTAGAATGTTTGTAGATTAATATTTTTATAATATTAAATAGCTTTTATATATTTAAAATAGATTAATATAATTGCTAGGAATTTTTCTAGAATTTTTAAATGATTTTTAAATAATTTTTAAATCAAAATATATCATTTTATAATAAATTGAATTATTTTAATATCGTTTTGTAATTTTTAAATTTGTTTTAATATCAAATTGTAATTAGTTGAATTGTTTTTATTGCGGTTTGCAAATAATTATTTGCAAACCGATGAGAGCGGGACCTTTCTGCCAAACCCCAAAATTGGGGGACTTTTCTGTAAATCCACCATCACCCCCCCCCCCCCACGTTCCTACCTGCCCCCGACGACCGTCGACGAGCGGCGACTGCCACCGTACGGCCGACCTAGCCCATTTCAACCGACCTACCCCCTCTATAAATACTCCCCGACCCCGAAACCCTAACCCTAGACTAATTTTTGACCACCCCAGACCCTTCTTCCCCGACGAGAACACTAACCCTAACCCTAACTCCGGCGACCCACAGCACCACCTCCCCAGCCACCTTCAACACCCACAACCACCACCACCAAGTTCGTCGAGGCCAGCCGAGTGAAGCGCCACCCAAGCGCCGCGACACCGACACTTTCTCCGCCCTATCGCCGCACCAACAGCCCGCTCGACTTGGACACGTACGTGTCAGTTTTGTTTCGTGTCGTATTAGTGTCTCGTACTCACATATGCGACTCGCCTGGACACGAAGACTCTAATGGTAAGTCAGGACACGGCTGACTTGGGTCGTGCGTGTCGTGCATGGTCAGGACACTTGGACTCGGTCGTTCTTCGTGTCCCTAACAGTCAGGACACGAAGTTTGGCTATCGGGTTTAAAACCCGTTAACCTAAATCTAACCTAAAACTAACCCGAACCTATTTCCTAACAGATGGCTCGAGCTGACCCCTTGGCCAGCCCGACCGCGCCTAAAACCCGACCCCTTTGCCTGACCCGAGTTCGATCCCCCCTTCTTTCTTTTTGGTTTTGTTTGGTCTTAGTTATTTTATTATATTTGTATTATGTATATATGTATATGTATTTATGTATATATATATATTATTATATATATACTGTTATATATATGTATACAGTATTTATATATATATATATATATATATATATATATATATATATATATATATATATATATATATATATATATAGAATAAGGGAGGTAGGGTGCCACCTCACGGGGGGGTGTCTACTTGTCACCCCCCCATGCTATCATCATGCACATGGGTGCATGATGATAGCATGTGGGAGGTGACAAGTAGACACCCCCCATAGGGTGGCACCTCACCTCCCTCATCCTCTATATATATATATATATATATATATTTATATATATATATATATATATATATATATATATATATATATATATATATATATATATATTATATTTAGTATTTCTTATATATATATGTATATTTATTATATGTATATATATATATATATATATATATATATATATATATATATATATATATATATATATATATTTAAATATCTATATATATATAAATATCTATATATTTGTATGTAAATATATATAAATATTGTTGTTGTATATTTATATATGTGTATTTCAAATTCTACTTTGTATAAAATATTATTGTGCATAAATTCACAAGTCATTTTTATTATTTAAATTGTGACTTGTATATTTTAGCACTTTAAAAATATATTTATGTATATAAATTATTGTTTTTTATTGATTATGACCAATTGATGTCCAAGCCTAGCATGGATTTTTGGGCCCAATTGTGTCTAATATATTCAGGGTCTGTACAAGTCATATTGGACTAGATTCATGGCTCTGGGTCCTGTATCTGGACTTCGGTTCAATTTCGAATACATGAAAAAAATAGTAAATAATTAATTAATTAATTTCTAGAAACTGTTGCTTGCTGTTTTTGAATTTTTATATATATTTTAAGTACTGCAAAAATCTGAAAAAAAATTTATTTAAATACTATGTTAATTTAGCTAATTTATTATAATTTTTTCAGCATTTAATAAGTACTTTTGGTATTTTATAAAAATAGGAAAACAGAACTTATTTTCAGTATATATATGTTTTCTGATTTTTAATAATTATTTATAAGGGTTTATAAATTCCAGAAAAATTAGTATAAATTTTTATAATTAACAAGGATCATTTCGGTACTTTATTTTATGTAAAATTGAGCTTTTTGTTTATCTCAAAAATTATTGGAACACAGTGTACAGTTTGATTTATTTATTGAATAATTACGACTTTCAATGTTTTGAGTTATTTTGAGTTATAGACATATTGGACCTCACCCCGCACTAGTGTAAAGGCCCTAGAAAGTTAGTTAAAGTATTGCGTCACCTTACATTGGTCTCCTATGCTAAAGTTACCATTTGGCTAAGTGTCCAGTCAGAAAGTCGTGTTGCACCACTAGTGTTTTAGTGTTTAACTTTGTGTAAAAACTAAGTTTATGTATTTATTTCTACAGTGACGAGTCATCAGGCATCTATAGCATTTTTATCGCTGCTTTGCTTTGCTAAAGGCAAGTACTTCTACAAATTTTACATACTGTTACAACAATGAACTGCGAATCCAACCATGTTAAATGCTGATCCTTGGGGTAGCAAGTTAAATCTTCACATGTTATATTTACTTTCAGTCACTACCATACTTAGAACAGTCTTTATATATCTCTCACATGATTAGAATCTAGGTTATGGGAAAACTGATAGTAGAGTACGTGATCATGCCCCCTTCTCCGTACGTATGTACCGAGCAAAGTTTTATTTTATATCATTACTGCACCGTAGGCCTTATCTCAAAGCAGATTTGTACGTATGTACATCTATCGCCTTATCACTTGTACAAAAGTATATTTCATTATGTGTCCCTGCACATTGTACACCTATTGACGATCACGTACCTGCTACAGTTTTAAACATTACATATACATCTGTCTATATGACATATGTGTCCTTGCCATGATAGATTATGAAATGCCATGATTCCAGTTTATTCCTCTTATGTTCATTTTATGTTTTCGTATGTTAGTTTGCTAGAAACAGTACTTGCTCCCGTCCTGACAGGATAACGTTGTAGGTATTCTTACTGAGGAGGAGTTACTCTGTGATTCATATTATGGAGTTAGTGCCGAGGACCAGGCTTTATCTTACGAGGATATACATGCGGGGAAACTCGTCTAGTTGTCTATTTATATTTTGGACTTTTGAGAGTAGTCATGTATTAGACTATGCATTTTGTGACTGGACCTATATCCAGCTTTACATTTCAGGACTTGTACTTGGACTTACTATTATATGAGATGACTTTTGTGTTTGGAACATTTATGACTCTTCATTACATATAGAACTATTAGCACATTTTAGTCTTACTTTGTTATCTTTAGAACAGCTTACTACGCTTTATCTCAAGCGTAGGCTAGACATGACTCGACCCGGTCCAACAATTTAGGTAGCGGATCGTGACACACTGCTCCTCAGTGAACTTAAAGTGAGCCGCAAGGGGCCAACTCACTTTCTTTGACATGTCCATCCCGAAATGCTGAAGTACCCGATGAATGTACTTCTTTCGGGACAAGTGTAGCAGCTTGGACTCTCTCTCTCTCTCGGCTGATCTCCATCCCAAGAATAGTCTTTGTTGCACCCAAATCCTTCATAGAGAAGGCCGCGCCCAGTTGGCGCTTCAACTCCGCTATCCTAGTGGCATTCCGATCCACTAATAGCATGTCATCAACATAAAGCAATAAAATGATGAAATCATCCTCGGCAAAGTACCTCACAAATATACAATGGACCGATGTCGTCCGTGCATAACCATGCTCCCCCATAAACGACTCGAACTTCTTGTACCACTGTCTCGGAGCCTGCTTCAGAACATACAAGCTCTTCCTCAACCGACAGACCAAATGTGGCTTGCCCTTCTCACAGAATCCCTCTGGATGCTCCATGTATAACTCCTCTTCAAGATCACCGTGGAGGAATGTCGTCTTCATGTCCATCTGCTCGACCTCCAAGTCAAAACTGGCTGCCAATGCTAGCACCACCCGAATAGACGACTGCTTGACGACTGGCGAAAAGATCTAATCATAATCCACGTCTTTTCGCTGACCGTAGCCTTTAACTACCAGTCTTGCTTTGTATCGAGGGCGAGTAGCATCATCCGTCTGCTTCACTCTGAACACCCATCGATTCTTCAAAGCCTTCTTGCCCTTTGGCAACCGCACCAGCTTGTAAATAGAATTGGCGTATAAGGAACTCATCTCCTCATGCATAGCCTGCATCCACTCCTGCCTTTGTTCGTCTTCCATAGCCTCTGCAAAGCTTTCAGGCTCTACCCCGTCAGTCAGTAGCACATACTCACTCGGTGAGTATCTCGTAGATGGTCGACGCTCTCTGTCGCTCATTCTCAATGGAGCCACTGGTGCTGGCTGTATACCAACATCCTCCTCTCCTTCAGGAACTGCCTTCACAGCATGCTCATCCTCCTGAGGGACACCCTGAGCACCATCAGCAGGCTGATGATCAAGGTTGGAAGCAACTCCATGTACTGGCTCCCCCATAACTGGATCCTCTGCGATGTCCTCTGGAAACTGCTCGAAGCAAAATGACTCTAACTCAGGCAATTCCTCAGTCTCAGAAGGCATTTTGAAATTCTGAGTGTTGGTCATAGTCTGATCCTCGACGAATACCACGTCCCTACTTCTGTAGAGCTTTCTTTCTACTGGGTCGTAGAGTCTATAGCCAAACTCATCTCGACCGTAGCCGACAAAGACACACCGCCTCGTCTTCGGCTCAAGTTTAGACCTCTCGTCCTTCGGTACATGCACGAAGGCCTTACAACCAAACACTCGCAGGTGATTGTATGACGGCTCTTTGTCGTACCATACTTTGTCAGGCACATCACCCTGCAAAGGAGCACTAGGAGATAAATTAAAAACATAAGCAGCTGTGAGAAGAGCCTCACCCCAATAACTGCCTAGCAAATTTGCTTCTGACAGCAAACACCGCACCCTATCCATCAGTGTCCTGTTCATGCGCTCCGCTACACCATTGAGCTGAGGTATCTTGGGCGGAGTCTTCTGGTGTCGTATCCCTTGCTCTCTGCAATAAGCATCAAAAGTCCCAACGTATTTGCCGCCGTTGTTGGACCGAACACACAACTTCTTGTCCGTCTCTCTTTCAACAAAGGCCTGAAACTCTTTGAAAGTGGACAGCACCTGATCCTTGGTCTTTAAGGCATAGACCCAAACCTTCCTGGAACAGTCATCAATAAAGTTACAAAGTAAGAAGCACCACCAATAGATTTTACTTTCATAGGACCGCAGGCATCTGAGTGAATCAACTCGAGCAACGCCGACTTCCTTGAACTTGGGTGACTTTGGAAAGACACCCTATTTTGCTTCCCAGCGTAGCAGTGCTTGCACTTCTCCAACTTTGTAGACTTAAGCCCTAGAATCACCTTCATGTTCACCAAGTAGCGCATCCCCTTCTCGCTGATATGGCCAAGCCGTATGTGCCACAACTCGGTAGACGCGTCAGAAATTGCATTCACCTCCTGTGTCCCCGGTGCGCTTCCCTCCATTTAGTAGAGACCAGACTTCTTGCTTCCTCTGGCAATCACCATCGAACCTCTGGAAAGCCTCTACTGACTATTTTCGAAGAGACTGAAGAATCCCTCGTCATCCAACCTTCCAATCGACACCAGGTTAAAACGGATATCAGGGGCATGACGAACATCTTTGAGAACAAGAAATACACCCGTCTTCATCCTCAAATGCACATTTCCAATGGCAACCGCATTCGACACATCTCCATTGCCCATCTTCAATACTCCACAGTCGTCTGTCATGTAAGTGGCAAACAATGTCCTGTTATGAGATATGTGCGCTGAAGCCCCTAAGTCTACCAGCCATGAATTGTCATCGCATGCGAGGTTTGTGATAACCTTATCACCTACGACGATCACATTGCCTCCATGTATCGAGGCCGTCGATGTAGTGTTCTCATCTTGCTTCCCCTTGTCGCCCTTCTTCTCTCTCTTCCAAGCGAAACAGTTCTGCTTGACGTGGCCTTTCTTGCCACAATGGTAACACTCCGAGTCCTCGTACCGACCCTTAGACTTTCTTCTGCTCTTGTCTCGGCCAGCACCTGGACCCCTGCTTTTGTCCCTTTCGCGGCTCTCTGAAACTAGTACCTCTGAGTGGTGGGATGTGGATGAAGTACCCTGAGAACGTCTCCGTATCTCTTCATTCAGCACTGTAGTGCCCCGCTTCGCGAAGGCACTAGATAAACAAAGAGATCGGATTGCTGGCTCTGTAACAGAAGACGATTGATCTGGGGTAGTGGACGAAGTCTCATTGCTGATTCGCTTACGCCTAATAAGAATATGAGTTTTTGATTGAATGCTACTGTTAATAACAAGATAGTAAATCATTAAGTATGCTTTAAGAGAATCCACATGTTGCTATGCTAAGAACAAGAAAGCGATAACATGTATGCTAAAAAAAAAAGAATTGTTGCCTGCTAATAAGAAACGAACTGATGCCTGTATGCTAAAGTAGAGTTGTTGCCTTTAATCAAAGAACTGTTGCCATGCTTAATAAGAAGAGAAAAGAGAATGCTCAAGAGTCCATAAACAGTAAGTTATCAAGAGTAGAGTTCATGCTTGTTGTTACTTGCTTAAACAAAGATTGTTTATTGTACCTTGATTGTTGCTATAAAGAAAGAGATGTACAAAGAAGGCACTTTGTGCTGTTAAAAGAAGATGATGCGGCTTGTCCGTATAGAGAAAATAGTAGAGCTACTGGCTCGATTAAATGAAAAAGAAGAAGATGAATATGTTTACAAGTTGCTTGATTGATGCATGATTGTTTTCTTTGATAGCTGCATTTGCATTGGTCTAGACGGCTTGTGCACAAGTGGTAATCTCTCGACGATTCTGGGAGCACCCGGAGTCGATCGGCCTAGGAGAGAACAGGACACCTGGGGCTAGAAGTCCCCACAGTAAGAGGGGGTGTCAGTCTATTAGTGAGATGGGCTAGAACGTCCCAACTGCTAATATGGGTTATGCCCATGGACCACAAGAGTTATAGTCATGCATATAGATAAGTGTTAAAAGAATGTTTTGCTAAGAGTTAACAATACAGAGACGAACAGAAAATAATGTTGGTTTTATCATGTTTATGCTAATCCTTATCTTGTGCAGGGATGGACGGTCGGCTATGGTAAGAATCACTGAAAAAGTGATACATATGTATTGCTTGAGTTTTCTACATGAATTGCTTACAAAGATTAATCCGTGCAAAGAAATGCTATGTTCCACAAGAGAAAAGATATCGTATCGTGCTTATAATTGTCCCTAAGAGTTGTTTGAACAGATAAATGAATATGCTCATGAAACACGTTGCGCACTCCACAGAAATGAATAATAGTCATCGTGCTTGAATTGAATAGTCCCTTGAATGCTTGAAATGAGATAAAATAAATTGTTGGCTTTTCAAAGATGCTTTCAAAGAATTTAAACTGACTCTGTATGCATGAAATGAATATAGGTAAAAGTAGCAAGATCACATCACAAAAAATATTTTCTCACTAAATGAACAGTGATCGTTGCAGACAAATGTAGCTCTTTGTTCACAATCACCAGTATGCTGATATACAGACCCACCATCAGTCTGCATGCAGGTGCAATATGCATTGAGAAGGATAGTCCGAAGCGATAGCCCGAGCCTCATCCTCAAGAGCCAAAAATCAGAAGAGATGCCAAGAGATGACATCTGTTGCAAGATTTGGTTTTGTATATAAAGGGATGTAATGTATAGGAACGGGATCATTGTAATCTGTAAAGTTCTGAGAGAATGTAACATTGTATCAGAAAGAATCGAGAGCCTATAATCTGTTCAAATGAAATCAATAAAGGAAATTGTTTCTTGTTACCATTGTGTTCAATGCATGTATTCTGAAATATGTCCGCTGCTGTTTCAATTATCTGCAATATGTTCCGCTGCGTATTGTCAATCTTGTCTATCTTGTCTTGCTTCAGGTCTTGGCCTTGTGCAAGCGCAACTTAGGCTTGTACGGCATCACGCTTTAGCGAGTTCGATCGGTCTCAAAGAGTCCGAAGCGAGGACGAAAGGACTCTGCAGGATCGGGGCGTGACAAAGTGGTATCAGAGCAACACGATCCTCTGATCAATTGTTGATTTGATTGAATTCAAAGAAGTTCTCCTCATCGAAAATTTCCTTGCCTGTTCGATATCATCAATGAGATGAACGTTCCATACGATAAGCCCGTAAATATTTTTATGATACCGGCATATGTTTTATCGATTTGATTGATTGAGATTGAATTGCTTTATTGAACAAGAGTTTTGATATGATTTGAATTGTGATTTCATGGATTGATGATGGCGAAGGATGAGGACTATCGCTGCTATGGATATTGTAAGTTTTTCCTTAAGTTTCGAGGACGAAACTTCTTCTCGGTGGATAAATATGTAGCGTCCCGCTCCGTGAAGGCACTAGATAAACAGAGAGATCGGATTGTTGGCTCTGCAACAGAAGATGATTGATCTGGGTGAGTGGACGAAGTCTCATTTGCTGATTCGCTTACGCCTAATAAGAATCTGAGTTTTTGATTAAATATTATTGTTAATAACAAGATAGTAAATCATTGAGTATGCTTTAAGAGAATCCACATGTTGCTATGCTAAGAACAAGAAAGAGACAACCTGTATGCTAAAAAAAGAATTATTGCCTGCTAATAAGAAACAAACTGATGTCTGTATGCTAAAGTAGAGTTGGTGCCCTTAATCAAAGAACTGTTGCCATGCTTAATAAGAAGAGAAAATAGAATGCTCAAGAGTCCATAAACAGTAAGTTATCAAGAGTAGAGTTCATGCTTGTTGTTACTTGCTTAAACAAAGATTGTTTATTGTACCTTGATTGTTGCTATAAAGAAAGAGATGTACAGAGAAGGCACTTTGTGTTGTTAAAAGAAGATGATGCGGCTTGTCCGTATAGAGAAAAGAGTAGAGCTACTGGCTCGATTACATGAAAAAGAAGATGATGAATATGTTTACAAGTTGCTTGATTGATGCATGATTGTTTTATTTGATAGCTGCATTTGCATTGGTCTAGACGGCTTGTGCATAAGTGGTAATCTCTCGACGATTCTGGGGACACCCGGAGTCGATCGGCCTAGGAGAGAACATGACACCTGGGGCTAGAAGTCCCCACAGTAAGAGGGGGTGTCAGTCTATTAGTGAGATGGGCTAGAACGTCCCAACTGCTAATATGGGTTATGCACATGGACCACAAGAGTTATAGTCATGCATATAGATAAGTGTTAAAAGAATGTTTTGCTAAGAGTTAACAATGCAGAGACGAATAGGGAATAATGTTGGTTTTATCATGTTTATGCTAATCATTGTCTTGTGCAGGGATGGATGGTCGGCTATGGTAAGAATCACTGAAAAAGTGATACATATGTATTGCTTGAGTTTTCTACATGAATTGCTTACAAAGATTAATCCGTACAAAAAAATGCTATGTTCCACTAGAGAAAAGATATCATATCGTGCTTATAATTGTCCCTAAGAGTTGTTTGAACAGATAAATGAATATGCTCATGAAACACGTTGCGCACTCCACAGAAATGAATAATAGTCATCATGCTTGAATTGAATAGTCCCTTGAATGCTTGAAATGAGATGAAATAAATTGTTGGCTTTTCAAAGATGTTTTCAAAGAATGTAAACTGACTCTGTATGCATGAAATGAATATAGGTAAAAGTAGCAAGATCACATCACAAGAAATATTTTCTCACTAAATGAACAGTGATCGTTTCAGACAAATGTAGCTCTTTGTTCACAATCACCAGTATGCTGATATACTGACCCACCATCAGTCTGCATGCAGGTGCAATATGCATCGAGAAGGATAGTCCGAAGCGATAACCTGAGCCTCATCCTCAGGAGCCAGAAATCAGAAGAGATGCCAAGAGATGACATCTGTTGCAAGAGTTGGTTTTGTATATAAAGGGATGTAATGTATGGAACGGGATCATTGTAATCTGTAAAGTTATGAGAGAATGTAACATTGTATCAGAGAGAATCGAGAGCTTGTAATCTGTTCAAATGAAATCAATAAAGAAAATTGTTTCTTGTTACCATTGTGTTCAATGCATGTATTCTGAAATATGTCCGCTGCTGCTTCAATTATCTGTAATATGTTCCGCTGCGTATTGTCAATCTTGTCTATCTTGTCTTGTTTCAGGTCTTGGCCTTGTGCAAGCGCAACTTAGGCTTGTACGACATCATGCCTTAGCGAGGACGATCGGTCTCAATGAGTCCGAAGCGAGGACGAAAGAACTCTGCAGGATCGGGGCGTGATAAACACCCCGATCTTGGCAAACTCCAGACTGACTACGCCTTCTTGAGCAAAAGCGATCATAGATACCCGTACGGTCTCCCACGAGTCTGGCAATGTACACAACAGCCATAGTCCCTGGACCTTGTCGTCGAACTTGACTCCCATCGAAGATAGCTGGTCAACCACGTCCTGGAAATCACTCAAGTGATCCGTAATAGACGCCCTATCTTTGTACCGTAGACCCATCATCGTCCGGATCAAGAACAACTTGTTTACCCCAGTATTCTTCGCATACAAAGATTCCAGCTTATCTTATAACGTCTTCACGTGCTCAATATTGGCAACGTGGTTGTACACGTTCTCATCAACGAACTGCCTGATATATCCGCAAACCTGTATGTGCTCGAATTTCCAGTCCTCCTCGGATTTATCAACTGGTCGCTCGGAATCAAATACGGGCAGATGTAGCTTCTTGACAAACAGCAAATCTTTTATCTTGCTCTGCCAATAATGATAGTTGGTACCGTTCAGGTTCACCATGTGCACCATGCTCTGATACCACTTTGTTGGAAAAGAAGAGCGAAAACCTTTCCCCAAACCAGAGAGTACCTGCGAGAGAACCAAGCAATACAACGCACGAACCAGACACCAAAACACAATCTACGCAGACACAGAGAATTTTTGACGTAGAAAATCCTTACGAGAAAAACCATGGGACGATCGGAGTCCAACCCTTGAGAAGCCTTCACTAATGAAATAAAGGAGTACACCCTCTACAAACTTCTCCCGATCCAACACGGATTCCCACAACACTTGGAAGCAAGAAATATTGATTGCAATGCTACGAAGAACAAAGACGACGAGTAGAGATTACCCGAACACGATCCTCCTTAGAAAATGGCCTTAAATCCTCCTTCTTCTCTCCCAAAGTTGCAATGGCACTCTTGCCTCCTTTTTCTTCTTCTTTTTCTCTGTTGTATGTGATTAGGGTTAGGAAAAACTATATGTAAACCCCATAATCCCGCAGCGAAATCTGGATCGTAGGATACGATCCAATGGTGTAAAAAACACCCTCAAATTTACTTCAACCCGATGACACAGAGTTCGGCCAGAACTCTGTGTGGTCGAGCCAGAACTGTTCTGGACATCATGGGACCGAACTCGACCCGAGTTCTGCCTCCCCTGTTCCAGAAGGTTGTATGGTGGCTCCCAAGCTTCTTCTCCATCTCCGATTGGCCTCGTCACCTCCTCGAGCTTCTCTGACACACAGACGGCGCTCGTCGCAATCCTAGGTTTTCTCCACATAGGTTGAGAACCCCACCCACTCCAACATCTTGGACTCTGTTTAAGAAAAAGCTTTCAAATCCGAGGCAGAAGAGCAACAAAATCTTGTGACAATGACGAGGATACGGTGAAGAAGTGTCAGGGTGTTGTTGGCTATGAAGGCACCATATAGCACAATAAGTTCCAAGAGTGAGGTATAGCGTTCGATTTATTCGATTTTTCAACCAAATCGAAATACTCAAAATCAAATAAATTAAATTTCTAAAAATTTAAACCGAAACCAAATTGAAATTAGCTACAACTGAAACCGAATCGATTCGGTAACTATATTAGGAATACAATATATATATATATATATATATATATATATATATATATATATATATATATATATATATATATATATATATAGGGAGCGGATCAAAAGCCCCCCTTAGAAAACCCCCTAAAAATTTCCTCACTCTCAACCGTCCATTTAATGTTAATATTAATGTTTATATATATATATATATATATATATATATATATATATATATATATATATATATATATATATATATATATAGGGAGCGGAAAAAAAAATATATATATATATATAGGGAGCGGATCAAAAGCCCCCCTTAGAAAATTCCCTCACTCTCAACCGTCCATTTAATGTTAATATTAATGTTAATATTAATGTTAATGTTAATATTAATGTTAATATTAATATTTATTTTTATTTTTATATTAATGTTAATGTTAATATTAATTTTAATGTCAAGTTTAATGTTAATTTTAGTATTTAATGTTAATATTAACATTAATATTAACATTAAATGGACGGCTGAGAGTGAGGGGGTTTTCTAAGGGGGGCTTTTGATCCGCTTCTATATATATATATATATATATATATATATATATATATATATATGGAAGCGGATCAAAAGTCCCCCTTAGAAAACCTCCTAAAAACCCCTCACTCTAATCCGTAATTTAATGTTATTATTAATGTTAATATTAATGTTAATGTTAATATTAATGTTAATATTAATATTAATGTTAATATTAACATTAAATACTAAAATTAACATTAAACTTAACATTAAAATTAATATTAACATTAACATTAACATTAATATAAAAATAAAAATAAAAATTAATATTAACATTAACATTAATATTAATATTAACATTAATATTAACATTAACATTAATATTAGCATTAACATTAATATTAACATTAAATTACAGATTATAGTGGGTTTTTTTAGGGGATTTTCTAAGAGGGACTTTTGATCCGCTCCCCATATATATATATATATATATATATATATATATATATATATATATATATATATATATATATATATATATATATATATATATATATCTTGTATTTCGAAGTTAAACCCAAAGTTGGACTGGTTGTTAAATTACAAAATTGAGTTTTTAAAACACATAGGATTTTTGTTTTCAAAATATATACAATTTTAATCATAAAATATGCATAAAATTTAGGGTATTTACATAATTGCTCAAGTCTTATTCAATTTTCGATTTTAGACCGAAATCGAAACTCAAAACCGAATAAATTTTTTTTAGTATTTTTAAGACAGAAACCGGAAGAAGAAAAAAAATCAAACCGAACCGAATATTCGGTTCGGTTCTAGGTCCAAAACCAAATAATGCTTACCCTGGCCATGGGAAATTAGTTCATTTTCTTCTCTTTTCCAATGGGACATAATAGTGGGGAAAAAAAATTTCAAGAACTTGATTCCAGTCTTTGTATAGATATTTTGATAGAATGCATGTGTATAGATATAATTCCGAATATCTAAATAAAATTCATTGTACATCTAATTTTGATGCATCTGAAGAGAACTTTAAACTAAAACAAGAGTGTGTTTGGATGTTGATCTTACATATTCTGTCAAACTCGTACCAAATTATAGCCCTAGATAAGTTGCAAGTGGCAAAAAGAATTTCTGTAAATAAAGGATACATCAATATATACTAAGGTATTACCGGTCAGATATTGTTACAATGTCTATTTCCAGTAAAAGCATGCTATGTAGAAAAAAGAAAGACTCCTGTAACTCTTCAGGTGTGTACTTAACTAGGTTTGTGTGGTAATATAAGCTGGTAACAACTTCAATGTTTTCCTATAATGAAGTCTTATTTTCAATGGCAAACTGGATTTTACTAATAAACTCGTCGACAGTAATGGTCCCAAGCTCACCGGCGAATCGAGATCTGATAGTCACTGTCTGAGGGTCGACCTATTTTGCCCCGACAACTGCCACTAGAGGCACCTTCTGCTTCTCTGCATTCCTTATAAGCTTGCCTAAGCGATCCCCTTGGCAAAGTTCTGCTCGGATGCCTTTGGATTTCAGCTTTAACACTACCTCTTTGCAGTATTTCACCTGAAACCACCATATCAGTTCATAGATGTTAATGGGCCACTACAGCATATTGGTTACATAGATCTATTGGGAGCACAAAAGAAAAAAGAAGGCAGTTTAACTCAGAAACAGAAATTTGCTCGCATCACATAAAAGTCAAGGATCCCAATTCAAATACTTGAACAATGGAAAGAAGCCCCATCAAAATGCGAGAGCACTCTATTTCTTTTCTTCTTCTTTTTGACATATATGCAGGTAACTAGCATAAATAACGAACATTTTTTTCATCCTTTGGAAAGTATTCGATAACGGATATCAATGACAGAATTGAGAAAGGTGCGAGTAACATGAGGCATACGACACACAAGGCTTACCCATTAAGTGAATATATCAAGGACACCAAAGAGGGAAAAAATAGAAGGATAAAAGCGAGGTGGCCATGTCAGTCTGCTGATTTGGTAAACTCGGTTACATCAGCTAATAATAAGATCATAAGAAAATATTTTTATGTGCAGTGTTATCCCAAAACTGGCCGTTTTGTATCAAGATTTTGAATTGTGCCTTAGATCTTAAAGCATTGGAGGTTAAAGCGTACATTAGGATGCCTAAGCTTGGAAAAGGCTGAGGGCCTAGGTATCATCTATAAGCACAGATGGCAGAGCTTACAGCTCAAAGTGCATAAAATCAAGCATCCATCTCCATGTAATGATGACATCTGTGTATTCCTTGTGCTGTTTACTCCCTCCCATCCATAACATATGATAGATCCAAGGTAAGGTAAGGTAAGTCTAAGATGAGCCTTTGTTAAAAGTGAAATCTGTCGTAAGGCAAAAACTCAAACACACGGAGACGAAGCTTTCTCGTATATCATCAACCACACAAGTGCACATTTACAAGCTATTCCAACCTCTCTTTATATAGGAAGAGAGGTCGAGGGTTATGAAGAAACGAAGGGCCAAAGGTCATGTAGGTTACAAGAATATGAATGTGTAGAGACATATGAGTTACAACACTCCCCCTTGGCTCTCCAGAAATTCTGCTTGTAAACATCTCTGAGTTTCTTCGTCTATCTGTAGCTTGCATCTTCAAGTTTGACCATCTACTTGTGTCTCGTCAAAACTTTGCCAAAGAAAACCCAGTGGAAAAAAAAAAACTTTGGTCAAAGGACAAAAGAGTACACACAGGTCAGTGTGATGGGGGTAAACTAACCAATGCAAAGGTGCCTCGTCAAAACCTTGTCAGGGAAAACCCAGTGGAAAAAACCGTTGATCGAAGGACAAAAGAGTACACGATGGTTTAAAAGTATACAACTGGATACTCCCCCTGATTATAATAATCCTTAGTGAATAAGAGATTTGAACTGTGTCTCGTTAAAAACCTTGTCAAAGAAAACCCAGTGGAAAAAACTTTGGTCGAAGGGAAAAAGAGTACACAAGCATACATCAGGATGCTTCCCTTTTCACTCGCACTCGACAGGGTGCGGAATATATGCACAACAGGACGTTTTGGAGGCGCTCGTTGGGGCGCTCCCCCTCACATGCACACAACAGGGTGCAGGAAACATGTTTCACTTAGGCTAGCTCTGAAAGCTTCCCAAGTCCAATCGCTCTGACATGTTTCTGGAACGAGTGTTTTGGCAGTGACTTGGTGAACAAGTCTGCACGGTTATTCTCTGATCCAATGTGTTGCACTTCAATCTTCTGAAGCGCTTGTTGTTCATGTGTAAAGAACAACTTGGGCGATATGTGCTTGGTAGCATCCCCTTTGATGTAACCATGTTTCGCTTGATCAATAACAGCAGTATTGTCCTCATAGACGACAACAGGTTCATCTGGGTCATATGGAAGATCACATGTACTTCAAATATGGCCAATAACAGCTCGAAGCCATACACACTCTCTAGTCGCCTCATAGAGCGCGAGTAGCTCAGAGTGGTTCGTTGAAGTAGCCACTAATGTCTGTTTGCGAGACCTCCAAGAAATCGCCGTGTTCCCAATGGTAAAGACATAACCAGATTGGGAACGCCCCTTGTGCGGATCAGATAAGTATCCTGCATCGGCGTAGCCAACAAGGGTCGCGTTGCTTCGAGTGCCAAGAGCGTTGGACTCACTCAAAACCGCGCAGGGATAGAACAAGCCCAAGTCCGTAGTACCCTTAAGGTAGCGGAAAATGTCTTTTATGCCATTCCAATGGCGGCGTGTTGGCGCGGTGCTGTGTCGAGCTAGACAATTCACAGCAAACGAGATGTCCGGTCTTGTACATTGGGCCAAGTACAATAAAGCGCCTATTGCACCCAGATAAGAGCACTCAGGACTCAATATCTCTTCGTCGTCCTCCTTTGGACGGAATGGGTCCTTAGTAATGTCTAGAGAGCGGACGATCATGGGAGTAGCGGACGGCTTAACGTCAAAATGACTAAAGCGTCTCAACACCTTTTTGGTGTAGTTCGCTTGATGGACAAGAATTCCATCTTTACGGTGCTCGATATGCAGGCCGAGGCAAAACTGTGTCTTCCCAAGATCCTTCATCTCGAATTCCCTCTTCAGGATATCAGCAGTTTCTAACAAGTCTTTTTCGGTTCCTATGAGATTCATGTCATCTACATAGACCGCGATGATTGCGTATCCTGAAGTGGATTTCTTTATGAACACGTATGGGCAAAGTTCGTTATTAACGTATCCCAAATCGATCAAGTATTCGCTTAGGCGGTTATACCACATTCGCCCGGATTGTTTCAATCCATATAGAGAACGCCTCAGTCTAATCGAGAACGCGTTCCGTGGTCGGGAACTACTTGATTCAGGCATCTTTAGTCCTTCAGGGACTCTCATGTATATCTCTGTGTCCAGATCCCCGTAGAGATAGGCTGTGACCACATCCATGAGCTGCATATTCAGTTTTTCGGAAACTACTAAACTGATTAAGTAGCGGAACGTTATAATGTCCATTACGGGAGAATACGTCTCCTCGTAATCAATTCCAGGGCGTTGTGAGAAGCCTTGCACCACAAGGCGAGCCTTGTATCGCACAATCTCATTTCTCTCATTACGCTTCCTTAGGAAAACCCATTTGTGACCAACTGGTTTTAACATTGGATGGTGTTGGAGCAACAGGTCCAAACATGCTTCTTTTCGCTAAGGAGTCTAGTTCAGCCTGGATTGCTTGTTTCCATTGTGACCAGTCCGTTCGTCGTTGACACTCGGCAACACTACGAGGTTCCATGTCATCATTGTTCATAATGTCAGTGGCCACTGAGTATATGAACACATCATCGATGACAGTTTCGTTTCGCTTCAAAATATCGTCTAAGCTAGCATACTCGACGGATATTTCGAGGTTATCGGCATGATTAGGAATAGACGTTTCATCTGGAACGCGCTCTTCTAATACATCGCCGTGATCCTTAATGATCTCATGTGGCAAAACGCTTTTAACAAGATTTCTCCGCTTCCGGGACAGAACATCTTTGGAACCAACCGGTCTTCCCTTCTTCTTGGGAATAGCGGCGGACTGGACGGCCGATGGCAGCGTCCTTTGCTCGGCGGGTTCGACCGGAGCAACATGTTTCACAGGAATATGGTGTCTCTCAGGGACGTCTATCCTTGCAGACACATTTGCAGCAGGTATAATTGATCTCGTGACTTTTGCTAGGTCGCTAAATGTGTCTGGCATTTGATTTGCAATATCTTGCAGACCTAGAATCCTCTGCACTTCCTTATCACTATGTGCAGAGGGGGGATCATGATGAGCAACAACGGGCACATGCCACGCTAATTCACGTCGTTCCTCATCAACGTTAGCGTGCATTTCTCCCCCTAACGACGGGAAGATTACCTCATCAAAGTCACAATCCGCGTGTCTCGCGGTAAAAAGATCGCCTGTCAAGGGCTCTAAATAGCGAATGATGGATGGGGAGTTATAACCGACATATATTCCCCGTCGCTTCTGAGGTCCAAATTTTGAACGCCTTATCGGCTCAATTGGAACATTGACTAGGCACCCAAACACGCGTAAATGTGAGATGTCAGGCTCACATCCAGTAACCAGCTGGTACGCAGACAGTGGTTGGGTGGCCATGGGCCTCAGATGGACCAAATTTGCAGCGTGCAAAATTGCATAGCCCCATGCAGATTGTAGGAGTTTGGTGCGCATAACCAAGGTCCGCGCTATCACTTGCAGTCGCTTTATAAAAGCTTCCGCTAGGCCATTTTAGGTATGAACATACGCAACAGGGTGTTCAAGATTTATTTCCAAAGTCATGCAATAATCATCGAAAGTCTTCGATGTAAACTCCGCGGCATTATCAAGTCTAATAGACTTTATCGGATAATCCGGATGGTGAGCCCTTAACTTAATGATCTGGGCGAGGAGTTTAGGAAACGCTGCGTTTCGGGTGGACAACAACACTACGTGTGACCATCTAGTCGATGCATCAACCAAAACCATGAAGTATTTAAATGGTCCGCATGTTGGTTGGATTGGTCCACAAATATCTCCATGAATTCTCTCAAGAAATTGAGAAACTAATCTCGTAGGTTTCACATGGAGTGGCTTGAGATTCGTCTTCCCAATCGAGCAAGCTTGGCATAGGCTTTTCGGATTTATAACGAAATTCTTTCCTCCAAGAGGATGCCCATGTGATGCATTCATAGTGCGAAGCATCGTATTTTGACCCGGATGACCCAGCCGGTCATGCCATAGCATAAAAGTCCTCTCATCAACTGGCGCTCGGCGAATGATGAGATTACTCTCGATGTGTTGTATCGTAGTGAGATACAAACCACTTGAAAGACATTTCAACTTCTCCAAGATACGCTTTTGGCCGTACTGAGTGGAGGTAATGAAAAGATACTCGAAGCCATGTTCTCGAGCAGTTTCAACATGAAATCCGTTTTCTCGAATATCCTTAAAATTCAGTAAGGTACAACTGGACCTTGGAGAATATAAGGCCTCTGATACTTCAACGGGAGTACCATTGGACAACGAAAAACGGGCTTTGCCAAAACCTTGAACAAGGCTTGAGGGTCCCGAAATGGTTGTCACTGAGGTTACTTTAGGCGTATAGGAGATAAAGTATGATTTATCTCTCAAGATAGTGTGAGTCGTTCCACTATCAACCAGACAATCCACTGCCCCGTGGTCCATGCCTATAAGTAAAGAAAATTAAAGTTTGTCACACGTTTGAGGAAAGTGCTCGAAATAGAACTTTAATTTATCGAGAAAACAGAAAATACAAACCACCAAAAGTTTCATAACTTAAATCAAATATAGATAGATAATGGAGATTCATTCTTCCATTTCTGCTACAAAATCGGGGGTCTCAAGATTTAGATTTTCGCACTCGTTGACCAGATTTGCTTCGGCCCAGCACCCCTTGTGATAGTTATAAACTTCTTGGGGGGTCGCCCTGCAAGTCCGTTGCATATGACCATAAGCACCACATTTGTAGCAGAGAGTAGGCGCTTGGCCTTCCACTCTCGCTTTGGGACGACTGGCCCGTTGGTTCTTACCATGAGACTGCCTAGGAGTCAAAGGTCCTTGGTTCTTGTTAGAACCTCGCTTTGGGTGGCGAGACTTAAACTCGCCTCTGTTCCTTGTTTGGGACGACTGGCCCTTGTCTCATTTCTACCGTAGATTTGGTCCACGGAGAGCGTTTGCATCAGGCATTGGAATTGCCTTTGTTCCAGAATTGTTGTTTCTCATTAAAATGAGACTATTCTTCTCGTCTAGTAAAAGCTGGGTGATGAGCTCGGAAAACTTGGTGAACTTAGACTGACGGTATTGCTTCTGGAGCAAGTTGTCAGTGGAAGGAAATGTGGTGTATGTTTTCTCCAATAGATCACTGTCGGTTAATATCTCACCGCAGTATTGGAGAAGTGATCGAATCCTGCAGACTTCATTGTTGTAATCAGTTACACTCTTGAAGTCTTGGAAACGTAGGTTTAATCAGTCATGGCGCGCTTCAGGCAGCCATATGATCTTCTGGTGGTCGAAGCGCTCTTTCAGAGAGTCTCATAGCGTCTTCGGCGAGGAGATTTCAATGAACTCCGCCTTCATGGCGTCAGATAAATGCCTGCGGAATAGAATCATCGCTTTGGCGTTCATTGAGCGAGTGACTTCCACTTCACGCTCTTCCTCATTATAGATGACGTCCAAGAGGCCCTGCGCATCTAGATGGTTCTGGATGTCTTGCGTCCAGTCCAAGTAGTTCTTGCCAGAAGCTTCAAGGATGAAAAAATCAATCTTGATCGACATTTTTCTACAATAGGAGAAAAAATCTTGATCAGTCAACATATAAAACGACAGGTTTATATGGATTT
Organism: Iris pallida; assembly: GCA_029216955.1. Classification (NCBI taxonomy): domain Eukaryota; kingdom Viridiplantae; phylum Streptophyta; class Magnoliopsida; order Asparagales; family Iridaceae; genus Iris; species Iris pallida. Next base: position 38,527,522 of record JANAVB010001800.1, read on the forward strand.
GGTTTGTATAAGCAACAACAAACAATCGTAAATAAACCAACGGTTTTGAAAAAACAATTTTTGTTTTAAAACTTTTTCTTATATCGATCGACGGGCCGATATAGAGAGTTCAATTAGTTTCTTGTAAAATGCATAATTATAAATACAATTTGAGCAAAAAAATATTCGGTCAACCCCTTTCAGTAGCTCTACGTGAATATGACCAGGCGGAAAAATGAGGAGGAGGGTCACCGAGGACCTCTTAAGAACCAAGTCCCAAGTTCTTTCTGACATCATACCCAAATAGGTGAGCCTATTCGGAGAGACTTCGTAAATTTTTTTCAAATGTAAGAATAAATAAGATTTTTCAAAAAATTCACACTATTTGCGAACTGTGCAAAATAGGTGAAAATTTAGTGCGTGCTCAAAATGAGCGTTGTCTTTGAAAAATTATTAGCCAAAAAGGTTATTTTTGGAGGCCCAAATTTGGCGGTGCCAGAATTTGTTTATGTAGCCAAGACAATTTTTCAATTTTCACGCCATTACGCTAAAAAAACGTACAACATAAGTAGGCAACAACACACAAAAGAATTGGTGCCTAAGTAAGCGGCACCAAAAAAATGTCAACTATTTTTCTGATGTCTAATGAAGCGACGCCAAAAAAATAGCGAAAAAAATACAATTTTTTCTACCCATCTGTTACAATAATTCACTGAGTAACATAAAGAAAAAAATGCTACTGAGGTGCTTGTCGGCAGGGCGCAAATAGCACTGAGGTGCTCGCCGGGGCTCTCCAAATCCATCATTACCAAAAAATGTTAGCATTTAAATTTCTTCGTCAACATAAAAAAATTTCTTCAAAAAAAATTATTTTTCAAAAATAACTAACAAATATTTTGTTGGGATAAGTACTATTTAAACAAATTTTTTTTGAAATTGTTAGTTTAAAAAAAATTTCAGAAATATCTTTTACAAAAATATACAGCAGACTATTTGATAAACACGCCAAAGTATATTTTGATAAAAAAATTTTGAACAAATATTGTTTTACCAAAGTATATTTTCGTAACAAAATTTCTGTAACAAATATATTGCTGTAACAAAATATATTTGATAAAAAAAATCACTCGTATATATTTTTCAAAAAAAAATTTCTGAGTATATTTTTCAAAAAAAATTTCTATGTCATCTTCCATCTGATTATTGTGGTCCAGAACCAAAAGCTGATATCCATGAACATTATGCTGCCTCAAATAGGTTCACCTGTGATTAGTCACTGGTTTTTCACATTGAGTCATTGACATTGATTCAGAAACCTTCGTATACCAATTCAATCTATAAGCTTTAGTCAAATATGATTTCATGCATATCAATATGTGCTGAGGAAAACAAATACGATTAAAGTAATACCTAGATGAAAAAAGTTTTGATCATACTGATGAATGTAAAATCAATTGGAAGAGCAAATATCTCATTTTTTTGATGTCCAAAACAACAGTAATATTGTAACAACATGAACAATATTTCTGCTATCAAAATTTTCCAAAATTTTTTTTTTTTACCTTTCTTACCGTACGTGGAAGAAAGTGAGAAAACGATTGCGGATACGCGGGATCGGCGACGAGCGACGGGGCAACGGTCGGCGGACGTCGAGGCGAGCGGTACGTCGGGTCTCCGGCGTTGCACGAGCAAAGTGCTGATAATGTGTTGTAAGGCAAAAACTCAAACACACGGAGACGAAGCTTTCTCGTATTATCAACCACAGAAGTGCACATTTACAAGCTATTCCAACCTCTCTTTATATGGGAGAGAGGTTGGGGGTTATGAAGAAACGAAGGGCCAAAGGTCATGTAGGTTACAAGAATATGATGTGTAGAGACATATGAGTTACAACAAATCAATATTGTACTCCAGAAAAAGTAAAATAAAATTTGCCATAAATGTGAATCCTGAAATTTGAAAGACATGACTTGCATGTGTTTGAACTTGGAGGGAATAAAAATACCAAAGAACAGAAAGTTTTTATTCTTTCAGCATCTAGAAGGCAGACCTCAGTATCAGTAACAGGTAACACACGAGCTTGGATTGGGGAAATCCATAGAGGAAAATCGCCTGTGTAGTGCTCTATAAGGACACCGAAGAATCGTTCTAAAGATCCAAGGATAGCTCTGTGGATCATTATGGGCTGCCTTCTCTAGGAGTTTGAATCAACATAAAATATCAAACCTCTGAGGCAAATTGAAATCAACCTGAAACATATTATAATGTCATTATCAGGAGAACACATGACAATAAAATTTCAACTTGTGACTCTGATGTGAATCGACCTATTCGATTCACAAAAGATTTGTAGAAAAGAGAAACAGAGAAAGATAATGATCTTTTTGTGAGAAAAGAACAAACTCCCAACTTTGGTGGACGGACAAAGTCTAAATCCTTCTTATTGATATTTGAGAGTTTCTTCTCAATACAGCATGAAAATAAAAGATGGCTAACCCTAGTTTATATAGGGAAAAACAAAGGCTTAATTAAGGAAGGGTTATATTGGTGAAAGACCAAAATAATCCTTCCTGACTAAAATAGGAAAATGACTATTAAGGAAGGGTTATTATTGGTGAAAGACCAAAATAATCCTTCCTTACTAAAACAGGAAAATGACTAAAATAGAACATAGGCTCAATTAGCTCCTCCACGTCTCCTGCGACGCGTGTACGTGATGATGCCTTCATCCCCGCCCGTGCCTGCGCCCGTACCCGTGTGTGGTCCGCCCACATCAATACCCCCTCCTAAAAGAGCCACCTTATCCTCAAGGTGGAAATCTGGAAACTGTGCCTGGAATCCCGCATATTCCTCCCAAGTCGCGTCACAATCAGGTAGTCCGACCCAGTGAATCAGAACCTCCCTCGTCTGTCCCGGTCCCTGCGAACTGCCCGTACCGCCAAAGGCTCTAACTGTACCTCCATATCCTCCGTGAGTGTAGGAGGAAGAGTGTGTGCTACTGCATGATCCCCGATCGCCCTCCTCAGCTGAGATACGTGAAAAACGGGGTGAATCGCCGACGTATCCGGTAGCCTCAACCTATATGCCACCTGCCCAATCCTGGCCTCGATTTGGTATGGACCAAAGTAACGAGCCGCCAGTTTCTCATTCTGCCTCCTCGCCATCGATCTCTGCCTGTAGGGTCGTAGCTTGAGATAAACCATATCTCCCACCTGGAAGCTTACGTCCCGTCGATGTCTGTCCGCCTGCGCTCGCATCACCTGCTGAGCTCGTAGTAGATGCCTCCGCAACTCCTCTAGAATCCCATCCCTCGCCTCCATGTATTCCTCCACCTGTCCCACCGGAGTCTGAGTATCGCCAAACCGGACCAAAGGCGGGGATCTCGCCCGTACAACACCCTAAAAGGGGTTGTTCCCGCTCTCGAATGATAAGACGTATTGTACCAATACTCTGCCCATGCCAACCATCGGTGCCACTGCCGGGGAAATCAGAGGCGAAGCACCGCAAATAAGTCTCCACGCTGCGGTTGACGACCTCCGTCTGGCCGTCCGTCTGAGGATGGTAAGCAGTGCTCCTCTTCAAGGCCGTACCCTGCACCCTAAACAACTCCCTCCAAAAGATACTCATGAACACCTTGTCCCTATCAGAGACTATGGAAGCTGGTATCCCATGCAGTCGTACCACCTCCCTCATGAAAGTCGTCGCTACAGACATAGCTGTGTAAGGATGCTTCAAAGGAATAAAATGAGCATATTTACTCAGCCTGTCCACCACCACCATGATCACTGTGTATCCCTCTGAACGTGGTAGCCCGTCGATGAAGTCCATGGTGACGTCTTCCCACACTCTCTCGGGCAGAGTCGTGGCTGTAATAGCCCTGCAGGTGCCATAGCCATGTACTTGTGACGCTGGCAAACGTCACACAGCGACCAGTCGGGCAATACACCTGCATCCCTGGCCAAAACACCTCCCTAGCCATCCTCTGATAGGTCTGCTGAACGCCCGAGTGCCCTCCCATCACCGAGCTATGAAACTCCTGAAACAATGCCGGAATGAAGGACGAAGTCCTCGGTATCACCATCCTCCCCTGATAAGCAGTCGTCGTCCCACTACCGTATATCCCGCAGGACCGTTCTCGCCGCTCTCATCTGCTGCCTGATGTGCTGTAACCCCGTCGCGCTCAGCCTCCTGTAGCATCGGCTCCCAATCATGTCCTCTGGGTCGGGATAGAGCCCTCAAATCCACCACCTCCTCCCGTCGCGACAAAGCATCAGCAGCCTTGTTCTCCATCCCCGGTCGGTACTCGATCGTGAACTGGTAGCCCACCAACTTGGACAACCAACGCTGGTGCTCCTCTGTCACGTGTCGCTGCTCGAGTAGGTACTTGAGGCTCTTCTGGTCGGTCCGGACCACAAACTCCGCCCCACTAGATAAGGCCTCCACTTCAGCACTGCTAGTACGATGGCCATCAACTCCCTCTCGTATACTGACTTTAGCCGGGCTCTAGCAGAAAGCACCTGACTAAAGTAAGCAATGGGTCGCCCCTCCTGCATGAGTACTGCCCCTAGACCATATCCTGAGGCGTCCGTTTCCACCACAAACGCCTTGCTGAAATCTGGTAAAGCAAGTACTGGCGCCGTTGTCATAGCCACCTTCAAGGCCTCGAAGGCTTTGGTGGCTTCCTCCCCTGAAAACCTTCCTTCTTTAACTGCTCCGTGAGGGCCCGTGCGATAGTGCCGTATCCTCTGACGAACTTCCTGTAGTAGCCCGTCAACCCCAAGAAGCCTCGCATGCTCGTAGTGTAGTGGGCACCGGCCAATCCAGCATTGCTGCTATCTTCGTCCTGTCTGCCGACACCCCCTCTGCGATACCACGTGCCCCGATACTCCACCTGTGCCAACCGAACTGCACTTCTTTTGGTTGGCATATAGCTGATGCTTCAACTCTCCCTAAATACCACCTCCAGGTGGCCCACGTGCTCCTCCCTGCTCCTGCTGTACACTAGGATATCGTCGAAAAAGACCAAGATGAACCTCCGAAGGTAAGGCTGAAATACCTTGTTCATCAGAGCCTGGAAGGTCGATGGAGCGTTGGTCAAGCCAAAAGGCATGACCAAGAACTCGTAGTGCCCCTCATGCGTCCTGAAGGCGGTCTTCGGTACGTCCTCTGGCCGCATCCGAATCTGATGGTAGCCTGCTCTGAGGTCAATCTTCGAGAAGACTGTCGCTCCATGTAGCTCATCTAGCAGCTCGTCGATTACAAATGGGAAATTTGTCAGCCACCGTCTCCTTATTCAGCGCCCGTAATCGACGCAGAATCTCCAACTCCCGTCCTTCTTCTTCACCAAAAGTACTGGTGATGAAAAGGGCTCACACTGGGCTGGATCACCCCGGCCTGTAGCATCTCCTGCACCATCCGCTCTATCTCGTCCTTCTGCAGATGCGGGTACCTGTAGGGCGCACGCTCACCGGTCCCCTCTCTCCTCGTAGTACTATCGCGTGCTCATGTCCTCGGCTCGTTACAACCCTGCGGACTCTGGAAGACCTCTGAATACTGCTTCAACACTGCCTCTATCTCCATGGATGTCTCACCCTGTGCCGTGCCCTCGATGGACACCCCCTGGAACTCCACTAAGTACCCCTCTCCTCCTGTCCGCAAAGCACGTGTAATGGCCTTGAAGGCCACTAGGGAACAACAGAGAGTCGGATCCCCCCTCAACACCACCGTCTGACCGCCCTCCCGGAACTCCATCCGTAGCAGCTTCCAGTTCACCTTCATCTCCCCGAGCTTCTTCAGCCACTGGACCCCCAATATGATATCGACGCTGCCCAGCTCTAAGGGTAAGAAGTCCTCCGCCAGCTGATAACCCTGTAGTGTGAGCGACACCCCCTTGCATAGACCCTTGCTCTCCTCTGTCTTTCCGGTGCCCAGCAATACTGTGAACTTCTCCGCCGTGCTCAGCTCTAACCCCAGCTGCTCGACCAATCGCTGAGAGATGAAGTTGTGAGTGGCCCCACTGTCGATCAGTACCGTCACTCCCCGCTCCCCCAGTGTCCCTACCAACTTCATGGTGTGGTTCGGGGTAAACCCCACCACGGAGTTGAGGGTCACTTCCGCGACATCCATGTGTACCTGATCTGGCTCCTCCTCTGTCTCAGCAGCTAGGGTGGTTTCCACCTCCGTCGGGTCCTCCTCATCGGGCAAGATCACGATCTGCAGCAACTTGCTCGCGTACCGATGACCGGGAGTGAATCTCTCGTCACATCTGAAGCACAATCCAGCTGCTCTTCGCGCCTTCATATCCGCATCTGTCAGACGTCTCCCCGGTACTATGGTGGCTCCCGCCCGCCTGCAGTCCTCGATGGTACTGGTGTCTGCGCCCCCGCTGTTGGTCGTGGGGGTATGGAGCCAGTATGACTGCGCTGTCCCGATGCTCCCCAAGCGCCTTTAAGACGCTTCTCCTCCGTCAATTTCTCTTCCGCCTTGTGAGCCAGGCGGAGGAGATCTTCTAAGCACTGCGGACTCTGCAACCGGAGCTCTGCTCGTATGGAGGGTTTCAAACCCTTCATAAACATCCCAATCTGTAACTCATCCGACACGCCTCTGACACGTCCGAACAACATCTCGAACTTTGCTACAAAGTCCCGGACCGATCCCTCCTGTCGCAGAGAAGACCACTGCTCGTAGAAGTCTCCCCCGGCTGTCTCCTGGAATCGGTCTAAGAGATATGCAGTCAGCTCCTCCCAGCTACGGAACGGGGTCCTCGCCGATCTCCACCGATACCACGCCAGGGCCGGGCCCTCGAAGTAGATACCGATGCACCTGAGTACCTCCGCCTCTGTCAACTCCATGACTTCGAAGTAGCGTTCCGCTCGAAAGATCCACTCGTCCGGACCCGTACCCTCAAACGTGGGTAGCTTCAGCTTCTTCAACCGCCGGTCCGCGCTGAGATCTCCCTGATGTCCGTCGTCTCTGACTCGACCTCCTCCCCACCGACCTGCGTCTCGTCGGTAGGCCTCGTAGGGTGCCCCATCTCCTCCATACCGCTCCTGGCCCTGAGCATGAGCCGCTTCTCCAAAGAAATTGCTATCCCCGGGGGCGCCTCCCCCGGTCCCTGTCCGCCCCTTGGAGGATGGGCGGTCGTAGCGCACCCCAAGGAGGGGTTGCTGGGTTGTCATGCTCTCCCCATTCGTTGACGGCTGGCGCTAATCCCCTCCCTGTCTGTGACGGAGCCCCGCCATGGCCTATGTAGTCGGCGCCGACCGACCAGTGACCCTGGGGTTCGACGGCCCCCGGCCACTGGCCCTGTTGGTCGGCCGGCCCCGGCCCGCGATCAATAGCCAACGGCCATTGGCCCTGGCTCCCTCCCGGATTCAGCCCGCTGAACCCGCCCCAGCCGCCGGACCCGCCTGGTCCGCCGAACCCGCCCGGCTCGACCGGTCCGCCCGGTCCGTGCGGGCACCCGCCCGGTCCCACCGGCCCGCCTGGTCCGTCGGGCCCGCCTGACCCGCGGCCTCCCTCGGCCAGTCCGCCGGCTGGCCCCACCCCTGACGATGTCGCACCAATGGCCGGCCCGCCTTGGTTTTGTGTCGCCGCCGCCCCCGTTTGGCTTGTCGACCCGGCACCGGTCACCTTCTTTGAGATGTCTTGCAACAACTTCATCATTGCCGGAATCGACGTCATCTCCTCCCGCATGCTTCGTACCTCGGTCTGGAGATCCTCCTGTGTGGACGCTTGATCTTTGATTGCGGCCTTCAAACTTTCGATCTCGATGTTGAAATCCTCCCGAAGCCCGTGGACCTTCTCCTCGATCGTGTTCCTTGTGCCGGACGCCATGGATCGTAGAGAGCTCTGATACCAATTGATGTGAATCGACCTATTCGATTCACAAAGATTTGTAGAAAAGAGAAACAGAGAAAGATAATGATCTTTTTGTGAGAAAAGAACAAACTCCCAACTTTGGTGGACGGACAAAGTCTAAATCCTTCTTATTGATACTTGAGAGTTTCTTCTCAATACAAGCATGGAAAATAAAAGATGGCTAACCCTAGTTTATATAGGGAAAAACAAAGGCTTAATTAAGGAAGGGTTATTATTGGTGAAAGACCAAAATAATCCTTCCTGACTAAAATAGGAAAATGACTATTAAGGAAGGGTTATTATTGGTGAAAGACCAAAATAATCCTTCCTTACTAAAACAGGAAAATGACTAAAATAGAACATAGGCTCAATTAGCTCCTCCACGTCTCCTGCGACGCGTGTACGTGATGACGCCTCCATCCCCGCCCGTGCCTGCGCCCGTACCCGTGTGTGGTCCGCCCACATCAGACTCCCAGAAGGAATCATGATGTAACTTACCTGAACAGTTGAGCATTGCCACTTCCTTCCAAGAGCATCTTCGATTTTGAGATCAATCTTTGGACCATAGAAAGCACCACCACCTTCATCAATCTGGTAGTCCCAACCCTTATCTTCCAAGGCTTCTCTCAGGGCTATGGTTCTTCTCCCATATATCATCAGTGCCAACAATTTCTCTGGTCTAGTAGAAAGGCTTACTTCGTACTTATTGAAGCCAAACTGCAGTAATATCTCTTCAGTTAAATCAAGTACACCCCTGATTTCCCCCTTGATTTGATCTTCCAAACAGAAAATGTGAGCATCATCCTGCTCATGACCAGAAATGAGACTAACAGCACAAACAATCTAATTGCCTTTCTAAAATTAAATGCGAAAACAAAATCAGCACTGAAGAGGAACATTGAAATAATATCTAAAACCATATAGGAGAGAGAAGGAACCTACCATACCACTATCATTAATATGTAACAAAAAGGATTATGTTGCTATGATTTATCACATCTTTCTAAGAATCTAAGTACCCAACTTCTTAATAACCTGTCACTATGTGAGATACTAGAGGAAAAAAGAAGGGGGAAATTTTGTCGCTTGAATACTTCCTTTTGTGGTTAGAAACCCAAATGTATACATCTTGCACATCAACATTAATTAGGTTATACTAAAATTTCAAAACTTCATGACAGAAATCAATTAAGAGTACTGGGTACCAAAGACATTATAACAATATGAAATACCTGGGTGAACCCTCTCACACGAAAAAGCCCATGCAAGGTACCAGAGAGCTCATATCTGTATATTGTTCCCAACTCTGCTACTCTAATCGGAAATTCTCTGTAAGAATGCAGTTTCCTTTTGTAAACCAAGATGTGGTAAGGACAATTCATGGGCCGTAGTTGATAAAGTTCGTCTTCTATATTCATTTGGTTACAGTGGCGGATCCACATGGGAGGCACTGGGGGGCGGGGCCCCAAGTGAATTTTTTTTTAATATATTAGTGTACCCAAAAAAAAATTTGAAGGCGTTGTTTCCGAATCCCTTTATAATTGTGCCCCCTATGAATTATAATCCTGGTTCCGCTAGTGTTTGGTCATACATATTCTCTTTGTAGAAGTCCAAATGCCAACTAATTTTCCAAAGTTCTGCCTTGGCAACATGTGGAGTATACAGAAGTTCATAACCATGTTGCAGATGGAGCTTCTTCCAAGAATCTTCAATTAGGTGCCTAACAATGGCACCCTTTGGATGCCAGAATACAAGCCCACCTCCCGCATCTTCCTGTAAATGTTCAGGTTAAGATGAGTTTAATTTTATCAAGAAAGAGTTCTCTTGACAGCACAATCTCGTCAAACAGACTGAATCATGCCGCATTATAAATGACCATATCTACACAGATATACCTACTAATGACCAAGTATCATGGTTATATGGAGATAGATAATATCTGCATGTTGCATCTTTTAATAGACTGTTGAGACCGGCAAACAGTCAGTTTCCAGTAACTCCTTGGTCCTTACTAGTTGACTAGCAAGCAGCATCTGCACTCGGTTTGATCCAGCAATTTTTATCCCATTCCGAGGAGAATTATTGTGTGGTCCGGGCTCATCACGTGGAGATGGTGAATGGACCAATGGTGAGCCCGGCCACTAATTTCTTGACACTTGGCATAATATTTGACATAAAAAAATTCAAAAAAATGTAAAAATATATTTAATATATAGAAATTTACTTGGCATATAATTAGAAAAAAGAATATATTTTTTTTTCAAAAACATTAAAAAATTGACCTAGAAAATAAGAGAAATGTAGTGATATAATGGATTATACCAAATGTCAAGAAATTAGTGGCCAAGCTCACCATTCACCATTGCCACGTGGTGAAGCCGGACCATCCAATAATTTCTCCATTTCGAGACCGGGGAACCTTGATTGAACTAATGAATCAACAGATTAAGCTTATTTATCCAATTCGGGCTTCCAAGCAGCCAGCACCAAACCCAGCCCAAACATGCCAGAGCCCAGGCCAACCCGGAATTCCGCCGGACTTCCTGGTTCCTGCAAGCCTAGAAAACCCGAAATACTGCAAAAAAGCCGAAATTTCGGTAGAATTCTGGGTCCAGGCGGTTGGACTGATTTAGTCCTTGGACGAATTTTGAACTTTTTTTAATTATATTTTTAAATTTTCTTTTCCTTATTTAGTTAAATCCTTTAGGGATTCCTTTCTTAGGCCTTAAACCACGTATTTATTATAAATAGGAGTTTATAGTAGGAGGAGAACAAGTTTAATTGTATTGTTTTTTTATCAATAGAGAGTGCTCTTTTTTTTCTCGTGTTTGATAATTAAGATTTTAGTCCTCGTTTAACTTGGTCGTTGGTTTTCCAGCGATCGATGTTTCCTTGTTGTGATAGGTGGTATCATAGCCTCAACGTGTCGAGATGCATGAGAGAAACCAACGGCGGCGACAACAATCAACTTCTTGCCGACAAGTAGAGGGGTTGAAGGACTCTTTGCGGCAATCCGTCGCATCGAAATCTCTGTACGGGATCTAACTCTACGCATCAAGCAAGTCAAGCAGGCAACATGCAATCAGAAACCCTTGAGGCAAACCGGTTCGTGATCAAGAAACGATGTCACAGGTGAGAAATGCCCACCACCTGGAAGATGGTCAAGTACCTGCACGGGAGCATCGTCCATGTAAGACTCGTCAAGATTCATCTAGTTCGAACGAGGAGTTCGATAATTTTGCCAACCAGGATCGTGATGACAATTATGGTCATATATTGCCTGATCGACGAGACTACAATACTCGGCACGACATTGGCAGACATGGTCGATACGACGACTACGGGAGGAATGATTTTTGCTACGTTAGAGATCGGTTCAACGATGACTATACTTATCAACGTGGCAATCATAAGGAAGGCCAAACATGAGAGGATGACTTCAAATTAAATGTCGATATTTCAAACTTTTATGAAGATTTAAGCATCGAGGAATTCATAGATTAGTTGTCGGAGGTGAATCATTCTTTGATTATATGGAGATCTCAGTAAACAAGAAGGTAAAGTTGGTAGTTTGCCGACAGAACTCAGGAGCATCAGCTTGGTGGGACAGGTTGCAAGATAAGCGTGGAAGGGAAGGGAAGAAGGGCATAACCTCTTAAGATGCAAAAGAAGCTGAAGACGTACTTCCCACTCGATGACTACAAGCGACACATTTTCCTTCAGTACCAGAAGTGTGCACGGTGCCAACGGAACTTCAACGAGTATTCTGCAGAGTTTATGCGTCTTGCTGAGTGGAATCATCTGACAAAACAAGGGACAATAGGTATCTCACGTTATGAACGAGCTCAAACCATCAATTTGATATTGGTTTAGGGATCAATGCATCCCAACTTGACGATGCTAGGAACGAAGTTTACAAGCCGAACGATTGTTGGAAGAAAAATTGCAGTCAAACGAAATATCAAAGTGACAATTGGAAACGGTAGAACGACCCAGGAACAATGCCACGATCGAAGCACCTAAGGAGGATAAAATGGCGATGAAGACGATATGAAAGAAATCCATAGAGGTGAATATCCAAACCATATGTCAAACCTGGCATGGAAAAGTGTTTCAAGTGCAATCAGTCTGGTTATTGTTTGAGCGATTGCCCACAGAGAAAGCATGTGGCTTATGTTGATCGTGAAGCCTCCGACGAGAAAGCGGACGACAATGACGACATCAAAATCCGGACAATTCTAAGGAGGAAGAAGTGGTTTTTGGTGTGGACCGTGGTACAAAAGGTCATGTTAGCACCAAAACTCAAAAAAATTCATAACAGAACAAGCTCTTCCAAACCGATGTACCGTCAAAGGTGAATGGTTCGGAGTTGTGGTTGACAACGGTAGCCATGAGAACATCAGCTGACAGATGATCGAAGCCGCATGTTTAACGTTGGAGACACCAAAATTCGTATTCTATTGGGTGGGTTCACAAGTTTTCGAATATTAGGGTGACCGAGAGATGTCGAAAAGCTTTCTCCATCGACATATATAAAGATGAGGTCTATTGCAACGTGATAGATGGACTTGATGTTTGTCATATTACTTGTACGGCTATGGCAGTTTGATGTTGGGCGAAGCATAACAGACGTCTCAACACTTAGCGGTTGATAAAGGTGGAGCGAGGTATACACGTACACTATCAAAGAAGAACCAAACCAATTTTTTTACAAGAGAAGGAGAAGGAGTTCCTTTCTTTGACAGTCTTCACGAAGGAAGTGGAAACGAAGTTCAATGAGGCTCGTGAAGTACATGTGTTACTAGTAGGGAGCATAAAGGCCGAAGAGTCGACAGAGGGAGGATCGATTCCAGTGAAGGTACGACTAGTTCTCTAGGAGTTTCATAGCGTTCTTCCGAATGAGCTTTCAGGAGGACTACCACTCATGCGGGACATCCAACATTGCATCGATCTCGTGCCCGAGACGAGTTTACTGAATTTACCACATTAACATATGAGCCCGCGAAACGAAATTCTTCAGGAAGGTGGAGAATTTCTATATAAGGGGAATATTAGAGAGAGCATGAACTCGTGTGCGGTTCACACTTTCGACTCCGAACAAAGATGGTAGTTAGAGGATGTGTGTAGACAGTCGTGCGATCAACAAAATTATGGTTGGCTACAAGTTTTCGATACCGCAACTAGATGATGCTTGATCAATTAAGTGGGTTCGAGGTCTTCTCCAAGATAGACCTTCAGAGCGGGTACCATCAAATTCGCATCCATACGAAGGATGAGTGAAAGACAATGTTCAAGACGCAAGATTGATTATTCGAGTGGATGGTCACGCCATTCAGATTGTCCAACGCACCAAGTACCTTCACCTGTCTCATAAACTAAGCGTTTCGACACTTCATTAGTGAGTTTGTTGTGGTTTATTTGATGATACACTAATCTACATGAAAACCACAATGAGCACTTGGGGCACTTGAGGAGGGTGTTGGAAATACTGAAATAGAACCAACTCTACGTCAACTTGAAGAAGTGCTACTTTATAACGTCAAAGTTTTTCTTTCTCTTGTTCATTGTGGTTGCGGGTGGCATCCATGTCGGTGAGGAGAATGTTCGTGGAATTCAGGAGTGATCGACACTAAAAATCATTGGAGAGGTGTATAGCTTTCATGATTGGCGACAATCTATCAGTTGTGTATAGCTTTACACAATCTTTCTCTTGTTTATGACACGTACACGTATTATGGAGTGTATAAAGAAAGAGAAGTTCAATTGGGGAGAAGAAGCATCTACGAGTTTTGCAGTAAGCAAGGAGAAACTTTGCACGTTGTCAGTTTTAAGTCTTCCTAATTGACAAGCTCTTCGAGGTCGAGTGTGATACCAGTGGCATTGGCAACATTATCTCAAGAGAGACGATCTGTGGCTTTCTTTCTTCATAGAGAATCTTAGTGACGCTAGAAGGAAGTGGTTTGCATATGACAAGGAATTCTATGCGGTGGTGAGAACGCTCAAACATTAGAAGGATTACTTGTCGGTAAAAAATTGTATTATATTCTGACCATGAAGTTCTTAAATATTTGAGTAGCCATAAGTGCATCAACAGTGATAAACATGCGAGGTGGTGTAATTTTTTATAGAAGTTTTCATACAAGCTTCTGCATAAATTTGGAACTCCTAATCGAGTGGTTGACGCGCTTAGTAGAAGGACTTTATTGTTGGCTACGCTCGTTCAAAAGAGGTGGTCGGATTAGAGTACATCAAAGGGGTTTATGAGGAAGATGAGGACTCTGTGGAAAAATGGAAGAAGCTCCGTCAAAAGAAAGTCGTCAACGACTTTCAGGTTCATGATAAAGGGGGATTGGCTTCGCATCCCTCGTGCTTCTTTGAGCGAGGAATTGATTCAGGAGCTTCATAGTGGTAGTCTAGACGCACACTTGGGACGTAACAAAACTATGGTGACCGTTTCCACATGCTAAACATTGACCACAATTAAGACGAGATGTGAGAGAGATTGTGTAAGGGTGTTGTGTACCAAACTGCTAAAGGAAGGCACAAAACACATGATTATACAATCCACTACCTATTCCGGAAAATATTTGGGAAGACTTATCCATGAATTTTGTTTTGGGGCTACCGAAGACTCAACTTGGCTCTGACTCGATATTAGTGGTAGTGGACCAGTTCTCAAAGATGACTCACTTTATACCTTGCAAGGGGACGATGGATGCGACACATGAAGCAAAGTCGTTCTTTTCTGAAGTAGTACGTCTTCATAGAGTGCCGAAAAGCATAAGGTCTGACTACGATACGAAGTTTTGGAGTACGTTCTAGCGGAGTCTTTGGAGCATGTATGGGTCAACGTTGGAGTTTAGTTATTGCTCATCCGCACACATAAAACCAAAACGGAATGGTCAATAGGACATTGGACAACATAATAAGGAGTATATGTAGAGAGAAGCCAGAGCAGTGGAACTTTGCCTTAGAACAAGCGGAATTTGTATACAACAATGCAGTTCATTCATCAAGAGGAAAGTCTATGTTTGATATTGTTTATTACAAATCACCTAATCATGTTCCTGATTTATATGTTTTGTTGAAGGGGTCGAAAAACGGCAAAATATTTGTCAAATCAAATCCAAGAAGTTCATGAAGAGGTTTGGAAACTACTGCAGAAGGCTAATCTAAGGTAATATAAGGTACAAGTCAATGTCATACAAGCACCGAAGCGCAAGGTTTTCAATGTTGATGGTGACGTCATCGTATACATTCAGTAGGAGCTGGTGCCGGTTGGGCAATATGACAAGCTTCAACAATGGAAATTTGAGCCTTTCAAAGTGTTGACGAAAATTAACAACACGTGTCGTAGACTTACCAGGTTTGATGGGGATCTCGTCCACATTCAATGTTGGGACCTTTATGCCCATTATGCAAACGATGTGACGCTTTATCCAAGTGGTGGCCCGAAGAATTCGCGGCCAAATTCTCTACAAGTGGAGGGGACTGACGCGAACGCTTCTAAGCAGAGAGAAGCTGCAATCCAAACAGTTGGACCCAAACACCCAAGCCAATCCTGGCTTACAGGCAGCCTACAATAAACCAAGCCCAAACAGAAGCCCCAGCCAACCAAGAATTCTGGTTCCTGCAAGCCCAGAATTCCATCAGAATTCCGGGTCCAGGTGGAGGGCTGAGGTAGTCCTATTTTCAGACGAATTTTGAACGGTTTTTTTTTTTATTTTCCTTCTTTAGTTGAATCCTTTAGGGATTCCTTTCTTAAGCTTTAAGCCACTTATTTATTATAAATAGAAGTTTGTGGGTAATGTTTATGACATATTCGCCCCACTACCTTGTGCCTTTAGTTTATTGCAAATGGATATGAAGTATAGCCAAAGAGATTGGTACATGTTAAAATTAAAATATTATGTCCACACTTATTAATTTTACACATATGAACATGAAAGAAAGAAGAATTGAACATATACTACAGAAGGGAAACATAAAACCCTTTATGCTAGAAATGTGAATGACACATTAGACAATAAGTTTCAGATTCAGACCTGTATAGAGAATAGATCAAGATCCTGGCCAGGCACTCGTGATCACGACGCTTTGCCTCCTCTTTGAAGTGAAGGTAAGCTTTCAGCTGTTCTTCAGACTCCTATGCCGTACCATATATTCTCTGCAGCATTGGCTTACTCTCATCTCCTCTCCAATAAGCTCCAGCAACCGATTCAAGTTCAACAGCCTTCTTATTTATGTCCTGTGGAATCAACATGAGGTCCAGCGCAGAGATCCCACCATTCGCTTCCTACTTGAAACAGAACAACTAATTAAGGCATACACATAACAGTAAACAGGAGTAATCATTTACAAGTAGTAACTAATAAATCGGACCTATGTGATAAATGGTGATATGATCCTCCTTGATACTATCCAAAATTTCCAATTTATAAGGCTCACTTATGGCCATTATTCTTTTCTGGGCTTCCTCTCTTGAAACTTCCTCTCTTACGAGTGGTAGTTTTGGCTGATAATACGATGATGTAAGAAATAAATTCCGCCCTGAAACAATAAGTTAATGAATATACTCCCAGGCTAAAATGAAGTTCGGAATTTAGCTTTGTATGTTCACGAATGCTCACCATTTGTTTCTTTATTTTCTTCAGGTCCTTGTCTGACAAGGGTTCCATGTCGAAGTCATAATAGAACCCATTCTCTATCCATGGGCCTATAGTCACTTTAGCACCTGGAAATACCTTCTGAACAACCATGGCCATCACATGTGCACACTGCAAGAAAAAACATAATTGATTCAGTTTAGATACACAGATTTACTAGAAATTGAAAATAAATAAATTCAAATAGGGACGTTAATAACAACTCTCAGTTTGGCATCAGTAAAATAGGGATGTTACTGCTCTAGTACTGCTCATTAGACAAAGGTGCTCAAGTGCATGTGGTTAGAATGATCAAAGACCAATCCCCACCATTGGTAAACATCTACAAATCTGTCCAGTTGGAATAGCAAAAATTACCTGCTAAGAATCAAAGGATAAAACTCAACTCAATTTCGACAAGCGAGGAATAAGGGTGATGAATAGGTGAGGGACCACAACATGACGGCAATGTTTGAGTAACACATTGTTGACACCTCTTCCATTAGGATTAGCTAATAGAGGTGATCGAACAATGGAGGTCATCTTGTGAGCTCCAGTAATGGCAGAATCATTGAGAAAAGGAAATTGAGATCGAGAAGAGTATTGATTCAAGAAAATGCAATTACATTAGTAATGAAAGATTACAACCGTCTACCCTCCCTTTCCTCCTCCTCCTATGTATATCCAGTTTATCACTAACTACTGACTATTACATTGATGACTCAGCTTAACAAACTAACTTCCTGACTCAGCTATGAATTACATCAGTAATGACTCAGCAGTAACTAGTACTAATTGCAATACAATGACTGCTAACTAATGCTAAGAATTGAGAAATACCACTGGTACTGAACTCTTGAGGCTAAGAGTGATACTGAACTCTGCACTCTGGCAACTGGAACTGGACTGGTACTCAACTAGTACTGATACTGAACTGAGAGCTAGATACTGCAATTTAGCAAGTGGACCGCACAGTCTAGGCACTGGCACCATACTGTCAGCTGCTGATACTGGCACTGATACTGTTAGGCACTGGCACTGATTCTATCAGCTGCTGTCTGCTGATACTGATTAGGAGTTTTTCACACATTGCAAGGTTGCTATCAGATTGGTGAGTATTGGATCAATAGAGTGCTGCTTCTCTTACGGGCTTGCTTGAGAGGTTCCGTCATGAGTTTACTTCTTCTTTTGACACGGACGGATTGACTTGCTATTGGGTTTGCTTAATGGCGATCCACTCAGTTTTTTTTCTATATAAGTGAGCCCACATCCAACATCTCAGCCCCCCCAGCCTCTCTCTCTCTCTCTCTCTCTCTCTCTCTCTCTCTCTCTCTCTCTCTCTCTCTCTCTCTCTCTCTCTCTCTCATTCATTGTCACTGGACTCCACTCGTGTGTACAGTGTTGTGCACTGTACACTGCAAATGTCCCTCCCTAGAACCCATTCCAGTTGGCTCCAGCCCACCCAAATATTTACAAAGATTACAGTCAATAATTTTATAGCTTCAAGAGACATAAGTATGAGAGAACAACTGGAATTCAAGTACAAGCTAAGAGAGAATCTGGTTAAGCTGAGTGATTAGTTGATCCGTGATTTGTTTTTCTTCAAAATTTAAAATGCAAGAGCTAATTCTTTTGTTGAATTTAGCTTATTCAAAACCTACATCTGTTACATCATGGCTAAAAGACAATGATTTGAATGCACACAATGGTTTATTATTATTATAACTATTATTATTTGAGATAAAAGAGTGGGACAATACTAAAATTTTGTTTAAAGGAGCGGGACAATACTTTCTTTCTATGCTAAAGAGTGTTTGGTGTTCTATCAGTTGAAATTGTTTAGGCAAAGAAATTTACAGAGGAAACAACTAGTGCCAAAAATGTTTTGGTGTTTATGAGTTGAAGTTCAAAATTTACCAGAATCTTGGTTAGGCAAAGAAAAAGACTACTTTGGTGTTCTTATACAGAGGAAACATCCAATACTAAACTGATTTATAAAATTCATTTACTCCTATGAGAAGAAGAATATTACAAATATTAGCGGAGCTTTGATGTCACTATTTGTGAAATAACTTGCTCTACCCCTAAGATTAATGGAGTACTTTGTTTTTGTAAGAATGATTTTGGTCTTTGCATGTATGATTCTTTCTTCCTTTTCCTTAATTAAATTGAGTTCTTTTAGTAAACTAGATAATAAACTATTTGCTTACTCCATGATATCATAGCAACATAATTTATAGTTCAACTTTTCTTTGAGAGAGACCCAAGATTAAAGAAGCAACAACCATCTATTGGTCTTGAACCACTGATTATAAAAATGAACAAGTTGTGGAGGATTAGACTGCTTCAGCCTCCTCTTGAGGTGCTTAGATTATGAACTTGCCATTGATACTTCTGATGGGCCATACTAGCAGCTATTACCTAGAGGGATTCAGTCAGGGAGGGAAGGAAAGCTTGATAACTTTTGATCCTAGACCTAAAGAGCTTGTTCATGGAGAGAGGACATAAAAACTAAAAAGGATATGAGAAACAAGGATATATAGAAGACTTGCAAGATGAGATTTTGTACAAATAACACCTGGTTTGTAAATGAACGAATTTTGGAATTGTCCTAGGTGAAATTCTTGGTTAAAGTCTTCTGAATTGTTGGTTAAAGTTTGAAATTGTCCTAGTTGAAATTTCTTATTCTCTCCTGACATCCTAGATAACATCAACATGGCTTATTTTCTTTTATGACAGATTAGTATCCTACCAATGGAAAACTACATTTTTACAGCAGAACACTTTTATATAAACTAAGTATAAGAAATGCCAACATAAGAATTTGTGATTAGCCCATCAAGATAGCTATAAAAGCATTAATACCTGAAGATGAGTGGGGTCTCAGTTTTGTACATGCTATAAGGAAAATGGCATAAAATGCATAGGGTGTATATGGTAGAGTATCAGTTCTTTGACATGCTACTACTTGATATATGTATTATATGTTATGTATTATTGTAGTATCAGTTCTGTGACATGCAAGTATCCTGAATATATTACAACGGCAATTAACAGCAGTGGCAACAAATATTGAACAAAATTTGAATTATCTGCATTATTTTTGTATGCACCATCATTTCTGTAACATGTCATTCTTATTGGTAATAGAGTTTTACAATGTTATATTCTTCTTCTTATGTTTTAATATGTACAAATATAATTTGTTATTGTTTTAAAGTATTTGTTGCACTAATTTGTAGATACGGCACTTGGCTCAAGAGGTTCGGAATTTGACGTTATCTAGACCAGTGACAATATTCAACGGGGAGTCATCTCTAGTGGTATTTACAAGATTTTTCTTTTCCTGAACTTGTTTTCTGGCTTAGTTCTTGATATTATGTCTTGTTCATTTTTTTTATTGGATTCTTATGGCTCAAGTTTAAAACCCCTGACCCTCCCTCTTTAATACCAAGGGATAATGACCTTAAAATTTGTCATTCTTTAGTTGTCTTATACATGCAAGTGATTCCAACATAAAATCTTCAATGACATTTTTGTTGAAAGCTTGAAATTGTATTACTATTTCTATTTCATAATGAAGCTTTGACCTTCAAGTTTTCCCCTATATATCTCAGATATATGTATTAGACACCTAAACCTGATAGCATAGAATTTGGGCCTCTCTGCGTACATGGTTGTACTCTACATGGTTGTAGATTGTAGTTTACATATTCAAATGCCATATTAGTGAAGATAATTCCATTCGGACACATTACTTACTTAAAGAGATACATGACAAATGTTCCTTTGCTTTGATTCACTTTGGGTTTTTCTTTTTGTCCCTTTGCTTTGATTCACTTTGTCTATGATAAACGTTCATTTAAATTATTATTTTTATGTAGTTTGTAATGAAAAATTAGAAGAAAAAGCAAGGAAAAAATATATTTTTTCGTACTTTAAATCGAGAGGTGGAGGAGAATCATCAACAACTAACACACCTTTGGCACCTAGTATTGATATTCCTATACTTACTACAAAATCTGAACCCTCGCCAAGGTTAACGAGTTGAATTCGATGATACTTATCTTGAACGAGATCCCGGATTACGTACTTCTATATGGAAACAGCTGGTTAATCAGTGTAATAAAATCAAACGTGCTTACTGCATATATCAAAATGGGACATTTTCAGTCTATATTGACTGAGTATCCGTGGTCTCATTGTGAAATCAACGTCATCGATTTCAACAATCTTGGTTCAAGCAATTTCCTTGGATAGAATATTCACCTTCGAATGAAGTGTTATTTTGCTTTCCATGTTTTATTTTTGGTAAAGACAAACTTTTGCATCCTACATTTGGTGTTGATGGTTTTAAAACTTGGAAGAGAGTGAAGGGACTAGATGTCCCTTGTTGTTGCATGTGTGAGGCCCTACTTCGCCACCTAATAATGCTGCAAAATCTATTAAGGCGTTAATAGATATAAGTCATCATATAGATATGATGATAGATGCACAGAGTTTTGAAGAAATTAAGAAAAATTGAGCCCGTCTCAAAGAAACAATTAAAAGTGTTTGTTGGCTTACATTACAAGGATGTCTATTGAGAGATAACGATGAATCTTTACATTTCGATAATCGTGGCAACTTCATAGAGCTGATAAGCCTTATGCAAGAATTGAATGTTAAACTTGATGATGTTGTGATAGAGAAAGTTTCAGAAAATGCAAAGTATATCACACCTAAAATTCAAAAAGAAATTTTGTATATTCTTGCTAATAAAGTGAGAGAGAAATTTGTGCTAAATTTGGGATGTCAAGTTTTGTATTTTGATTGAAGCCGCGTAGGATGTTTCTAATAAAGAGCATATGGCTATTATTTTGAGATTCGTTGATGTTCATGGATTCTTGCAAGAACTTTTTTTGCAATTGTGCATATTTCAGATACTATTACTTCATTACTAAAGAAAGAAATATTGAATGTCCTCACTCGATGTGGTTTGCACATCCATGATTTGCGAGGTCAAGGGACGGAGCTAGTAATATGCGTGGTGCATGGAATGAATTACAAGTTTTATTTTTAAGATCGTCCTTATGCATATTATATTACTGTTTTGCTCATCGATTACAACTTGCATTAGTTGCAGCTATAGAGAATAAGGCTTCTATCTGACAATTCTTTTCAAAATTGACATGCATTTGTTAATCTTTTTAATGCTTCTCTAAATGACACACTGAGCTACAATCTGCTCAAACTAGTGATGTTGCATGTATGATAGGTACGGATGAACATGAGACTGGTAGCGGTGTTAATCAGATAGCTACTTTGCATCGAGCTGGAAGTACTTGATTCTGTTTGTAGTCGACGAAGGATCTTCACTCTATCCGTGAAAAGCTAGTGGTTCTTTAATCGTGATGAAGTCTTTCAAATTTATGTTCATATTTCGTCTTATGCATCAAATTATAGATATCACAATTATGTTTTGTCGAAAATTGCAGTACAAATCTCTTAATATTTTGAATGCAACGGATTTAGGGTTATAGACAAAATTGTCAGGCCTCAGTACCGAAATACGGAGACGGACTAGGCCAGCTATCCCGCGTGAGGTACGAAGACGTCACGCGACGATTGTGGCTGTCAAGAGACTAGGAGGTGCATGCTACAATCAAGTCTCCTATGGTCTCACAGAGCATCTATGTATCGATCAATCAAAACAAGAAGCAGTAAATAATGATCATATAAGACAAAGCAATAAGGCGTCCCTAACGCTTCATCAAAATGATTCATGAGCCTAATTATACAAAATGATAAGCTAGTACCGAGAGTCAATAGTACATTACATAACTATAGTCAGCTGCAGTCTGATTTAATCACAATTATGTAAGGAGCTAAATGTCCAGAACATTCGGCTAACAGGTGTCGGTGGCTAAACGCCAAGTACAAAATAAAAGATATCAGAGCGGTGAAGAAGAAACCCACTCATGGTCCCTGACGCCCATGCTCCTGGTGTGCATCATTGTTCGGGTAGAAGGCTGGATCCTCTGGCGCTGCTACGAGATATGGCCAAACAAAACCAGCGGGGTCAGGCCCCGAATAGCAAGTACCACAAGGGAGCACAAAAGAGAGATAAAACCCAAGCATAAATACATAAGAAAGCTTGGCGCACGAGTTATAGGGTGACGAAGTATCATCGAGTCCATACGGCACCCTTACAACTAAACAAGGACAAACGGTGCCAATATTGACTCGAGATGAGACACCACCTATAATCATGGTCAAGTGAAGGGCTTCTGATCGCAACTTTAGTTCATAGCCTATCGCAGCACAATAGCCCAACCCAACAACCAAACAAGGACATGGGTTGGACCACGCACCATAATAGTCCATGTTCCTCAGTTACTAACAGAAGAAACATATCACAAGCAAGTCGATTTACAAGCAACCAATCAATCCTACGACTTTCTATGATTAGTCTAGGTTAACCAGTAATGCATATAATATAGGAACCCTCAGATCGTACCGTATCCAAGTAGGGCTAGCCAATCCATATTATAACGCGTAGCACATTAATTATGCACCGATCTCCCGAAATGCTACCGTGCGGAACATATAACACAGCACATAGGAGTCGGATATTGTCATCCACTATAGACAGATTAAACAATATCCGTGGTGGCCAGCCCGACACGTTAGGACATGGCCTAATGGTGGCTGGTAACGTACGATCTCGGAATTCCGTTCCCTCCCAATGCTTCTACCAATTTAAGTTGCTTAGATTAACCCTATCTTGATCTTGGAATTACATGTCGTGGTCACATAGTCATCCTCCTATATGTCGTACCATAGTACGTGTACCCTAAATATGAATCCATATCGGCTCAAGGAGTCTCAAATCTAGATCCATGCTTAGTGTAATGCATCAAACAACAATCAATATACTACGACACTATTACTGACCAATTACCATGACTGTGCTGAAAAGTACGCATGTATTGACATATAACACGAATGATCACTTAGCACGCAGAGTCACACCTCAGTGTACGCATTAAATAGCACTGCGGTGCACACTAATATTGTACCTCAATACAAACTTAGAAAAGGTACCAGCACGTATACAGGTAATCAAGTCGGGAACATGGTCAAGTCAGGAAGTCACATGGACCCCTCGTGACATAGAAGTCACATAGGACACGCAAGTGTCACGCCTCAGAACCAGAATACTGGAGAGCGGGGGAGTGACTCAGCCAGCTACGTATTACGGGTAGAAGAATACCGTATAATACGATCAATGCTGTCTAACCAGACGAGGGGGTGCACACTACATAAAAGTCTTACTATGGTTATTACACATCTATTGTCTCAATCATTCAAACAAGAAACAGAAATATAGAACATGTAAGGTAAAGCAGTAAGGCGTCCCAAACGCTCAGTCAAAATGTTCTTGAGATCTGGCTTTACAAAACATAGCCAGATGATATAGCAAGCGTACACAATTGTTATCAGCTGCAGTCTGACTTAATTACAATTATGCAAAAGTAAGTACAAGACAATCCGACTAACATGTCGGTGCCTAACGGCAAGGTATAAAGTAGATAACAAAACGAGTGGTGAAGTTAAGGAACCCACTCGAGGCCTCCTGCGATCATTCCTCTAGTATTGACCATCCTGGAGGTGGAAGTACGCTGAGTCCTCGGGAACTGGCTCTAAATCTGGCCATACAAAACCAGAGAGGCTAGACCTCTAATAGCAAGTACCACAAGGGAGCACGACATGAGAACTAAAACCAGTAAGTAAGGAAATATAATAATAGATCTCTGCTTGCTACTAGAACTCACATCACATCAAGACACTTCGAACCAACCTCCCAACCAAACAAGGACAGAAGTTGGCCCGTCATGTCCTGACATTCTGATCATCCCAGTTAGGTAACATAGTACAGTGCACAAAACAAATCATCTTGAACGGCCAATCAACTCCTACGGCTTGCTATTATGAGTTCCAAGTTATCCTGGAATAATGCAATTAGGGATTCCTCAGTTCTTACTATGTGCAAGCAAGGCTAGTCTATCCAGTCGATCAATTGGCCCATGCATGAATTAGACGAGTCCTAGCAGGACGCCCGTCAATATACAATATACAATAATAATAAAAGCAGATACTGTTCCCTGTCCGTGTGACAGATTTACAGTATCTGTGGGAACCAGCCGGCCCGTCGGGTACTACTCGTCCCAAGGGGGCTGCCATGTAAGAATTCGGGAATCCATTCTCTCCATGCAATCATTATTTTATTTAACTTAATAGTCTATACGTTGAGTAAAATCCCATGCCGTGGATCATGGTCATTTAAATGAGTACTTTCGTACGGGGTACGATATGCACAACTCTACAACGATACCAGTGCGGTTAGGTTGCAGGTCTTACATAGCGTAATGCAACAATCAAATCTACCCACGGTAATCATGCCTTGACCATAAAGTACACATGCTTCTTTTGTAGAAAAATAACTAAATAAATAAATAAATAAATAGGTTGAAGCCTGCATGTGCATGTATGTCAATTTTCGGGATCAGCCAGTCGATTACAATAGTTCATAACATGAACGTGTCTCATTCATTTCATTCAATAAGACGACTAGCCAGTCTCTTAGTTCCAATTAGGAACACATGATCAATTTAGTCAAAAATCACAATCATTATCAATGGTGGCAAGGCATGAAAGTCAACTAGCATTCAGTGGGGTCGAGTCTACAACTCTCAGGGTTTAATTCTAGTCAATTCGGGTATCTATAACTCAATTTATGACACATGGTACGTCCCACGTAACAATCTATAATTAACAGAATTACTAGCATATGATGATTATATCAAGTTTATGCAAAAAGGCGTAAGGATATAAAATGGACGTTAAACATCTAATAAGATATCAATATACAGGGCTATATAGAAGATCCAGGGTAAGCATGCTACTCTCATGTCAGCCTACGCTTATGCCAGCGTACGCTCAGGTCAAGCTACGCTCAAGCCAGCGTACGCCCAGGTCAAGCTACGCTCAAGCCAAGCTAGCGTATGGGAGTCATACGCTTCCAAAAGGCAGCGTATGAACTCCATACGACTCCTTACTATCCAAGTGAGCGTATGCAGGTCATACGCTCCAAAAAGGTAGCGTATGAACTCCAGACGACTCCTGACCATCCAAGTCAGCGTATGCAAGTCATACGCTCCAAAAAGGTAGCGTATGAACTCCATACGACACACGCTTCCAAAAGGTAGCGTATGCAAGACACACGCTTCCTAAAAAGGCAGCGTATGGATTCCATGCTACGCTAAAGAGCGCGCACAGCTCAGTGACGCAGCTAAAAAGCTAGCATACACTGCTCACTGTCTTCTCCAAACAGCAAGAACTCTATGGTTGTGCCCCAAAGCTTCAAAAGTCCATAACTCTGTCAAAATAAGTCCGAATCCAACTTTCCAAAGGTCAAAATTGGGTAGGATGAACTGCTCTACGACATGGAACCATCAAATCTTGAGAACAAAGGAGTTTGCTAGATCAAAACCCATAGACAACCGAAAATACAATAACTTAGATCTACAAGAAATGAACCAATGAAATCAAAAATACTAAGCACTAAACTCTCTTAGAATCATGAGAGAAAGAATATTTAACCATAAAATATGGTCCTCATGTAGAGCAAGATGTACTTGCCTAGTTGGTAGGTGGAGAGAGTAATGAAAGGAAGAAGAAGAAGTAATGGTGAAGAAGTAAAGTAAATGAGGAGAGAGAAGGGAGAGGGTGGCTTTAAATAAAAGGTGGTGGTAGGTGGGAGTTGGGCCGGGTCCAATGGGTCGGGTTACACGGGTCCAACAAGGCTAACCCGAAAGTAAAACTAAAGCAGGAATTAAAATGCAGGTAACAAAATTACAGGAAGAAATGCAGAAATAAAATTGCAGGAATTAATTAGCATGAAAATTAAAGAGCAGCTAATTAATTAACATGAAAATTTAAAGAGCAGATAATAGAATTGCAGAAAAATAAAGTGCAAAAAATAAAATGCAGATAATTAATTAACATGAAGTTATAGGAATTTAAATACAGGATACTACATGATAAATACTAAATAAATACATTCAGGCAATATACGTATTAGAATACGCATTCCGGGAACGGAAAGTGACATTTCTACCCTCCTTGAAAAAATTCCGTCCTCGGAATTTCAAATTCAAGCAAGATAGAAATATCGGGGCTAAACTAATCTAAGTACAAGCAATTCAATAAAGCAATCATTTTACAATGTCCATAGCAAGTAACATATCCATATTTAACAATCTACGTTATCTAGCAATTCTACCCATAAAGGGTTAAGCATGAGGAATCAAGACAATCAAGGTACACAGAAAAAGATATACCTTGTGAGTCAAACAGATGTGGATACCGTGATCGGATATCATCCTCACGTTTCCACGTTGACTCTCCCAAGGAGTGATGACCCCAAGCAACACGGACAAGGCTAATTGTTCGGTTCTTGAGTATCCTCTTTCTTCGGTCCAAAATGGACACAGGCTGTTCCTCGTAAGACAGGTTGGTACCAACAACCAGCTCAGAGTGATCGAGGACATGGCTTGGGTCCGATACATACCTACGTAATTGAGATACATGAAACACGTCATGTACCTCTCGTAACGAAGGTGGAAGGGACAAACGATAAGCAACATCGCCTATCCTATCAAGAATAACAAATGGGCCTACGTATCGCGGACTCAGCTTCCCGCGAACGCCAAATCTAATGACCCCACGGGTAGGTGAGATCCGCAAGAATACGTGGTCCCCAACAGAGAACTCTAACGGCCTACGATGCTGGTCCGTCCAATGACGATGCTGGTCCGCCCAATGACGATGCCGATCCTGCACAACACGAAGTCGCTCTCTAATTCCCTTAATCACTTCAACCGTCTGGATAATCATTTCTGGGCCTAGCATCTTCCTTTTCCCGATATCAACCCATGCTAGTGGCGATCTACACTTCTTACCATATAGTGCCTCAAATGGCGCCATCTGGATACTGGCTTGATAACTGTTGTTGTATGAGAACTCGACCAAGTGAAGGTGACTCTCCCAAGACCCTCCAAAATCTAGAGTGCAAGCTCGCAACATGTCTTCTAAAGTCTGAATCGTCCTTTCTGATTGCCCGTCCGTCTGTGGATGGTAAGCCGTGCTAAATTTTAATTTGGTACCCAGACTATGATGCAAGCTCTTCCAGAAATGTGACGTGAAACGGGTATCTCTGTCTGACACAATACTGGTAGGGACTCCATGCTGCCTGACTATCTGCTGCATGTACAACTCTGCCAACTTTTCTGTAGATTGCCCTACTCTGAAAGGAAGAAAATGTGCTACCTTCGTAAGTCGGTCCACTATCACCCAAATAGCGTCTTTACCACTTGGTGATCTCGGTAAACCGGTCACAAAGTCCATGGTGATATGCTCCCATTTCCATTCTGGAATAGGAAGCGGTTGCAATAATCCAGCTGGCCTCTGCTGTTCTGCCTTTACTTGCTGACATATCAAGCAACGGGAAACAAACCTAGCTATCTCCCTCTTCATCCCGTTCCACCAGAAGTGTTGCTTGATATCTTGGTACATCTTGGTCCCTCCAGGATGTATAGAATACTGGGAACTGTGAGCTTCTGTCATAACTTCCTGTCTAATATCTCCACTAGGCACGCATAGACGTGATCCAAACCTAAGCGTACCATCTTCATGAATTTGCATCTCCTTTCTGAGTCCTGACTCACATTCTGTCCTAAGCTTCTGAATCCTTGGGTCTTGTGCCTGAGCTGCCTTGATCCGGCCTACCAAGTCGGATTGAACTTGTAGACTAGTTAGAACTCCTACATCACTAGAAAGTATAACTTCGATGCCCATCTCCTGAAGGTCTTCTAAGATGTGCTTCTGCGTTGTCAACATAAATGCGCCGCCTCTTCTGCTAAGAGCGTCTGCTACCACATTAGCCTTGCCTGGATGATACTGAAGCTCCACATCATAATCCTTGATCAACTCCAACCATCTTCTCTGCCTCATGTTCAGCTCCTTCTGAGTAAAGATGTACTTCAGACTTTTATGATCTGTGTACATCTCCACTCGGTCACCATATAAGTAATGTCTCCAAAGCTTCAAAGCAAACACTACTGCTGCTAACTCCAAATCATGAGTTGGATAATTCTTCTCGTGGTCCCGAAGCTGCCTAGATGCATATGCTATCACCTTCCCATGTTGCATAAGGACACATCCAAGTCCTTTACCTGACGCATCACAATATACTGTAAAACCTCCGGGTCCAACTGGCAATGTAAGAATAGGCGCTGATATCAACTTCTGCTTCAGATTCTCAAATGATGCCTGGCATTCTGCCGACCAGACGAATGGTACATCCTTCCGTGTCAAGCGGGTCATGGGTGTTGAAAGTCTTGCAAAATCTGACACAAATCTTCTGTAATATCCTGCCAATCCTAAGAAACTCCGTACGTCAGCTACGGTCTTGGGTACTGGCCAACTCTCTACTACTGCTTCTACCTTCTTGGGATCCACTGCTACTCCAGCTCCTGATACGATATGACCCAAAAATGAAATGTGATTCGTCCAGAACTCACACTTGCTGAGCTTGGCATACAACTGGTTCTCTCTCAAAACCTGCAACACCTTCCTGAGGTGGTCTTCATGCTCCTCTTCACTAGCAGAGTATACTAGAATGTCGTCGAGAAACACAACGACAAACTGGTCTAAGTATGGCATAAAGATGCGATTCATCAAATCCATGAAGATAGCTGGAGCATTGGTCAAACCAAACGGCATTACTAAAAACTCATAATGCCCATACTTCGACCTGAATGCTGTCTTGGGAATATCTTCCTTCCGAATCCTCACCTGATGATACCCTGAACGAAGATCTATCTTGGAGAAGACTCTGGCCCTGCTCAACTGATCAAATAAGTCGTCGATCCTGGGTAATGGGTACTTGTTCTTTACTGTCGCCGCGTTAAGCTTCCTGTAATCGATGCACAATCTGGATGATCCATCCTTCTTCCCCACAAGTACCACTGGTGCTGCCCACGGCGATACGCTAGCTTGGATAAACTTCTTCTCCTTCAATTCCTCTATATGCTGATAAACCTTGGCCTGTTCCGAATCCGCCATTCTGTAAACCCGATCTGATATTGGTTTAGTTCCAGGTGGCAATTCTATACTGAACTCAATATCTCTAACCGGTGGCAGACCGGGAAGTTCTTCGGGAAATACGTCTAGAAATTCTTCAACTACTTTCGGAATCTGAATTCTTCCATTGCTGTTACTACTCCCTGCTCTTGCTGAGTTGCCTCTGACCTGACCAAGGTGAACCTCTCCATGCCTGGAATATCAAAAGATACACTTCCACTACGACAATCTATTGTCGCATGACTGTCTTTCAGCCAGTCCATGCCTAAGATAACGTCGAAATTTCCAACAGGAAATTCTATCAACCGGGCGGGTAAAGGATGCCCGCACACTACAACACTACATGCTAAACTAACTCTACTAACTCCCACGAGCCCATTACCAGTGAGTATATTCAATCTCCCTGGCAATGCCTCGAACTCCACTCCTAGTCGTATCGCAAATTGTGCAGATATAAATGAATGGGATGCTCCCGAATCAAACAATGCTACTGCGGGATATGAGGCGACGAGAATGTTACCTGCCACAACATCTCCCGATGCCAATGCCTCTTCCAAGGACAAAGTGAATGCTTGCCCTCGACCTCCTTGCTGGTTCCCATGTTGCGGCCTAGCCTGGTGCTGCTGCTGGCCCCTGCCTTGATGATGCTGGGGTGATCTATGCTGGTGTTGCTGTATCGGCGGCCCCTGCTGCCGAAACATCTGAGCCTGTGATACTAACAGACGCTGCGCCAACGGCCTTACTGCCAATGCTGGTCCTCGATACTGCCCTGCCCCTGGTGCTGGCAGAGCAGGAAATTGTTGTCCTGGTCCTCCTGACCTCGAATTCATGGGACATGTGGTAACCCGATGGTCTGGATTCCCACATATCAGACATAGTCCATTCAATGTCCGACACACATCTCTAGTGTGCCCCATCTTCCCACAATAAGTGCAGCCCGCCGGGGGTTGCTGGTTCTTCCTCTGTTGCTGTTGCTGCTGCCTGGGTGGTGGTGCTGGCCCTCGCATCGCCACATCGTGGATACGAATGTCAGTGGATGGTGCTGTTGTTCGGGGCGCTGCTCCCCCTCCTCCTTCAATCTGACTGTGGGATCTCTTCTGACCCCCAGTCCTTGCCGCAAGCCTCTGAATGGTGATCTCATGCCTTCGAGTCGCCGTCAATATCTCATCAAAAGTCTGGTAATTGTGCCCCTCTATCAATTGCAAGAGCTCAAGATGAAACCCTTGCTGGAACCTCATCGCCCTCTGGCGTTCCGTTGCTACCATCTCTGGGGCAAACCTACTCAATCTGCAGAACTCCGCTGCATAAGCATCTACCGTCTTGCCAGCCTGCCTGAGGCTGATAAACTTCTGTTGTAGCTCAAACTGTGCCACAACTCCATAGTACTTAGTCTTGAATCTTGCTGTGAAATCGTCCCAAGCAACGGGACGTCTGATGCCTACTTCCTCTGCCTCCCACCAATCACGTGCGAGATCCTGAAGTAACAACTTCACTAGATCCACACGTTCTTCTGCCGGTACCTTAGCGGCTGTCAGAATAGCCTCAATATCCTTAAGCCATGCATCTGCTGAGATGGCATCCTCCGTGCCCTCGAAACGATGGGGGTTGTACTTGCAAAACCTGGCTGACGCTCCTGAATCTGTCCTCGCCCCTCTTTCCAATGCCGTCTGTAATCCTTGGTTGAGTAGTACATTCTGCTCTTGCAACTGAGCGTGCATGCGCTGCTGGGCCAACATCTGATGTTGCTGAGTAGCCATCATTCCTCTCATGATCTCCAGAAGGGCTGGTGTGTCCACTTGGGTAGGTGGAACTGTTGGTGGGGGTGGAACATCCGGATACTGTGATCCAGCTGCTGCTTCCACGATCACTTCTTCCTGAGTAGCCTCCTGAGTTAGTACCGGCTCTTGTTGCTGACCAACAGGGTCAGGTTGTCCATGTTGTTGCTGTCCAGCTCTGACAGGTGCGGACGAGGTGCCCCTAAGAAAAGGGACAAGAGAACAATCAAACGACCGGACATGAAGGATCAATGAAGTCAAAGGATACTGGAATGTCAAGCTAGAGTTGAGAGTAACGAATCATGAGATCAAGGGGAAACATGTGTGATTGAGACATCCTATTAAACAAAACACCCCACAAGTCTGAAATCAGACCTGCATGGGCCACCACTAAAACCTTGTCACGCCCCAGAACCAGAATACTGGAGAGCGGGGGAGTGACTCAGCCAGCTACGTATTACGGGTAGAAGAATACCGTATAATACGATCAATGCTGTCTAACCAGACGAGGGGGTGCACACTACATAAAAGTCTTACTATGGTTATTACACATCTATTGTCTCAATCATTCAAACAAGAAACAGAAATATAGAAAATGTAAGGTAAAGCAGTAAGGCGTCCCAAACGCTCAGTCAAAATGTTCTTGAGATCTGGCTTTACAAAACATAGCCAGATGATATAGCAAGCGTACACAATTGTTATCAGCTGCAGTCTGACTTAATTACAATTATGCAAAAGTAAGTACAAGACAATCCGACTAACATGTCGGTGCCTAACGGCAAGGTATAAAGTAGATAACAAAACGAGTGGTGAAGTTAAGGAACCCACTCGAGGCCTCCTGCGATCATTCCTCTAGTATTGACCATCCTGGAGGTGGAAGTACGCTGAGTCCTCGGGAACTGGCTCTAAATCTGGCCATACAAAACCAGAGAGGTTAGACCTCTAATAGCAAGTACCACAAGGGAGCACGACATGAGAACTAAAACCAGTAAGTAAGGAAATATAATAATAGATCTCTGCTTGCTACTAGAACTCACATCACATCAAGACACTTCGAACCAACCTCCCAACCAAACAAGGACAGAAGTTGGCCCGTCATGTCCTGACATTCTGATCATCCCAGTTAGGTAACATAGTACAGTGCACAAAACAAATCATCTTGAACGGCCAATCAACTCCTACGGCTTGCTATTATGAGTTCCAAGTTATCCTGGAATAATGCAATTAGGGATTCCTCAGTTCTTACTATGTGCAAGCAAGGCTAGTCTATCCAGTCGATCAATTGGCCCATGCATGAATTAGACGAGTCCTAGCAGGACGCCCGTCAATATACAATATACAATAATAATAAAAGCAGATACTGTTCCCTGCCCGTGTGACAGATTTACAGTATCTGTGGGAACCAGCCGGCCCGTCGGGTACTACTCGTCCCAAGGGGGCTGCCATGTAAGAATTCGGGAATCCATTCTCTCCATGCAATCATTATTTTATTTAACTTAATAGTCTATACGTTGAGTAAAATCCCATGCCGTGGATCATGGTCATTTAAATGAGTACTTTCGTACGGGGTACGATATGCACAACTCTACAACGATACCAGTGCGGTTAGGTTGCAGGTCTTACATAGCGTAATGCAACAATCAAATCTACCCACGGTAATCATGCCTTGACCATAAAGTACACATGCTTCTTTTGTAGAAAAATAACTAAATAAATAAATAAATAAATAGGTTGAAGCCTGCATGTGCATGTATGTCAATTTTCGGGATCAGCCAGTCGATTACAATAGTTCATAACATGAACGTGTCTCATTCATTTCATTCAATAAGACGACTAGCCAGTCTCTTAGTTCCAATTAGGAACACATGATCAATTTAGTCAAAAATCACAATCATTATCAATGGTGGCAAGGCATGAAAGTCAACTAGCATTCAGTGGGGTCGAGTCTACAACTCTCAGGGTTTAATTCTAGTCAATTCGGGTATCTATAACTCAATTTATGACACATGGTACGTCCCACGTAACAATCTATAATTAACAGAATTACTAGCATATGATGATTATATCAAGTTTATGCAAAAAGGCGTAAGGATATAAAATGGACGTTAAACATCTAATAAGATATCAATATACAGGGCTATATAGAAGATCCAGGGTAAGCAGGCTACTCTCATGTCAGCCTACGCTTATGCCAGCGTACGCTCAGGTCAAGCTACGCTCAAGCCAGCGTACGCCCAGGTCAAGCTACGCTCAAGCCAAGCTAGCGTATGGGAGTCATACGCTTCCAAAAGGCAGCGTATGAACTCCATACGACTCCTTACTATCCAAGTGAGCGTATGCAGGTCATACGCTCCAAAAAGGTAGCGTATGAACTCCAGACGACTCCTGACCATCCAAGTCAGCGTATGCAAGTCATACGCTCCAAAAAGGTAGCGTATGAACTCCATACGACACACGCTTCCAAAAGGTAGCGTATGCAAGACACACGCTTCCTAAAAAGACAGCGTATGGATTCCATGCTGCGCTAAAGAGCGCGCACAGCTCAGTGACGCAGCTAAAAAGCTAGCATACACTGCTCACTGTCTTCTCCAAACAGCAAGAACTCTATGGTTGTGCCCCAAAGCTTCAAAAGTCCATAACTCTGTCAAAATAAGTCCGAATCCAACTTTCCAAAGGTCAAAATTGGGTAGGATGAACTGCTCTACGACATGGAACCATCAAATCTTGAGAACAAAGGAGTTTGCTAGATCAAAACCCATAGACAACCGAAAATACAATAACTTAGATCTACAAGAAATGAACCAATGAAATCAAAAATACTAAGCACTAAACTCTCTTAGAATCATGAGAGGAAGAATATTGAACCATAAAATATGGTCCTCATGTAGAGCAAGATGTACTTGCCTAGTTGGTAGGTGGAGAGAGTAATGAAAGGAAGAAGAAGAAGTAATGGTGAAGAAGTAAAGTAAATGAGGAGAGAGAAGGGAGAGGGTGGCTTTAAATAAAAGGTGGTGGTAGGTGGGAGTTGGGCCGGGTCCAATGGGTCGGGTTGCACGGGTCCAACAAGGCTAACCCGAAAGTAAAACTAAAGCAGGAATTAAAATGCAGGTAATAAAATTACAGGAAGAAATGCAGAAATAAAATTGCAGAAATTAATTAGCATAAAAATTAAAGAGCAGCTAATTAATTAACATGAAAATTTAAAGAGCAGATAATAGAATTGCAGAAAAATAAAGTGCAGAAAATAAAATGCAGATAATTAATTAACATGAAGTTATAGGAATTTAAATACAGGATACTACATGATAAATACTAAATAAATACATTCAGGCAATATACGTATTAGAATACGCATTCCGGGAACGGGGAGTGACAGCAAGTCTCAGACATTCATGGCACACTAAGGTCAGGACAGGAAGTCAAGGTCATCCAATTAAAGTGAGACGAAAATTCTTGAAGCCAAGACAAATATCTACAACTTTCATGTTTTGAATTTTTCAAGATTCTAGGTACAAAACAGCTCAAACGAACAAAAATAGTCATTTAGGATGATTCGCGCACGGGTGGGCTGCGCGCGCGGGCAAAACTGCCCACGGCCACGGTGCGCGCAAGCACGGTGCGCGGTCTGCGCACTGCGCGCAAAACGCACTGCACGTGCAGACAAAACTGCCCACGGTGCACGCAAGCACGACGTGCCAATGAATGGCGTGGGGCGTGCAAAATGCACTGCGCGTGCGAGCAAAACTGCCTACGGCACACGGAGCACACAAGCACAACGCACGGAGCGCGCAAGCACGGCGCACGGGGCACGACCAATAAATGGCGCGGGGGCACGGCGCACAAAATGTACTGCGCGCGCGAGCAAAACTGTCCACGACGCACGGAGCGTGCAAGCACGGCGCACGGTGCACGACCAATTAATGGCGCGGGCGTGCGGCGAGCAAAATGCACTGCGCGCGGGAGCAAAATTGCCCACGGCGCACGGAGCGCGCAAACACGGCGCACGGAGCGCGCAAACACGGCGCACGGCACGCGACACGCAAAGCGCGCGTGCGGCACTATTCATCGTCCCGACAGCACCGAAGATGTGCCGGAACCCATGAACACAAAAATGCCATAACTTCTTCATACGAAGTCGAAATCAAGCGGGTCAAAGCCAAAATTGGATGAAATCAAATTCTCTACAACATGGAACTAGTTTTCGAAAATAACCAAGTTTGATAGATCAAAACCACGAAAATTCATAAAATCCTAGTTTTAGAAACTTAGATCTACACAAAATTAGCCATTAAAATCAAATACTCCAAGAACTAAACTTGTAGAGAATGAAGAGATGAACAATCTAGACTAATAATATCAAAAAAATAAGAAGAAATGAAAAATGCAAGTGGTCTCTCATTTGTGCAAGATGTACTTGCCTAAGTGGGTTGATGGGAGGAAATGAAAATGAGAATGAATAAGGAGAGAGAGAGAGAGAGAGAATATATATAGTGGGTGAGGGTTGGCTCCACTAAACACTAATTCCTAACATGACCTAACCATATGACTAATGACATGTTAAATGCTATATGATACAACTAATCAAATTAATTAAATAAAATCCTAACCACAATGCGGTCTAGAAATCTTATCATCGAAGCAGTGAGCTACGCCTACAACCAGACAGGGACAAGGGATGGCACACTAATTCGCGACGAGATAGTGTTCCATGCCATGGCCAGTTACAAATACATGATACATGCAATCAAGATACAGGTGCCATATACCATATACAGGAAAAAGCAAAAATTTTACGTATTTCGGGAACGAGTGACAAAAATTATTGCTTCAAACTCTACGACAAGATGGTTTTTATATTCTTCTTGAGCAAGTGAAATCAATTTGCAGAGAGTATGATATTGATATACTTGATATGAATGCTATCTACAAAGGACGTTCACGTTGCCATCAAAGAGATTGAGCATCATTATCGCTTTGATATATTCAATGCTGCAATAGATCTTCAGTTGGAAGAGTTAAATAGAAGATCAATGAAGGGGCAATGCAACTTCTTATTCTTAGCTCTATTTTGGAGCCTAAGAATAACTTTAAATTATTTGATGTTAATCATATTTGATTTCAGCAAGCAAGAAATGCATTATTTGAAAAGTCAGTTGGAGCACTATAAAATTGATGTACTTCACCATGCAAAGTTTCAGAATATGACCACCATTGTTGAATTATGTCGTAGGTTAGTTGAAACAAATAAGGCACAATCTTACAATTTAATAGACAGGTTGATTCGACTCGTTTTGACTTTGCCTGTATCTACGACAAATACTGAACAAGCATTTTCAGCTATGAAGAAGTTAAGAGTGCTCTTCGTAGTTAGATGGATAATGAGTTTTTAACCAATTCAATGGCCATCTTCATCGAAAAAGAAATCTCAAAAACTATCTATTCAGATTCGATAATAGAATAATTTTATTTTTTGAAAAATCGAAGAGTTCAACTTCAATAGAACGCATCTTTTTTGTATGTACAATTTGTAGGACCGTAAGACAATTCTAGAGGGGGGATGAATAGAGTGCAGCGGAATAATCTACCCAATAAAAAATTGTGTGTAATATAAAGGTAGTTAACAACTAACAGTAATATAGTATATAAGCAAGACAGATATATAAAGCAGTAAGAGTAAGAGAAAGCAAATGCAAACACCACGATTTATCCTGGTTTTTCTCTGAGACGACTAGTCCAGTCCCGGGAACTCTTGCTCGGAGTTAATCCACTATTGAACAGCAGTTTACACTACGTGCTTTGATCCGAAGGGCACGTCGACTTCTTACACATCGTGCTTTGATCCGAATGGCACGACGACTTCTCAACTAGAAAAAACTTGTTGAGCAAGCTCTTACAACTCTGACAGACTTCTAAACCGAGATCGCACTTGGCACTAGAAGACTAGGGAGTTGATCTTGGAGATGGAAAGGTTTGGGCTTTGAGGGTTTGCTCATTAAAGAATAGAAAATTGAGAAGAGATGAGTGGGTAGGAATGAGAAAATCCAGGTCTATTTATAGGACTATTGTAGACACAGTTCGGCCAGAGTTCGGCCAGAATATTTGAATTTTTCTGACCATTGAAACCACAAAATCAGGGATTTCACAACTGGACATTTTTCCAATTTAGGTCAACCGAGTTCCATCCGAGTTCGGCCAGAGCTCGGCCAAATTCAATTTGTCTATTTTGGTATGGTCCAAGAGTTTGTTTGGTTTGGTTTTGGCTTTGAGTTTGTATATGTGGATAGGTTTCAGACTGTTTTTGAGTGGACTTGAGTATGCCAGTGCGACTCGGTGTACATAAGTCCTACACTCAAATAAAATGAAAGATCACATTGAAGAAACACAAGTACAATCAGCAATCGTCACAGCATTTATTGAGTCTTCAGTGGATCAAATTGCAACATATCGAAACATGGTTTAGTTAACTATCAAAATCAAGTTAACTGAGACCGAATGGACCAACACAATTAATCTTTTTTTTCAATATCTTTATTTGTAATAAATTATCAAGTTGCCTATAGTTTATTATCCTGATATATTTTTTGGTTGTGTGGCAATTAAAATTGCATAAAGATATATGAGTGTTTTGATCAATTGATGTTCTCTTATATTGTCATTTTTTACTAAGTATAACATATATTTTAGTTCATCCCAGGACGACTCGAATTCTCCGCCCTTGTTAGCATTTGTCCCATACTTTGGTCATTTCTGACAAGCAAGCTTGTCAGTTACTAGCAGAGCTATCTGTTGGATCCTTACATAGTGGTTATGACCATTGCCTGAAGGAGGTAAGTGTATAATAATTTACGTTCCCCTAATTATTCTTATTATTGGAACAGTACAAATCAATAGACAAGGGAAAAGAAAAGGTCAACATTGAAACTTTTTGCAACTAATCAATCAACAAGCAATCCTGAAGTACATTCGCCCGCCCAATCGTGTAATTTCAAGCTTCCTGCGGAGATTAAGTGCATAATAGCTCAGATTGCTAATCCAAAATCAGAACCACAGGCAGAAGAAAAGTAAAAAAAAATTAAGCTTTTTCACTATCCATCACCAAACAATTATGATACGCATCGACAGCCTAACCGCCTAATTCCAAACATCCAGAGGAGACTAGTAAGTGCATAAATAGCTTAGATTTCTAAACCGAAATCAAACCACTTGCTAACAGCCGGTCAATGCCTAGAACTTCGATTTCTAATCCAAACAAAGAAGAAGAAGCAAAGATGTAAACTTCCATGCTAACAATCGATCAACAAACTATCCCGGCGTACAATTCGACTTTTCGGAAGGGATTAAGTGCATAAATAGCATACCGTGTGGCGAATCCGGAGCAACGTTTCGGAGTTATCGTTGGTCGGGAGGACGATCCGAGCTTCGGCGGCGGCGGGACCCTAGAGGAAAACCCTAGGGTTCTGCTGGCTGAGGAGGCGGAAAGGAGGGTTCTTGGAGCGGGGAAAGCTAGGGTTTTGGAGGAGGGGTGGCGGAGGAGGAGGAGAGAAGGAGGGATTGCGGCGATTGTCACCATTTTTTGATGTGGTAAAATGCTCTCTCTCTCTCTCTCTCTCTCTCTCTCTCTCTCTCTCTGCCCTTTATTCTTTATGTAGGTGTGGCGGGATTTTGTGGTGGAAAATTTTGTTATCAACGTCTTTCTCACGTGATCTGCACGTGGACCATCTACTTGCATTTTTTTTTTAATTCATTTTTTTAATTTTTTTTTATATATTATATGCTGTTGAACTTATTGTTTATATTAATATTTAACTAAATACACTATCATGTATAGTCTAAAAAATTAAAAAAAATTAAATTTCAAACTTATACATACAGTATTATATTTTATTGCAGATCTTTTATATTTTATAGCAAAATTAAGTATTTTATTGCCTGCTATTTCACAAGGGTGATTTCAAGTTAATTACTTCTTTAAATTTGTTAAGATTTTACTACATTATGGGGGGAAAGATGTGTTTTTACCATAAGACCAATATGGGAAGTGTTATTGTTAAAAGTGCAGGAATTAATTTCCTTCTACCTTTTTTTATCTTTTTTGACAAGAAATGCAAACAATATATTGGTGTGCAAGGATCTAAACATACAGTAAACATAACTTCCTCAGTAACCAAAAGAGAGTTTCCATTTACTCATCACACTGCTGAAGCCAAATTAATACCTCCACATTTGCCGGTTCAAAATCTTGGAAATAGTTGAAGTTGCTCTCAAGATTAACAAAAGGTGCCAAACAACACATAACTATGAAGAACGACACATCAGCAGGAAAAGAGAACCGGTAAAAAAACTGAAAGGAACACTGGGAAGCTAAAAGCCCATTCAGAATCACCACATATGTATTATTTGTATTCTTCATACATCAGCTGTAACTATTCAATTCTAAACCACTAAATTGTAAATGTAATTCCGAATTCATATGGGTCCAACACTATGAAAAAAAAGAACACACAAAAGAAATGTATAACTCTTGAAATTGTCAGTAAATTTAATATATGCCGCTTAAAAATCCGATAAACCCAGCCAAGTAGGCTGATAGACTATTACTTTTGCTAAATTAAGATTATTTAAACCTCACAAAATTTTGCTGAAAGAAATGAGTCTCGTGTTCGTCACCATCCCTTAGAATTTATGCGCCACCAGAACCATACTTCTTTCCGAACACAATCAGCTGCAACTTGTCATAACCAGCAAGCACGCCAGCACCAGCAATGGCACGGAGGATGTTGGCACCAGCACCCTTAAATAGGGACTTTGCCCCTTCGTTCTTCAAAATCTGAGAGAATGCGTCCATGGAACTCTTGTACTTCACAGCCTCTCCGGAGGTCATCATCATTCTTCTACGCACAGTGTCAATAGGATAGGAAGCAAGCCCAGCACCATTAGTGATCACCCAACCAAGGGCAAAGCTTGCGAAAAAGCTATCCTGAAATCATCAAGCAGAAAAAGTGCACACGTGTCAATAAACTGAACTGACATCTAATTACGAAAGGAAACAAGATTAAAAAAAAAAAAAACGCCAATATAGATTGCAGACAATCAGAACACCAAATAAATTTCATGTATCGCATGGATACATATTCCAATATGTTCCTGCATGGATTTGCATAAATTTGATAATTTTGACAACTCGATTGTGGAGTTGAGAGGTTTTCGACTCAAGTTAGGGGATTTCCAGGTAGCTACCCTGTAATTCAACACTTTCAGAATTAACCAGCACCCTCATGCAATTTATGGACTATTTGACATTTAACATCTAGTCTCACAAGCTTGACAGAACTTTACAATAGATAAACTTACCATTAAGCCTAGAATTGTATTTACAGAAAAAGGTCGCATTGCAGCAATGTTTGGGAGAAGTTGCAATCTACAAACTTCCAACGATTGCAAGACATGATTACACCGATTAGAAATGAGAGGGTTCCCCTCTTTACATCAACACTACACGCTCAATTTCTTCCCAAGAATATTATATGTTTCTTAAAAATTTAACATGAACATTAAAACATACCTGCATTTCGCCTGTAAGAATCACTGGTTTGAGGGAATCATACATTCCAAAGTACAGTCCACGATAAACTATGATACCAACGCAAGAGATGTTAAATCCTCGGTAGAGGCCAGCAATGCCATCTGATTGTAGAGTTTTCTTATAGACATCAACAAGACCATTGAACTGCCTATCTCCTCCTCCTTTCGCTGCCTTAGCATCATTAGCTAAACGAGTCCGGGCATAATCTAGAGAGTACACAAAAAATAAGGAAGAGGCACCAGCTGCACCTCCCGATGCCAGGTTACCCGCAAACCATTTCCAGTAACCATCTCTATCTTTCTTAAAGTTGAACATCCTTTTAAAGTAATCCTTAAATGCAAAGTTCAATGCCTGTATGAATTAGAGATAACGTTACTGTATATCAGAACAAGTACAAACTAAAGGTTGGGCAGCACACTGCTTAAGGCCTTTGACGGGATAGGGTGTGTTGGGGTGGGGGTGGGGGTGGGAGAGACCGGTGCAGTTTGGGTGACAGTCCATGAATTTTCAAAAAGGAAAACAATAACAATACAAGAAAATGAAGTCAACATACGGTGAATCCAATGTACTAAAATAATAATTCTGTTTTAAAGGATATGAAGCTCTCTGCTTCTGTTCAACCATGCAATTTTACAATCTTTTTTCAAGAACAAACTAAAAAAATCATGCACCTGAATGCTAAGTTTGTTTCTAGTGACAGGAAGCTCATAAAATTGCAGCTTGAAATCTTTGTTTGTGAAGTAATGCATCAACAACTACATGGAAATCCAAATCTGAACTTCCAATAACCCAGATAAATTTTGTTTGCATTATATAACTGACATGTGAACGAAGAGGGATATTAGAATTACAAATACTTAAACAGGCGTAACTTGATCCTATCTTTTTCACATAATGGACCAGGTCTCTTTAGTGGTTTCAGGTTGTAATTCTAAACAGAATGAATGGGTCAGTATTAAGAAAGTTAGAAATAGAAGATATAAGTGTACTTCATACTATAATGTATTTTCAAAATTTTGCATATTGTGAGCATATTAATATTTGCTTATTGCTGTTATCACAACATCTTAACTCCTAGTCTCTGGATAAATCATTAAATCACACAGAAGCCCTATGGCCAGGGCATAGAAAGCGTTACTACAGTCAAGCGCTAAGGTCCATTTTACAATTAGAGGCTTCCATTTAGTTATCAGACATGGGATTTCTTGATAGCTCGACCCCGGCCTAACCTATATGTTCATACTTGGCCCACCAGAAAAGCAGGTAAAACAGAGAACTAAACTTGCAAGCAAGGTCACAGAAGTTTCCATAAAAATTATCATGCTTCCAAAATCCAAAGTTAAAAAACTAAAACAAAAAATTTTACATAGAGGGATGAAGTTTGTGACATTTACGCAAAAAAGGAATAAGTTTAGGAAAATTACGAAGAAGAGGAAGGGGCACCATCGAAGATGGCGTCCAAAAAAATAAAACCCCTGGCACCATTAGTGATGTCGCCTAGCGTGTGGCCTCCGCCTCCGGCGCCAACAATGATGTCGCCTAGATCAACCCCCCCCCCCCCCCCCCCTCATCCATTTTTTTTTCAATGAATGTTCTCCCCGGCGCCATCAAAGATGTCGTCCAAGAACGCAACGTTTTCGTTTTCTTTTTACAACGGTCATATTTCTATCCGTTTGAGAGTGAACCTATATAAATGGTAGATGTGAGAGAGTTTAATTCTCACTTCAAACTTTCTCTACATATTCATTAATTCTCCAGATTAGAAGTTCTACATTTTTTTCCAATATGGATCAAAGCCTAAGAATATTGTGCTCACATGGAGGTGCAGTAAATGGGCTATCATACGAAGGAGGTTTTACGCTTATAAGTTATAACCTATCGTAGTAGTACATTAGATAGTTTACGCACTCTGATTATTGATAGTTTTTTTATTCGATA
Source organism: Iris pallida (assembly GCA_029216955.1). Lineage (NCBI taxonomy): Eukaryota > Viridiplantae > Streptophyta > Magnoliopsida > Asparagales > Iridaceae > Iris > Iris pallida. The sequence continues at coordinate 38,570,490 of JANAVB010001800.1, forward strand.
TGAATTTATACTCAGGCATGTTTTCGTTTCTCATTATTTGTTAATAGATTCTGAACAAGCATGGAATTTTGTTTTTGAAGTTAATTTGCAATCGCCGTTTATAAGTATTTTTGTTACACAAGTTGCACCACCACTTGAATTTTTTTCACGTCCACGTGTTTCTAATTGTCAAGTGGGTGCTAGTTCTTCTCGACAACTTCCAGCTCATGAAGAAGAACATGCAGTAGATGTAGCTAGTAATGATGATTTTGATGATTTTCAAACTATTGAAAATAGTGATGATTTAATTGAAAATATAGATATGATTTTGATGATGATGTTAGTAATGCTACCACTCATGAATTATTTGTCGGACAACAATTTGTTAGCCGGCTTGAGTTTATAAATTCCATAAGTAATGTAGCAATTGAACACAACTTTACATGTTCAACTTGTGGTATGAACAATTCGAAAGAAATTATTTATACTTGTGATCAAACAACTTGTAATTGGAGAGTATATGCTAAATCCCTTGATACATGAGAAATATTTGTCATTAGTACATTAGAAAGTCGACATTCTTGTTTAAGTGAACTGACAACAAGATGTCATCCATTAGCTACTGCTAAGTGGATTAAAAATAAGATTATTGATATAATTAGGGATAATCAGTCCTACAGTCCATCACATGTAGTAAAGGATATACGTAGAGAACATCGGATAGAAATTTTTTATGCCAAAGCTTGGAGAGCTCGAGAGATGGCATTAGCTGAAATAAACGGTAGTTATGCCGATGCGTATGCTAGTCTTGAAGAGTATGGTTTAAGAATTATGAAGACAAATCCAGGCAGCAGAGTCTGTATAAAGACAACTGAAAATAATAGCTTTGAAATAATTTTTATTTGTTTCAAAGCATGTATTGACGGTTTTTTAGGAGGTTGTTTACCGGTCATCTAGATACCAAGCTATATTATTTATTGCTTGTGCTCATGATCCTAACTATCAACTATATCTAATTGCTTATGCGATTGCTGAAGGTGAGAATACCGATTCATAGACATAGTTTCTAAATAGTTTAAGAATTACTTTCGAAAGATATTTAGATGATTGGAGTAGATTTTCATTTATATCTTATAAGCAAAAGGGACTGATAAATGTTATGCGTGTTATTTTTCCAGAATCATCACACTTTTTTTGTATTCAACATTTTAAACAGAATTTAAAATCTGTAACCAGGATTAGAAAATTTCATTGAATTTAGACTCTCTTGCTAGATCGTACAACAAAACAGATGCTGATTATATATTTGAAATCATTAAAGCCGAAAACATTGACATGTTTAACTGACTTGTTGGGGTGAATGATCAAAATCGTAGTTTTGAACACTGGATAGCTGCTTATTTTCCTCGTGCTAGATTAGATATTCACACTTCTAATCTGGCAAAATGTTTCAATAACTGGATTAAGAATCTACGTGATAAACCAATAACAACGCTACTTGATGGCATTAGAACGAAGATTATAACGCTTCAAGAGAAGAATAGACACGATGTTCAAAACCTAGAAATAGAGTTTCGTCCGAAAATGATAAAAAATATAGCAAGTATAAATAGACAAATATATTACTTGCAAATGTTACGCATTGATAGTTGCCTATTTGAAATGTTAGATTGTAAAACAAGTAGAACCTATGTAGTACGCTTGAACAAGAGCTATTGTTCATATTTAAGGTGGTATCATACACTTATACCATGTATACATGCATGTTATGCCTGTAAGTCTTCCAATTACAATATTGAAAAAATTTATTCTTCAATATTTTCTACTGACAGGTTGAAAAGTGTGTATATACCGCATATGGAACCAATTCCAATGCCCTACGAGCTTGAAAATACTTTGATGCGAGGACCAATTGGACTACCAGATGTTAGACGCAAAGCTGGAAGACTAAAGAAAGAACGCATCCCATCAAACAATGAAGCTACAAGAGATTTACGTTGCAGTAACTGTCATGAAGTTGGACACAACAGACGAAAATGTACTAGTCAACCTATGTAGTAACTGATGCATTCAAGTTGACGAAATCTGATTTTTTTTTTAGAGAAATGTTCAAGTTGATAAACAAAAATGAACTCAAATGACATTTTTAACTGCTTGAACCATTTATGGACGCTAAATTGTTTTTGATTGGGCGACATGGGTAATGGCACCAGGTCAAATTTTTTGGGTTGGACGACATGGGTAATGGCGCAAAGTCGAATTTTTTTGGTTCGAGGGTGAGGACGGCATCATTGTTGGCGCCGGGGTGGGGGCCTCACGCATGGCGACATCCCTAATAGCGCCCGGGGGAGGGGGGGGGGGTCTTGATCTAGGCGACATCACTAGCCATCGATGGCGCCCCTTCCTCTTCTTCGTAATTTTGTTAAACTTATTCTTTTTTGCGTTAATATCACAAACTTCATCCCTCTATGTAAAATTTTCTAAAACTAAAAGCATAGTGCGATGTAATACATACATGAACAAGCATAAGCTTTAAACTCTTTTTGACAACGAAAGCAAATAATGACAAAGCTCACCTGAGTTGGGAAATAACGAATGACATTTGCAGTGTTTCCTCTCCACAGTGATGCCATGCCTTCATCCCTGATTGTGCGGCCAAAGCAGTCTGAGATGCCCTTATAAGGTTCAGAGAGACGACCAGTTTTGATCATCTCATCTTGGTTCTGGATAAGTAGTTTCACCCGCTCGATAGGAGCAGCAGCAGTTTTAGAAACTGCAGCGGACACTCCACCCATAAAAAAATCTATGACGAAGTTTTTGAAACCCTTCTCTGAAGGAGCATGGGCAAAGACGGGGGAAGCAGTTGTCATTGTAGAGAGACCACAGAGTTCTCTGCCACCCTGGATAAAAGCATTTTGTAGTCCACTGTTGATGTAGCTCCCAGTTGTGAAACGTCTATCATATAGAGAAGGCCTGCAAAAGTTGCTACTGCGAGCTTGGAGATCCTGCGAGAAGCTGGAGCTGAGATGGAATTGGCCAACAACCTTTTGAATGACACTCGGGTGATTCACCTGATCTGCCATGGTTTTTTTTAATGGAAGAATCTGCAACCAGAGGTAATATCAAAAGTAAGTGAGCCTTTCTAACACCTTTCCAGAACTTGACTGCCAGCAATCAATTCTACCCTTGGTACATATTACATGGAACTAAAAGCACAGACTTATCTTTTACTGGAAGAACAGGAGATGTTTGTGAGAGAAAATCACAAACCAAAGGAGAAGATGTGCTACAAGGACAAATATGTACTACTTTAAGCATATCCAATAACATCTAGAACAAGCAATCACAAACAACCCAAGAGTAAAATTTCTAAAATATCCTTATCGAATTTAGGATCAAGTTCAAAAAATAAAACATAAATAAAAGGACTTTTTCTGCTAGTGGCTAAAAAGTGCAAGAATGCCTTCTTAAACCAAATCAAGCAAGATATGAGCAAGGCTAAGAACATATTGAAGTCTTGTTGGTAAACTAAAGGGGAAAACTAAATTGAGAGGCTACACTAGTAATACAGTTGGGTTTCTTCCACTTGCCTAACCATCATTTACCTCAAGAATACCTACTTTTTTCGCTCACTACTTGAAAATGTAGTTGAAACACCAAGTACCTATAAAGTATTAGTATAATGATCAATAATCATGACAAAAGACCTCCAAACTGTTCGGGTTTAGTTGAATTTGGTTATTAGTGTCCTAGTCCCATCACTCCATGTTGAGTCAAACCCCAAGTGTGTGTATATCAATATCATGTATTGATTTGTACACATTAGATGAGTTATCTCAAGTAGTGAATATGATGGAGAGTTATCCTAGTGAGCAAGATTCGTATCTCTCAACAATCATGTGTTATGTCACTTAATTTCATGTAGAAATCCCTCTGGAACCAGGTTCCTTAGCTCGTATTCAGATACAAGGGAAGCTACAACGCCGCAGAACACTGAGCAGCAGTGACGTGGAACCAGTGAGCAGACATGTCGCGGAACTTCTAGTTATAATCCGCGACCTGCAATAGCCAGGTTCCGCGGGAGCTCTTCTCCTCGGTTCCGCCGTGAAAGCTTTGCTCCATGGTTCTGCAGAATCGCACTAGCTTTTCAGTTTTGTAACTTCCCTATTAATAGGGAGTTACTGCGGGTAACCACTCCAGTGGATAATAAACTCTACCTAGTGATCCGCCCATGTCTTTATTACCACTTCCAGGGGGTGCTCCCCTATTTAAGCTGTTTCTCAGCTCTCACTGTGAGAGAAGGAAAGAGATAGAATTCCAAGAAAATCCACAAAGAAGGAGAGATATCTCTAGAAGACGAAGCTTCTTGCTTTTGCACAAGGCGTCTGTCAACCAGTCCAGCAGCATTCTCGTGCAAATCCACTAAGAGAAGTGGCGCAGAGCGTTCCATAAGTTCTATCGAACTTGTTGGATCCTGGGAACTGATCGATGGAGACGGTCGAATCTCTCTATGAGCAATGGTGGCAGCATGCGGTTTCTTCATTCCAGAGCCTCGGTTCTATTATTAGCAACTTGGTTGCTTGCAAATTAGCAGTTTCAACTACTGCTTCCGCAGCAGACTGAATTAGCAAGCAAGCAATTCAACTGCTAATCGGTTCCGCAGTGGAATCCTTCCGCCAGTAGTCTCTTTTGCAGAATCCTTCCGCCAGCAGCTCCGCTGCAATTTTAGCGATTTTAATCGCTTTCATTACTCCTAGCAAGCTTGACAAGTGTAAGGAGTTCAGTCATACTAATTTGACTTGTACGGATTTTTCCGGGAATTCAACAACACAAACAACTGAGTTATCTACTTGCTAAAACACTGATAGCCCACAAAGATCAAAACAGATATTAAACTATCTTGAAATACCGCAAACTAATGTAGTAGACACGAGAGAGAAAAAAAAAACATAATAACAGACTATGTATTTTGGAGGTTTACAATAAATCTCGGGTGCTAAAACGATGAACTTAAACAAATGACACGCACCAATATTCCAGGTATGCATCCGACAATAAATTTGTTACGGACAATCAACATAGGACATTGGTTATCTGCTATAGCACTGTCAACTATTCAACAAATCAGGCCACACATTTGACAAGAAAGCCAGATCGGAAGTTGTAACAAATAAAAGCAGTTCAATGTATATTGATCACTTGCATCATAAGTACTAAACACGATAACCGGGGCTCAGACTTCTACTTTTCTTTCATCTCCACCTAGGAACCACGGAAGTCCAAAAAAATTGGTGGTATGCCCGTGTCAGACACATAATGGTCACGGTACAGACACTATAAAATACACTAGGGGACACCAAAACTTGTGATTTTTTTTCCTCTCCTCTGTCGCTCTAATATAGCACATAATAAGACGAAACTTCTACGAGCATCAAATGTGATTAGTGATAGAATTTAACAAAAAAATTGATTGATATTATGTTATTCGAACAAAACCTAATAAAAAGAAAATTTGACAAAACATCAGAATCCAAACGAAACCACAGGAATCGAAGGCCGGAAGAAAAAGAACAGATCCGTAGCATGCCTTGTCCGAATCGGAGTCGAGAGATCCGAAACCCTAGAAGGATGATACGAGAACAGAGAGATCAGGAGAGGAATGGAGAGAGAGATTTAAAAGCGGTTTGTATCGGTTGGAGAGAGATGGAGTGAGAAGCTCCTGTGCCGGGAGAAGCGGAGAGAGCTAAGAAACAAGAACCCTAAAAATTTGGAAATTTGGGGACGAAGACTTACTCTTTTCCTCCGAGAGAAATGGCCGGAACGATGACTCGAGCGCGCGCGCGCGCACTCTCTGTCGATTTAATATAGCACCTCATAATTTTATGTTAATTTATATTTTGGATTGATAATATTTAGTTACCAAAAAAAACATTTAATTCATATTTAATCGAAATAATCCACTAAATATTCATAATCTAAAGTCTTATTGATTGGTACACGGAGCCTTTTTACATTGAAAATCAACCACAGGCTTCCATGTCACAAAAGTTTTTTTTTTTCTTGTCAACATTTAAATTTTAGAAGAAGATATGAACTTTTTTTTTGATTATTTACACTAACACTACTTATATTTTGTGTTTACTAAATGAACTTTTTCTAGTTTAAAAATAAATACACTGACACTCCATATCTTTTATATATTTTTTTTGAATTAGGGGTGGTCCGTGTAAACTTTTTTTACATAAATTATGGGTGGTTCGTGATTTAATACAAAACATAGGAGGTATCAGTGTATTTATTTTTATAGCGGAGTCCGTATAGTAAACACAAAACATAGAAAATATCACTATAAATAACCTATTTTCTTTAGAAAAAATACGGAAACGAGGAGATCCCCATCATTATATTACAAGTAAGCAAATGTATGAAGAGTATATGTAACGGTATAACATCTATGCAAGAATCATATTCTAAAATATAATCCACATGGAACGATCACACATGTAATCATGATGTAGAGTTGATATTAAGATGATGCACTGTTCAAAATCATGAAAAAGGTAGTCTCAGCTCCCAAGTATCATTTATTTGTTCCTTTTGTTGAAAAAAATAACTATTCCAAAAAGAAAATATGAGTGTAACTTTTCAATAAGCTCGTTCTCCTTCGTCGAAATATCTTTGAAAGCTATTTGGTTCATCTCGTCCCGAATGTACCTTAGGGATTGTTTGGTAAACATAAAGTAAATTTGGATTTGAATTTGGACTTTCAAAAAAAAAAAAAAAAAGAATAATATGAATCATGCACTTCCTTGTCCTCCTAATAGGGGACAAAGGTATTTGGTTGAGATAGAAAATGAGAAGTGGAAAGTAGCATAATATATTATAATAATAATAATAATAATAGTTTTTTTACTTAAATCTAATAATAATAATTATTATTATTACTATTAATATATATCTCTTTCTTCCCTTATTCCTTTTTTTTCCTATCTCGTCCCAAATATCTCTCTCTCTCTCTCTCTCTCTCTCTCTCTCTCTTGTGCCAGAGCAGCTGCTCCTTCAGGGGAATTCGGCCCCCTCCACCGCGAAGACACCGCGGGTCGGAACTCAGCGTCGACCTCTACAACTGCGCCTTCTTCGGTCGAGCCAGGAGGAGCAGAGGCGTGGGTGCCTCGACGACGGTCGGGGTCGACGTCAACCGCTACAGCCGCCTCAACGGCGGAGGAGCCGGGCGCGGTAAAGGAGGCGGTCGACCGCTTCATCCACCTTGACTTCTTCTTCATCTTTCTCTTGAAGTTATTTTATTTTATTTTATTTTCCCCAATCTGGTCCCAAGGCCGCCTGCCACGGCTGAGCTTCCAGAGGCAGCTTGTCCCGCCGAGATTCCAAAGGTTGACTCTCGAGTTCTCCTCCCACATCTTAAAGAATAAGTAGGAAGTGGAATGATGAATTTGGGAGGGGACAAGAGGGGGACAGGAACTGCAAATTCTTTTTTTTGATTGTCTTTCCATGAATTTGTCTTCCAAACCAAACAATGTAAACTATTTGGGGGCACTTTCAGCTGAAAGTTTAAATCTACACCCAAATCCTGTTTACCAAACAGACCCTTAAGGCCTCATTTGGTTCGCGAAAAGGAAAGGAAATTTATTTTTTGTTATTTCTTTTTTTTTTTTGAAAAATTCTAATTCCCATGAAAAAAAAATCTTGGTATTTGGAAAGACCGGAATTATAATCGGAATATATATTTACTTTCCATTATAGTATTTGGTGTTTGTATAAAAAAATCAAGTCAATTTTTCAATAATACTCTCGTACTAATGAGAAAACTTATTACTCAGGAATATTACTGTCTAAAAGGTATTATGGATAAAAATGGTAAATAATATTTCTGAGCATGGATATTTTAGTCAAAAAAATGTAATAAATGCAGGAAAGTGGAGGAAAAGTGATTCCTTAGATAGATGGGGGAACCACTTTCTCCCCTATTTTTGCACCCCTAAAAAATTATTTTTTCTTTCCAACTTGTTTCTTTTGGCTTCCAAATTCAGGAAATGAATCACTTCCATTTTCAAGCTCAAATTCTGGTAATCAAACGAGGTCTAAGAGGTGATCCCATAGAGTTCTATGAGTTTTTTTTTTAACACAATTATTCTCCAAGAACACCAACCATCTTCAATATTTTGAGACGATTGTAATAGATGGAAGTGACTATTAAAAGCAATTTAGCAATTAGACAAGTGAATGAATATATGAGAACAATTTTTTCATATTCGTTGGACAACGAATACAAAAAATTTGCATAGGAGAAAATCTCTTCTTTACATGTGGTCAAGTGCTACAATTCTTTCTTTCTTTTGAAACAAACCAGACAAGAAATTTAATTTTTTTTTTTATAGGAGGTGGGGGCCTTCCATATGACATTGGCACAATTCGAAGTAATATTGGTGAATTGAGATAAGAGTACATGGTTTAACATCACAGTTTTTATTAGAGGACCAAATCCATATCCTAATATCCACTTCCAAATAAGGACTAAAGGAGTTAATAATGGAGATAAAACTATGAAATTTAGAATAAAGGTCATATGTAATAATTTGTCTAAAATAATGATGCCAATGCTCCCAAAAGTCTTGACAAGTAAATAAAACATTATGACATGTAGGATGGAATAATGTGAGAAAAAAGTTTGAAAAGAAGAGAATATGACCATTCAATAATTTAAATTTTAAAGCGCTATATTCATGTTAATGTTTGTCAAACAGTTTTCTTTTATTTACATATTCTGTAAAGTGTAACTCATCCATGTCGTATTTGTCATCGTTCGCTCTCATATATGGCTATAAATGATTCAAATAGTTCGTGTTTGGCTCGATCCAAGTTCGGTTCGAAGCTCGTTCGTGGACATGTCGATACCTGTAGTGTCCCGTCCCGCTCAGTCAATCGGAGGAATCGGAACGCCGACGGCGTTCGGACTTAGCCATACAACGGTGACTCGAAGACATCGCTCGGTCAAGGCGACTCCTCGCTCAGGTGGAGTAGTTTCGGTGAACTCGCCTCATCTTAGCCTTCACATAATAAATCGTATGTTTTCAACTTGCACAAGTAGGCTTGATAATAAAATAGACGAATCCACATAGATAAGGGAATAATTTCGACAGGTCGAATTGAGTTAGAATATGGAAAGATCCAACGATCGGCTTAGAGTTGGTGCACGGCGTGCTTTGAAAATGACACTCGGCCCTTCGTCCCGTGGTTTGGGAGAAGGAAAAGTTGGTCTTCGCCACATGCTAAGAGTTAGCCTAAGTCATAGGCGTCGCCCGCATAAACGCTTCATAAAGCATGCACGGTCCCATCGTCCAAGGCATGACGCAGTCCTTGCTCGTCAAGTTGTTGCACGATTAAGTTTGGCTGAGTTAGGTTAGGCTATCGAAGTCTTTTTTAAGTATTGTCCCACGTTTTCTACGGTTGTCGATATTACTTGGTTTCACGATCGTATAGAGTATGACTTGGGCATGGTGTCGCATAGAGTTCAAGTTGATTTAAGGCAGATGTCACGGACTTAGTGTTTTTAAGGCACGGGCCACGGTTGATTTAATTGAGTTGGAATGAGGGCTTTCAAATAGTCGTTCCTGAGTCGAATGAAATGATAGGGCAAGAAAGAAGAATGCTCGCGACTATGGGTCGTCGAGGCGGTCGCAGATGTGAGAAGTATTGAACTAGGCCCTGAAAGAGATGGTAACACTAGAGGTAGAATGACTGTGTGAGACGTCAGTTTGAGTCGAGTCTTGCATGGTCATGGACAACTTGTCGACAAGGTAGAGTTTCCTCGAACGGTGACCCGGGCGGCCAAAGGGACCGGTTCTTGAGAAACATGTATAGCTTGTTGATGGCTGACCGCACGGGTTAGACGGGGACTGTCAGCGAGGGGCTCGCTACCTCGTGCTGAAGGTGTCACGACCCGCACCCGCTTTTTCGGATACGAGACGTGTCCAAGCCAGCCTACGCCGTAGAGTCGGCGGTAGAACGCTGTCACGGCCAAGATGCTCAAATCACGAAAATGTAACATTTATTGCTCGTTCACATTTCTAAATTTATTACAACATTTATTTTTAAAGAAAATACAAAGTTCTCACAATTAATGAAAATGATACAATTGCTATCTATTTCTAGGTTTCTGTCTGCAAGTACACCCGTATCTCCCAATGCTAAGTGAAGCCACTGCTAACCTGAAAAATGTTAGTTTTCAGTTAGGAATGGAACGAGTACAATCTCACAACAGAATCAATAAATAACGAAATCCATAAATTTGTAATAATACTGAGATACATGATAAGGGATAAACAGGAATCATGGTAGGAATCATGCGAGTAAAAGCAGGAAGACATGGTACACAAGACAAGAAATGACGAGAAAACTGTAAGGTAACAAGACTATATCTAACAAAGTGATTTGAAATACACTTTCGACATGTAAACGACTAAGGGATAAATTCGGCACCCTACACGTGTCATATGCAGCTGCTATTATTCACGAATAGACATCATAGGATATTTATGGGTATGTTTACATGTCTACTAATGTACTTCCCCGCCCGACCAGTACTCATGGATCCAAACAAGTCACGAACACGATAATAAATTGGTCACGAACAACATGCAAGAATCCATAACTACTATCTCGTGTGACAAGCGTGTCAAGAACTAATAGAATATCAATGTAAAACATTATTAAATACAGGAAGTATAGAGATAATCAAATATGAAAACTATCAGAGATGTACTCGCCTGAGGTCCTGTGTTGGTGACACCGATAATACTATACCACTCAATGAGCCACAATCAGTCAACACATGCAGAAGTCTTCGGATGCTGAAATAAATATTACCAACATTTTTAGAAGTCAAATTAGCTAGGATTGTCTGTCCTTAAGTTCAATTCTGGACACAGGGGCAAAACAATAATTTTGGATCAAAACGATGTCCGTCGTTGGACCTGCTTTGCATCGAAAAATATGCCAGAGTCAACGGTCTCTAAAAGTCGTCAAACTACATGTCTACGAATTCATTTTGGTGATCCGATCAACTGTCTCAGAATGGGACCAAACTTGGCATACAGGACCAGAAAAATGATACGGTCATGTTGGCGCAAGTTTTGTCTCGATCTGACGAATGTGCACAAAGTAATTAGAAAATTTGCACAGAGGCCGATACGATAAATTTTGACGAATACGTATCAAATTCGTCGTGCACACGCGACCAATTTAAATTTCGTCAAAGCCCACACGTCCACAAAGCCGATACACACCTTTCGATGCTTTCGATTTGCGACCACGTCGCTCGGATCAGCGGGACGCACGTCGTATCGAAGGAATTTTCATGTTTTCAAAACAGGTTTTTCTCAATATTAGAAAATCGATTTCTCGGCGCACAGTTATCAAAATTGATTTCTGTAAAAAGGGTTCTCTACTCCTGTATGTTGTCTTAAATCCTATTCAGGTGGATTTCGAAATTGATCAAGGGTTCGACCGAAATAGGCCTTCAAAGTCGGGTTTCCAGGATAGTCTAACACATCCAAAAATCGAGTTTTTTTCCTCGATTTGGAACTCGCTTTCTATCGCACATGGTGCGAATCGAAATAAACTAATTGAAGGAGTTTACAGCCCTATAGGTTGTGAGCATCGCTCTGTTTCACGCGTGCGCGTGCGTGGTCGGGTTCCCGCGCCTGGCCGGCCGGTGGCGGTTCGCGGCGTCGCACGGCGGTGGCGTGCAGGGTGGAGCACGCGGTCTAGGACCCCGGGCGCAGGTGTGGGTGGTGGCGGCGTTAGGGTTTTCGAGTGATCACTATATATACATATATGTACACCCGACGGTTAAGCCTGGGGGTGGTCGGGCTTAGCATGGCTCGGCTGATTGATTGCTCGGGCTGGGCCCGGCTAGGACTGGGCTGGCTTGTTTTCATTCTTTTGCTTTTCTTTTTCTTTTTCTATTTCTTTACTAATATACCTATATATATCTATATATTTTTTGTTTTATATATATATATATATATATATATATATATTTTTATATATATATATATATATATATATATATATATATATATATATATATATGTATACCTATATATATCTATATACATATAAGTAATTATGTACATATATATATATATATATATATATATATATATATATATATATACACACACACACACATATACAATATATTTATTTATACATACACACCTATATATACATACCCATACACACATATATAATATATATATATATTTATATATACATACACATTTATATATTCACATATATAATATTTATTTATATATTCATACACATTTATATATTCACATATATACTTATTTGATAATCTTCAAAAATCCAAATAAACCTCAATACTTTTTACCACCTAGTGTAGGGCCTACCTACATAAATACGAACACATATACTATAATATTTATTTGACAAAAAAATAATTATAACCAATAATTGTAAAATAATATTATTTAATATAACATCAACAACATTAATAATAATAATAATCCTAATAACAACTGAAATTAAACCAATAATGTATTTCGGTGAACTCATCAAACACACCATTTATTTGGCTCCAGAAATTGTACATATATTCGAAAACGCTAGTTATTATTAATAATAGCAATATTCCACATTTATAGCAAAAATCTAGAAACATTTGTTAATTCCTAAATAGATACAAAATATTTGCATACAGATAAAGTTCATCCTCAAGGACGTCCTCGGTCTCACTACATGCCTACCCGGACTTGAGCTTGGTTCGGGTCCAGTCCGGACTAGTTTGGTACAACCGGGTCACTTAAACGTCAAATAATAATAATAATGAATAATTAAACTATTTATAATGGTCATGTCACAACTTAGTCTAGTTTTCCTAGTTAGGGCATCACTATGGCTCGGCCTTCCCTGGCATGGCTAATACACTAGTCAAGCCACGCCACTGCACTATCCGTGCCATGATTTCTAGTCACCCTGTACTCCAAATTTAATCATGACTAAAGGCATCTACCGTAATAATTATCTAATTAATTATTTATAAAAACCTAAAAATCATAATTTTAATAAAATAAAATAAAATAAAAATATATTAATATTCCGGGAAGGGGGACTACAAATCTACCCACCTTAAAATAATTTTGTCCTCGAAATTCTAATTCATAACTATTCTTAAAATTCAAAAAGGGAAGTCTACCTTAATCTTAATCTCCTTAAATTTTAATTTCTCAAAATAGTTTTCATACTCCTCCTAGCCATTTTATAACTCCGAATACTTGAGAACTTCTACCCACCTTTGGTCACACTACCCCATCAAATCTCATATCGCTAAACTTTATAATCTTCTAACTAGTTGCTAACAATCCTACTAACAGATATCTACTGCATGTGACATCTATAATCCTCTCCTATCTATCAAACAACCCAAAATTTAACAAACAACAAATTTACACAAGTAGCTGAAAAATATTGATAAATTCTAATAAGCATGACCATTCATCGCTCTGAAATAGGAAGGACAGGAAGATAAGGAAGAATAATCGAGCAAATATAAAATTTCAAGAGCGGTAGAGAGTATCCAATGATGCAGATAGAAAGAAAGTTTATGAACCATTAACTTATTTGCTAGATTGGACTATTCTGGTCCAGTCACTTGCTACATCGAAGAACCCTTCGTTTCTTAGAGGGTCTTACAATCCATGCAATACGAAAATTCCGTTCTTGAAATTCTAAACAAGGTTCCAAAACAGAACGAAATTTGAGAAATCAAGATTGTGATCTTTTCTGCGGTTATTTAAACACACGAGCAAGGGATATAAATGCAATACAAGATCGTATTGCGATTTCCAGGTAGATGGAATAAGGGTTACGAATGAATGCACATTCTAAGAGGTGGTGACTACGTAATAGGTATAGGGACCTATTTCAATAGTTCGGTTTTATAGTCTAAACTATAGTGGTATGTATGGATGGGTTCTACTGGGTCTTAATGGGTTCTCTATTTGGACATCACTCGCTGGTTGGATGAACATGGGATTTCAATCTATACTGACTAGACAAGATCTCAAGATAAAACTATTTCTACTAGGTTAGGGTAACCTAGAATAGGTTTCTACCCAAGGGGTTGAGCTAGTTACCAGTCAGGTTGGTTAGCTAGGTTCCTAAAAGCCAAAAATACGCCTTCAGTGACTTTTGGGTTTAAGTAGCATGAGAAGACACAATTGCATGGCGCATTAGTGGCATGTGCGTAGTGGGCTTCGAGTAAACCATAACCATATATTGGGTCGAAGGAATTGAGTCGAGGTTGAGGCTCTACTGGATGTCGAAAAGTATACCGATATTATGGTAAGGGTTATAGCTAGTCCTTCTGACCTAAAAGTCGTACCACAAAAATAGAGTACAAGGAGACGGGTTTGAGTGGGACATGATATACCTAGATGAAGGTGGACTCGTCTAGATCTTGCATATAAAATTTGTTGGAAGGTAACAGCTAGTATTACGCTCCGAATATTAATGACACGGCAGGGGACAAAATGATCTAAATGGAAAGTGGGAGTCCATGGGGCACTAGTTATCATCCTAATGGAAATTATTCTAATTAATCGGTAATCCTCGTATATCCTAAAATTTTAGAAGACTTACAGTCTACCCACCTTAGAAGCTAGGAAATGGTTTTATGAATAATGAGGTTAGAAGAATTTCAAAGTCCGGATATTGTACCTCGACTCTTGTTAATAAAGAATAAGGCACGGCGTAACAGGATACGGTAGATGTAAGTAGTCAAGGATCATTCCTCAATAAATGAAAAACTGGGGTGTACAATGACACATGGTCGATAAAATAGAAGGATATACACGTCCATCTTATATAAGAGTTATCGACGAGATAACCAACTCTAAGGCACATCATATGAAAAGATTTCTAACAACTGAGTCGCGAATTTCTATTTGTGTCGAACCTGTCAGACTATTGTCACAAGGGTTCTAGTTAAAACAAGCTTCAAACAAATAATTAGAGGCTCACAATAATTGGTTTCTTGAGAATAAATAGTCTTCTAGGTTGGCATTTGATCAAGAGAAAGATCCTAATCATTCTCGGACTCCAATGACTAAAAGATCATGATAGTAGGTTTTAGGGTCGAAGGGAGGACAAGTAACTCAAGGCAAGGTTCCAGTCACAGGGCTGGCCGATGGTAGCTATACTTGCGTATACAACTATCATAGCCATGGGGGATACTCTGTATCTATCTATCTATCAATTACGAGCTTTCGTCTTTCCAATCAGTGAAAGACAAAAACGATAAAGAGTTCAAGAGAGATGTCACTGAATACAATTACGTGATTCAAAGGCGAATGTATAATTCAAGAGGAATTGTCAAAGCAGTCGCGGATGAGATCCTAGAGACATCTACATCTCAATCCACGTAGGTTAATTTGAGGGAGAGCGAACCGAGTGCACTAAGATTGATCAGACCGTAGTACATCGATTCTGATTAGACAATATGTTAGTGGACGTCCCCAATAAACATATATCTTGAATCAAGCTCGATAAAAGAGCAAGCTTGCAAAACTAGGCTGTGATAGCAGCATTGGTTAAGATAGTCAAAATATAAGTATACAAGATTTTTGAAAAGGAGGCACAAGTAGTTTCGAGTTTTGTGAGAATCAAAACCTTACATGGTGTTCTTGCTTATACCGTCTTCCTACTATCTTCTATCCATAAGGCCTTGGTCGACTAATGGGTTATAGACCTCAAAATTCTATATTCTTGGTAAACCGGTTAGTGTCAGTCAATTACCTCGTTAATAGATAACAAGGACCACGGGATGCTAGGTTGGGAGACATTCTATTCAACTTGCAGAACTTCCACTAGTTTTGGCTTTGGATCTTATGGGACACACATGGCATTTTCCTATCCTCTATAGTATCCTAAACTTGTAATCAAGTCTGAAGTCATCTTACCGAGAATTATGCCTCGCCCGTATACTCTGGCTGTGGTAAACCCTTGGTTCCGTGATTCAGATATGATATGCTATCCGATATTCTACCCTACATTGACACAAGGTCTAAAGAGGTCAACGAAGATATAGTTTTAGCAATGTTCCATAACCTATGGTTCCTTAAAATAATTTCAACTCTATGGGTCATGTCTCGCCAGTGCGCTGCTGGCTGCAGTGAACCCACACTCTTCCTTCTCCAGCAATTGGCGACAGTGCGCTGCTGTCTAGCCTTCGCAGTCGTTAAAATTACTCCAACTATATTCCTAAGAACTTCAAGGAGCTGCTAGAGATTCAAACTAACTGACTATGATGGAAAGCGTAAACATCTACCTTTAAGTCTCAATCCTTAAAATAAAAGGTTGATCGGGGAGGAAATAACTGAAGACAAGAGAAGTAAGAACATCCTAATCTTTATTTTATATGCATTTCAAATGGCTGAGGGAAAACTTTGAATCAAACCTAACTCAAGATTCGTATATGAATAGCAGAATCAGAAATTATAAACCAGTTCCTTACAGCAAAATAGAATTTAAAATAGGTAATTTTAACTCATGATATGATGTTTATATCTAACTTTCCAGTGATTAGTATATCCACATTGGATCATATCGTCATATCAAAAATAATAGTGTATCTATAGAGATCTGACAAGCTATCTAAATTCAATAATTTCTTATTTAAATTGCATGGCCTATCTGACAACCTTAACTACCCTACGGTCAATTTGAACAAGGGACTCCTAGTCCTAGTCATTCTCTTAAATCAATTTAACCTTAAGTTGTGAATGAGCATTTTCTAGTCGCAGGCTCGCAATAGTACGACGAACGTACCATCACGAGTTCGCAATCTTTTGCGAAAACTGACCTGCATGGGCCACCACAAAAACTTGTCACGACCCGTACCCGCTTTTTCGGATACGAGACGTGTCCAAGCCAGCCTATGCCACAGAGTCGACGGTAGAACGCTGTCACGGCCAAGATGCTCAAATCACAAAAATGTAACATTTATTGCTCATTCACATTTCTAAATTTATTACAACATTTATAACATTTATTTTTAAAGAAAATACAAAGTTCTCACAATTAATGAAAATGATACAACTGCTATCTATTTCTAGGTTTCTGTCTGCAAGTACACCCGTATCTCCCAATGCTAAGTGAAGCCACAGTTAACCTGAAAAATGTTGGTTTTCAGTCAGGAATTGAACGAGTACAATCTCACAACAGAATCAATAAATGACGAAATCCATAAATCTGTAATAATACTGAGATACATGATAAGGGATAAACAGGAATCAAGGTAGGAATCATGCGAGTAAAAGCATGAAGACATGGTACTCAAGACAAGCAATGACGAAAAAACTGTAAGGTAACAAGACTATATCTAACAAGTGATTTGAAATACACTTTCGACATGTAAACGGCTAAGGGGTAAATCCGGCACCCTGCACGTGTTATGTGCAGCTGCTATTACCCACGAATAGACATCATGGGATATTTTTGGATATGTTTATATATCTACTAATGTACTTCCCCGCTCGACCAGTACTCTTGGATCCAAACAGGTCACGAACACGATAATAAATTGGCCACGAACAACATGCAAGAATCCATAACTACTATCTCGTATGACAAGCGTGTCAAAAACTAATGGAATATCAATATAAAATATTATTAAATACAGGAAGTATAGAGATAATCAAATACGAAAACTATCAGAGATGTACTCGCCTGAGGTCCTGTGCTGGTGACACCAATAATACTATACCACTCAATGAGCCACAATCAGTCAACACATGCAGAAGTCTTCGGATGCTGAAATAAATATTACCAACATTTTTAGAATAGTCAAATTATCTAGGATTGTCTGTCCTTGAGTCCAATTTTGGACACATGAGCAAAACGGTAATTTCGGGTCAAAATGATGTCCGCCGTTGGACCCACTTTGTACCGAAAAGCGTGCCAGAGTCAACGACCTCTAAAGTCGTCAAACTATATGTCTACGAATTTATTTTGATGATATGAACCCAACCGTATGTCCAAAGTTAGATTCCGATGGGCCGTGCACAAAATTACCCGTTGAATCGGATCGTGGGGCCCACAAAACGACGATCCGATCAACTGTCTCAGAATGGAACCAAACTTGTCATACAGGACCAGAAAAATGATACGGTCATGTTGGCGTAAGTTTCGTCTCGATCTGACGAACGTGCACAAAGTAATTGAGAAATTTGCACAGAGGCCGATACGGTGAATTTTGACGGATACGCATCAAATTCGTCGCGCACACGCGACCAATTTGAATTCCGTCAAAGTCTACACGTCCATGAAGCCGATATGCACCTTTCGATGCTTTCGGTTCGCGACTACGTCGCCCGAATCGGCGGGACGAACGTCGTATCGAAGGAATTTTCATATTTTCAAAATAGGTTTTTCTCAATATTGGAAAATCGATTTCTCGGCGCACAGTTATCAAAATTGATTTCTGTAAAAAAGGTTCTCTAGTCCTATATGTTATCTTAAATCCTATTCAGGTGAATTTCAAAATTGATCAAAGGTTCGACCGAAATAGGCCTTCAAAGTCGGGTTTCCAGGACAGTCTAACACATCCAGAAATCGAGTTTTTTTTCCTCGATTTGGAACTCGCTTTCTATCGCACATGGTGCGAATCGAAATAAACTAATTAAAGGAGTTTACAGCCCTATAGGTTGTGAGCATATCTGAGAAGACATATCCGAAATTGGTTGACCACGCGTCGAGAAATCCCGTCGCGAAGTCTCCCGCGAAAGCTACTGCTGCTGTCGCTCTGTTTCACGCGTGCGCGTGCGTGGTCGGGTTTTCGCGCCTGGCTGGCCGGCAGTGGCTCGCGACGGCGCACGAAGGTGGCGCGCAGGGTGGCGCACGCGGTCGAGGACCCCGGGCGTACAGGTGTGGGTGGCGACGGCGTTAGGGTTTTCGAGAGATCACTATATATACATATATGTACACCCGACGGTTAAGCCTGGGGGTGGTCGGGCTTAGCATGGCTCGGCTGATTGATTGCTCGGGTTGGGCTCGGTTGATTGATTGCTCGGGTTGGGTTCGGCTGGGCCTGGGCTGGCTTGTTTTCATTCTTTTGCTTTTCTTTTTCTTTTTCTATTTCTTTATTAATATACCTATATATATCTATACATATAAGTACTTATGTACATATACATATATATACACACATATACAATATATTTATTTGTACATACACACCTATATATATATTTATATATATACATAGCCATACACACATATATAATATATATATATTTATATATACATACACATTTATATATTCACATATATAATATTTATTTATATATACATTTTTTCTTTTTGACAATAAAATAAATATATATTTATTTATATATACATTTATTTATATATATTCACATTTATATATTCACATATATACTTATTTGATAATCTTCAAAAATCCAAATAAACCTCAATACTTTTTACCACCTAGTGTAGGGCCTGCCTACATAAATATGAACACATATACTACAATATTTATTTGACAATAAAATAATTATAACCAATAATTATAAAATAATATTATTTAATATAACATCAACAACATTAATAATAATAATAATCCTAATAACAACTGAAATTAAACCAATAATGTATTTCGGTGAACTCATCAAACACACCATTTATTTGGCTCCAGAAATTGTACATATATTCCAAAATGCCAGTTATTATTAAT
This sequence comes from Iris pallida, assembly GCA_029216955.1. Lineage (NCBI taxonomy): Eukaryota > Viridiplantae > Streptophyta > Magnoliopsida > Asparagales > Iridaceae > Iris > Iris pallida. The sequence goes on from JANAVB010001800.1 coordinate 38,590,249, forward strand.
AATAGCTATATTCCACGTTTATAGCAAAAATCTAGAAATATATGTTAATTCCTAAATAGATACAAAATGTTTGTATACAGATAAAGTACGTCCTCAAGGACGTCCTCGGTCTCACTACATGCCTACCCGGGCTTGAGCTTGGTTCGGGTCCAGTCCGGACTAGTTTGGTACAACCGGGTCACCTAAACGTCAAATAATAATAATAATGAATAATTAAATTATTTATAATGGTCATGTCACAACTTAGCCTGGTTTTTCTAGTTAGGGCATCACTATGGCTCAGCCTTCCCTGGCATGGCTAATACACTAGTCAAGACACGCCACTGCACTATCCGTGCCACGATTTTTAGTCATCTGTACTCTAAATTTAATCATGACTAAAGGCATATACCGTAATAATTATCTAATTAATTATTTATAAAAACCTAAAAATCATAATTTTAATAAAATAAAATAAAATAAAAATATATTAATATTCCGGGAAGGGGGACTACAGAAGGAGCGTCCGTCTAACAAAAGCTAAAGAGTCCAGGATAGCGTTGGACGTTAGTAACCAGTTCATATAGATGAGTCAGCATGGCGGCAACCCGCGTGTGTGCCTTTGGATTGAGTCGAGTCGGATGTGTGTACAGCTAGAACAAAGTGTTGGGCCTAAGATTTTGGCTGCAACGTAGGCGACGTGCTTCGGCACGAGATGTGGCATCGAGTTTTAAGTTGTCGGCATATAAGTTGCATAAGTTGGTTTTGAGTCATCTTGAGTTTAAGTCAGAAAACGCCGCAAGGCAAAGTCGATCGAGTGACACTTAGTCCACAAGTCTTGATTGGGTTAGTTGGTGATTAAAGTAGCAAGGACAACGAGGCGACGATATGGTTAAGTCATACTGAGTTTGCGAGGCATGACTCCAATATGGATTTGTAGCATGGTCACAAGAAAATTGGGTACTATCGCTTCACCTCTGAGTTGTTTCGCTTTCGCCAAAAAATAAATCACCCCCTCACGTAGAACTTCCACGTCCATATTACCTCTGAGTTGTTCTATGCACCCTTCATGGAGTCCACTCCAGCCACGTCCTTATTACCTCTGAGTAGGAAGGCTCCATTGAAGAAACCCTCATATTTACCACGTCCTCATTACCTCTGAGTAAATATATTAGTTTTCTCTCGACCTATTATCCGTACCCAAGACCGGAGTACGCCACGGATAATAGGCCCACAAATATCCTTTGTTGACCACAAATATCCTCTGCTGACCATAAATGTCCACAGTTGACCATAAATGCCGTACTAGGTCCTCTAGTACATCCATATCTTTCCTCAGCATCACATGCTTTTGGAGCCTAGTTGTTCTATAGCATTCTTCCACCCAATACATAGAACTTCCACGTTGATAGCACCTCCGAGTTGTTCTATGTATCCTCATTTGAGTCCACTCCTATCACGTCCTCATTACCTCTGAGTAGGAAGGCTCTACTTTAGACCCATATCTACCACGTCCTCATTACCTCTGAGTAAATATGTTGGTTTTCTCTCCACTTATTATCCGTACTCGCACCGCCAGTACACAAAAAGGATAATAGGTCCACAAATGTCCTCTGTTGACCACAAATGCTGTATTAGGTCCTCTGGTACATGTACACCTTCTTCACAATCATATGCTTCTGGAGCCCAGTTGTTCCGTGGCATTCATTACCCATTACATAGAACTTCCACGTCCATATTACCTCTGAGTTGTTCTATGTATCCTCATTTGAGTCCACTCCCACCATGTCCTCATTACCATCAACCCCATATTTACCATGTTCTCACCACCTCTGAGTAAATATAATGGTTCCCTCTCTCAACTTATCATCCGTACCTAAAACCAAGGTACGCCAAGGATGATAAGTCCACATAAAATCTCCAGCGAAAATACCCAAACCTATCACGTCCATGCTACCTCTGATAGGATTGCCACACCTAAGCCATGCTTCTTATTCAAAGTATTCTAAATTTGCAATTTGGAAACTTTGAAGGGGGTCTTGTAGAAGCATGGAAAATATTGCTTTTAGTCCCACATCGGAAAGGAGAAAAAGAAAAGGCTCACTCCATTCTATAAATAGAGCCCCCTTGCCTCCTTTGAAAAGGGCACCAACTTCTCTTTCCTCCTTCCAACTTGGACTCTTCCTACTACGCACCTTCGGGTGCTAAGTCGAAGAAGTATAGGGCAGCGCGGGCTCGTCGAGCTCAGTCAGTTGTCCCAACCTCTGACCATCAGAGCATCCCGCTAAGCGGACCTCTAATGGAAAGTTGTACAGAACCGTCCGTGTCCAGCCCCCGGCAGCAAACGGACAGGGTGGTTCTCAAGAGTCTCCCAACAAAGATCGAGGGCAAGTGCTTTTACTAGCCCCACATCAGAGAGCAAATATGGTGCCAACACACTCGTGTGCTCGAGATACCCGGGCCCACAAAATGAGTGCAAAGGTTGACCGAGATGTCCTTGACTTGCGAGATGTGATCCTTCACAAGCGCAAGGAAAGAAGGGGATTCTCTATGCGACCCGAAAATCAACATGAAGCTTCATGTGGCTCAAAACCCAGGAATCTTCATGCGGCTCACAAAACCCAGGAAGCTTCATGCGGTTCAGAAACTTCATACGGCTCAGAAACGTCATGCGACCCAGAAACTTCATGCGGCCCAGAAGCTTCATGCGGTTCAGAAATCGCATGCGGCTCAGGAATCTTATGCGGCTCAGGAAGAGCCACGTGGCCTCATGCGGCTCAAAACATGTCGATTACAACTGGCCATCATTACTATGTGCAGCTGGCTCATTTAATGCTCTGACGCAATGCAGCAGCCCTGACACAACAGATTGACGGCTCTGACATAAAGGTGAAATGATGACTCTTGACGTGCTCCTAGAGAGACGAGGAAAATCTTTATAACTGGCACGATCCACCCATTTCTAAAGCTCTTTATGCGGCTCAGTTGCAAAGACTTCCATGCGACTCAGTTGCAAGGACCCACATGCGGCTCAGTTGCAAAGACTTTCATGCGGCTCAGTTGCAAGGACGTTCATGCGGCTCAGTTGTAAGGACGTCTATGCGGCTCAGTTGTAAGGACCTCCATGCGGTTCAGATTAAAGGACGTCCATACGGCTCAGTTGTGAGGACGTCCATGCGGCTCAGTTGTAAGGACCTCTATGCGGCTCAGTTGTAAGGACCTCCATGCGGTTCAGATTAAAAGACTTCTATGCGGTTCAGATAAGGCCACCCTTATGCGGCTCTGACATGAGATCGTATTCATGCGGCTCAACTATGACAGTCCTCCATACGGTCCGCAACAGTTGGACACGTGGCAGGAGTTGATCAAATCTCAACAACTCAGATTCATGGCAATTGACATAACAGGCAGTTGGGATACATGGCAAGAGATTGACCAAGATTTATTCACTTGGATTTGCTGACATCAACAAATCATCACAATACGGATTTATTGCAATCAACATTAACTGCTCAGATCGATTTCCAAAAAACCATACAGATTTGACGCAATCAACATTAACTACCCAGATTTGTTGCAATCAACATTAACAGCCCGGATTGATTTTCAACAAACAGGATCAAGACAAATCTTAACGAATCCCTAACCACCCACTTTTAAATGAGCAATTACTGCACACCCTACTTATCACAAAGCCCTATAAATAGCAAGGTGTCATTCCCTTGCAAAATCCTGGAAAAAAAGAGCGGAGTAGAGGAGAGAGCGGCGGAGACAAGCACAGAGGAGCAGTCGCACAGAGTTCGAGCAGAGAGACTAGCAACCCCCGCACACACAAAGAGCATTTCTTCTCCGGAGTCGAAGCTGCGTTCGATCGTCCAGGGAGTAAGGCAGAGTTGCCGTCACTCTCCCGAGCCTCTATCGTCACCCCCCAGAATCAAAAATAAATAATTGTACTTTAGATTGCTTTTCCTAGGTTTTGTTCCTAGGCTCTCTTTTGTACAAGCGAGTTTGTAGTTGTGAAGTAAAAGTCCAGTCCTCCCATAAAACTGTTATGTTCTTTTATAATCAATGGCAAACACGATGGCGACTCTGCTGGGGACTAACTTCTCCACGGCTGAGAAGTTGGTGACGCAATCGGACGCAGCCAAACTTGGCTCCACACAACAGATGCTGGTCGTCCGCTTCGACCAACAGGCGTTTGAAGAAACGCTCTTCGACGGGAACGCTGGCCCGGTCCAGAAGCGAGCCCGCACGAAGAAGGCACGCAGGGAGTGGAGGCCCAAATTATTTGCTCATTCCCAGGCTCTGGACGAAGTGTTCTCTGCTGTCCAGGACGACGAAGATTCGCATGCGGCCCCACTTCAGGCAACAGAGGACCCTGCTGTTCTCAAGTCTGGCAGAGGAAAGCACTACGATGCTGGACTTGAGGAAGCAAATGGGGACTCTATGCGGTCCAGGAAGAAGCCGCATAAGTGTGCCAGCCGCATGAAGAAGGCTCATGCGGCCAATAATTCCAGCCGCATGAAGACTCATGCGGCCACTAAATCCAGCCGCATGAATGCTGATGTGGCCAGCAGATCCAGCCGCATGAATGCTGATGTGGACAACAGATCCAGCCGCATGAATGCTGATGTGGTCAACAGATCCAGCCGCATGAATGCTGATATGGCCAACAGATCCAGCCACATGAATTCCTATACGACCATAAATACCAGCCGCATAAATGCTCCATGCGGCTCGGGTTCAGTCTTTGACCGCCTCTCATGCGGTCCTGACTCCAGATGCTCCCAAAAAAATGTGCCAGACTCTGTGCGGCACCATTTGGACTCTTCCTACTATGCACCCTCGGGTGCTAGAGTGAAGAAGTCTAGGACAGCGCAGGCTAAACGAGCTCAGTCAGCTGTCCCAACCTCTGACCATCCGAGCGCTCCGCTTACTGTTATGCGGGCCTCCGATGGAAAGTTGAACCGAACCACTCGAGTCCAGCCCCCGGCGGCAAACGGACAGAGTGGTTCCCAAGAGTCTCCCAACAATCAGGGAGCAAACATGGTGCCAACACACTCAGATGCTTGGGCCCACAAAACGGGTGTAAAGGTTGCTCGGGATGCACCTGATTTGCGTGACGTGATCCTTCACAAGCGCAAAGAAAGAGAAGAAGCTTCGGTGTGCAGAAAGTCCTTCCATGGACATCACTGAACCCAAGTCATTGTCAACTGCTGCTGCAACAACGCGGCAGTACAAGAAGACCGACGGTCCGTCTTCCAACGACTGCAACACCCAAGCTCAGAAGACGAGGCACTTATCATCGCCTCCTGCAATTCTACTCTGAAGATCCCTGGCAGCGGGAGAGGAAAGAAAACAAACGTCTCCAATCCAAAAATCTCAACCAGCGGAACCAAGAAACTCTTTCTAAGCGGTTGTCTACCACCGTTACAGGAGGAGTTTACCAAGGTACCCGCTCAAAGACGAAATCTGCCACACTTGGAGATTCGTCGTCCACATCTCTGGGAGGCGCTGGAGCCGGAGATAGCACTCCTCCAAACATCCACGACAATCCGATATTCCAAGAGGATAATCCAGGGAAAATGGTTCCCCCAACAGATGTAGTAGGTTCCGACGTCCCCAACTCTCAAGACGAGACAAGCTGTGAAGCTGGGGGTACCACTCCTTCTGAGTCCGAACCAGAGGAGAACATTCCCACATACCCTGACGACTTCTCTGTACAAGGGTATGACTCAGAGGGCACGTCCTCCACCGTTCCTTCCATCTCTCCTCATGTGAGGACGATGTTTATGACGGACAACAACCAAGATGGTCCCAGTAATCGCCAATGCATCGACACTCTGGAGGCCATACTTCATACCTTGGTCAAATCCGTGGACGAGATCAAAGCGGCCCTACCGACTCTGCAAGGAAGGACGCCTGGCCAAACAAGCTTGGGTCCCGCGGTCAATGCGGACTCAAACTCAACTGCGCCAAACCCGGGCAACAACCCTCCTACGATGACGGCTCCCACCACTGCAGATGAGGCCAGGGAGGCGAGACGAGAGGTCCAGGAACTCCGGGCCATGTTTCACGCCCGAGAAACTTCCCAAGACCTCAGGATACGACAACCGTATCCCTCTGCATGGAGAGATGTCCCCTTCCCACCAAGATATAAGCCATTTAACATCAATCCATATGATGGAAAGACATCTGCGTGTCGATATATTACCTACTTTGAAGTCACGACCGACCATCTACCTCATGACGACGCCATCCTCACGCGGTTGTTCATCGAGGCATTAGAGGGGGTAGCATTTAATTGGTACCACAATCTGCCAGACAACTGCATCCATTCCTTCGCCGGCTTCAAAAACATGTTCCTTGAAAGGTTCTACGAAGTAGGGCAAGATGTGACAATGTTCACCCTCATGGACGTTGTTCAAGGTAAGAAGGAGCTGACAAGGAACTACATTGAGCGGTTTCGCCAAACCGCGATAAAGTTGCCCTCCGGGAACCCGGACTCTTCTCTGATCGAAATTTGCCAAAAGAGGCTGCTTTCCACAATCAGTCTTTGGATGGATGAAAGCCAATTTAAAGACTGGAAGGCCTTTATCATCAGCACCACGAGCGCTGAAACAAAGCTGAAGAAGGCTCGCCAACTGGGGTTGCATATCTCGGATGTGGAGGACAAGACCAAACGCCCAAAACAACAACGACAAGTTCTTCAAGAAGTACTATGTCTAAACGACACCTTCCAACTGTCTCTCGGATTGTGAGTCATATACCCGCAGGTATCGCTGAACTTACACTTCGACTTCAAATCTCCCAGATTGTTGAGTTATGTACCCTCTGGTACCGCTGAACTTACACTCTGACTCTAAATCTCCTAGATTGTTGAGTTATGTACCCTCTGGTACCGCTGAACTTACACTCTGACTCCAAATCTCCCAGATTGTTGAGTTATGTACCATCTGGTACCGCTGAACTTACACTCTGACTCTAAATCTTCTAGATTGTTGAGTTATGTACCCGCAAGTACCGCTAAACTTACGCTCTGGTCACTCCAGATGAATCTATATCGCATTTTTTGGGGAGTAAGTCATGTATGATCATACCTCTGAACTTTCTTTCCAAAAGAGCATCTTCCTTATGATCTAATGCCCGCACTTTCAGTGCATAAATAGGGCAACAGATCCACAAATTTCCCGAAACAACCACGTCGATGTCACCTCTGAGTTGTTTCGCTTCCGCCAAAAAATAAATCACCCCCTCACGTAGAACTTCCACGTCCATATTACCTCTGAGTTGTTCTATGTACCCATCATGGAGTCCACTCCTGCCACGTCCTCATTACCTCTGAGTATGAAGGCTCCATTGAAGAAACCCTCATATTTACCACGTCCTCATTACCTCTGAGTAAATATGTTGGTTTTCTCTCGACCTATTATCCGTACCCAAGACCGGAGTACGCCAAGGATAATAGGCCAACAAATGTCCTCTATTGACCACAAATATCCTCTACTGACCACAAATGTCCACAGTTGACCACAAATGTCGTACTAGGTCCTCTAGTACACCCATATCTTTCCTCAGCATCACATGCTTTTGGAGCCTAGTTGTTCTATAACATTCTTCCACCCAATACATAGAACTTCCACGTTGATAGCACCTCTGAGTTGTTCTATGTATCCTCATTTGAGTCCACTCCTACCACGTCCTCGTTACCTCTGAGTAGGAAGGCTCTACTTTAGACCGATATCTACCACGTCCTCATTACCTCTGAGTAAATATGTTGGTTTTCTCTCCACTTATTATCCGTACTCGCACCGCCAGTACACAAAAAGGATAATAGGTCCACAAATGTCCTCTGTTGACCACAAATGCTGTATTAGGTCCTCTGGTACATGCACACCTTCTTCACAATCATATGCTTCTGGAGCCCATTTTCTCCGTGGCATTCATTATCCATTACATAGAACTTCCACGTCCATATTACCTCTGAGTTGTTCTATGTATCCTCATTTGAGTCCACTCCCACCATGTCCTCATTACCATCAACCCCATATTTACCATATTCTCACCACCTCTGAGTAAATATGATGGTTCCCTCTCTCAATTTATCATCCGTACCTAAAACCAAGGTACGCCAAGGATGATAAGTCCACATAAAATCTCCAGTGGAAATACCCAAACCTATCACGTGCATGCTACCTCTGATAGGATTGCCACACCTAAGCAACTCTACTTTCCATGCTTCTTATTCAAAGTATTCCAAATTTGTAATTTGGAAACTTTGAAGGGGGTCTTGTAGAAGCATAGAAAATATTACTTTTAGTCCCACATCGGAAAGGAGAAAAAAAAAGCTCCATTCTATAAATAGAGCCTCCTTGCCTCCTTTGAAAAGGACACCAACTTCTCTTCCCTCCTTCTAACATGGACTCTTCCTACTACGCACCTTCGTGTGCTAAGTCGAAGAAGTCTAGGGCAGCGCGGGCTCGTCGAGCTCAATCAGCTGTCCCAACCTTTGACCATCAGAGCATTCCGCTAAGCGTGCCTCTAATGGAAAGTTGTACAGAACCGCCCGTGTCCAGCCCCCGACAGCAAACGGACAGGGTGGTTCTCAAGAGTCTCCCAACAAAGATCGAGGGCAAGTGCTTTTACTAGCCCCACATCAGGGAGCAAACATGGTGCCAACACACTCGTGTGCTCGGGATACCCGGGCCCACAAAATGAGTGCAAAGGTTGACCAAGATGTCCTTGACTTGCGAGATGTGATCCTTCACAAGCGCAAGGAAAGAAGGAGATTCTCTATGCTGCCCGAAAATCAATATGAAGCTTCATGCGGCTCAAAACCTAGGAATCTTCATGCGGCTCACAAAACCCAGGAAGCTTCATGCGGTTCAGAAACTTCATGCGGCTTAGAAACGTCATGCGGCCCAGAAACTTTATGCGGCCCAGAAGCTTCATGCGGTTCAGAAGCTTCATGCGGTTCAGAAACCGCATGCGGCTCAGGAATCTTATGCGGCTCAGGAAGAGCCACGTGGCCTCATGCGGCTCAAAACAGGTCGATTACAGCTGGCCATCATTACTATGTGCAGCTGGCTCATTTAATGCTCTGACACAATGCAGCAGCCCTGACACAACAGATTGACGGCTCTGACATAAAGGTGAAATGATGACTCTTGACGTGCTCCTAGAGAGACGAGAAAAATCTTTATAGCTGGCACGGTCCACCCATTTTCAAAGCTCTTTATGCGGCTCAGTTGCAAAGACTTCCATGCGGCTCAGTTGCAAGGACCCACATGCGGCTCAGTTACAAAGACTTCCATGCGGCTCAGTTGCAAGAACGTTCATGCGGCTCAGTTGTAAGGACGTCTATGCGGCTCAGTTGTAAGGACCTCCATGCGGTTCAGATTAAAGGACGTCAATGCGGCTCAGTTGTGAGGACGTCCATGCGGCTCAGTTGTAAGGACCTCTATGCGGCTCAGTTGTAAGGACCTCCATGCGATTCAGATTAAAGGACTTCCATGCGGTTCAGATAAGGCCACCCTTATGTGGCTCTGACACGAGATCGCATTCATGCGGCTCAACTATGACAGTCCTCCATGCGGCCCGCAGCAGTTGGACACGTGGCAGGAGTTGATTAAATCTCAATAACTCAGATTCATGGCAATCGACATAACAGGCAGTTGGGATACATGACAAGAGATTGACCAAGATTTATTCACTTGGATTTACTGACATCAATAAATCATCACAATACAGATTTATTGCAATCAATATTAATTGCTCAGATCGATTTCCAACAAACCATGCAGATTTGACGCAATCAACATTAACTGCCCAGATTTGTTGCAATCAACATTAACAGTCCGGATTGATTTTCAACAAACAGGATAAAGACAAATCTTAATGAATCCCTAACCACCCACTTTTAAATGAGCAATTACTGCATATCCTACTTATCACAAAGTCCAATAAAAAGCAAGGTGCCATTCCCTTGCAAAATCCTGAAGAAAAAGAGCGGAGTAGAGGAGAGAGCGGCGGAGACAAGCACAGAGGAGCAGTCGCACAGAGTTCGAGTAGAGAGACTGGCAACCCCCGCACACACAAAGAGCATTTCTTCCCCGGATCCGAAGCTGCGTTCGATCGTCCAAGGAGTAAGGCAGAGTTGCCGTCACTCTCCCGAGCCTCTATCGTCACCCCCTAGAATAAAAAATAAACAATTGTACTTTAGATTGCTTTTCCTAGATTTTGTTCCTAGGCTCTCTTTTGTACAAGCGAGTTTGTAGTTGTGAAGTAAAAGTCCAGTCCTTCCATAAAACTGTTATGTTCTTTTATAATCAATGGCAAACAACGAGAAGGGGTCTAGAGGCAAAGTATGAGTTGACGTTGTTGTTGCAAGCACGGAATGGTCTAGAGACACAAAATAGGCCAAGGCATAGGTCCTAAAACTGATCCTAAGACAAGAGTAGAAAGACAATCAAAAGGGTTATGTTGCACAAAGTAAATGAACGTATCGGTTTTGTATGGGTGGGCGAGGAGCTCATTCTACCAGTACAGTTGAGTACTGACACTCACACCGTTTTCATGTGCAGACACAGGTAGAAGCTCGTGGCATGGAGCTCGCTTGGATGCGTCGAGGCACGAAGTTCCTTGGCAATTCGAGGCGTACGACCGCGTGGGGTCTGGACTTATACGGGATATAATATATGGACGTCGCCTTCCGAAGCATCCGCTGGTTCAAGACTTGTATTGAGAGATGAGAGAGAGCTGAGTGACTTGTAATGTGAGAAGAGTGAGCTTGAGCGATTGTAATATTGGTCTTGTGCCCCATTGTAATCCTTGTATCAATATCAATAAAAGGCATCTTTTGAATGACTTGTGTTTTGCTTCTAAATTTTCGCTGGCATATTCAATGTCTCTGCTTGGGACTTCCATGCGACGACCCCGTCGCAGCCGCTGTAATCGGCCGTTATGGAATCCGCCTTGTACGAGCACAATCTAGGCTCGTGCGGCATCACACCTTAGCGAGGACGATTGCTCCTACGGGAGCGGGGCGTGACTATACCGAGCTCGATCGATTTTTTTGTTCGAAGTGGTGTTCGAACCGAGTTCGACCATTGGTCGTTCGACTCGGTCTTGTTCGCGAGAAGACTGGAACTCGACTTGATTTCTCATATTAGATTTTTTTCTAGTATATATATATTTTTTAATGGATGCGTATAAATTTTGTCTTAGATTTTTTACTCTTTTTTTGTTCTTTATATAGTGGTAAATTTATGATGTAAAGAGCATAAGTAATTCAAAAAAAATAAGTCTTTAAGACTTGAGATTAATTTTGTGATAATTTATACAACAAGTTTAATGGGACTTAGGTTCGGTCTTGGCTCGGGCTCAGTTCATGTTCGTCTGAGTTCGTGAGTTAAATCGAGTCAAACTCGATCATTTCGAGCCTTTAATCGAACCGACTTAAAATTCCATTTTGAGCTCGACTTTAAGCTCGGTTCGAATGAATCTCGTTCGATAGTTTAGTCGAATAGAGTTCGAACACACTTTGTTCGAGCTTATTCATTCGATTTTTGACCCTACTCTCAAACATATAAGAAATTCTATAATAATAAAAAAAAGTCTCTTGATACTCGTTGTCTCTATGGCTTTGAGAAGGTGTACGAATTCTAATTTTGACTAAGTGTTAAAAGTAGAATGTTAAAGGAGTGTGCAATAATTATCAATTTGTTTGCATTTTTATTTTTAATATATTGTACCGTGCTAGTTAGGGGTGAGCGTTCGGTTAATTCGGTTCCAACCGAACCGAATTTCTAAAAACCGAATTAACCGAATTCGATAACCGAGAAACCGAAACCGAACCGATCTGAGTCAAAACCGATTCAAACCGAAACCGATTTATTCGGTTCGGTTTTTCGGTTATATTCGGTTTAATCGGTTGGGCTTTTTAAATGATAATGGGCCAGGCCTAAAAGGCCTAAAATTGAATTTCTTTCAGAAAGAAAAATGGCTTTACTAAAAAATATTGGCAAAATATACACATTAATACACAGATAAATTCATATATAATATACACATTCAGAAAGAATGATTCATATATACAAATTCAGAAAGAATAATTCATATATACACATTAATACACAGACAAATTCAGAAAGAATAATACACAGACAAATTCAGAAAGAATAAATAGTACACAACAATACAACACTTTACAGAATATACACATTAATACACAACACAAAAAAGTGGCTCTTCTGCTCCCCTACAGGCTACAGATAAATTAAAGGCCCCTTCCAAACATATACATATTATACATATACATTACACGTGTTCATATCCACCTGATATAAGAACCCTAAATAGCCACAGAAAAAAGATAATTACATATAGGAAAAATAAATTCAGCCCACTTTGCTGCATGCTTTGCACAACTTCGACCTCTCCAAATGTTTCTCCAGTGACCTATTACACATTAAATTGAAACCAGGTTAATTAGGAATGTACTCAATGTAGTGTTCATAATGTATACAATAAGGGATCAAAAAGTTAAACTTACAAAACTTGGAGTTTGATTGTCAAGAAGGAAATAGGGAAAACTTGGGAGTTTGATAACCAATCAATATAATATACTTGCAGCAAGGAGGAACCTTTGTGATCTTTCTACTATATAAACCCTCTAAACTGTGGGTTAAAAAAATAGCCTAAAAAATTGGGCAGCTATACGAACTCAATATTGTTCACAGGCAACCGCATAGCTGTACATACAGATTTGCTTCATGTTTGTATAATTATGCACTCTTTTCACTACGACCTCAAAACAGATTCAAATGCCAAATTTCCAGTGATGTTTGGATACAAGACATAATGAAAATGATGCAGTCACATAATAAAAATAATGGTAAATCTTATTAAAGGAGTTCAGGCTTCATTCTTACTAAATGCAATCACCTGTCAAATGGCCATGACAGGATATCCTTAATGACGGCTTCAATGAGTACCTTGCTGCAAAACAATAGACATTGACAAGTATTGTTGAAGTTTGAAGGCTCAGATAGGCGAGTTGTGCATCAATAGATACATTGCATGGTATCTGTCTACTACTAACACCATCTCATCATAGCCCACTTTCTTAACAATTTGTTAGCAATTTTTCATTGATTAAAACAAGTAAACTACATTATAAAGCAAAAGGTTTACCATTTGCATATTGTAGTGATCTTGAACAGGAATCTACAGAATCTGTATAGTGCACAATAGAATGCCAACAACAGAAGTGCAGAGCTAGAATAGTGCACAAACATAAGAGTGCCAACAACTGAAGTACACAGATTCTGTATAGTGCATAAATAGAGTACCAACAATAGAAGTACAGAGCCTGCATAGTGCATATAGAGTGCCAACAACTGAAGTCTGTATAATATGCATAGTCCGCAAACATAGAGTGCCAACAACAGAAGTGCAGAGCCTCCATAGTGCACAAACATAGAGTGCCAATAACTGAAGTCTGCATAATCTGCATAGTCCACAAACATAGAGTGCCAACAACAAATGTCTGCAGATTCTGCAAAGTGTCTACTGCAGAAATGAAGTCTGAAAAGCAATACTAGATAGTGCAAAATAATTAAGGGTACTTAATATTACATCCCAAAATATCTAGATCTTTAAAGTCCGCTTGAGGTTGAGCCCATTGCCATCTGACTTAAATCTATATAAGAAAGGATGATAGAAATTAATATTCAATACAACTAAGAAAGTAAAAGGTTATTTTTTCCACTCTTTGATAAAAACATGTACCTTTTTCAAGTTGATCTAAAAATTCCAAGTTCTCTTCAAGACTACTAACAATAGATTGGTTGGGACTTGATCGTAACCAATCTTGTGAACAAATAAGACCTTGAGCAATATTGGGTGTCAAAGAGCTCCTAAATACATCAAGTACTCGACCTCCCATACTAAATGCACTCTCGGAAGCTACCGTAGATATAGGGACTGTAACACCCAGTTTTCTAAAATTGGAATATTTTGAAAATTTATTATTTTTATTATTAAATAATGGTGATTTAGTCATGTTATAAATTTTGGTAATTTTTAGAATAGTTTAAAACTATTTTCTAAGTCATGGCTTATGACTTTGGTTAACTACTAGTGTAACCCTAATGTAACCCTAGAGATTATATGACTTAGAGACTAACTATGACCATATGAGCCTAACCATGTGATTAGGATATCAAATTACCACTTTTTAGTCAAAAGGGTATTTTGGTAATTTATTAGAATTTATTTGGATTTATGTAATTTATTATTATTTAATTAGTTGATTAGTGTCATGTTGGCTCCTAACCTAGTTTAGCACTAATCTAGAGGTTAGCAACTAACCTAGAAGACTAAGTAGAGGATGTTAGCTTTATGTATAAATATCTAGTTAGATAATATCTAGATATTACCTTTAAGGATATTTCCTAGAAACCTAAATATCTATCTACCTAGTCAAAGCCTTAGGAACTAAGTTAGCAAGGTGGAGGGAACCCTAATATCTACCCATACCCTTCCCATGGCAGCCAACCCATACCCCTTCCATATAAATACCCCCCCTCCTTCATTCATGCCTCATTTCATTACCCCTTAAAACCTAGTTTTTCCTACAACTTCAAGACCTCACTCCTTAACCATTTTAGCTCCAAATTGAGCCTAGTTTCTTGCATTGGAACCCCCTACCATTGAGGATGCTAAGGGAGGCTAGCTAGCAAGGTTTTCAAGACATTTGGGCATCATTATTTGAAGAGGACACCCCCCTACTTTGGTGTTTTATTAAGGTTTTCCACTCAATAGGTAACATGCCCTAAAACCTATTAATATTGTGTTTTATCTTCATGGTTGCATGCATATAGGTATACCCTAGCTGTGGGTCAAGTTTTGTAGGAAATAGGTTTGGTTTGGTGTCCGTATCGGACACATATCTGTGTGTTTAATTAAGTGTTTGGTGAAATGTCACTTAGAAATAAATGTAGTTATTTTCTAAAACAAATTACATTTTTGGGTAGCCCTTAGCATGCTAGACATGAAACCCTAGGACTGAGCACGTTATCGTGTCGTGTCCGTGTCCAAAACGGACATGAATACACTGTACACACACATACACTATGTCCTGCTGCTCGAGCCCCATTTCTTACTGTACACAACACTTCGACACACCAAATTTGGTGGACACGTAGGGGCCATGACTGACATGTCAGCCCCCAAGTGCCATGTCACCTCGTGTCGTATCGGACGAGGAATCCGACACGTACTGACCACACACTACACTGCACACAGTGTTAAACACGCACTGACACGGCCTTCGTGTCGTGTCTAGACACGACGTGGACACAAAGTGTCAGGCCTAAACCCTAGCCCTAGACCTAGGCTACACCCTGACACAAGCACGACACGTATCCATGCGTGTGTCGTGTCCACGAGGCTCTGTCCTCGCTGCACGAGACCGCACCATGCTCGCGTTCAGTCCCCTGCTGCTCGGGGCTCACGTAGGACACGACACGACACGTGGAGGGGTGACACTTGGTGGACACGAGAGGGCAATGTCTGCGAACATGCCCCCCAAGTTTCGTGGCTTCTAGTGTTGTGTCGGACACGAATTCGTGTGTGCATCGAATTTACACTGACAGCACACACGAGGATTTGGGCTCTGATACGGGCTCGGACACGACACTGTACGACACTTGGACACGTTTCAGGCTGTGGGACACCTCGACCAACCCTAGGCGAACCTAGGGACACGACCACGAGACACATGGACACGTGTGTCGTGTCCTACACGCGTGTGCACCTTTGCACGACACAGTGTACTGTCTAGTTACCCGATTTGGGATTTTTAGTGTTTGATACATCATATTGTGTCGTGGTGTCGTTTCAGGCACTTAGGACACTAAGGGACACTGGGGGCTAGTGTTACCAACCACTGGTATCGAGCCTTAGTCGAGTTTTGGTTCGAATTTAGGTTTACCTAATTTCGAGTGAACAGTGTTTCCAGTTTGGGTTTTTTTAGGTATTTTTCTGATTTCTAAATCGAATTTCAATTCAATTTTAGTGTGTATATACATGAATATTTGTGCGTATATATATTGTATATGTAAGTATATGTGTATGTGTGTGTGTATGTGGGTATGGGAGAGTATATATACATGTATATATGTAGGAATGGGTATATGTATATATGCATATATGTATGTGTGTGAGTTGGGTTCCTTTCTCAGTTTTCCTGAGATCAACTTCCCCCCCTTGCTGTCATGACCCCCATCACCCCCACTCCCACACTCCTTTATTCATACACACTCTCACTCTCCTTTCTCTCTCTCTCTCTCTCTCTATATATATATATATATATATATATATATATATATATATATATATATATATATATATATATATATATATATATATATATATATATATAGAGGGGTTATATGTGGGTATTATATATATAGTTGGATATATATATATGTAGGTTATATATAGGTGAGAATATATGGTATTAGATATATATTGTATAGATGTATGGCTATAGACACATATATGAGATACCTATACATGGTATCTAGTTACACTAGCCTATAGCCTATGGTTAGTGAGTTTGGAATTGACCAATAGGCTTAGTAGACCTATGTTGACTAGCAAGTTGACCCTTGTTGACCATTGTTGACCAAAGTCAACTATAGGTCAACCTTGACCTAGAATTGACTTAGATGGATTTTAGATGACTTGATGACTTAAGTTTGACTAAACCCTAACTAATTGGTTTAGGTTTGACCATATAGGTTATGTGGATAGTCCTAAGTAGATTAAGATATGTATGGGGTTAAGTGAGATACTTAGAGTTGAGTCATGACTTGAGTTGGAGTATGGGATTAGCTTGATTATAGGATTAAGATTGGTATTATATATATATATATATGTATTTATGTGTGATATACTTTGTATAGATAATTGGTTATACCTTAACATTGTGGTATAGTATCTTAGGTATCCTAAGACATGTTAGCCTATGTTTGGTTTTGAGTTAGCCTTATAGAGTTTGACTTAGATAGTTGACCATTGACCTAATTACCTTGTTGACTAGTCTATGTTTGACCAAAACCTTAGTTAGTCTAAGATTAACCTAGACTTTGACCTAGCTTGACCATGTTGACTAGTATTGACTAGTCTGACCATTGTTGACCAAACCCTAGATAACTTAACTAGTTTGATTAGAATGTTTGGCTAGAATGTTTGACCAAAGGTTGACTTAACCTAGATTTGACTAACCTAGACTAGTTTGACTTTGTTTGACCTTGTTTGACTTCTTGTGACCTAATATGACTTGATTTGACTTAGTTTAACTGTAGTGTTGACCAAGTTTGACTTTGACCTAGATTGGCTTAGAAATCATGTAGATTACATTGTATCTTACATTTACCTTCATATTAGACATGTCATAACTGTATTGCTCTATTTTAGGACATTGTGACCCTGGTACAGACATCTGATATTACGCTACTCTTTTCAGAGTATCAGGCGAGTACATTCTCTGATAGTTCTCTCATTTATTTGTCAATTACTGTATTTCAGTTCTAGTTAGTTCTATGTGATTCTCTGTATCAACACGTATGGATATTTCTGGATTCATGTATTCGACACATACCTTACTTGCTGGCCTCTATTACTGGAGTCATTGGAATCATTCCGGAATCATTTCTGGAATCATTATGTATTGGTCGAACTTATCTCGATTCTTTTGTCGATTTTGGATTCACTTGCTGGGCGGGGAAATATTGAGTAAGACATGTAGACATATCCCAAATCCGGAATCTCCCACTGGAATCTACCGGAAGCATAGCCATCTCTTGCCTAATCAGTGAGAGATGTGCCTGATACCTACAGCCGTTTACATGTCGACCTCGGTATTTTAAAATACACTGTTAGATCATAGTTGGACTCACCCTGGATTCATTGATCACTGTTGGACTCATCTTGTACCGAAAATTATCTGGTATCGGATTATATGGACTGGACTCACACTGGGATTACATTAGACTTATATCGTACTGTCTGGACTCATACATGTTATTCTAGTTCAGTTAGCTTTTATTACAGTCTTTATTGCCATGATTCTTCTCTTGTTTTAGTTACCTTTCTTTTCTTGTATCTTACTGTTTCTCTATGCCATCATTACCTGTATAAAACTGCCATGCTCATCAATAAAACTGTCTATAACTGCTTTATAGTTCTTTGTCATTTACTTGGATTTTCTAGATGAGTTGTACTCGTTCCTGTCCTGATTGGACCTGTTGAAAATATTACAGATGATAATCCTGAGGACACATGCCCTACTTACCATGGACCTGGCGAGGGATTAGCTACCTTTGGTCCCGACTCTCAGGAGTGATTCAGGAGATTAGCTAGTAGACTACTTTAGCTTTCATATTTTGACTTGTTGTATTAAAGTTAAGATATTGAGTTTGTATTAAGTTTGTTTGAGATATTGTTGTATTATTTTAGTAGTTAGTTGCTGTTGTCTTTAAATTCCTTAGGTATAACTTCTGTGTTATCTTATCGTGTTTTAGACTGTGATTAAGTATATCCTATCCTTTACTTGTCCTCCATTCGGAGCTGACATCTGGACAAGTACATTATATATACTGTATGAGATTAGTTAGCAACCTAGGACAGCTTACTACCGCCGACACTACGGCGTAGGCTAGACGTACCCACTTCTCGTGCCCCTATACAGGGTGCGGTTCGTGACAGGGACAGCCAACACATCACGAACCATTCTCGAAAGAACGGGAAAACGAGTAGAGTTAATCTTCCACCAAGCCAAGAGATCGAAATTTGGATTCTCATCTTCATCGGCTTCGGTGGGGCTCAACAAGATAACGATCCAACTCCGACTTGCTATCACAACAACCCGTTTTCATTTTATGGTTCTTATATTGAGTCTTCATCATATGTTTCAAGTTAAAAAGGGGACGATCTTCGACAATTAATGATTCAACTATTTCATTAGTGGTTGAAGATGGAATTGTTGGTGAATAGATCTTCTTATACTCTTCAAACATAGAGTACACAACCATTCTCACCTTCTCCATCATTGTATCACCCTTTGATGCTCCATATAGTTGATGTAGTCACCATTCGACATATGCAATCTTTTGACGTGGATCAAAAAGTGGCACAATGAAGATAATCATATTCATCTTCTCGATGTCTCCCCAATACTTGTCATACTTGTCTCTTATTTTGTCCGCCATCATAGACAACTCAAAGTCATCACTACTCTTAGCATTCTTCGAGAGAAAGTCAATAGATGCAATCTCTTCAAAGAATTTGTTAGAAGTGACATACAAAGAGCCCGAGACACGTAAAGTAAATTCATAGAAATGTTCTAAAAAAGTACACAATCTTCTCACATTCGACCAATCCTCCTCACTAGGAAACAAATTCTCCTCCTCAAGTTCCCTTCTAAATAAAAGATCTTCATCTTGGAACCTCTCAAAGGCTCTTTGAAATCTTTGAGCCGTGTCCAACATCAAATATGTTGAGTTCCAACGGGTACTCACATCAAGACATAATAATTTCTTACTTTGTATATTTTCAATTTGCACACAATTTTTGAACTTTTGAAATCGAGAAGGAGATTGTCTCACATAGCTAATGGCTCTCCGAACACGAGAGACCGAAGAAGACATCATTTTCAATCCATCAACCACAATAAGATTTATAATGTGTGCAATGCAACGCATATGTAAATACTTGCATTGAAGAATACTATTTTCCCGTTGTGCATATTTCTTGCTTAAATAAGCAATGACAACATCATTAGAGCTAGCATTATCCACGGTGATAGTAAAGATTTTGTCAATGTCCCACTCAATCAAACATGACTCTATGTCTCTACCAATAGTCTCGCCTTTATGACTAGTAATTGGACAAAAATTAATAATTTTTTTTTCCAATTTCCAATCATCATTGATGTAGTGTGCCGTAAGACACATATAATTTATCTTTTGAATGGATGTCCACATATCCGTTGTAAGACAAACCCTTTGATTGGACTCTTTGAAGTATGTCTTCAACTTAGTCCTCTCCTCGGTGTAAAGATAGTAACAATCTCGAGCGACGGTCCACCTTGATGGTACACCAAACATAGGACATGCAATAGAAACAAAATGTTTGAAGCCCTCCCCCTCCACAAACCGAAAAGGAAGCTCGTCAACAATTAGCATATTAGCCAAAGCCTTCCTCACATCTTCTTGATTAAATTGCCAACTAGTGAGGGTTGACTTGCCCTTTCCAACGGATTGTAAATTCAATATTGATTGAGTGGAGCCTTTGTGTTTTGGGTTAAGAGGGCACATATGCCAATGATTCTTAACGGAAGTAGTTCCATTAATTACCGGGTGGCAATAATATTGTTTTTTGCAAAAAATGCACTCCGCTTTTGGATTTCCATTTTCAAGAAACTCTTTGAAATCACTCCAATAAGGAGCTCTTCTTTTACCAATACGTTTACTTTTCACCTTGAGCTTAGAATTAGTTGTCGAATTGACAATAGGATCATTTGTGTCATGAGAACTTTTTCCTCCCACAACCCCACCCTCATGATCAATAGGCTCCCCTTAATTCAACATCTAAAATAAACATAACAAATATATATTACAATTTTAATTTATAAAGCAAATTTCAAAACAAATCATAAATAGAAGGAATTCAAAATACGCACATTGCATGAGTACGATGTTGATGCCATGAATTTGACTCAACTTACGCTACAAATGACCTATTAAATTATTTGTTGAACAAATATAAGAACAAGATACAGTTTTAGTCAACCCCACCCTATGCTAAATTATTTGTTGAACATAATATAAAAATAAGATAAAGTTGTTTTCTGTTCTTATCAGTTTTTTCTATTCTTATCATAATATATAAACTGAACACAGACAATCAATTGAACACAGACAACCTTATACAATTAAATACAATTACACATCATAATAATGCAAACTGAACACAGACAATTCAATAGGAAAAAAAAATACACACAAGCAAACTGAACACAGACAATTCATAGGAAAAAAAATCATATGACACAAGTAAACAAATATTTAATTGTAAAATAAAAAATTCCAACCCCAAGCAAAGCAAACATTTAATTGTAAAATCTTTCAGATTTTTAGCCATTAAGGCATTGCAGCATTTGTGCAATTTGGCACTGTAAGCGATCCTGCAAAATATAAACTGACATATGAAAGTTAAAATTTTTAAAGATTACTTACAGCGATTGCTGGCTTGCTGAGATTATAATAATAAATAATCCAAGTATGACCAATAATCCAAATATCCAAGCCACAAATAACTGTAAAACAAAAATAAAAAATAACATTAGAATAAACAAAAAGAGCCAACATTATAATGTATAATGTAGACTTAGAAATTCATCATAATGTATAATCCAAATATCCAAGTACGATTCCTTACAATTCGTTCGGCTGAATGCTCAATGCTTAGTAATTCATCATTATGTATAATGTAGACTTAGAAAGAGTCAACATTATACTTTCTTTTTTGAAACAGAAAGAGTTTCAAAACCTCCACTGAATGCTTATAATTAATTGTAACTTACCATATACTACAAAAAAAGATGTATAATGTAGACTTAGAAAAATATTTAACAGAAATTAAAAGAAAAAAAATTAAAAAATACTTACAAAAATAGTTGGAAGAGATAGCTACAGTTCAGATCTGGCAGAAAATCCCCTACTCTTGAGCCAGTTAGAGTACACCGTTCAGATCTAGGGTTGAGATCTAGGGTTTTTTTAGATGGAGTGAGGTGGAGAGTCGGAGATGGTGCTAGTGTGAGAAGTGAGAAGAGAGGTCAGTGAGAAGGTGAGAGGCGAAGCCCGGTGAGAAGAGAGGTCGGTGAGATCTAGGGTTTTTTTAAACAGAGTGAGGAGAAAGAGTGACCGGCTGCTCTCTTCCTAGAGAAGGAATTGAGAAATGAGATATGAGAGGAGAGAGAGAGAAAATGAGACTATATAGTATACACCTAGGGTTGAGGGCATATATGTAAATTCATATATCTTATTCGGTTTCGGTTTTAAACCGAATCCGAACCCAATAACCGTACCCGAACTCGAAAACCGAATTAATGGGTTTCCTGAACCGAAACCGACCCGAATTTTCTTTAAACCGAACCGAATTGCTTGTTCGGTTCGGTTCGGTTTTCGGTTTGAAACCTAATAATGCTCACCCACGTGCTAGTGTTATCTCTACCAAGTGAAAAAGTGCACGTGTTATTAAATCAAATATGCCTTTGAACCACGAATCAAATTATTAACTTCCATGTTATTTTTAATATTTAAAAAAAATTATAGTACGGAGTTGTACATAACATTGAAATGATAATGCACAAACAACATAGTTATTGCTTGAGTACTAGATGCAAATTTTGACCTGCAAATTTATTTATTTTGTTTTGTTTTGCGACTTTTTGCCTATTTTGGATATGATTTAAATTATTGCTTGACAATTGTTGTTGTTGAGCGAGGTTTCAATCTATGTAGAGAAATTTTATATTGCGACGAGTGTTATCTGTGTGTCGGAAAAGTTCGGATAGTGCGACGAGTGTCATTCGCGTATCGGAGAAATTCGGAGTATCAGAGCATGGAGGTTTTGTCCGGTCCAGGGGGAACTCAAACCAAATTCGGTTCTAGGAGAGGAACTCGGTCCGAGTTCGGTCCCCTGGGGACAGAACTGTGCTGGCATGAAAAATCAGAGCTCAGTTCGGACTCAATTTTGTCGGAATTGTGCGAGTTTTGGGGTGTTTTATACTCATTGGATCAAATCTAATGGTCCAAATTTGTTGCAGGATATTTAGAGGGTTATATATATGTATTTCCTAACCCTAAATTATGCAAGGATATGAAAGTTTATGCAAGTTGATGCTTTTGCAACTTTTGAGAGAGAGAAAGGGGATTGAAGGCTATTGCGAAGAAGATATCGTTTCGGATAATTCTTCTCGTCGTCTCTTGTTCTTCGGAGTATGTAATCGCGTTTTCTTCTTTCAAGTGCTTATGGTGATCTAGTTTGGATCGGTGAGAAGTATGCAAGGAGTCGGTGCACTTTCTTATTCTAATAGTGAAGGCTTTTCACGGTTGGACTCTGATTGTTTCGTAGATTTTTACGCAAGGTTTTTCCACGTACAAATTGTTGTGTCTGCGTTTGTTGGCTCTTTGTGATTTTTTGCGATTTGGTTTCTGTGCTTTACTTCCTTCGGTCTCACAGCTTCTTGATTTTGGGGAACGGTTTTTCGCGTTTCGTGTCCAACAATTGTTGGATAGCGGTTATGAAATATTTTTAAAGTACCGGATATAAGCGGTTATGAGGGTCAGATTTTGGACGATTTAAGTAGCGGCTTTTAAACTAATCTAATCCATACTTGGTAATTTATTAACAAACGGTTTTGAAATTTTTTTAAATAATAAAATTACTTATAAGTCCATACGTAAACAAAAGCTCTCATAAATAAATGTTATATTATTACCCTCCCAAATAATATCTTATACACTCATATAACTTGCAAATATAAATGGTATGGTAAGTAGGAAATCATAAATATTGAGAACAAAGCATTCACTACCACATCAAATGAACCGTAAAAATTTATTGCAATTATTCAATACCACATCAAGTAGACCGTAAAATTTAAAAAAATAATTTTTGGAGGAAGTAGCCGTTAGATATAACCTCGAGAGAAATAAGGATGAGAGCGAAGAAATATGTTAGGGTATTAGTAGTTGCACTTGTAGTTTTTATAAAGATATAAATGAAAGAAAAACACAACCACCTCAAAACACCCTAATTTGTGGTGTTTATAAAAACACCAAAAATTACGTTGTACTGATTTTGGAGCATTTTTGAGCGGACCAAAATAAGTGACTAAAAAAAATTAACAAGCAAGATTTTTTTAAACAATTCATAAACAATTGGCTCAAAAAACTTCCAAAGCCGAGTAAAAATATCATTGCCAAGCAAACCCATAGATGCCTTAGTCTTAGCTGGTCGGGACGGTGATGGACTTAACAGAAAATGGTAACTTTCATTAGTATAATATTTTCTATATAGAATATATTGAAATATTTGGAAAACCCAAATTACATGGAAAATTAAATATAACAAAAGAAATTGCAATCGCCAAGAACCCTTTTACAATAGGGGTGAGCAACGGTTCGGTTCGGTTAAAACCGAACCGTATATATGAAAACCGAAATAACCGTAAATCGTACTTCTCAAAACCGAAAACCGAACCGTTTTTATAAAAATCGAACAAAATCGAACCGAATTAATTCGGTTCGATTTCATGGGCCAATGTGCCGGACCTTCAATTTTTTAGCAAAATATGCCTATTTAAATAATAATTTATTTTAAAAATATGGTATTATTGTATTAATGAATTATATATTACATAGTGTGAAAAATATCAGTATATATATAGATTGAGGGTAGAGAGAGAGTGCTCACAAAAGTACCGACAGAGAATAAGAGGAGAGTGTCCTCGGCTAAGAGTTACAAAATATTAGTATATGTAGACTGATGATAGTTTGATAAATTATTAAATCTAAATCGATTTTCGGTTCGGTTCGGTTATCCGGATCAAGAACCGAAAATCGAACCGTTATTTTAAAATTTTAAATTTTCAAACCGAAAACCGAACCGATAACCGAAAAGTCGAACCGTTTGTCATATTTCGGTTCGGTTCGGTTCGGTTTTCGGTTTTCAACCGTTATATGCTCACCCCTATTTTACAATGTGTGGATTACCAAATATATTCTCAATTTATTACAATTTTTAAAAATAAAATTTATACTTCTCTTATAAATTAAAATTAATTTTGATAATCCACCTTAAAAATCCTTTGTAAAAGCTTCCTGCACAATTACATTTCCCATAACAAATCTCAAATTATCATCCTTCTAATTTGGTAAACGTACATTATCTTTTATTTGATCCCAAAATTATTATCGCATATTTTAACACACAAAAAAGAAAAAGAAAAAGAAAAGAAAAAAATCTTCACGTGTCCCTCAGCCAGAGCGGGTCCCAGAAGAGCAGCAGCAGCAGCGCCGCGTCCGGCACCGCGATCGCCACCGGGGTTGGAACCCTCAGTCCCAGCCTCCCCCTCCGCAACCGCTTCCTGAAGTGCTCCCTCCTCGCCTCCGGGCCCCAGTCCGCCGGTCCCACCGCCGACGAGACGACGACCGGCGGGGGCTGCTGGTACGGACACTTGCTCCGCCACGAGGAGTGGTAGCGGCAGAGGAGGCGGCGGAGGAAGAGGGAGAACGACCACTGGAGGAGGGGGAGAGGGGAGGAGGAGGAGGAGAGGAGCGGCGGGTAGTAGTCGAAGTAACGGAGAGGAGCGGCGGCGGGGAGGAGGGAGGAGAAGAGGAGCTGGGAGTGGAGGGACGGGGTTAGGGTTGGGTGGATCAGGACGTGGGTTAGGGCTTGGGTTCTCTGCTGCCATGGAGATGGAGGAGGAATAATTGGTTGGTCCATGGAGGTTTGGGGAAGGAAGTGGGGGAGATTTTGGTTGGATTTGGTCGATGGTGTTTTTGCACTCGCCCCCTTCCAGGTATGTTCATTTACAGTTTCGGCTCGAGTTCTTTTACAGCCATGTTATCTTGTTTTTTCTTTTGGTACTAGTGCAATGATTGCAATTACTTTTCATCCGGGACTTCATCTGGTGCCAAAATGCAAGGGGCGAACAAAACGCCTTCCGTTGCGTATGAGCATTTTTCAATCACCATTCGTTTTGGGATTCAAATGGACGTTTCCGAAACACTAGCCAACAAGCATCCCAGAAATGAACATTTGAACAATGAGATAAAAAAGTAACTTTAATCCAAAGTCCTAACTTAATCCTCTATGACTCCCTCTCATACACCCTCACCTCAAACCAATCATGATTTTTTCCCCCTCATTTAACTTTCTCCCACTTAACTCTCTTCACCTTCAATCCAAGCGGACACTAATGCCATGTTTGGTTCATGGCATTAGGAAAGGAAAGTAATTCCTTTCCTATGTTTGGATGCCAAAGAAAATGTTTAGGAAAGAAAACTGATTCCCAAGAGAGGAAAATTGGGGGGAAAGTGGTTCCCCCCACTCACCTAGGGATTCACTTTCCTTCCCAATTTCTTTGGCCTTTCCAAACACCGGAAAGAAAAATGGACGGAAATTACAATTTCCCAAACGAAAGGAAATGAACAAGGAATTGATTTCCTTTCCTTTCCTTTCCTTTCCTTTCCTTTCCTTTCCGCGAACCAAATGAGGCCCAAGTGATTTGGGAAAGAAATGAGAGGTTTTGGTTGAATTTGATGTTTTTTCAAATTTTTGTGTAAAAGACATACTTTTCTTAATAACATCCTAATTAGAACATATTACCAAGTTACGATAGTTTCCAAAGTCATGTTTTCTATATAGGAATGAGCATGTCCCAGATAAAAGCTACAATACGTTTTGTAGCACACAAAATCAGAAATAGATATTAGTTGGAAGTAGACAATAAAATTATATAGTTCAATTCTCCTCTATAAGGAATGCTAAGAAATGTTTAATGACGAACATCTTAAAGCACTAAATTGTCTTTTAATTCTCAAGTAAAAGATTCTATTAACCTGAATAACAAACAAGAAGTAAGTAGTACACTTCCCTTTGGGTAATATATGCCGATGGATCCAAAATTATTGAAGTCCCCAAGTAATCTGGTTGAACTATAACTAGCATTAAAATACAACTTCTTAATGAAAAAAATATTATCTAATAATTCAGAATTACTCTAATCACTAAGTTTACTCTTAAATTTCTTTTGCTAGATGCAGAACTAGTGAACTAGAACGAAAGAAAACCTATTGTTGGACATTTCACTCTCATCATTGCAAAGGATTATCTAAAGTCAATTAACAACATAAATTCCATATTCCATATAAGACTGAATATATTTACTTGCATAAAAATTTGAGTTACTCATATAAGTTGTTATATGCAACTTTGGGGGGATCTAAAGAACCTGACATCAAAACTCATTCAATCTCTCATGAAAAATCAAAATGGCTAGTTGAGAGGGAAAATGGTGTTTAAAATTTTAAGTTGAAACTGACAACAACAAAATGTATATTACAAGGAAAATAAAGCAGAAAGTGGAAGAAGAATAAGACTATTTGAGAGGTTTCCAGGTTGTAACCTCCTGTAATATGCTGCAGAATTTAGTCTCTTTAATACAAAATTTACCTAGATTACTTGTGTTGACTCTTCCATTTTTACCTCTCAGTGTTTATAAACCAAGAAATATCTTTACATTATAATATTTGTAATCCTCACATTAATATGCATTATTATTCAAAATTATTACATGTTAACTCTATCCTCTATTAGGGTTTAAAAGTAAGCCTTGATTCACAATATATTTTTATTAGTGAAGCTACCAGTAAAAAAGTAAAATAAAATTCTATGATATTACATGCTACCCCCCTTAAAAAAGTTTCGTTCTCGAAATTTGAACGTATCTTGGTCATCTTGGAATAATTGAGGGTATCACTCTCTCATCTCATCCTTGTGTCCTTATATGACTTCCTATACTTGATGATTTCTCCATAATACTTTCACCAATTATATTGTGCAAGCGAAACCCTTAGCCTAAAGAGGCTCATACTCCAAAAGATTAGTAGGATCAGGTACATATTTTCTTATCAAGATGTGAAAAAGATTCTGTATATTAGTTAACTCTGGTGGCAAAGAAACTAAATATGCAAGAGAAAACAATCAAATATCTCAAATGGTCTCACGTAACTTAGACCAAGCTTTCCTTTATTCACAAATCTCATAATACTTCTAGATGGGGAAACCATTATGAATGCAAGATCACCAACCTCTTTCAACCCTCTATTGCATTTATCTGCATATTCTTTTCTAAACTGTCGACAATCTTTTCCTTTTCCGAATCATATGTATCTTCTTGGTAGTTTTGTGCACCAATTATGGACCAAGAAATCTTCTAAACTTCTTTCAAAATATTGGAGATCTACACCTACCATACAAGCTCATAGGGTGCATGCTCATGCTAGCTTGGTAATTGTTACTATAAGCAAACTCTGCCAATGGTAGATGATCAGCCCAACTACCTTTCAAATTTAGTACACAATATCTCAACATATCTCCTAAAGTCTAAATGGTCTTTTTCTGATTGTCCATTAGTTTACTGATATAAAGTCGTACTGAAGTTTGACTCGTGCTCATAGCCTTCAACAAACTTCTCCAAAATTTAGAAACAAATCGAGTATCTTTATCCAAAACTATCGTGATTGAAGTCTCACACAGTTTTACAATTTTCTTCACACACAATTACAAATTAGATCTTATCCAATTATATATGGAAAAGAATAGCAGACTTGCTCAAACTATCAACAATTACCCAGATAACATCACACCAATTCTGCACCCTGGGTAAGCCAACCACACTCTATAGTGATCTGCTCCTACTTTCATTATGCTATTGGAAGTGGCTAAAGAGGTCGTACTGGTTTTTGATGTTCCGTCTTAACCTGCTGACACACCAAACTCTGAGAAACCAACTTTGTAATCTCTCTTCATATTGTTCTACCAGAATACACAAGTCTTGGTACATCATTGTGCTCTCTGGTGAACAGTATAATCGGTAAAATGAGTCTCCTTTATGATTCCTGGCTTCAGCTCAATATCATTTAGTACACACAACCTTGTAATGTAGCACAACGCACAATGCACTATGGGGACTCGGAATCATAAACTTATCTTTTTGTCCATGTTCTACTATAATTTTTTTTAAAGTCTGGATCATTCCTCTATGCTGCTACAATCCTTTCTATCAAGGTCAGCTGGACACTAAGTTGTGCGAAGGCCTCACCATAACCATGCATACTAACCTTAATGTCTGGTCGACTCAAATATTCTATTAAGTACTTCTATATATATAAGGCTCTTATGGTCGCTATATCTCTCTTATTTTACTATATATCTCTTATTTTACTACATATGTTCAAAGTAAAAAAGACACTTGTAAGCTCTAGGTCGTGGTAGGATAATTTTCTAACAAGGCTAAGTTGCCTTGATGCATATGGTATGAAATTTTCATTCTTCATAGGAATACGTCCTAGGCCTGTCCGAGAGAGAGAACTATAAATGACATACCCATATGATCCCGATGGAAAGTAAATTATGGTGCCTTAACTGACCTTTCCTACAACTCTTAGAAGCTCTTCTCACACTGCACTCATATTTTATATTATGTCAATCCAGGAAGCTCTGAATCTCAAATGCGTTGATTGGTCAGTTCCAACCAAGTATAGCCCACCTTCAAATCAACTCCTACGTGTTACCCTAAAATAACATGTCGAGAAAAGATACGCTATCCAACTATTGATTAAGGCATCAACTAAGAGGGAAAGTAGTGATTAAAGTTTAACATGTTCGAGAAAAGATACACTACCCACACATTTCTAAAAAACGAGATTAGTCGGCTCCTAGGCGCTAGGCATCCGGTGCCTACCCGGTGCCCAACAACTAGGTTATTTAGGATTTATGGACAATTTTTAGCATTTTTTGCACATTTTTTTTATGAACAGTCTAGAATAGGCGGTGCCTAGGCGAGGCTAGGCGTCTGGTTCCCGCCTGTCTTCCGTCTCGCGACTTTTACAACGTTGGCTACCCATGGTGCAAAATTGGTATGTTGTTATCTGGGTAAATATTGATAGGTTGAGTAAGTTCGTTAATCTTCTTCCATACAAGTTATGTTGGATCTTGGATAAAATGACTAATTTGTGTATGAAGTAATTGTGAGACTATATGATGCTTTGTCTTGACAATTTTAGATAAAGATCCTCGATTTGTTTCACAATTCTAAAGATGGTTAAAGAAGGCCATGAGATCAGTCTCAACTTCAGTATTGTTTTTCATCCATAAATAGAAAGACAATAGAAAAGACCATTCAGACATTGAAAGATATGTTGAGATCTTGTGTATTATATTTGAAGGATAGTTGGACCAATCATCTATCATTTATCAGTGTTCTAAAAATCGGCCTAGGCGCCCACCCACCGCACCGAAAACCCCCTAGGCGGTGGGCTAGGCGGGCCCTAGGCGCCCCTAGGCGGCCGATTTTTTGAATTTTTTGAATTTTTTGATTTTTTTTTGATTTTGTTTATTCTTAGTTGTATTTTGGATATTTGTTTGGGTTTTAAGATAGTATTTGGATTTTAGAACATTGAAATTTCAAATTTTAAATTTCAAAATTCAAAATTTCAAAAATTTCAAAAAAAAAATAAAAATTTCTAGGCGGCGCCTAGGCGGGCTAGGCGCTAGGCGGACCTCCGCCGCACTGAGTCCGCCTAGCGCTTTTTAGAACATTGTCATTTATAGAGTTTACTTATAATAATAACAAACAAACTAGCATTAGCATGACACCGTATAAGATTTAGATCTCCAATATGTTGGGAAGAAACGGAGAAAAAAGATTGATTGCTCAAAGAACTGATATTAAACTAATGAAAAGATACATATAATCCGAGAAAGGTGGTTGACAGGCTATGTAGATTAAAGCATAAGGTAGTTGGACTTTTAGGTTGGTGATCATGTATTCGTCAAGGTTTAGTGTCATTGGATGGCAAGAAAGGAAAGGTTCTCCCTAAGATATGTTAGACTTTTTGAGATATTGAATCATGTAGGTGCTGTTGTATATTGAGTTTCTTTGCTACCAAAGTTAACTCATCATCATGGGGCCGGCTATGGAGTATCGGCTATGGAGTATGAGAAAGCTCCATACAAGATTTAACAAGTTTTATAACCGATTGTCGACCTGACGTCAACAACCCTTTATGCTGGTGACAAATTCCTAGCCAAGTTAATGAATAATAAATAAGACATTGAGGCGCGATGCGGTTGGCCCTTGCTTTCCTGTGTGTCTTTCTTGTGCTTTGTGCTACACTTGTTGTTCAATAACGATACTCTTTGCTTGTATGCTGCTTGTGCTTTGTAAGTTGTGCACAAATTTTTTCCTATCTTCGTGACGAGGAAGTATGTGCATATCCTACTAATGATCCATAGTGTCTCTTCAAATTAAGGACTTAACTTATGTCGGGCACTCGACTCAGGTCAACAATTGCAAGGACAAAAGATTAAGGAATATAATGATACACGGTGAAAGTATCGCGAAAGTATTATAATGTACTTGAAGAAGCTACATGAGAGCATGAGAGATGAGACAATGATACTCCAAATTATTCCAAGATGACAAAGTATGTTTAGGTTTTGAGAATGCAACTTCTTTTCATGGGAAAAGAATATAATATCATATAATTCTATTTTTATTATTTTACTAGTAGGGCAATTACTATGATATGATTGTGAATCGATATTTTCTTACAAATCCTATAATATGACCTAGGAAGTTAAGGATAGAGGTTACATGTAATAATTTTGGTATCTACCACCAAGGGGGTGGTCTAGTGGTAACACTAGTAAGCGAGGGGAGGAGTGACATGGGTTCGAATTCCAACCTGGACAATAATTAAATGGGTGGAGGTCTTGGTGCTAATAGCCCAGGACTTGGACGATCATTAATGACATGCTTATCTAAAAATAATAATAATTTGGGTATCTATAAATTAATGCATATTAATGTAGGGGTTAAAAATTTTAGAATGTAAAAAGATTATTGGTATATATATAATAAAGAGGTAAAGTGGAAGAGTCAAATGAAAGAGAGACTAAATTTTAGCAACTTACAACCTTAAAACTCGCGTATGATTGAAATGAGAAGCCTATCACATATTATTATTATTATTATTATTATTATTATTATTATTATTATTATTATACCTTTACCGTATAGTGCACATTTTTTGATGTCAACTTTATGTTAAAGTTTTAGTCACTACTTCATTCTCCTTTTCCCTCTTGGTTGATGTTTATTATTGTGATGCTGATTTGTTACTTAGATATCAAATCAAATGAGTTTTCCATGTCAAGTTCCTTAGATTGCCCAAAAATTGCATATAACAACTTCCAAAAGATGAGAATAACTTAGGCTTTATGTAAGTAGACATGTTCAGAGCCTTATACAAAATAGGAAATGCATGTCGATTGACTTTATGCAGCTCACTTCAGAACGAAATTTGAAATGTCAAATAAATTTTTAACGTACTAAGTTTTGCATCTACTAGAAGATGTTAAGAGAGAGCTTAGTAAGAAAAAAATAATACTTCCAGATGATAGATGATGAGTTTTTGCATGAAAAGAAACTATCTAATGATAGCTATAATCAGTAGTGTAGCCAGGTTTTTATCTATGGGATACGACACTTACTATTAAAATAATAATAAACACATTTATAATCCCCAAAATATCATATACTAATACCAATTGTTATAAACTATTACAATCACTAAAAAACATTTTTCTTTGACAATAAAACCCTTCGATATTTTATATTATGAAAATATTGAATGATATTTTATTGTCAATGACATTCAATACGTCTCTTTCAATATATGCCACCAAATAATCATTCTTCATCTCATCTCCTAGTTGGTTACTTAATGAAGTCTTGATGATTTTCATTGCAGAAAATACTCTCTATAGTCGCGGTTGCAATGCGTAATAGCAATATCAACTTCAAGGTCAAATATACCAATGGATATACACGTTGTTTCCTTAACTGAACCATCTTTAAAGCAAGCCCACTAATCCCCGCAACCTCATAAAATTGGTCACCAGAGCGCACATCCAAATTGTAGTTATCAACTTGACGATCAATGTGCATTAACTCAATCCTAGAGAAATTTGATTGATACAATCCAGCAAAGCGAAGTAATTTTTTTTATCATAAGCGGATATGAATCGCTTGGATGAAGACATGCAATACACAACAACTTTATATTCGACTCTTGAAGTTGCAAATCAATCACTTCATAAAACAACACGATAATGATAAAGATATGGTTTTTCTTCAAAATTGCGAGTGGATCTTCCATGTTGTACAATAATTCGTCCACCTGTTAGATTACTATCTTATGCTTATAACACAAAATGAAGAAACCTCTTCTAAAAATAATTTCCATCCATAATCAGTCGTCCATTTCTAGGATTACTATCTTATTCTTATAACAAAACAAAGAAATCTCTTCTAAAAATGATTTCCGTCCATCACCTCCCATGGTTTGCAAGTATTGCTTGGTTATCTCACAAGTTTCATGATATTTATTATATCTTGATCTTTTCTCTATCAAGTTTGTGACTCCCAAGATATTTTTCATCAAATAAATAAAATTTAAACTCTAATTGCGCAATGATTTCCAAAAGATTTTTTGCATGCCCCCTTATTTTTTGATCTCTCGCATCCTCCTCAATAATCACAACAACATCAACCACAGACGAGTACAAGCAAATCAAACTTATTAGTGTACCGTAATGAGAACTCTAACGGGTGCTTCCTGCTCGTTTCAATGTCATTTCTTGTTTCTTATCCTGCCCA
Organism: Iris pallida; assembly: GCA_029216955.1. Lineage (NCBI taxonomy): Eukaryota > Viridiplantae > Streptophyta > Magnoliopsida > Asparagales > Iridaceae > Iris > Iris pallida. The sequence continues at coordinate 38,623,817 of JANAVB010001800.1, forward strand.
GTCAAAGCATCACCATTATGAGTTCTTTCAACAAGTTTCTCAAATTGTTTTTTTTTTAAGACTATTCATACGCTTGCATGAGGCTCCCAATATTTGACAAAAGGGTAAGAATGTCAAAGAATACAAAAATCTTTTCGTGACCTTCTATAACAACTACAAGTGAGCAAAGCAATGACATAATAAGCCGACTCATTCTCTATCATAATCAAGCTTTTTTACTCCATTGATTTCTCTCCGCATGTTTTTAGCTCCATCGTATCCTTGCCATCGAATACTCGATATATGTAACCTATGTTGGGACAACAAAGACTTAATAGCTTTCTTAAGTGATAAGGTAGTAGTATCATCAACATAAACAATGCCAAGAAAGTGCTTTGTAATATGACTCCATTTCATCCACAAATGTAAAATAACAGTCATTTGTTCTTTCACAGATATATCATGCGTCTCATCAACCAAAATACTGAACAATTCATCACCAAGATCTCTAATAATAACATTTGTAGTTACCTTTGCAATGGAAGTAATAATCTTTTGTTGGATTCGAGGAGATGTTAATTTGAGATTTTCAGTAGCCTTCTTCAATGCAACTTTATGGATATTCTCATTGTGGTCGCAAAGAAATTGTAAGAGTTCAAGAAATTTTCCTTATTTAATGATTCTCCTGATTCATCATGGCTATAGAAAACCAATCCTTGACGCAAAAGAAATTTAATGCAATCAATTGATGTCATCAAACAGGAACATTAGTCGGCTTTACTTTGAATACACTGAGTGGCCAAAGAATGTTTTATGTTGTTGCTTTAAAAGATCATAGCCAGCCCTCATACATTTGCTATGCGTACTAGTTTGGTCTCCAACATGCCCATTCAATTTTATTTTCTTTCTCCAATTTTAAATCCCTTTCCAACAAAGGAATCACCACCTCCTTGGCTAATATGATTGGCTTTCAAAAGATAACAAGACAAATAATAAACATCTGTTGTAATGCTATATTCTAGCAAATTAGGGTGCTCTTTGAACTACAAAACCTGAAATCGATGCTTCTCATTCGCACAAGAACGCCAAAAAAAGTTGTGATCTTTAGGTTAACATAGATCTTTTTGTAAATAGTATCTTCGAACATTCTCTCTTTCTTTAACATCATACTCATAAATAATTTTTCTTAATGCAGGATCAGACAATACTCATCTGCTATGTGCATCTTCTACATTGCACGTAGGCAGGGGCTGGACTATGGGTCGATATGGGGGTGGAGGTGACCCGTGTGGGGGCTCTTGGCTATTTGAAGCAGCTTGTTTTCGAGATTTATTGAGAAACTTGAATAGTGTATTATTTTTCATCTCAAATAGTATCTAATTCCAACCAATTAATATCTCCAAAACAAATAAATTAATATTCTAAATCAGCAACTAAAACATATCTTAACCTATCTCTGACTCAGTAAACTTAGAACCTACTATAATAGGTAAAGTATATAACATCGTTGCACGTTCAGATCAAGTTGGATACGAGACATGAGCCCTAACATGAATGCACTGACTCGTGTATATAGGTCAAGTCATGAATATAACAATCGACTCACCAGTCGATTGCAAGGTACACTTGCCTGATTGACGATTGATGAAGCATCGACGTATATATACGAACGTGTCATATGGAATATCGTAAATATCGAAATGAGCAGGTGCCTTTGAATGTTGAAACATATATGTTCATGAGTTCCTGATAGCATCAATGACAAAAAAAAAATCCATAAGTCCAGTTTGGACAAAGTGCCGAAAATCTTGGTTTCAGGGTTAGACGAGATTCACAAGCGGGCCCATAGGGTACCAAAAGTGAGTCAGATTAGCCGGTATCCAAACATGAATGTTATATCAAACTAGGCTATAAAGACGATGTGCCCTCATCGATGCTCTCAGAAATGGAATCCGAAAGGCGGATTGCAAATGCACCAGCCTACTACGAATTGCAGGTTCGCAAGATGGCTATCTAGACGACGGTCTTAGAACTGAACAAAACTTATGTCGTAGGGCAAGTCTGACGTTGCACATCTAATGACGTAAGTCTCATCGCGATTCGAGGAGCGCATTGAGAATAATTATAATTTTTTTGAAAAATACCAATATGGTGAAATTCGACGGCTACGGGCCAAATTTGTCGCACACAGTCGACGAATTCTGTTAATTTTCATACGTTGGCAATGATCGTATGCACTATTCGGTGTAATCGGTTCATGCTGAGATTGCCAGACGATACCTAACCTGCGATTTTTAATTAAAATAGAAACGTTCAAGTAGCTCATATCGAGCCTTAGGACAACTTATCAAATGATGTCAAATTTCAACGAAATTTAACGTGAAGGGAGAAGAGTTTTACTAAGATCGAGGAATAACGTTCCTGCGAAATTCAAAGCTGCGGTTGCGAAGTCAGCCTCTCAATGCTGTTTTTCTGCTGTACATGCTCTCTATTTTTTTCGTCCTCTATTTCTTCTCAGACTGTACTCTGGCAAGCTTGTTAGCGACAGAGGACTCTGGAAGAGCATCGAGGGTGGTTGGGGGACCGCTGCCACTGCTAAGTTGTTGCTTTTGCTACTGCTACCGTAGGCAATAGCTGCTCTTCTGTCTGCAAAGATTTTGACAGGAGAAGGGCAAGTCGAGGGTGTTCGAGCTCGAGGCAAGGACAATTCTGCAGACCTGTTGTCATTTCTCTGTTTATTGTCGCTAGCACTGATGTTGTTTCCGGGGGGACGACGACGACGAGATGATGGTGACGAGGAAGATGGAGTCTGGAGAAGGTGACCGTGGACGGAGAAAAGGAGATAATGCTTTTTTAAAGAGAGTAGGAGAGGGAGATAAGGGATGGCCCCTAGGGAGAGGGGTACTTGACAATGAGGGGCCATGGTCAGGGTATGGCATGATATTATGCTCAGCACAATACCAACGATAAAGGAGGAGGGGGCATGGCATGTTACTATATATAAAAAAAATCAAAATCCCAGGGGGCGTAATCGCGGTCCCTCTGGACCAGCTCATCGTAGTACTTGAATGATTTGGGTCCATTGGCATCTATTGTAGTGTCCCGTCCCGCTCAGTCAATTAGAGGAATCGAAACGCCGACGGTGTTCGGACTTAGCCACGCAACGGCTTGCTCGAAGACTCGCTCAGGTGGTGGCTTCGGTGAACTTGCCTCAGCTTGGCCTTCACACTAATAAAACGAAAGTTTTCAAATGCACAAGTAGGCTTGATAATAAAAGAGATGCATCCACATAGCTAAGAGAATAATCCCAAGTCGGGTTGGAATGTGTTACAACATGAAAAAAGGTCCCACGATCGGCTTAGAAGTATTGCTCAACGTACATTCAAAATGACACTCCGTTCTTCATCCCATGGTTTGGGAGAAGGAAGTTGGTCTAAGTTGCCACAAAGCTGGAATTAGCCTAAGTCATAGGCGGCGTCCGCGTAAATGCTTACTAAAGCATGCACGGTCCCATCGTCCAGGGCTTGGCATTGCCTTGCTCGTCCCACAGGTTAAGTTACAGTGCACGTTGCAGAGCACGGCTTGTGGCGTAAGTCTAGGCACCCAAAGAACTTGGTTGTTCTAGTCGAACGCGTGCACAACACGTTCCCTCGATGCAAGGTTTGACGCAGCCTTTGCTCGTCAAGTCGTTGCACGAACAAGTTAGACAAAGTTTTGTTGGGCTATCGAAGTCATAGCAAGCACTGTCTCCTGTTGTCTGCGGTTGTCAAGTCACATAGTCCCACGATTTCAAGGCTCGTCATATAAAGTATGTGACTTGAGCGATAGTGTCGCCTAGAGAACAAGTCAGTCTAAGGCACGAGCTACGGTTGGTTTAGGAAAAAGCATGCCACGGACAAAGGAACACGTTATGTTCAAGTTAAGATGGAAGACTACTTATTAGTCGTTCTCTGGATTTCAAAGGATAGAAGTTCACGAGATCGGTCCCGCTACTTGGAAGTCTCGATAAGGAAGTTCACGAGATCGGTCCCGCTACTTGGGAGCCTCGATAAGGAAGATCACGAGATCGGTCCCGCTACTTGGAAGTCTCGATAAAGAAGTTCAAGAGATCGGTCCCACTACTTGGGAGTCTCGATAAGGAAGTTCACGAGATCGGTCCCGCTACTTGGGAGTCTCGATAGAAAGTTGGAAAGCATGGTCATGATTAAGGAAGGACTTGGTAGATAGAGTTGAGTATGGTCATTGGACAACTTGTCGACAAGGTGTAGTCTTTTCGAATAATCGCCGGGGTATCGGGATCATGTCGGCCCGGGGGAAGCACGTTGGCTCAACAGATGCTGGATAACCGCATGGGAGATTCGGCGCCTCCCGGGCTAGCTACCCGCGTTGAGGGACGGTCCGATATCCCGAGCTAGTCCGAGATAGCTTGACATTGCTAGTGACCATTTTATATAAATGAGTCGGCAGAATAGCGGCAAACCGCGTGTATGCCTTTGGATTGAGTCAAGAACTTGAATGCATGTTCGGTCGGTAACACAAAGTTTGGGCCTAAGATTTGGATGCAACGTATACACCGTGCTTGGCACGAGGCACGACGTCGGGATGTTCGTGTCATCGACACTAGTCGGTTGATGAGTCAAATAGGAAGGCAACGAGGCGGTAGCACGGACATGTCATGATAAGTTGCGAGGCACAGCCTCAATCTTGAAGCACAGACAAGCCTAGGCAAGGTCTAGTGGCACGACCTGCACGAGTCGTCACCTTGATGTCGTCGGTACAAGAATGGCTTAGCGGTACACGAGACAAGTAAAAGTCATGGCATGGTCCTACCGCTTCGGGTTAAAGTTTGGTCGAATAGCCAAGCGATGAGGTACTGCCTCTATCGTGATACACGAAGGCACTATGGCACGATTATGTCGTGGCCCAAGTATAGGCCAAGACGTCTTTGTCCTAAAATTGATCCTAAGGCAAGACTAGAAAGACAATTAAAAGGGATTAAGCTGTACAAAGTAAATGAACGTGTCGGTTTTGTATGGGTGGACGAGGAGCTCACTTTACCAGTACAGTTGAGTACTGACACCCACACAGTTTTCATGTGTAGGCACAGGTAGAAGTCCGATGGCGCGGAGCTCGCTTGGATGTGTCGAGGTACAGAGTTCCTTGGCATTTCGAGGCGTGCGGCCGCATGGTGTCAGAACTTTTACGGGACATAATGTATGGACATCGCCATTCCGAAGAATCTGCCACTCGTCGCCTTGAAGCTTGCATTGAGAAGTGAGAGAGAGCAGAGTGACTTGTAATATGAGAGAAAAGTGAGCTTGATAGGCTTGTAATTTGGTCTCATGCCCACATTGTAATATTTGTTAAATATCAATGAAAGAGTATTTTGCATGACTTGTGTTTTGCTTCAAATTTTTGCTGTTGACTATTCAATGTTTCTGTTTGGGACTTCTGTGCGACGATTCCCGTCGCTTAGCCTGTAATCGGCTGTTATGGACCTACCTTGCATAAGCGCAATCTAGGCTCATGCGATATCACGCCTTAGCGAGGACGATCGCTCCTACGGGAGCGGGACATGCCATAATGGTATCAGAGCACGGCTTTACGTCATTGACTTCGATTGAATTCTTTAACTTCGATGTTGGTTCCGCAAACTCTGATGTTGTCATCGCGATTGATATATTGACGCTCTCTCTCAAATGTCCCACGGCTTGTCCATACAATAAGTCTAAATATTTTGCAAAATCGCACAAAAGAAATTTGGTTGAACAAAAGTTCAAGTAAAGAACGGTTGGCTAAGTCTGGCTGGACATATACACCAAGAATCGTGACGACCTTAGCAAAGTCGCGTACGAGATACAAATTGTGTCGAACAAGAATGAGTTAGACTCAATTCATAGAATGTGGGATGACTATAGAAGTGCTATCGAACGATATTATCGTCGATGCGACATGGACAAATCGTGCTTGGATTTTTGAGGAATGGCTCGAACGAGAATTCGAAATAATTGGTTGTGATTCATAACTGGTTTCGAGGATATGTAAAATGACTTCATCCCTGAGTGGTGTATGGGATAGCCTTGGGGATGTTAGTCGATTGAGGATGCGGGGTCCCAATGAGTCTATTAGCAAGCGTCGCATGTATGCAAAGCCTTAGATCGAGTATCATTGAGTAATTATATTCTTGAAGATTTCGATGAGTTGATTCAAACGGAATTATAATCGACGCGCACGGGATTGGAATTTGCATTGAGCGCGAAATGCAAGTGATAAGGAAAAAGATAGATTGAATCGAGGAAAAGTTAAGGTGTACGAACGGATGACTTGATCGAGGAAATCGATATGAATCGTATAAAAAAAGTTAGCACGATTGGACGATAGCGTGCATGGAAGTGATTCGAATATTTGAGAATGACTCTAAGGATTGAAATTGATGTTGCTCGATGATTTGAGTTAGTAAGGATTGAGGCAAGTTGATGAAATATGTTGCTCGATGACTTAAGATAGTCGGATGAATATACGTGAATTTGGTTTGGACGAATTGAACATGTAACGGGTTCGGGAGATAATGATCGAACTTGATCTTGAATGTCGAGGAGATTATCCAGTTCGTACAATAGCATCAGTCGCACGACTCGAAATTCGTTGCAAATGAAGATCGTCAGGTTACGTATATCATCGATGGTATTGAGACGTATCAAAGATCGATATGCGATAACTCGGGGGTACTTTGATTCGAGGAATGACGATCGTGCAAAATGTTTTGTTTCGATGGATGCTATGCTTGAGATTTTGATGAAATAAATGTTGGATGAAAATGATCGTGTCTTGATGGTTACGCCGATAATCATAATGTCGACGTTCTTGTCTTGCGCGAGCGCAACTCCAGCCTCGCCCATGCGTCACGTCGGATTTAGGGACGATCGTTCCGCGTGAGCGCGGACATGGTGATTCATGTCGCGGGAACGATCGAACTCGGAAAATCAAGATGTGGCAATTTGGATTGCTTCGACTTGTGGTTTGAGGCGAAGGTGGATTCGAGGATTGATCGGACTTGTGATTGATGATTGAGTAAACTTGAGGATTGAGGACATCCAATCTGCGTATCGAGAATGAATTAGCCTAGACTCAAAATAAGAGTTACGTTCCGATGAGAACGATTATTCCGCGGGAGCGTTGTATGTGATTTCATGCCGACCGTGGATAATCGGACTTGCATGAGATTGGGGCGTGACATATTGTTAAAGTCAGACGACCTTGTGATCGAATACGTGAATTGGAATAAATGACTTAAGAAATATGAAAGGAGAATTATGGTTTAACGACAAGTCGTGTCGTAGCGTGCTTGACTTGGGAGGAATTTCGGATTATATCGAATATATTCGAAAAGATAGACTATGCAAGTTGCTTGTTGGATGAACGATATTGATATGTCGAGGAAATGGTTGAACATGACTCAGTATAAGATGGCTTTGCTGAATGACTCGGACCCCTTGGACTAAGTGTTGCAAGTGCGAATAGGAGATATATATAATATATGCTCGATGTTTAGAAATCTGAGTGATGCGAGCTTGGGTAGAAAATTTCGTACTATCAACTTTGGTTTGACCCTAGGATTGGGGTCAGTGTTGACATTATTGTTGGGGAACTATGATTCCAATCCTGACATTGACTTTAGCCTTGAGAAATGGCCTAGCGGGTTAGGCGAGACGTCCATGTTGCAAGAGTTAGCATTGGAATGATTGATCTTGAGGATTGGTATGGATGGATAGAATGATTCTAGAACATGAAAATACCCCTTACGAGACTCGGCTGACATGCATGTATTTCAGGAACGCCTGAATATGTGCACGATGCGACTCGAGTGAGAATGGCTAATTCTCTATCATGCGGCTTGGCTGAAATGCATGTATTTTGAGGACGTCTGGGATATGTGCACGATCCAACCAAATGATACGTTAAATTCAAGTGAGACTTGAGGAATGGAAAAGTGTCGAGGATTTTGAAATCATATTTTAAAGGAAAGATTGATGGTAGTGCGAGCGTGGCTCGGATTGAAGAAACGCATAGGCGTAGTGTGTGCGAGAGTTATAGAATGTTGGATAAAGTGATAAGTCGATGAGTAAGTACTCAATTAGTTTCGAGGACGAGACTTTTTCTGAGTGGTGTATGATGTAGTGTCCCGTCCTGCTCAGTCAATCGAAGGAATCGAAAAGCCGACGGCGTTCGGACTTAGCCACGCAACGGCTTGTGGCGTAAGTCTAGGCACCCACAATGTTGCAAAAAATGGCCTGGGCGGCCGACTAGTCGGCAGTCGGCCGCCGCCGACTCGACTTTGCTCCTGGGCGGACCAAAAATCGGACAACGCAAGAAGTCGGCCTAGTCGGCCGACTAGTCGGCCCTAGGCGGCTAGCCGACGCTAGTCGGCCGCCTAGGCAGCAGAAAAGCAAAAAAAAAGGGGGTTGAAAGAGGAAACCCAACCCGTACCCAAATTGGGTTCAAAAAGCCTAACATTCTTACAGCAGCAGCCAACAAACAGCTGTTCCCAAAAAAAAAAAAAAGAGAAAGAAGTGTTCGAAGAAGAAGAGTTCGAAGAAGGTTCAAAAACCTAACCTCTGCTTCCCGCCGACCTCAGCGCCACCGTAGACCGTCGCCGTCAGCCGCCGAGCCGAGTCCCGCCGACCTCAGCGCCAGCGCCACCGAGCAGAGTCCCGCCGACCTCAGCGCCACCGAGCCGTGTTCGAAGAAGAAGAATTCGAAGAAGAAGGTTCTTCTTCTTCCTTTGCTTCTTCTCCTTTTTTTTGTGAACATTGAGACTCTCAAGCACCGAGCTGCAGTGCTGCACTTTTAAACCCCCACCACCACCACACACGTGATGGATGCACAGTGCAATTTTTTTTTGGTTTGCATTGACTCAAAGCAACAGCAGCAGTACACTGAATTGAAAGCAACAGCACCACCACCACCACACACGTTTTTTTTTCTTCTCCTGCGCACAGTTCTCCTGCACAGTAGTGACACTACAGTGAGTACACTGAAAGCAACACTCAACAGCAGCATATATATATATATTATATATATTAAAAAATAATATATATATATATTATTTTTTAATATACATATATATATATATATATATATATATATATATATATATATATATATATATATATATATATTATGTGTAATGGTTTTTTTTGGGTTTATTTACTTGTTATGATATTTAATATGATTCAATTGTTTTATAGATATGACTACTTCGTCGGCCGCTTCCAATTCCAAAGTTGGTGAAATGTCAAATAATTTGAACATCCAAAATGCTCTCAAAAGTGCATCCGGTGATGTTGGATGGAATTATGGTGAACTTGTGGATGTGCATGCATTAGATCGAGTTCGATGCAAGTTTTGTTCAAAGATTGTGTCCGGAGGCATCTACCGGCTCAAATGTCATGTAGTCGGTCGTGCCGGAAATGTGAAAGCTTGCAATAAAGCCTCCAAAGAAGCAATACAAGCATGTGTAGAGGCACTTGATCGTGCTAAGAAGAAGAAGACACAAAAGCAAAACGAAGAGACGGAACTTAGAAAAGAAGTTTCGACATCACATGATGCTATGGAAATGGATGCCGACATGGAACTAGTCACGAGACCGAAAAGGTCTACTATGGATAGATTTGTGGAGATCAACCCAGTAAAAAATAAAGAATCCACAATGTTTACAAAGCAAGCTAATTTGACGGTGTTGATGGACAAGAAAAAGGTGATGGATACACAACAATACATAGCATGGTGGGTCATTGAGAGTGGCATTCCTTTCAACGTCATTCAAAATGATAGTTTCAAGCTAATGACTGAGGCTATTGGACATTTTGGTCCAGGATTACCTACGCCAAGTCGATATCGGTTGAGTGGTCCATGTTTGAATGCGGAGGTGTCGAGAGTTAAGGACTCTCTAAAAAAGCATGAAGAAGAGTGGGCTATATCCGGTTGTTCCATTATGACCGATGTTTGGACCGACCGCAAAAGGAGAAGCATTATGAACTTGTGTGTTCATTGTAGAGAAGGGATCTCTTTCATTTCTTCAAGAGAAGATTCCGATGCATCTCATACGGGGTCCTACATATTTGAGTATGTTGATAAATGCATCGACGATATAGGACAAGAGAAGGTGGTGCAAGTTGTGACAGATAATGCTTCAAACAACATGACGGCGGCTACTTTGATGGCTACCAAAAGGCTTAATTTATTTTGGACTTCTTGCGCCACACATACGGTGAACCTTATGCTTGAGGCGATTGATAAACTTTCAAGGTAAGTCTCGTCTCATAAACTCTTAGTTCACTATTTAATTACTTGATTTGCTTCATTACTTATTTAATTTGTAAACTTTTAAGGTTCAAGAGTACAATTGATAAGGCAAGGGCCTTAACTATCTTCATATATTCTCATCACTCAACCTTGAGTATGATGAGAAAGTTGACAAAGAAGCGTGACATTGTACGACCGGGAGTCACAAGATTTGCAAGTAATTATCTTACTTTGCAAAGTTTGGTGGAGAAGAAAGAACAACTAAGGCATATGTTTGCTTCCGAAGAATGGGCCCGAAATTCACATTCCAAAAGTGTGAAGGAAAAAGTGGCATATGCAACCGTTGTTAGCCTATCTTTTTGGAAGTCGGTGAACTCATGCTTGATTGTTTTTCGGCCATTGGTGAAAGTCCTCCGCCTTGTTGATAGTGATAGGCCATCTATGCCATGGTTGTATGGAGAACTTGAAGTGACAAAAAAAGAGATCAAGGAGGAAGTCTATAGTGGACTTGAAAAGAATTATAAACCGATACTTGACATTATCGAAACTAGATCCAAGGGTAGACTTGATTCCAATTTGCACTTGGCGGGATATTTCCTTAATCCATACTATTTTGCAAAGAATAGGGTGGAGATCGGAGATGACGTTGCTTGTATGGAAGCTATTCTCGATTGTGTGGAGAAATTCTTTTCCGATGACTTGAACACTCAAGTGAAAGTGAGTGATGAAGAATTAATCATGTACAAGAATTTGATGGGAATGTTTGGAAGAAAACAAGCGGAACTTTCCTATCAAACTAAAGGTCTCAATGAATTTAATCCCGGTAAGTCTTGACTCCTAAACTCACTTGATTACTTTACTTCATTGACTAAGTACTTATCTACATGTTTTTTGTATGATAATAAATGCTAGCCGGGTGGTGGAGTAATTATGGTGGCAATGCACCAAACTTGAAGAAGATGGCAATTAGAATCCTCTCCTTGACCACAAGTTCATCGGGTTGTGAGAGGAATTGGAGTACTTTTGAAGGGGTATGCCACTTTTATTTTATTTTTTAACATGTTTTTGATATTTTTCATCTAACTAATTAGAATTTCTATATAAATATTGTAGGTGCATACAAAAAAGAGAAATAGACTTGATTCAGAAAGATTGAACAAGTTGGTGTATGTCCAATTCAACTCCAAAATTCACAATAAGAAGAAAAGAGTAAATGATGATAAAGATGTTCTTCAAGTGGATGATTGTACTCATGCTCAACATTGGTTGGTTGATGGGATGGATGATGAGAGTGATGTTGATCCCGTCACCGGAGCTACATTGGAGGTACTTGACCAAGCGGTGGGAGCAAATGAACTACTTGAACCTAGGAGGAGCTCTAGGATCACGAGAGAACTTGATGAGGAAGAGTTTATCTCGGAGGCCGAAGAAGATGATGAAGATGATGACTTTGAGTCCGATGAAGAAAGAGATGTGCCATTAGTGGATGAGCACGATGATATCTTTGATAATTGAGCACTTTAATCTATCTCCTTTTCTTTTTGTAAAATTTTGATTATGTACAAGACTTTGGAGTTTGGGTACTTAAGTTAATATTTTGATGTCATATGATATATATTGCATAATTATATTTTTTTATTGCATATATATATATATATATTTTTTTTTTTGCATATATATATATATATATATATATATATATATATATATATATATATATATATATATAAAATGCAAAACCGACTAATCCGACTAGTCCCCGACTAGTCTCCGACTAGTCCGATTAATCCCTAGTCTCCGCCAACCGACTAGCGGACTAGCGATTTTTACAACCTTGGGCACCCAAAGAACTTGGTTGGTCTAGTCGAACGTGTGCACAGCACGTTCCCTCGATGCAAGGCTTGACGCAGCCCTTTCTCGTCATGTCGTTGCACGAACAAGTTAGACAAGAGTTTTGCTAGGTTATCGAAGTCATAGCAAGTACTGTCCCCTGTTGTCTGTGGTTGTCAAGTCACAGTCCCACGATCTCAAGGCTCGTTATATAAAGTATGTGATTTGAGCGATAGTGTCGCCTAGAGAACAAGTCAGTCTAAGGCATGAGCCACGGTTGGTTCAGGAAAAAGCATGCCAAAGACAAAGGAACACGTTATGTTCAAGTTAAGATGGAAGGCTACTTAGTAGTCGTTCCCTGGATTTCAAAGGATAGAAGTTCACGAGATCGGTACCGCTACTTGGGAGTCTCGATAAGGAAGTTCACGAGATCGGTCCCGCTACTTGGGAGCCTCGATAAGGAAGATCACGAGATCGGTCCCGCTACTTGGGAGTCTCGATAAGGAAGTTCACGAGATCGGTCCCGCTACTTGGGAGTCTCGATAAGGAAGTCCACGCGACTGGTTGTCGCCGAGATCGGTCCCGCTACTTGGGAGTCTCGATAGAAAGTTGGAAGGCATGGTCATGATTAAGGAAGGACTTGGTAGATCGAGTTGAGTCTTGCATGGTAATTGGACAACTTGTCGACAAGGTGTAGTCTTCTCGAATGATCGCCGGGGTACCGGGATCATGTCGGCCCGGGGGAAGCGTGTTGGCTCAACAGATGCTGGATAACCGCATGGAAGATTCGGCGCCTCCGGGGCTAGCTACCCGCGTTGAGGGATGGTCCAATTTTCCGAGCTAGTCCGAGATAGCTTGACATTGCTAGTGACCATTTCATATAAATGAGTCGGCAGAATAGCGGCAAACTGCGTATATGCCTTTGGATTGAGTCAAGAACTTGAATGCATGTTCGGTCGGTAACATAAAGTTTGGACCTAAGATTTGGTTGTAACGTATACACCATGCTTGGCACGAGGCACGACGTCGGGATGTTCGTGTCATCGACACTAAGTTCACAAGTCTTGTCTAAGTCGGTTGATGAGTCAAACAAGAAGGCCAAGAGGCGGTAGCACGGACATGTCATGATAAGTTGCGAGGCACGGCCTCAATCTTGAAGCACAGATAAGCCTAGGCAAGGTCTAGTGGCACGACCTGCATGAGTCGTCACCTTGACGTCGTCGGTACGAGAATGGCTTAGCGGTACACGGGACAAGTAAAAGTCATGGCACGGCCCTGCCGTCGCTTAGCCTGTAATCGGCCGTTATGGACTTGCCTTGCGTAAGCGCAATCTAGGCTCACGCGGCATCACGCCTTAGCGAGGACGATCGCTCCTACGGGAGCGGGATGTGACATCTATGATCCAAGTTAAGCTATGCTTACATTTGTTATTTGTTATTTGAGTTAAATAGCATAATTTACTAGAGAATTACAAGACAACTTTGTTTATGTTTTAAGAAGACTTAGTTATTAAACATTTCTTTGGCATTCCTTACAACACCTATACATATACTTTATTCTCTACTTCTAGATGATTACTAGTTCTATTGTTGTGAGTTAGAAAACATAATGTTGCTTTATATTGTAGCTTTTATTTGGGGGCATATTCATTCTTGTGTCGGTAATACGCAGTTGGCAAGACCTATATATATTAATGAATATGTGATGATTCAAAGTGGAACCATCCTCGACCGACGGGGATCATCCGCTCCTCCTGAGTTTTCGAGTTCCTTATATATAGTCTTCGACTATAAAATTGAGGCTAAATTGCAACTTGGTACCCTTAACTATTTAAGTTTTTCAACTTTATATCATATACTTGTTTACTCGACAACTTGATACCATCAACTATTGAATATTTAAAACTTAATATCCAAGCAAAAAAAGAAGGACAAAACTACCCTCTTTCCCCACCCAACATCCTCCACCCCTGCCCGGGGGGAGGGGTGCGGGGGGTTGGATGAGGGGGGAGGTGGGGGGGGGGGGCAGGGGGGCAGTCGGGTGTGGTGGGGGGAGAGGGGGATAAACAGGGATAGTTTCGTCTTTTTTAGGGTATCAAGTTGATGCATATCATAGTTTAGGGTATTAGGTTGAAAAACTAGAATAGTTGAGGGTATCAAGTTAAAATTAAGCCTAAAATTTATCTTATAGTTACTAGAAAAACATGCAGGACTTGTTAAGAAGTAGTTTGTAATTTCCAAAGAAGATAGGAATGTCTTTTAGTATTATCTTGAGAACCTAAAGATTATGTCTTGAACACTCTTTACTTATTATGTGTTCTCTAGTCACTTTGGTCCAAGGGATGAACCAGAATTCAAAGAGTTATTTGTAGGCAGTGGCGGTGCTTGACTAATTTTTTTGGACGGACAACTTATATTTTTATAGGTGCAAATTGCATTTTTGGAGGGGCCATATTGCATTATTGTTGAAGGTGTTAATATCTAAAATTTAAATTTTTGATAAGAAAATAAAAAAATTGGGGGGCCATGGCTCCCCTTGGTCTTCATTAAGCTCCACCACTGTTTGTTGGAGCCTCATCAAGTCTCTTGGATGTCTTTGATTAAGATATTAGGAGTATGCAATCTAAAAGTGGAGATGAAATTACCTAACTGTCCCTCTTAATTTTAATGACCATTTTAATTAGTAAATCTTGAACTATGGCATATTTGGAAAAAAAAAAAAATTCACGGTGAAGCCCAACTTTTTCTATTATATAGTAGTATAGATTTCTATATGTATTCAATAAGTAGCTGGCTCAAGTGATTAAGTATGTGCTTTATATTGGAGGTGTTGTTGTTCAAAATTTGTTAGGCACATTGTTATCACATATATTTTTTTTTTTGATTTTATATACTAATATATATTGCTCCCTTGAGTTAAGTGTTTTTTAGCTGGCTCCCTGTAAATAGTTTACTGTATTTTTTTGCTTCCCCTTCAAATATTTTCTGGATGGATATTGCCTACATAACAGTCTCTTAAGTCTTACCTGAGACACTAGAGTGCTTAACTCTTCATATCATATAACATCTTAACTCTGATCAACAATAATATCGAAGCTTGCATCCCAAAGTTTTGGGATCAATTAGGTTAACCATCTTCTACAATTCAGCCTTAGTTAATAACTTTTGCATTGCCATGTTCATTAGCTGCCTTCATCAACCTATGGATGAGACCTTGAAAACTTGTATTTTCCATCTTGAACCAGTTTGTCTTTTGTCCTATTTTGTGTTAGGCTGGTAGTAGATTTGTATTGAATATCTCGTGTGAGTAATCAACAGTCAGGTTGATATGTATAGGGAAAAAAGAGAGAAGGGTTCTTCTCAACTTTTGGTGTGTGTACTGTAAATTGTCACAAGATAATTTATGGTTCTATTATAATGGGATTTGACATTTCTAAGTGAATCTTAGAACTTCCATTTACCATTGAAATGGTCCTACCACCTTCCTCGTATCCAAAAGTTTTAGGATAATTCTTAGATTTCAATCCTCCACAGTGCAGTCATTAAATTTTGACTCTTTTTTTTTTATTCTTGGCTACTAATGGGTAATAAATAGAAGTACCACAGAAGTCACACCTGTTAAAGTGTCTAGCTGCTTCGTGCTGCATCTTTTGGCTAGTAGTCAAGAGTGTTGCAAATTTAGTTAGTTTTCTCCACATACACTGCCCTGCACTTTCGAAGATGAGCCTCTCTTCACTGAAATACCAAAGCTCCCTTGTACGACGTCCATCTTGTTCAACTCTGTGAATAAGTGCCCTCTTTAACCTTCTCTCCCTCTGGTCCAAATTTACTATTTGATCACGTAGAGCAAAGAACATTTGACACGACAATGAAAATTTTGTGAAGCTATCACCATTTGCACCTGAGGCGGCCTAGTTAACATGTTGGCCATCTTCTTGGTCACCAAGATATAAGACATCTAACTTTGTTAATGATATACATTTATTAAAAACCTTAAATATGATAATAGTATTGCAAGAAAGGACATACCAGCTCATCGTTGCACCTTTACCTAGAGTTTTGTTTCTTGCTCATAAATTTCTAGACTATACTGCCTCAAAAGTTTGAGGTCATGATACAGTTGGCATTCTTCTATGTCAGGATGATCAAATTGATCTTGATTTCAGTTCTGTCTGAAGGTTGTTGCTATACCTTTCCCTTTTTCTAAATTCTGTCTGTTTGGTATTGTAAGATGAATTTGCAGTACGAGAGAACAAATTTCTGCAATGGATAGGAGTTTTGATTGATAAAACTGGGTAGTCCGGGCTTGCTTATGACTGGTTGTACCAAAGTAAAGTGGCCGGTTATGGAAGAAATGGGGAAAAGTTGTGATTAATAAGACCCTTTAGTCAAAGCCAAAAGGTGCTTGATTGTATTATTCCCATTGCCTGCATGCAGAGTTCAAGGTCAAGGATCATGAAGATCATATAACCAGTAAGATCTTCATATCTATTTATGTTGAGCCACGACTGTTCTATGCTTGTGTGCATGATGTGAACTTATTATTGAGATAAAGCAAATCCCTGCTCAAGATGCCATGCTGACAATGGGTGCATGAAATTACACTGGTCATAATTTGAAGTAGCTGGTATAGACTTGAAGAATCCAAACCTAGACATTCTGTGACTTGGAAACTTTGATTTCCAAAGGGAAGTGAAAAAGGCTGGTGCTATGTGAGCCGAATTGAATTTATGAGACAGACACTTTCTATTTGAGTAAGAACTAAGAAGTTGCTGCTTCCTTGTCTAAGAATCATTTGGTTTGGTCTGTTTAAATCAGTGAAAGCTAATTCTTGCAGTCACTGAACCTATTTCTTTTTGCTTGTAAGGTACATTATTAGAAGATAATAGCTTTTCTACTCTTACTCAAGATTCGCAGTATTGGTATCAGAATCGGTTTGAGAATCTTCTTTGGTTTTGGCAGTTTTGACAATTTCCATGGTTTCTGATCGAAGTATCTGGGTTTTTGTTTCGGAAAGCCAAAAATGATGATAAGAATCGTCATCATCCAAGTCTTCTCCTATCAGGATGAGGTTGGTATGAGCATAAGAAGGCTTCATATAAGATTTGATTGTTTTATGACCGATTGTCAAGCTGACATTGACCCTCTATGTTGGTGTCAAATTCCTTACTAAGGTAGCTATGATCATGAGAGGGTTATGCCATAAAACTTAAATGGTCAGTTGGCAGGTAGGTAAACGTACATTTTGTATTGCAATTTAAGCTCATGCAACCAATGAGCACCCTCTAAGTTCCCCCTAGACTACACATGGACAAGATAAACACCTCGGAGATGAGAGAAGACAGTGGACGGGTCCCTGATCATTTAGTGACGTAGTGAGAGGTCCTTCTAAAGTTTTTTTCCCCAACCACAAGTGGATTGATCATGAATAGGGTTGGATTGTGGTTGAACCAAGGAAGAAGAAGAGAATATTTATTCCTCCACCACTTTCTTTATCGAAATCATATTATATGAAGTGTGGTAGGAGGAGGCACATGGTCAAAGAGTGGTTTAGGCCAGCGAGTTGTGTCCAATGTGGAAAATCGGGACACTTCATGAAGTCATGCCCATTAGTCCTACCTCAAAGATCATCTCCTAGGCCACATGTACAACAAAAGCATATATTCACTAAGATGAACCAGGATATGGTAGATGGATATAGAATCTTCAGAAGATTTGGGGTTATTACAATTGTTGAAGGCTCAGTTACAACACAAAAATTGATGGTAGAGCTTACCAAGATTTGGCCGTCTCATCCAGGGGTTGTGCATGACTGCAAACCCAACACCTTCTTAACCAAGTTTGATTCCTTTGAATTCTTGCATGTAATTGTTGCCAAGTGGATTTTAAAGTACAAGGGTGTGCTTTTCAAGTACACCAATGGAGTTGGGCAGACGACTCTGTAGTGCCCCGTTCCGCTCAGTCAATCGGAGGAATCGAAACGCCGACGACGTTGGACTTAGCCTTGAAACGGCTACTTGAAGACATTGCTCGGTCGAGGCGACCGCACGCTCAGGTGGGGTAGTTTCGGTGAACTTGCCTCATCTTAGCCTTCACATAATAAATCGCATGTTTTCAACTTGCACAAGTATGCTTGATAATAAAAGAGGCGAATCCACATAGCTAAAGGGAATAATCCCGATGGGTCGAATTGAGTTAGAATATAGAAAGGTCCAACGGGCGTCTTAGAGTTGGTGCACGGCGTGCTTTGAAAATAACACTCGGTCCTTCGTCCCGTGGCTTGGGAGAAGGAAAGTTGGTCTTCGACACAAAAATTGTGAATTAGCCTAAGTCATAGGCGTTGCCCGCGTAAATGCTCGATAAAGCATGCACGCCTCCATAACGCAAGGCTTGGCATAGCCTTTGCTCGTCCCTCGGGTTAAGTTGTAGGCTTGAGTAAGTTAGGCAAAGTTATGCCGGTCGACCTAAGTCATTTCAAGTGCTGTCCCGCTCATTATGTGGTTGTCAAGTTAAGTAGCCCCACGATCTCAAGGCCCGTCGACTTGGGCAGGAGTGTTGCGTAGAACACGGTTGGCTTAAGGCCCAATGCACGGACTTAGTGTCTAAGGCACGAGCTACAGTTGTTTTCAAGTCGAGTTTAGAAAAAGGGCTATCAAATGGGCATTTCTAAGTTGAGTAAAAAAAAGGATATTGCATCAAGGGAGAAGGCTCGCGACCGTGGGTCGTCGAGGTATCTCAATGAGTATCAAGGGAGAAGGCTCGCGACCATGGGTCGTCGAGGGATCTCAATGATAGAAGTCTTGAACATGGTTTGAAAGAAAGAGTAACCCTGAAAGAATGATGACTGTGTGAGACGTCAGTTTGAGTCGAGTCTTGCATGGTCATGGACAACTTGTCGACAAGGGCGATGTTTCCTCGAGCGGCAACCCTGGGCCATGGGACCGACGGCCTAGGAGGAAACAGGGTATAGTGGTGCATAAGGTTTGAGCACAGGGTTAAAGAGGGGGCTTACAACGGATGCTAGCTATTTGCGTTGGAAGGTCCCCGATTTAACAAAAAGCTATACGTCTCAGGATAACTTGTGATGCTAGTGGCCAAGTTCATATAGATGTCGGCAAAATAGCGGCTATCCGCGTGTATGCCTTTGGAATGAGTCGAGTTGAAGGTGTGTACAGTTAAAACACAAAGTTTGGGCCTAAGATTTGGCTTCAACATAGGCGTCGTGCTTCGGCACGAGATGTGGCGTCGAGTCTCAAGTGTTGACATGTGAGTTGCAAGAGTTGGATTCGAGTTGTTCGGGTTTAAGTCAGGAATCGCTGCAAGGCAAGTTGGTCAAGTGACACTAAGTTCACAAGTCTTGATTTGGTCAGTTGGTGATCAAAGTAGCACGGGCCGCGAGGCGGCGATATGGTTGAGTCGCACATAGTTGCGAGGCACGGCACAAAGGATTTGTAGCACGGTCGTAAGAAAATTGGGTACCACCGCGTAGTTGCGTCTCTGATTTGGGCCGTAAGGCAAACACGACTTGATAGGTTAACATTGTCGTGGCAAGCATGAGATGGTCGAAAGACACAAAATAGGCAAGGCGTCGGTCATAAAACTGATCCTAAGGCAAGACTAGAAAGACAATCGTAAAGGGACTTGTATTGCACAAAGTAAATCAAACGTGTTGGGTTTGTATGGGTGGGCGAGGAGCTCATTCCACCAGTACAGTTGAGTACTGACACCCACATAGTTTTTCATGTGCAGGCACAGGTAGAAGCTCGTGGCGCGGAGCTCGCTTGGATGCGTCGAGACACGGAGTTCCTTAGCGATTCGAAGCATGCGGCTGCATGGAGTAAAGACTTATACAAGACATAATATATGGACGTCGCCTTCCGAAGCTTCCACTGGCTCAAGCAAATGTACTTTGAGAGATGAGAGAGAGCTGAGTGATTATAATGTGAGATGAGTGGATTTGAGTGATTGTAATCTTGGCCTTGCGCCCTATTGTAACCGTTGTTTTCAATGTCAATAAAGAGCTTCTTTGAATAACTTGTGTTTTGTTCTAAATTTTCGCTGCATGTTCAATGTCTCTGCATGGGACTTCTGTGCGACGACCCCGTCGCAGCCGCTGAAATCGGCCGTTATGGAACCCGCCTTGCACGAGCGCAATCTAGGCTCGTGCGGCATCACGCCTTGGCGAGGACGATCGCTCCTACAGGAGCAGGGCGTGACCTAATGGTATCAGAGCACGGCTTTACGTCCTTGGACTATCGATTGAATTCTTTAACTCGTTTCCGCAAACTCTGTTGGTTCCGCAAGTCGATATCGTTGGTGCGCTCTCTCTCAATTGTCCCACGGGATGTCCATACAATTAACTATTTTGCAAAACATAGGAGAACATTTTTTGAGATGGTTTGCGTAAGCACGGTTGGTTAAGTCGGGCTGGACATATACACCAAAGTTGCGTCGACCTTAGAAAAGTCGAGTGCGGGAATTGAATAGCGTCGAACAAGAATGAGTTGAACTCGGCTGAGTAAATTGAGATGACTATCGATAGGGGTGCTATCGAACGACGATGTTATCGTCGGTGCGATATAAGATGAGCGTGCTTGAAATTTGAGGAATGGTTCAAACGAAAAAATTTGAAGAAGTCAATTTTGATTCAAATGATAAGTTGAGGATTTGTTGAATGACTTCATTCCTGAGTGGTGTATGCGATAGTCTCAGGAATATCGATCGATCGATTGAGGATGCGGGGTGTCGGTGAGTCTATCAGCAAGCGTCGCGTGTATGCAAAGCCATAGATTGAGCGTCGTTGAACAAGTTGTAGCCTTGAAGTTTGACGTGTTGATTCGAACATATTAGAAATGACGCGCACGGAACGTGCACGGGATTGAGGATTGTGCGGAGATGAAACATGAAAACGATTGAGTAGGTGAAATTTAATCGAGTAAAAAGTTAGAATGTACGAACGGATGACTTGATCGAGGAAATTGATACGGATCGTATGCAAAAAGTTAGCACGATCGGAAAATAGCGTGTATGAAAAGTTTGATGTTGAAGTTACGCAGTGGCTTTAAGGATTGGATTGAATGTTGCTCGATGATTTGAGTTAGCAAAGAACGATACGAATTGAGGAAATACGTTGGTCGATGGCTTAAGATGGACGGATGAACGATACGTGAGTTTGGTTTGAGGAAATTGATGTTGTGAATGAATCGAGGGATAATGATCGAACTTGAATTTGAATGTCGAGGAAATTATCCAGTCGGACGATAGCATCATTCACACGATTCGAAATTAGTTGCAAAAGAAGATCGTCAAGTTACGCATATCGTCGATGATATTGAGGCGTATCAAAGATCGATATGCGATAACTCGGGGGTACTCTGACTCGGCGAAGAACGATCGTGCAAGTGTTATTGTTCGGTTGGATGCTATACTTAGGATTTTGATTGAGATGAATGCAGGATGAAAATGATTGTGTCTTGATGGTTATGCGGATAACCATAGCGTCGACTTTCTTGTCTTGCGCGAGCGCAACTCCAGCCTCGCGCATGCGTTGCGTCGGATTTGGGGACGATCGTTCCGCGTGACCGCTGACATGGTGATTCATGTCGCGGGAGTGATCGAACTCGGAAAATCAGGATGCGGCAACTTTGATCGTCTCGACCTGTCGATTTGATGCGAAGGAAAATGTGAAGATGTTAGGACTTGCGATTGATGAATGAAATAAACTTGAGGATTGAGTAGGTCCAATCCGCGCATCGAAAATGAATTAGTCTAGACACAAAACAAGAGTTACGTCCCGATGAGGATGACTTTCCTGCGGGAGCGTGCATGGTGATTCATGCCCACGTGGATAATCTGACTCGCGTGAGATCGGGGCGCAACATATCGTTAAGCTAGACGACCTTATGATCGATTACGTGAATTGGAATAGATGACTTAGGAAATGTGGAATGTGAAATTTCGGTTAACGACTAAATTGTGTCATAGCGTGCTTGAATTGAGAAGGATTGATAGGCGAACTGTATCGAACGTGTTTGAAGGGATAGACTATACAAGATGACTTATTGAATGAACGATTTTGATACGTCGTGAAATTGGTTGAACGTGAGTTGTCGTAGGATGGCTTTGCTGAATGACTCAGACCCCGTGCGACAAACGTTGGGATGTGTGTAGGAAATCGATGCTCGATGTTTAGAAATCGGAGTGATGCGAGCTTGGGTAGAAAACCCCGTGCTATCAACTTGGTTTGACCTTAGGATGGGGTCAGTGTTGATATTATTGTTTGGGAACTATGATTCCAATACAGACGGAAAGACATAGCCTAGCGGTTAGGCAGACGTCCGAGTGCGAAGTGGTAGGATTTGTGAAGGCACCACTCACGAGTATCGGCTGACATGCATGTATATCAGAGACGCTTGAATATATGCACGATCCGACTCGAGTGGTGATGGCGGGATTCGCTATCACGAGGCTTGGTTGAAATACATGTATTTTGGGGACGCCTAAGATATGTGCACGATCCATACTAAGTGATACGTTGAATTCAAGTGAGATTGAGGAACGAGAAAGTATCAAGTATTTTGAGATTGTAAGTTTTGAAGAAAAGATTGTGGGTAGCACGAGGATTTGATGGAACGCATAGGAGAAGTGTGCGCGAGAGTCGTTGGACGTTTGAGTGGTAAGTCAAGGAGTAAGTACTCAGTTAGTTTCGAGGATGAAACTTTTTCTGAGTGGTGTATGATGTAGTGTCCCGTCCCGCTCAGTAAATCGGAAGAATCGAAACGCCGACGGCGTTGGACTTAGCCTTGAAACGGCTACTTGAAGACATTGCTCGGTCGAGGCGACCGCACGCTCAGGTGGGGTAGTTTCGGTGAACTTGCCTCATCTTAGCCTTCACATAATAAATCGCATGTTTTCAACTTGCACAAGTAGGCTTGATAATAAAAGAGACGAATCCACATAGCTAAAGGGAATAATCCCGATCGGTCGAATTGAGTTAGAATATGGAAAGGTCCAACGGGCGTCTTAGAGTTGGTGCACGGCGTGCTTTGAAAATAACACTCGGTCCTTCGTCCCGTGGCTTGGGAGAAGAAAAGTTGGTCTTCGACACAAAAATTGTAAATTAGCCTAAGTCATAGGCGTTGCCCGCGTAAATGCTCGATAAAGCATGTACGCCTCCATAACGCAAGACTTGGCATAGCCTTTGCTCGTCCCTCGGGTTAAGTTGTAGGCTTGAGTAAGTTAGGCAAAGTTGTGCCGGTCGACCTAAGTCATTCCAAGTGCTGTCCCGCTCATTCTGCGGTTGTCAAGTTAAGTAGCCCCACGATCTCAAGGCCCTCGACTTGGGCAGGAGTGTTGCGTAGAACACGGTTGGCTTAAGGCCCAATGCACGGACTTAGTGTTTAAGGCACGAGCTACAGTCGTTTTCAAGTTGAGTTTAGAAAAAGGGCTATCAAATGGGCATTTCTAAGTTGAGTAAAAAAAAGGATATTGCATCAAGGGAGAAGGCTCGCGACCGTGGATCGTCGAGGTATCTCAATGAGTATCAAGGGAGAAGGCTCGCGACCGTGGGTCGTCGAGGGATCTCAATGATAGAAGTCTTGAACATGGTTTTGAAAGAAAGAGTAACCCTGAAAGAATGATGACTGTGTGAGACGTCAGTTTGAGTCGAGTCTTGCATGGTCATGGACAACTTGTCGACAAGGACGATGTTTTCTCGAGCGGCAATCCTGGGCCATGGGACCGACTCGGCCTAGGAGGAAACAGGGTATATTGGTGCATAAGGTTTGAGCACAGGGTTAAAGCGGGGGCTTACAACGGATGCTAGCTATTTGCGTTGGAAGGTCCCCGATTTAACAAAAAGCTATACGTCTCAGGATAACTTGTGATGCTAGTGGCCAAGTTCATATAGATGTCGGCAAAATAGCGGCTATCCGCGTGTATGCCTTTGGAATGAGTCGAGTTGAAGGTGTGTACAGTTAAAACACAAAGTTTGGGCCTAAGATTTGGCTTCAACATAGGCGTCGTGCTTCGGCACGAGATGTGGCGTCGAGTCTCAAGTGTTGACATGTGAGTTGCAAGAGTTGGATTCAAGTTGTTCGGGTTTAAGTCAGGAATCGCCGCAAGGCAAGTTGGTCAAGTGACACTAAGTTCACAAGTCTTGATTTGGTCAGTTGGTGATCAAAGTAGTACGGGCCGCGAGACGGCGATATGGTTGAGTCGCACATAGTTGCGAGGCACGACACAAAGGATTTGTAGCACGGTCGTAAGGAAATTGGGTACCACCGCGTAGTTGCCTCTGATTTGGGCCATAAGGCAAACACGACTTGATAGGTTAACGTTGTCGTGGCAAGCACGAGATGGTCGAAAGACACAAAATAGGCAAGGCGTCGGTCATAAAACTGATCCTAAGGTAAGACTAGAAAGACAATCGTAAATGGACTTGTATTGCACAAAGTAAATCAAACGTGTTGGATTTGTATGGGTGGGCGAGGAGCTCATTCCACCAGTACAGTTGAGTACTGACATCCACATAGTTTTCATGTGCAGGCACATGTAGAAGCTCGTGGCACGGAGCTCGCTTGGATGCGTCGAGACACGGAGTTCTTTGGCGATTCGAAGCATGCGGCCGCATGGAGTAAAGATTTATACGGGATATAATGTATGGACGTCGCCTTCCGAAGCTTCCACTGGCTCAAGCAAATATACTTTGAGAGATGAGAGAGAGCTGAGTGATTGTAATGTGAGATGAGTGGATTTGAGTGATTGTAATCTTGGCCTTGCGCCCCATTGTAACCGTTGTTTTCAATGTCAATAAAGAGCTTCTTTGAATAACTTGTGTTTTGTTCTAAATTTTCGCTGCATGTTCAATGTCTCTGCATGGGACTTCTGTGCGACGACCCCGTCGCAGCCACTGAAATCGGCCGTTATGGAACCCGCCTTGCATGAGCGTAATTTAGGCTCGTGCGGCATCACGCCTTAGCGAGGACGATCGCTCCTACGGGAGCGGGACGTGACAGACTCTATGGTTAGAAATTGCGAGAAGAAGATATGGATAAGATTGAAGGGTTTACCTCCGTTCTGTTCTTCATTCAAAGCTATGGAATCAGCTGTAAAAGGTTTAGAAGATTTAGTGATCCTGGAACAAAATTATGAAAGACCATCATATAAAGACTTTATTGTTCAGATCTCCATCAGAGATCAACTAATTCCTGAAGTTCATAAGATGATTATCGACGATAGAGTTCATTATGTTGATGTGATCCTTCTTAGAGATGATTATAAACCATCAATACCGATTGTTAAGTGAGAGGAGCTGACCTCCATTGCTGCCAAGCATGGAAAGTCAATTTTTTCCAAATCTCTGTCTAATCTTCTAAGGGAGGGCGGTAAAAAGCTAATGGAGCACCAATTTGTCACTGGAGGCCGAAACCTATCCAAAAGGAAGCAAACATAGTCCATCCAAAACCATCATACAAGGGATGATCTGTCGGAGCAAGAATAGAGAAATTATTTGAATGATCGGGCTTTGTTGCATCCAAAAGAACAACATTAGAGCTCACCAGAGTCATGATGTTATATTTACCCTAAAGTATAACATGATGACTCTCCAACCCCTTTGCTCTAACACAAGATATCATGGTTCTCCAACCCCTTTGCACTATCTCATATATCCAGTGAACCCCAACTATGATTTTCACTTTACGGTTAGGGAGTTGGCAACTCTTAAGGACATAGCCTTACAATAAAATCCTGTCAATATTACCCTGAAGTATTTTCTTGCGTTGATGATTAATTAATGTTAGGGGACGGACAAACTAAACCTGTTCAAGATCTTATTTCGAGAGAGGGCCCCAGTGTCGAGACCTGACTTCTATTGAGACAATGATAATGATCTAAATGTTGCAGCATTTGTTGCAGTAAATGCATTTACATCCAACCAAACAGCCCCTAAAGATAAGTACAAAATTAAAATGATGGAATTACATGATATGCGACGAACAAGTATCTTTAGGTTGAATACCTGTTACAAAATTGAATGAGAATATGATGAGTAAAATTGGACCAAATTATTCTGAGAAGGCCTAGAATTAATTCCGAGTCGACAAAAAGTATAAAAGTCGAAAGAAACAATTGTCAGTCACAAATTCCTGAGGTCTCCCTCAACCTCTTAGCAATCTTCAATCTTGAAAAATGCCAGAAACAAAATGGTGTTACGATGAAACTTAATATATAATATGCAGATTGACCAGAAATGTTAATTGCATGGGTTTAGTGTGCCCATGTTTTTTCTTATAGTATGAGGAATTTTTTTTGTCTGGATTTAGTAAGTTAGGCAAAGTGATGAGCAGTAGAGCCAGACATTCACACTGTCAACAGTGCTTGTGAGGAACCTCAATTCCACTAAATCATCACTATCAGATTATTTGCATATTGTTTTTGAATTAACGCGAAGTCGTAGACAATTTTACTCATTGTCGTCTTGTTTTGTCTTTTTTCCTCTTCTGATTGATATTTCTGGCCAAAATATAGAACAACGACCATCATAGTGTCAACTTTAGGGCATGGTAGAGATACATACTGTAGTAGTTGAAGAACACAGACGAACCAGGTTTCTCAAGAAGCTTAAAACAACACTTACTAAGTGTTGGAATATCCTATTGGTATTTTCGGTATGTTGGAATATGTGTTGGAATATCCTATTAGTATATTTGGTATGTTGGAATATGCCATAGGATATTCCTATAGAGAGTTAATGTAATGAGAATATGCCATAGGATATTCCTATAGAGAGTTAATGTAATGAGGAGGTTGTAAGGCTATAAATAGCTAAGAGATTATCAATAAAAATAACAACTATTTTCTACAACTATTTTCTACATGGTATCAGAGCCACCTTTTCACAAATCCTAACCTTTCCCCTCTTCTCTCTCTTCCTCTGCCACCAAACCCTAACCCGCGCACAGCAGCCCCCCCTTCCCGTGCCTGCTGCTGCTACTGTGGTTGTTGTCCGCTGTGGTACGCGCGCCGGCCGCCCCTCCCACGTGCGTGCCGTCCCCTCCTACCACACGTAACGACACCGTTGTTGTCGTTGTTCGGATCATTCCGAAAGAGGATACCGATGTCTAGATCTGATAAAAATAGACATGTTCGGATCTAGGAGCGGATGATGAGCGTGAGTCGTGGAGCGGACGTGACGTGATCGGAGAGAAGAAGCATCGATGGAGGAGATCATCAAGAAGCTGGATCCTGCAGAGGTTGCGACGTTGATGAAGTTGATGAAGATGTCGGCTGGTGAGAGCACGACACGAACGTCGTCGAAGTTGGAGCTTCCCTCCATTGATCTGAAGCTTGATGGACCGACTACCTACCTGAGTTGGCCGCGACGGGGAAGGAGAACCCCGCAGAGAAGACATAGCCGAATGAGGGCTCGACAGGACGAAAAGCACCGTCAGGACCTAAGGGAGAGCTCCGGCAGTGCTACAACTGCGGAGAGGTGGATCATCTAAGGTATGCTTGCACCAAACCACCCAAGGGAGATTCAGGCGGTAGACGTGGACAGTTTGGAGGATGTGACCATGGTTGTAGGGGTCGACGGGGCGGTCGAGGAGGTTGTTGGGCGAACCTGCGAGTAGCAGAAGGCGAGGAGACAGCTGATGGTGCCTATACTGAGGAGGATCAGGCACTGCAGGACATGTTGGAAGTACTCAGGAGGAGGCAGAGAGCGTCGAGCGATGGAGACCGGAGGAGTAGGACCGGGGAGGCGTCCACCTCATTCTTCGCCAGAGGCAACGCTGTCATGTATGCCATCCGTCGGCGGAAGGCACGGACGACTCGCTCGCCCTTGCATCTATGTCTTCCCTCAGATCGTCGGATTGGATTATGGATTCAGGTGCGTCTCGACACGTGACAGGGAATGCTAGTGAGTTTTCTTCCTACACTCACCTAGCATCGGCGAACAACATTCAAACAGCTGATGGTACTTTTTAGCCAGTGGTCGGTAAGGGTACTGTCGATTGTACAGATTCAGTAAAATTATCCAATATTTTGCATGCTCCTTCTTTTCCAGTCAGTCTTTTGTTCATTAGTTCTATAATCCTCCAATTAAAATGCACTGTCTGCTTTGATATTTCTAAGGTGATATTCCAGAAGAAGGAGACGTGACGAAGACTTGGGACTGACACTTGGCATAATGGACTGTGGTACCTGGATCGAGAAGGGCTGGATTCAGCATTAGTATCTATGACGGAAAAGGCAGGGATGGAAGGACTGAAGAAGATGAGTGCGAAAGATACATTGCGACTCCACCACAGGAGGTTGGGACACTCTTCATTTGGTATTTTAAGCAAATTATATCCTGTAATTTATGAAGAAGTTAATAAAGAGAAACTAGTTTGTGATGCTTGTGAGTTAGGCAAACTTACTGGGAGTTCATATGTGAGTAGCGGTCATAGGAGCTCGTCTGTTTTTGATGTGGTACACTCTGATGTCTGGGGGCCTTGTACTTCTCCTATGAATGGTTACAAATATTTTGTTACCTTCATAGATTGTTTTTCTTATACTACTTGGCTGTATTTGATGAAAGATAAGAGTGAGATCCCCTCCTATTTTTGGGACTTTCACAAACATGTCCAGACTCTGTATAAGGCAGTGGTGAAGGTACTGAGGTCTGACAATGGAACGGAGTACACCAACAAAACATTTGCGGAATACTTGTCCGCCCAAGGGATACGGCATCAGACCACTTGTGCATATACACCAGTACAGAATGGAGTAGCGAAAAGGAAGAACAAACAATTCCTGGAAGTGGCGAGAAGTATGATGATAGACATGAATGTCCCACAGTCTGTGGGAATATGCAGTGTTGACAGCAGCTTAACTGATCAACAAGATGCCTTCGAAGGTGTTGGGATGGAGGTCTCCATGCGAGATGCTGCAGGGAAATAATAGTGGGATGCTCCCACTAAAGGTGTTTGGCTGCGTATACTTCGTGAAGGACAACAGACCATCAGTAGGGAAGTTTGATCCTCGAGCAATCAAGTGTATCTTTGTGGGCTACTTGGGAACTCAGAAGGGCTACGTATGCTGGAGCCCAGTGGAAAAGTGGAAATTTGTAAGTATGAATGTTCACTTCAGGGAACATGAGCCATACTACAGTCAGGAGGGAAACCCAAATATCTCACCTGATACTGCAAGTACGAGGCGAGTGGGGGAGTTGTTGGGAAGTATTTCGACTGATCTCAAAGTATGGCTTGGAGGAACAAATAAGGTACATGATGGTGAAAAGGGACGGGGAGGAAATAAGAGGTATTAGGCCCATAGCTCAGGGGGAGATACTTACCTACAACAGGCGAAAGAAACAACTTGCAGGACCAGTTCCTACAGTGCCAGTGCTAAGTCCCTTGTCTGCGTCCGTCTTGACTCCTGAGGCACCTACACCACCACCTTTCCCTTCAGGTGATATCCTTCTCCTCCTCCCCAACCATCATCAGTATAGAGGTCCACTAGCAGCAATACGGAAAAACCTCCTGATAGATATGGTTGGGACCTTGCTAAATTTATCTTATATGATCATATCTCTTCTTCTCATAGAGCTTTTATTGCATCATTGGATAATGTTACTGTACCTAACAATTGGCAGGTAGCCAAGAACGATCCAAAGTGGAAAGCAGCGATGCACGAGGAGTTGGGAGCTCTGGAGAAGAACCGAACTTGGGGGCTGGTGAGACTGCCAGAAGGGAAGAGAGGAGTCAGATGCAAGTGGGTTTTCACTGTGAAGCAGAACTCAGATGGACAGATTGAGCACTACAAAGCTCGACTGGTGGCAAAATGATACAGTCCGACATACGGCATCGACTATGACGAGACCTTTGCACTAGTGACGAAGATGAGTAGTGTCAGGACCTTGATCTCTCTGGCAGCCAATGGAGGATGGAAGCTACACCAACTGGATGTGAAGAATGCATTTCTTCATGGGGATCTAGTGGAGGAGGTGTACATGGAGATACCACCAGGATTCGGCACCAATCAGACAGAAGACAAGGTTTGCAGGCTAAAGAAGTCCCTCTATGGACTGAAACAGTCTCCTCGAGCGTGGTTTGACAGGTTCAGGAGAGCAATGATAGGGATGAGATATCAGCATATCAATGCTGATCATACTGTGTTCTTCAGACGAAGTTGAGGCCATATCACCATGCTTGCGGTGTATGTGAATGATATGATTATCACAGGCGATGATGAGCAGGAGATCGCCCAACTCAAGGGGAAGCTTGGCAAGGAGTTCGAGGTGAAGGATCTTGGCCCTCTTCGATACTTCCTTAGGATTGAGATTGCTCGAGATACAGAGAGAATTGTTCTTTCTCAGAGGAAGTACGCACTGGATCTGCTTACGGAAACAGGGATGATGGGATGCGCAAACCAGCTACGACACCGATAGACCAGAAGTTCAAGCTGGATGCTGAAGCCGGAGAACCAGTTGACCGGGATATATATCAGAGATTGGTGGACAAGTTGATCTACTTGAGCCACACCCGACCTGATATCAGCTTTGCGGTCGGTGTAGTGAGCCGCTACATGCATGACCTCCGAAAGGGTCATATGAACGCAGTATAAGGGAGGCTCCGAGAAGGGACTGATTTTCAGAAGGAATAATCATGTGAGCATCGAGGTTTATTGTGATTATGACTGGGCTAGCTGTGCTGACGACAGGAGATCCACCTCGGGATACTGCATATTTGTAGGAGGCAACTTGATCTCTTGGAGGAGTAAGAAGTAGTCAGTGGTGGCTAGATCAACAGCTGAAGCAGAATATAAAGCTATGGTCTTGGGAGTCACAGAGCTATTGTGGTTGAAGAATATGATGATGGAGTTGAAGCTGGACCAGGGAGCCAAGATGAAGCTATAGTGTGACAACCAATCAGCTATTAGTATTGCCAACAATCCAGTACAGCATGACAGGACCAAGCATATCGAGATTGACAGATTTTTCATCAAAGAAAAGCTGGATAGTGGACTACTAGAGCTGGACTATGTTCCAACCAAAGATCAGGTAGTAGACGGACTGACCAAGGGCTTAGCTCTGTCAGCATGATGAGAGGATGTGTCAAGATGGACTTAGTGAATATCTTTCGTCCATCTTGAGGGGGAGTGTTGGAATATCCTATTGATATTTTTGGTATGTTGGAATATGTGTTGGATTATCCTATTAGTATATTTTGTATGTTGGAATATGCCATAGGATATTCCTATAGAGAATTAATGTAATGAGAATATGCCATAGGATATTCCTATAGAGAGTTAATGTAATGAGGTGGTTATAAGGCTATAAATAGCCAAGAGATTATCAATAAAAATAACAACTATTTTCTACACTAAGTCTACTGACATAATCACAAACTTCAAACGGAAATATAACCCTCAGAGTGGAAACTTAACTGCTGTGTTACTGCTTGAGTGAACATACGAGAAGCGAAACAATTAGTTATCGCCAGAACATGACCGTGATTTATGCTGATCCCAGGGCAAAAGATCTTGTTTTTATAATAATGCCTTGTTTGTATAACACTTCCATTTGAGAAGCATATGTGCTAACTCGATATTCTGATTTGCTGATTGTGGATCTTCCATAACCCTAACTTACATAGGGTCTGGGGAGGATGTCGCTAAGCGCTTGCATCTTGGAGATGTGGGCTTGAGCCACGGAAACATCTTTGTATATTTAAGGTTAGACTGCATATATCTTGACCCTGCTAAAAAACCCTGCATTTAGCGGGAGTCTCGTGGCACTGTGATGTCCTTTTCTACACAAAACTAAGCATATACTTTTGAAAGGAAAGAAAAATGGTCTTTTTTTTTGTTAGGTCACAAGGGTCCAAGTTTCCTCTCTCGACATTATCCAAGGAAGTTCTGTTCATAGCTGTACCAGTTGCAGTTTGTATTCAGACCATCATCAATTCCAACCATACTCAATAAATCAAGAATGTAATTGTTTGTTCATCACAAATCACAAGGAGCCAAACTCTCTCAATGTACTCAGATAGGCCATTTCTCATGTATAGTGTTCCTTGATAATAATAGGAGACTAATTCTTATGACACAAGAATTTTAGAACATTTCCCACTATAATGAACAGTTTGATATAGAAAAGAAAATTTGGCATGTGTACTGTATTAGTGGGCCAATGTAGTCCTCAACATTCTTTTGGCCATTTATGAAAAGGGATTGGAGACAAAGACTTCAATTAATCACAGCTAACTTCACTGTGGATTATAAATAGATGGCCCCTCTATTGCTTTTCCACCATATTTTTGATAGTTCTGTTTGCAGTACATATTATGGCAATCGATCCATTCTACTGTACATGAAGTGTGAATAACATTTGTTAGTTATTGCATTCACTCATTCCCTTGCTCACGACATGTGAGATGTTTTATGAGCCAAGTCTGAACTTCCCTGGTGTTGTCTGAAGGCTATTAATGTTTCTTTCTATATTATACTTTGACCTAACTTTAGCAAGGTTTTGTAAACTTTAGTGTAACATTTATCTAGCACTTTCACCATTAATGAAGTTGACTGCACTTCAGTTTGTCAATGTTAGTAAATCTCTGCTCCTGAACTCCAGCTTTTACTATTGGACTTGTACACAAATAGCTAAACATAGTACATGTATCCCTCGAAAGAAAAACATACATAGTACTGTGTGTTCAGATGGACTAAGTGGTGGCATACGAAACTGCAGGCACAGAGTCTTAAATCGACTAGCCAGAAAGAGTCAAATCCTGTTGCTGGCCTCCGTCGCTCTTTCTTCAAATGTATGGTATTTTCTTTCCCATTTGACGCTTTACTTTTGAAAAGAGATCCCTAAGCTGATAGTGTAGTTAAGTCATTAATTTCTGTCATTTAGAGTTTTCTTGTTAGATTTTGAAGGTTTTAGGAGTTCTACTTTCAATTGGTCTGCTTAATTTTTGAATATAGTTTTTTTTCTTCTTCTAAGATTCGATTCTTCTTGAAGACTTGAAATGATGGAATTTGAAAGTTCCACATGCTATTGATAGGAGTTTTCTTGCATGTTTCTTATGTTGGAGCTGAAACTATCATCTGAATCTTGAATCAGTCGACACAATCCATGAATTTAACTCTACAACTTTTAAGGACGACCAATAGATGTAACAATTATGTTATATTACATATCTGTATTAGTGAAATAGGGTTAGATCTAGTGAGGGGTATTTTTCTTACCATCTCCTCTTGTCAAATCTTTTTACCTTGAAATGATCAAGGAACATTTTGGTGGGCCTGATCCTTAGCTCTCCGTACTCGGTAATGGGGTATATGCATCATTTTGCTTTGTTCAATTTATTTGTCCTCTCACTTGAAGGAGCATGCAACCTAACTTATTTAATAGCCAACTACTTAGAAGGTCAATCTTGATAGTGAGCTAGTTGTAAAGGTCACAAAATGATGAATGGCATGAGATTTAGGGACTATATATCCATCCATTTCACTTTAAATGGTAAGAATACTATAGAAAGCTAGAGATTACATATGTGAATGCTCCAAGCAAAAAAGAAGCCTATGGTCCAATCATTCATATAAGCACCACCGCAAAAGATAAAGAGGGAAATATTAGAGAAAGAGTGCATGAACCTCTCTAGACATTAGAACATGTCCTTATAGTATGCATGTTCCATGTACACAACATCCACTTTAAATGGAAGGAAATTTCCATGGAAAGTTACAATTGATCTTTACAGTGAGTGACCCACATGTCAGTAGTTTGTGAGCCCTATATCACATGGAGTCGATTGATTATTTTCCTTTTTGTTGAATAGCTACTGCTCGATAACTTGCAAATAAAGTTGCAGGAAAAGAATGTAATTTAGTTGCAGGTTTTTAGTTAATGATTGAGAGCTTCAATGTCATATTGGTTTTCCACTCTGAAGATCTGCTGTTAGTTCAATATATATATTAATTACCTCGTCCTTCTACTTATTATAGTTCCGTTTTTCAACTGCGGTTTTTTTGTCAACTTTTTTTTGCAAATAACCAAACATTTGAAAGTGGAAGTATTGTGTTCTGGTTTGGAGACACGGGAGAGTTACAAGGGGAGACATAGGGAATAAGTTTCTTGCAACTGGTGATGGTCGTCGGAGCCAGAAACTTTTTGCAGGCTGGGCACACTTAAAATATCTAAGTGGATGTATTACGTTCAATAAAAAGCTATCAAAATAAAAAGTAACAATTATTTATCCAAAAATGTTCGTGTTATGCAACTTGGTAGTTCATGAAAAGAAGACACTTGTTAAACAATATATTAATAACTGGAAATTGCTGAGAAACCCAATTTCGGGGTGGGCTTTTATGAAATGTCCACCCGCTGGATGAATTTTATGAAATATCCAGAATTATGGAGAAATTTATGAAATGCCCAAAAACTAAAAAAGTTTCATGAAAAATCCACCGCTAAAAAAACTTTCATCGCGTGCCTAGAATTAGAGAAACTTATCCAAAGCGGGTTCCAAATGACCCTTTTACCCTTTAAATTTATTCAAAGCACCTGCGAAACATACTCTTCAAAAAAAAAAAAGATTTCGATTCTTCATCTTCTTCGTTACGCTGCTCACTTTCTAATCTTCCTCTTCTTCGATACGCTGCTCACTTTCGAATCTAGGTTTTCTTCTCCAAAATCTTTCCATGTCAAAACGGAGGTCAAAACATCATTTTTTTACGATTCTGAAATTTCGAAAGTCCGTCTAACGGAGAATTGGTTACTTTAAGGCTCCTCGGAAATACGCTCGTTTTGCAACAAACCGAGCCTCGTTTCGATCTCCCAATCAAAAGTTATGGCTTTCCAAACTTTCAACTCGCCATTCTCCGTGGTAAAATCACGGAGAATGGCCATTTCTAGTGTTAAAACGCAGGAGAATAGTCATTCTCCGTACTAAATGACGGAGAATAGCCATTCTCCGTACTAAATGATAGAGAATGGTCATTATCCGTGTCAAAACCACGGAGAATTGCCATTCTCCGTGGTAAAATCACGGAGAATGGTCATTCTCCGTGATATTAATACGGATAATAATCATTCTCCGTGATCTTTACACGGAGAATGGACATTCTCCGCCATTTTTTACAACGGAGAATGGTCATTCTCCGTCTTTTTCGACACGGAAAATGATCATTCTCCGTGATATTAACACGGAGAATGACCAATCTCGTGTTAACATGGAGGAGAATGGTCATTCTCCGTATTGAAAAAGACGGAGAATGACATTCTCCGTGTTAAAACCACGGAGAATAGCTATTCTCCGTACTAAATGACGGAGAATGACCATTCTTCGTCCCTTTACCACGGAGAATGGTCATTCTCCGTGATATTAACACGGATAATAATCATTCTCCGTGATCTTTACACGGAGAATGGACATTCTCCGTCATTTTTTACAACGGAGAGTGGTCATTCTCCGTCATTTTAGTACGGAGAATGGTCATTCTCCGTGATATTAACACGGAGAATGACCAATCTCGTGTTAACATGGAGGAGAATGGTCATTCTCCGTATTAAAAAAGACGGAGAATGACCATTCTCCGTGTTAAAAACACGGAGAATAGCTATTCTCCGTACTAAAATGACGGAGAATGGCCATTCTCCGTCACTTTACTACGGATAATGGCATTCTCCGTGTTAAAATCCATAGAAAATTGTCATTCTCCGTGGTTTTTAACACGGAGAATGCTATTCTACGTGGTTTTTAAAACAGAGAATAGTCATTCTCCGTCATTTTAGCACGGAGAATAGTCATTCTCCGTGGTTTTAACACGGAGAATATTTTTTTTTAGAAAAATTTTGTCAGGAATAAAGAGTTTCGTTCTTCTTTCAAAACGATGATAATTCTTATGGAAAAGAATAAGAAAATGATGATGATGGTGATGATGATGACGAGCGATGATCTGAGTTCGACTGAAGAAAAGCACACCGAACTACGAACGATCTTTGCGATCTCTGCTGAAGATGAGAGCAATGGAATTCAGATTTCCCGTGAAGAAGAAGAAGACGAAAATCGCAATCCAGATCTGAGTTTTTTGAATTCAAATACATATAGATGACCAATTAGCGCGGAGGGGTAGTTTCGGTATTATAAAAATAGTAGTTTCCAGCGGGTGGCATCTGTCACCCCCGTTTCCCGTATTTCGTAATTATACTCGTAATTGGATTTTGGCATGAATTTTTATTTTTCTCAACTTGCGGAGTTTTGGGGTTTTCTCGTGTTTTGAGTTTTGGTTCGGCTCGGTTTTAGTTGGCAAGGCTTGGTTTTATTTTGTGGAGTAGGATTGGTTTGGTTTGGTTTGGTTCAATATGCTTGGAACACCTTAAGCCTATGATCCTCCCTCATTTCCACCACAACCACCCTCTTTATTATCTCCACCTACCTTTCTCTCTCCTCATAATTCTCTCATTTATTTCTTCATCTTCTTCTTCTTCCTTCCTCCACACAACACCAACACCAATAGGCAAGTGCACATTGCCACCACATGAGAACCACTTTTTATTTGTCCATTAGCTAGATTAGGCCATGGTGATCAACATTAGAACTTGACATTTTGTGATTTGGAGTCTCCATTGTTCTAGATCTAAGTTTCCTCTATTTTCGGTTTTACATGGTTTTGATCTATTTAAGTTGTATTTTTATGGGTTTTGATGTTCCTATGTTGGAGAGAATTGAATTTCACCCAAGATAGAACTTTGCAAAGTTGGTTTTGGACTTGTTTTGATCAAGTTATGGATTTTTGAAGCTTGGGTTCAACCATGGAGTTCTTGCTGATTTGGAGAAGACAGTAAGCAGTGCGCGAGCTTTTTAGCTTGTGCCACTGAGCTGCGCGCGCTCTTTAGCGCAGCGCAGTCTGACCCCATAC
Organism: Iris pallida; assembly: GCA_029216955.1. Classification (NCBI taxonomy): domain Eukaryota; kingdom Viridiplantae; phylum Streptophyta; class Magnoliopsida; order Asparagales; family Iridaceae; genus Iris; species Iris pallida. Next base: position 38,660,839 of record JANAVB010001800.1, read on the forward strand.
GCTGCCTTTTGGGAGCGTATGTCTTGCATACGCTCACTTGGGTGACAAGGAGTCGTATGGAGTCCATACGCTGCCTTTTGGGAGCGTATGTCTTGCATACGCTCACTTGGGTGACAAGGAGTCGTATGGTCCTCATACGCTGCCTTGATGAGGAGTCGTATGGTCCTCATACGCTGCCTTAATGAGGAGTCGTATGGAGTACGATATTCACTGAGCGTATGACTTTTGCACTGAGCGTATGGCCTTTGGCCGACTTGGTCTTAAGTCAGCGTGTCAGTTTGGTTTTATTTTCCTTAAGCTTGGCTCTTCTATAGCCCTGTCTATTGATATTTTATTAGATATTTTATGCCCATTTTATATCCTTACGCCTTTTGTCATGAACTTGATAATCACGAATTTATGCAATATGTTTGGAAAGGATAACTGAGCCTGACACGATAGTGACCCGTAGTGGTGCACTCCTGACATGTGTAACCTGACATGACCTGATAGTGGCCCGTCGTGGCACACTCCTGACTAGTACACTTGACCTGATAACCTGACATGTTATATCTTGATAAGCTGTTGCGACGGCTACTTGACATAATATGACCTGTATAATAACCTGGACACCGTGGGCGATTGTGCTCGTATAAATAAACCAGTCCTGTCTTGCATCATGTCTAGGATGGGACTCCTGAGTACCACGGTCAGGAGCACCTACTAAAATGGACTAAGGCTAATAACTAGAATAACACAGTAGTCATTAAGAGATTTCCCAGCTACAGGCAATCCCGTTACCTGGGCGCGCCTGGGATCTGTAGCCTGCCGTCGAGTAGGGCACATTTCCAGCACACTGTCATGTGTTGCACCCTTTAAGCTACTTAAGGGTACATACGTTTTCTGGATGATGTACCCACCTGAATTCAACCCTAATCTTTCGACCTGGGTAACCTGGATGGTCTGCAGGACTTGTGGCTGTGGAATATTCTCGCTGCATCTTGTTAGTAATTAGGCTTGTGACAACCCTAGTTAGTTAAAGTATCAAGCCGTAATTCTTGCTTGGCTGTGAAATGATTGGATGGAGTCTAACCAGTCTAGTCTTGCCCTAATCCTGTTCCAGATTGCTGCATGACCAGAATGCTTGTATTTATTTTACTGATAAATGGTGAGAATTCCAAGTTCTGTTCAGACGAAGGGTTACAATCCCGGTCCTTGTTTGGTTCACGGGTTGTAACCTGGTTATCTGAAGAGTCCCATGGTTATCTCATCGTATATCACCTGCCAGGTTTCTTCTTATTAATTGTCTTTATGGTGTAATTATTTTCTTATGATCTGATGTGCTGGCTTTTGTTCTTATTTCGTGGCCTCCTTTGTGGCACTTGTTCTTTCTGGGGTCTGACCCAGCTGGTTTTGTGTGGCTAGATTTCGGAGCAGCTCCCGAGGATCTATCGACCTTCCAGCCAGATGGTGGCCACTAGACGGAACCCTTGCAACGAGTGGGTTTATTTTTGATCTCCCATTTTATTGTAATAATATTTTTTTGAGGCGTTTAGCCGACGAGCACCTGTTTAGCTCGATTGCACTTTTACTTACTGTCTGCCTACGGGCTGTAACATGATTAACAGATCCTAGGGTTGATCATGTATGACTAAACTCTTGCTAGTCCTGATATTTTGTACGACTAGCTTCATGATCAGCTGAATATGTAATATTTGGGACGCCTTATTATTGTATATTTAATGATAATACATCTTGTAACTTTTACTTACTTGCTTGTGATTGAGACAATAGGCTTGTTCATGACCTTAAGAGACTGCTGGCTTGTAGTTAAACCCTCATGTATCTAGACAGCCGTGACCGTATAGCGAAATGAATTCCATTTCATATACGTAGCTGGCTATGTCTGCCCCCGCTCTCCAGTATTCTGGTTCTGGGGCGTGACATGGTTTAAGTGGTGGCCCATGCAGGTCTTGTAAATCAAGATATGTGAGGGTTTACCGAATAGATGTCTCAATCAATATCCGCCCTTGAACTCTGCTCATATCCTCTGAATCCCTGGATTCTTGTCCTGATCACCTGCTTGCATCGTTGGTCTGTCCTGGTCCTTCCTTATTGTTCCCTATGTCGTCTTCTTCAGCGGCATTGTTCGTGGTCCTACCGACCAGCAAGGCGGAGCACCTCCCGCGGACCAGCAGCAACCCGGGGATCAAGCCCAGCATTCCGGGGTAGCCTCCAGAGTCGTGCCTTCTGGCGGAGAGTCACCGGTTCAGCCAGTTCAGCCTGTAGAACCTGATGATGACACTTTGGTAGGACTCGTCAGGACCTTGATAGCTTCTCAAGATCGTCGTGGGGACGTCTTGCAACAGGCAGTGACGGATGCTTTGACCCGGGGTGGTCATCAGGGTAACAGCGCGGCCAACAGCTTCAAGCGCTTGAACCCTCCCTTCTTTGACGGTAGTGAAGATGCTATCGCCGCAGATGCTTGGCTTCAGGACACAGAGGTGATTCTAGAAGCAGCCAGGACCCCAGAGAACGAGAAGGTGGCAGTGGTGCACCTCCAGCTATTGGATCTTGCCCGCAGCTGGTGGGCGGCACAGGCCGTTGGATTAGTAGCACCCATTCCATGGGCAGTGTTCAGAGAGAGATTCCAGACCAAGTATTTCGATGCCGTGGCTCGGTATGATCTGCAGACGAGGTTTACCAATCTGAAGCAAGGAGGCAGGACGGTCGACGGATATGCGGTCGAGTTTTCCAGACTTAGTCGGTTTGCTCCCACCTTGGTGGCAACCGAGTATGATAGAGCCCAGCGGTTCCAGCAGGGACTTCACCTGGAGATCTTGTTGGCAGTAGAGCAATTTGAGCATCAGACTTTTGATGCAGTCTTGAGAGCAGCTAGGAGGCATGAGTATACCTCCCAGAGGATTGTGGATAGGGCCGGAGGTCGGAAGCGATCTCACGGCCAGATGAATCAATCTTCAGCACCAGCCCCGACAGCCAGGGCTTTGACTATTGGAGCTCCGAGGCGAGCGGCCTCAGTAACGTCGGTTCAGCATTCCACCCCGACGCACCCTCAGCAGCAGAAGCAGAAGCAGTCTTCCGCAGTGGGATGTTCTCATTGTGGGAAGCCAGGCCATGTGGTGGCAGAGTGCCGTAGGGCGCAGGGATTGTGTCTGGCTTGTGGAGCAGCAGACCATAGGGTTGGATCCTGCCCGAACATGGGTGGTTCATCATCATCCAACCTTTCTAGTTCTTCGGTGAGAGGACCAGCACCGGTCCAACAGCAGCTGTATCCATTGCCGAGGCCCTTGCCGCCTCAGTCCCAGGCGTTTCAGCAGCAGAGCCCCCAGCAGTATGCGCAAGCCCAGGCCTTGAGTCAGAATAGGCAGCGAGGAATTCAGCAGAGGGGACCAGCACCCCGAGGGCATGGTCAGGCCATGATGATGACCGTGGAGGAAGGATTGGCACCAGGAGAGGTAGTGGCAGGTACTATTCTCGTCAACTCCTTTCCAGCTTCAGCTTTATTTGATTCTGGTGCATCACATTCATTTATGTCTGCACGATTCGCGACACGGATAGGATTGGAGCCCGAGTCATTATCAGTAAGACTCAATATACTTACTGGTAACGGACTTGTGGGAGTAGATAGAGTGTTTTCCTCGTGTCGGATCGTAGTTAGCGGTAGGGAGTTTCCCCGCTAGATTGATAGAGTTCCCGATGGCCGATTATGATGTTGTCCTAGGGATGGATTGGTTGAGGAACCAGTATGCTAGAATAGACTGCCATATTGGTAGGGTTGTTTTTAGCATTCCAGGCGAGCCGGAGTTTTCTTTCTCCCGAGGCGAAGTTGAGTCATCTCCTCCAGTATTGCGGATGGCAGTAGCAGCAGTTCAGTTGCCCAGGATAGTGAATGAGTTTCCAGATGTTTTCCCAGAAGAACTTCCAGGTATGCCTCCGGAGCGGGAGATCGAGTTCACTATAGACTTGATTCCCGGGACAGCCCCAGTGTCAGAGAGAGTCTACAGGATGGCGCCGTCAGAGTTGGAGATATTGTACAAGATGATTGAAGAACTCAGAACCAAGGGATTCATTCGTGCTAGTGGATCGCCTTGGGGAGCCCCGATGCTTCTTGTGAAAAAGAAGGATGGTACGTCTAGGTTATGTGTTGATTACCGTACCTTGAACTCAGTAACAATCAAGAACAGATACCCTCTTTCGAGGATAGATGACTTGTTTGATCAACTCAAGGGGGCTTCAGTATTCTCAAAGATTGATTTGCGCTCAGGTTATCATCAGATCAGAATCAGAGAGCAGGACATCCCGAAGACAGCTTTTAGATCGAGATATGGGCATTGAGAGTTCCTAGTGATGCCTTTTGGAGCAACCAATGCGCCGGCAGTATTCATGGACCTCATGAATCGCATCTTCATGCCTTACTTGGATCAGTTTGTGATTATGTTCTTGGATGACATCCTGGTCTACAGCAAGAGTGAGGCGGAGCATGAGCAGCATCTTCGTGTGGTTCTTCAGACTCTCAGGGAGCACAAGTTATATGCCAAGTTCAGTAAATGCGAGTTCTGGCTCGATCGCATTTCGTACTTGGGTCATATCATCACTCGAGGAGGAGTAGAAGTGGATCCCCAGAAGATTGTGGCTATTGAGTCATGGCCAGTGCCCAGCACAGTTGCAGAGGTTCGTAGTTTTCTTGGATTGGCTGGCTATTACCGGCGATTTGTTTCAGACTTTGCTCGGATATCAGCGCCCTTGACGCAGTTGACCCGTAAGGATGCACAGTTTGCTTGGACAGCAGAGTGTCAGAGTTCTTTTGAGCAGTTGAAGCGAGGCCTGATAACAGCTCCTATTCTCACGCTTCCAGATGGGACCGGAGGATTCTCAGTGTACTGTGATGCTTCAGGCAGAGGTTTAGGATGTGTTCTGATGCAGCATGGGAAGGTAATAGCTTATGCGTCACGACAACTTCGTGATCATGAGAGGAATTACCCAACCCATGACTTGGAGCTGGCAGCAGTGGTGTTTGCACTTAAGTTGTGGAGGCACTACTTGTATGGAGACAGGGTGGAGATTTTCACCGACCACAAGAGCCTGAAGTATGTTTTCACCCAGAAGGATCTTAACATGCGTCAGAGAAGGTGGCTGGAGCTTCTTGTGGATTATGATGTCAACCTGCAGTATCATCCTGGGAAGGCCAATATTATTGCGGATGCATTGAGCAGGAGAGCGGGAGTTTATTTTCTAACAGCGCAACCAGAGCTGTTAGCAGATCTTCAGAAGATGGGTATTGAAGTTGTTCTCACTTCCAGTGTGGCCTTGATGGCTAGTATGCAAGTTCAGTCCACTATAGTTGAGAGGATCCGGATGGCACAATCAGCAGATTCCAAGCTTCAGCGACTCAGAGCAGAGTGTGAGGCAGGACGAAGACCAGAGTTATGTATTCATGAGGACGGTACACTTCGACATGGTAAGCGTCTTTGTGTACCCAGTGGAGATATCAGGCAGGAAATCATGTCAGAAGCGCACAATTCTCAGTATTCCATCCATCCTGGCAGTACGAAGATGTACCGTGATATCCGGCAGCATTTCTGGTGGAATGGCATGAAGCGGGAGATAGCTCGGTTTGTCTCTCGGTGTTTGGTTTGCCAACAAGTTAAAGCCGAACATCAGAGACCGGCTGGACTTCTTCAGCCCTTACCGATTCCAGAATGGAAGTGGGAGCATGTGACCATGGATTTTGTGACTGGATTACCTAGATCCCCAGCTGGTAGAGATGCTATCTGGGTTATAGTTGACCGGCTCACGAAAGTGGCTCACTTTCTTCCCTTCAGAGTTGGTCAGTCGACGGCTCAGCTAGCGGCGATGTACCTCAGGCAGATTGTCAGATTGCACGGTGTGCCAGTCAGTATCACCTCAGACCGAGATTCAAGATTTACGTCGCACTTTTGGCGTAGCTTACAAGAGAGTTTGGAAACTCATCTCCAGTCCAGTTCAGCATATCACCCGCAGACAGATGGCCAGTCGGAGCGCACGATCCAGACTCTTGAAGACATGTTGCGGTCTTGCACACTTGACTTCGGTGGTTCATGGGAAGATCACTTGTACCTGGTGGAATTCTCGTACAACAACAGTTTCCAGGCCAGTATCCAGATGGCACCGTTCGAGGCACTGTATGGCAGGAAGTGCAGATCCCCGTTAGCCTGGGATGATGTTGGAGAGAGGCAAATGCTTGGTCCAGAAATGATTGCCCAGACAGTTGAGGTGGTCAGGAGAGTCCGAGATCATCTTCGAGTTGCCCAAGATCGCCAGCGTCATTGGGCCGATTCTCATCGGCGCCCTCTCGAGTTTTCGGTCGGCGATCATGTATTCCTGAGGATTTCGCCTAACCGTGACGTCATTCGTTTCGGCGTACGGGTAAAGCTTAGTCCTAGGTATATAGGGCCGTTCGACATTCTGGAGCGAGTAGGAGATGTATCCTATCGTCTCGCTCTTCCGCCGTCGCTAAGCGAGGTGCATGACGTGTTCTATGTATCCCAATTACGACGGTATATCCCAGACCCGAGCCACATCCTGGATCATTCGGAATTGGTTGTTGGTACCAACCTTTCGTATGAGGAGAGGCCCGTGTCTATATTGGACCGGAGAGAGAAGACCCTCAAGAATAAGACTATCAAGTTAGTCCGAGTTGCTTGGGGTCATCACTCTTTGGGTGAGTCAACGTGGGAGCGTGAGGATGATATCCGATCGCGATATCCCGACTTGTTTGACTCGTGAGGTATAATGTCTTTCTTATGCCTTCTGCCTTCGATTCCTTGCTTGCATGATTGATTGATTGCCTAGTATAGCTTGCTTGTTATTAGTATAGCTTGTCATTGCCCCTCTAGCCTCTTGATTAAATTCCGAGGACGAAATTCTTTTAAGGTGGGTAGAGTTGTCACCCCCGTTTCCCGTATTTCGTAATTATACTCGTAATTGGATTTTGGCATAAAATTTTATTTTTCTCAACTTGCGGAGTTTTGGGATTTTCTCGTGTTTTGAGTTTTGGCTCGGCTCGGTTTTAGTTGGCAAGGCTTGGTTTTATTTTGTGGAGTAGGATTGGTTTGGTTTGGTTTGGTTCAATATGCTTGGAACACCTTAAGCCTATGATCCTCCCTCATTTCCACCACAACCACCCTCTTTATTATCTCCACCTACCTTTCTCTCTCCTCATAATTCTCTCATTTATTTCTTCATCTTCTTCTTCTTCCTCCTTCCTCCACACAACACCAACACCCATAGGCAAGTGCACCTTGCCACCACATGAGAACCACTTTTTATTTGTCCATTAGCTAGATTAGGCCATGGTGATCAACATTAGAACTTGACATTTTGTGATTTGGAGTCTCCATTGTTCTAGATCTAAGTTTTCTCTATTTTCGATTTTACATGGTTTTGATCTATTTAAGTTGTATTTTTATGGGTTTTGATGTTCCTATGTTGGAGAGAATTGAATTTCATCCAAGATAGAACTTTGCAAAGTTGGTTTTGGACTTGTTTTGATCAAGTTATAGATTTTTGAAGCTTGGGTTCAACCATGGAGTTCTTGCTGATTTGGAGAAGACAGTGAGCAGTGCGCGAGCTTTTTAGCTTGTGCCACTGAGCTGCGCGCGCTCTTTAGCGCAGCGCAGTCTGACCCCATACGCTGCCTTTTGGGAGCGTATGTCTTGCATACGCTCACTTGGGTGACAAGGAGTCGTATGGAGTCCATACGCTGCCTTTTGGGAGCGTATGTCTTGCATATGCTCACTTGGTGACAAGGAGTCGTATGGTCCTCATACGCTGCCTTGATGTGGAGTCGTATGGTCCTCATACGCTGCCTTGATGAGGAGTCGTATGGAGTACGATATTCACTGAGCGTATGACTTTTGCACTGAGCGTATGGCCTTTGGCCGACTTGGTCTTAAGTCAGCGTGTCAGTTTGGTTTTATTTTCCTTAAGCTTGGCTCTTCTATAGCCCTGTCTATTGATATTTTATTAGATATTTTACGTCCATTTTATATCCTTACGCCTTTTGTCATGAACTTGATAATCACGAATTTATGCAATATGTTTGGAAAGGATAACTGAGCCTGACACGATAGTGACCCGTAGTGGTGCACTTCTGACATGAGTAACCTGACATGACCTGATAGTGGCCCGTCGTGGCGCACTCCTGACTAGTACACTTGACCTGATAACTTGACATGTTATATCTTGATAAGCTGTTGCGACGGCTACTTGACATAATATGACCTGTATAATAACCTGGACACCGTGGGCGATTGTGCTCGTATAAATAAACCAGTCCTGTCTTGCATCATGTCTAGGATGGGACTCCTGAGTACCACGGTCAGGAGCACCCACTAAAATGGACTAAGGCTAATAACTAGAATAACACAGTAGTCATGAAGAGATTTCCCAGCTACAGGCAATCCCGTTACCTGGGCGCGCCTGGGATCTGTAGCCTGCCGTCGAGTAGGGCACATTTCCCGCACACTGTCATGTGTTGCACCCTTTAAGCTACTTAAGGGTACATACGTTTCCTGGACGATGTACCCACCTGAATTCAACCCTAATCTTTCGACCTGGGTAACCTGGATGGTCTGCAGGGCTTGTGGCTGTGGAATAATCTCGCTGCATCATGTTAATAATTAGGCTTGTGACAACCCTAGTTAGTTAAAGTATCAAGCCGTAATTCTTGCTTGGCCGTGAAATGATTGGATGGAGTCTAACCAGTCTAGTCTTGCCCTGATCCTGTTTCAGATTGCTGCATGACCAGAATGCTTGTATTTATTTTACCGATAAATGGTGAGAATTCCAAGTTCTGTTCAGACGAAGGGTTACAACCCCGGTCCTTGTTTGGTTCACGGGTTGTAACCTGGTTATCTGAAGAGTCCCATGGTTATCTCATCGTATATCACCTGCCAGGTTTCTTCTTATTAATTGTCTTTATGATGTAATTATTTTCTTATGATCTGATGTGCTGGCTTTTGTTCTTATTTCGTGGTCTCCTTTGTGGCACTTGCTCTTTCTGGGGTCTGACCCAGCTGGTTTTGTGTGGCCAGATTTCGGAGCAGCTCCCGAGGATCTACCGACCTTCCAGCCAGATGGTGGCCACTAGACGGAACCCTGGCAACGAGTGGGTTTATTTTTGATCTCCCACTTTATTGTAATAATATTCTTTTGAGGCGTTTAGCCGACGAGCACCTGTTTAGCTCGATTGCACTTTTACTTACTGTCTGCCTACGGGCTGTAACATGATTAACAGATCCTAGGGTTGATCATGTATGACTAAACTCTTGCTAGTCCTGACATTTTGTACGACTAGCTTCATGATCAGCTGAATATGTAATATTTGGGACGCCTTATTATTGTATATTTAATGATCATACATCTTGTAACTTTTACTTACTTGCTTGTGATTGAGACAATAGGCTTGTTCATGACCTTAAGAGACTGCTGGCTTGTAGTTAAACCCTCATGTATCTAGACAGCCGTGACCGTATAGCGAAATGAATTCCATTTCATATACGTAGCTGGCTATGTCTGCCCCCGCTCTCCAGTATTCTGGTTCTGGGGCATGACAGCATCTAAAAGGGAATCTTGGAATATTTAACGTAAAAATACTTAATTCTGCTGGAAATTACTGAGAAACCCAATTTCGGGGTGGGCTTTTATGAAATGACCACCCGCTGGATGAGTTTTATGAAATACCCAGAATTAATTATTTTTACGTTAAATATTCCAATATTCCCTTTTAGATGCCATCCGCTGGAAACTGCTATTTTTATAATACCGAAACTACCCCTCCGCGCGAATTGGTCATCTATATGTATTTGAATTCAAAAAACTCAGATCTGGATTGCGATTTTCGTCTTCTTCTTCTTCACGGGAAATCTGAATTCCATTACTCTCGTCTTCAGCAGAGATCGCAAAGATCGTTCGTAGTTCGGTGTGCTTTTCTTCAGTCGAACTCATATCATCGCTCGTCATCATCATCCATCATCATCATCTTCATCGTGGAGACATTTGAAGTTTTTCGACGATTAGGTCAATTGTGGAGAGAAGATCTTTCTTCTTCTTTTCCATAAGAATTATCATCGTTTTGAAAGAAGAACGAAACTCTTTATTCCTGACAAAATTTTTCTAAAAAAAATATATTCTCCGTGTTAAAACCACGGAGAATGACCATTCTCCGTGCTAAAATGACGGAGAATGACTATTCTCCGCTTTAAAAACCACGGAGAATGGCATTCTCCGTGTTAAAAACCACGGAAAATGACAATTTTCTATGGGTTTTAACACGGAGAATGCCATTCTCCGTGGTAAAGTGACGGAGAATGGCCATTCTCTGTCATTTTAGTACGGAGAATAGCTATTCTCCGTGTTTTTAACACGGAGAATGGTCATTCTCTGTCTTTTTTAATATCGAGAATGACCATTCTCCTCCATGTTAACACGAGATTGGTCATTCTCCGTGTTAATATCACGGAGAATGACTATTCTCCGTACTAAAATGACGGAGAATGACCATTCTCCGTTGTAAAAAATGATGGAGAATGTCCATTCTCCGTGTAAAGATCACGGAGAATGATTATTATCCGTGTTAATATCACGGAGAATGACCATTCTCCGTGATAAAGTGACGAAGAATGACCATTCTCCGTCATTTTAGTACGGAGAATAGCTATTCTCCGTGGTTTTAACACGAAGAATGGTCATTTTCCGTCTTTTTTCAATACGGAGAATGACCATTCTCCTCCATGTTAACACGAGATTGGTCATTCTCCGTGTTAATATCACGGAGAATGATCATTCTCCGTGTCGAAAAAGACGGAGAATGACCATTCTCCGTTGTAAAAAATGGCGGAGAATGTCCATTCTCCGTGTAAAGATCACGGAGAATGATTATTATCCGTGTTAATATCACGGAGAATGACCATTCTCCGTGATTTTACCACGGAGAATGACAATTCGTCGTGGTTTTGACACGGATAATGACCATTCTCCATCATTTAGTACGTAGAATGACTATTCTCCGTCATTTAGTACGGAGAATGACTATTCTCCTGCGTTTTAACACTAGAAATGGCCATTCTCCGTGATTTTACCACGGAGAATGGCGAGTTGAAAGTTTGGAAAGCCATAACTTTTAACTGGGAGATCGAAACGAGGCCCGCTTTGTCGCAAAACGAGCGTATTTCCGAGGAGCCTGAAAGTAACCGATTCTCCGTTAGACGGACTTTCGAAATTTCAGAATCGTAAAAAAAAATGATGTTTTGACCTCCGTTTTGACATGAAAAGATTTTGGAGAAGAAAACCTAGATTCGAAAGTGAGCAGCGTATCGAAGAAGAGGAAGAATAGAAAGTGAGCAGCGTAACGAAGAAGATGAAGAATCGAAATCTTTTTTTTTTTGAAGAGTATGTTTCGCGGGTGCATTGAATAAATTAAAAGGGTAAAAGGGTCATTTGGAACCCGCTTTGGATAAGTTTATCTAATTCTGGGCACGCGATGAAAGTTTTTTTAGCGATGGATTTTTCATGAAACTTTTTTAGTTTTTGGGCATTTCATAAATTTCTCCTATTAATAATGCTACAATTTATAATAGTATTACTCAATTCTATTATAGTGGACTTAGTCAAAGAGTTGTAGCCAAGTGGCTTAGTTTGGAGACATAAATCCCGGGTGTGGCAGAAGTTAGATCTGGGGACTAAACAAATTACTTATTCCAAAAAAATTAAAAATATATTACAGTGGACTTAAAACATATGTTATCTATAGAAAATATGTTATCTATATAAAATTAATTTTGATTTTGATTTTTTTTTCTGGTTAAGATTTAATATTTACTAATTAACCGCAAAAAAAGAAATCATTTGATAGAGGTGTATATCAGTATATAATAGATAAACATGAGAAAGTTTTGATGTTGGAGAAAAATTAGGAGTGGAACCTAAAATTTATGTGGGACGCCACATGAACTTCCTATTTTATATCCAACAGAATGAAACACTTAACAGAAAAAATCCATAGAAGTTCTTGGATGATGTATGTAGCTCATATTGGATGGATCTCCTTAAATATCTTCTTGCTCTTGTGATTGTTTCTTTCTATTTTTCTTTTTCACCCATGTAATTGCGTGTTCTTCTAATATCCACTATTTCTCAATGGAAAATGCTTTATGTACCTCCAAAAAGTTATCACTCCATGTCCCTCTGCCACGTGGCTCTCTTCTATTGGTTCATGTCTTTTTCCAACCCTCCCTATTTACTTGGGTCAATAAGGAAGTGCTGCGTGGCGGAGGGACATGGAGGAATGGAATTTTTGGAGGTATATATAGCATTACTCTTTCTCAATGATATTAAAGTGCTTAATAATTTTGCACCTCCTTCCACCAAGTTAGTTCTATGGCTCCTCCACCTCTTCCTTGAATGCAAAAGAACAAAAAGAACAATTAATATACTTCCATCCCATACTCCACCTCTCTTCTACTCTCATTGGTGTCGGTTGGCCTACAAAATGTAGCCCAGCTCTCTCTCTCTCCTCTCTCTCTCTCTCTCTCCAGCAAAGAGAATATTGCAACAGTGCCCATTTATTGATCATTATCGGACGATGCAGTGTCTACTCTGAGGAGTGGCCGGGGACCTCTGGACCACACTCGAGCTGTGATCACAAGAATGAGCTTCTTGGGACATGGTTGTTTCCCCCTCGGTCCCTGTAGCACAATGTCTGTTTCCATGGCTCAATCACTCTTATGTATTATGTCACTCACTCCCAAGTATGAACGGGAGACACAGAATTTATTAGGACGTTGGACCACACCGTCAGCCAATGGCACCTGTACGCAGAATGATTCGAGTTATGTGAAAACGAGAGATGATTTGTACATACTGAACTCTCATTAATGAAACATGGCGGGGAGCTACAGTACTCACTATTTGAGTGATGGATGGAAACAAATCTGAGGATATGCAAGAAAGAAGAGCGTAAGCTAGAGTTCTTCCTGCACTATTATGGAGTTCAATTTGTCGAGACGTACTATTCTGGGGTGACTAAGTTGATGATAGTGAAGCGAGATGGATGCATTGGAATAGTATAAATATTTGACGCTCAACCTTCCTCACAGTTCTACAGTTTTGATTTAGTGAAAGGGGCTTGGACATGGTATCAGTAAAATCGAGATTAGAATCTCTTCTAATGCTCATCTTAATATAGAATCTAGCTGTCAGCCCGTAAAATAAACCATCAGCCATAATATAAATACCCAAACCATCCCCACAAATATGGAGTTTAGGTGCAATGACAGTAAATAACGAACGCTCCTCTTTATTGGTTATCTTGAAAAGGAGATTTATATGATACATCTACTAGGGTTCATGGACAGGACCAGCCCGGGGGGGTTGGGTTTTCCTAGCCGGAGCTAAATATGGTTACCTCTTGCCCTTGACTCCAAAAGAAGATATCAAAAAAATTGATGACGGGTGGGGTTGGCAGCAGCGTCGAAGTCTTCGGTTTCAATGACGTCATGGATCTCGAATTTCTAGTTCCTCTCTTTGAGCTACTCGAGACCTTTCCAATGGAAACTCAAAATAATATGAACCTGGTGAATTGCTAGTTCAATTGACAGAGAGGAGTTGGGGAGGACCGCTGAGGCTCTATTGGAGGAGAGGTGTGGACTTAGGGGTATGGGGGTTGCCCTAACGAGAGGGGTAACTCAAGTCCGATGGCTTGTCCGGCTTATCCCATGGTCGGCCCTGCTCATGGATCATGCTCATCAGGTACTTAAGTATATGGACTATATAGTTCTATTGCATTTGTAAACTTGATTAGAAAGCTAGTATATATATACACGAGTTATACATTGTTATTCCCAAAACAAATCTTAGATGGAAGAACGTGAGTGGACATAGTGATTCTCAGGAACGAAATCCCATCACACACTCTGTAAATGAGGAACTTCGAGAATTGCTTCTTAAGAAGATCCTGAAGTCTCTGTCTCGAAGACGGAGGAAGAAGAGGAAAAAAGAAAGAAGAAAGAAGGAGGAGAGAAAGGCAACTTTGCTGGGGTGATGAAGATCACCGTTGCTCAAAGCAAGATTCGTCTTTATACGATCTACTTGCAGGAACCAGCAAGTTCTCAAAGAACTTCTGGAACTCTCGTTAGTCAATTTTTTGTGACTCGAACGGGCTTCCTGGACACAACAGACTCCATTTTTTCTCTTCTTTGGTGCATCTCACAAAGGAGGCCAGGGGGCTCTATTTATAGAGTGGAGTGAGACCTCACATTTTCTCCTATCCGATGTGAAATTAAAATACCACCAATACTCAAAAATAGAGTTTGATATTTTAGATCATCCCACAATCAACATATTCGTGTACCAGTCTACGCATACCCCCCGAACACGCCCGTGCATGCACGAGACATCCTGGAGTCCGTGTCCGAGTCCGAGTCCGAGTCCGAACGACAAAAAGCAACTTGCTTCCTTGTTAGAATTAACCATTTTTTCTTCTAGAAAAATACTTCTACATGACACCCACTTATGCCCCACCACACCTCATGTGCATACCTCAACACAAATAAAGCATTATATTGAGATACTCACCATTTAGTGTAGCCGATGTGGGATTATCTTTCCTACTATAAAGGCAAAAAATACCAACATACATTTTCATTGCATTGCGACCAAGGCCGTTTCTGACATTCTAAGTGTTATTGCCGGGGCACAATTTTTTCGATGGAAAACTGAGAATTCGTAACAAATGTAAAAACAATCGTTATTACGTAACACTTCACAGAAGGTACGTAACAGAAATTCCACTAATGCAACACTTCACAGAAGGTGCACAGATTTCTACCAACGCGAACACTTCACCGAAGGTGCGCTAATAGAATTCTGATAAACGAAGAAGGTGATGCAACACTTCACAAAAGGTGCACAGATTTCTACCAACGCGAACACTTCACCGAAGGTGCGCTAATAGAATTCTGATAAATGAAGAAGGTGACAGGCGAAAGATGAAAAAATTCCTGCTGGGGTGAATGATCACCGTTGCTCAAAGCTTTATTCGTCCCACACGAATAGCTTCCAGGAACCAGCAAGTTCGTCGGAGAACTTGGAACACTCTTACTCTTCTGACTCCTCGGATGAACACGAACTCCCGTGCAAAACTCAACGCTGGTACAATACCTCTCTTCTCTCTTACAGCTTCTAAACACTTGTAAACTTTCTGTCTACTACCTGTGTATTACTCCCTTACTGTGAGAGAGAAGGAGGAGACCTTATATAGGCCCCTGCAACAACTGTCCGGTTAGCACAATGTTTGGGACGTGGTAATAACCACCCCGAACATGGAGCAACCGCTCTGAACATGCAAAGACATGTTTTGCCGCAAGTTGCGCCACTCGCGTAACCAGCGTGATTTGCACTTTACGCACAATTATACGCACACTGCGTACGCTGCGCACACTACGCATGCTGCATACACTGCGCGTACTGGACTGCGTAATTGGGCTCGCGTAACGAGGCGCCTAGCGACGATGCTGACGTGCTAAGTGCAAAGTGCGCCAACAAAACGCCACATTACGTCTCATGAGCCCTTGAGCCCGAGCCCGAGCTCGAGTCGCTAAGCCCCTATGGGGCTTAGCTCCCATGGAAATAAATTTCCCAAGAGCAAAAAGTAGAAGCTTACCATGGAGCCTTATTCTTACCTCTTAATAAAATCACCCACATGGTTCCCACCTTTGGGTCACCACCCATGTGCACATCCCAACAATACATAGAAGCCTATATATGTTGAGATACCACATGGTGCATTTTCGATGTGGGACTAAAACTTCACTAAGCATGTAGAGAACAAGTTCTCTCCATGTCAAGAATACAAATGCCCCAACACTAAGTCCTTGTACAAATACTAAAAACGGAGCTGCTAGGTTGTCCGCGGTTTGTAACGGCGGGCATGACCGCCGGCCCACGTGTCGGTTGGCCATTGGCCCCCTGATCCGGGTGGGACCCGAGATAGCAGAGGGGGGCAATGGCCGGCCGACACGTCGGCCAGCGGTCATGTCCGCGGTTACAAACCGCGGGCAAAATATCATTTTCGTACTAAAAAAAAGGACCCTTTTTAACCACTTTCAAAATAGACATTTTTTTTTACATTCTAAGAGTTATGTTAATGCAATTTCTAAAAAGTAGGAAGACCTAAATCTAAAAATGGAGATTTCGAATTATTAATATATACGGAAGTTAAAATTTTTGGGATCATTGTTTTTTTGGCCTTGTGCTATCACATAACTTATACATGCTCAGAAACGGACTTGATTGCGACAAAATGCTGTTTAGCTAGTACAAAATTTGGATGACGACGTCGAAGGACTGTCGGAAGTCATCGCCAACTTGAGCATTATTAGGAATATGATTCCACTTTCCAGTTTTTGACATGGTAGATATACAGGAATAATGCAGTATTAATTATGACTGGAGAATGAGTGAGGAGCATAATATTTTGATAGGAACAGTTTTTGGACATTTTTTTCTTCCCTGTTACTGTAGGCAATCTGTTGAGAATATCAAATTGCAGAGGTGAACCACATGGGTTAATAATTAGACATACGACTGGAATTTGAGCTATCTATTAAGTAAATATATACATGCAAGAGACCAAATTGTTTGCTTGAATTAAAACGATTGAACACACTTGTTCTTGACTTTGGTACAACCTAAAAAAGAGGTCGAAATGAATGCCAAGAAAACTGGATATGTAGTACATAATATGTTTGGTGAGAAGCCTGCGGATTGTTTGACTATGGCGAGCGTCTTGACAAAAAAATTGTCCATTGGCCTTTCTATCTACTATGTTTGTCATTGATGTAAATGAAGGTTTGTCAAAGCTATAGTTTGCTTGTTTGCAGTGGAGCTATGCTTCTTACTGCAGTAAAAGAAAGAGACTCTATTGACACTGATCATTGCCCCACCAAACATAAGAGAAAAGATGAATACATCCACCATCAATATGAGAAAATATAAGTTAGTATATACCAATAATGTATCATTTGTTCACTACAAAAATACTGTTATTTAGCAAAAATACTGTTATTTAGCAACTGAACTTACCAACGGAAGTGAATCCGTCACTAAGTAGCGACAGATTACCCACCGAATAACTACTGATCTTTTATGTAATTTACAGTATAAAAAGACGTCGCTTTGATTAACTGTTTGCGTCTACTTTATTCAATGTTACATATTTGTGTTCTATAGTTTATTGAATAAATAGTCTTTTTGATTAACTGTTATATATTTGTGTTTCATAATATTGAATATAGATATATTGACAGGTATGAGCATAGCAGGAACCAATATTTCTGGACAAAATTTGCAGGCTAGCGATGGACCAGCGACGGAATAACGACATTTCTGCAAAAATTTGCAGCCCAGCGACGGACTGCCGACACCTAGCGACGGAATATCTGTACCTCAGCGACTACTTTCCGACGAAATATTTTGTCGCTAACGTGTTGTGATACCCCAAAAGCGTATCAGACGAGCTAGCGACGGAAATATTCGTCGCTGAGCTTCTGAAAATTTCAAGTTTTTGGCTCACAAAACTTTGTTGCTAATACGTCGCTAATCTGTTGCAAATGCCGACCGAAAAGATACGTAGCTATTCTGTCGCTGAAACCGGTCGCTGTATCCATCGGTGAGTCGTCGTTGGAGGAGCATCTTGCCGACGGAATTTTCTTAGCGACATTTATTCTAACGACCTAAGATTTCTGTCGGTAATCCGTCGGCAAATCATAATAGCGACGGAATACCAATATTTAGCGACGGATTGTTCCGTCGCTAAATATCTGTATTTTTGTAGTGGCTGTTATTTATGATGCTGAAGACTCCAAGATCAAATTTGGATCCAACCGTCACTTAATTGGGAAGTTTTAAAAACACATTAACACAAGCACACAGAAAAGAAATTACAACAAGAGTTATTATTAGTGGCAGGGGGCGGATCAGGAAATTTTATCCATAGTAAATTTATTGTTTTGTGGAATTTATGATTTAATTGGTAGTACATTGTAATCTGGCAGAAGTGAAACACAAGACTCACATGGGAAGAATATTGAATCTCTATTTGGAGCAATTCTCTCTAATTAGTGCATTGTATTTTTGGTCTTTACACACTTTTGCCTTCCCCTTGGTTTAAGGGTATTTGTAGACATGCATATAATTCTCTAAAGAATATACTAAAATGATATTTTGTCGACGGCATGTGACCGTGGATATGATCGTCCTGCCACATGACAGCAATCCAGTGCCTCCCGCTAGCTTGGGTCCGCACCTTCCAATGGAAGGCTGACACGTGGAGGATGGACCAAAACTACAGCAACGTAGCAGCGTCCAAGAATATATATATTTGCTGAGTTATGGACGGGAAGAACTTTCTACATTGAATTTCTATTATAACTTTCACATACGTTATACTTAATATACAATATATCTATAGATCGTGTATAAATATTTACATTATGCTTCCAATAAAGTATATGTGTCAACGTCTAGTAAGAACTGATATTGTAGAAAGACAAAGCTATTCTTTTTGGTAGTTTTTAGTCAATGGCTTTAGATTCCCTTTTTTTTTTTTTTAGTTTGAATAAATACGTGTTTCTGATCCTATATATTTCATGTCAAATCATCACATATCTGTCCTTTTACTATTAGGGTCTATAGTTTAGGGTTTATTATTATTATTCTATGTTTCTTCATTCATTGTAAGTTTTAGAAGTCAATCAAACAATACATTTCTCTAGGTCTTTAATTACTCTGCAGTATATAAATCCAGATCACGAATCCGAAGTATTAATCACATATGGATATACGTGCTCATGATTATCCTTGATAAGGTATGTGATAGGACACTGCTACTTTGTTCCCAGTAACAAATCGCGGACGTGACATGTGATGACCTTCTATTGGCTCCTATTCCAAATTTTAAGAGAGCGGGATCCAGTGGTAGCAGAGGAGGGGGCAATGGTTGTCTGTCATGTGGGCCTGCGATCACATGGTAGACTAGAAGTCCAGAACAAGGATGTTGTTGTTGTTAACGCGTGTCGCATTAATTTTGGTATAACACATACTTAACATGGCTGGAGGCCCGACTGTAGTAGAACAGTAGAGCAGGCTGAAGAGGAAGAGGAAGAGGAAGAGGAAGAGGAAGATGGAGCAAAAATGGTTGCATTGAAGTAAATTTCTACGTACTGTGAGAGAGTCCTCAGGAAGCAAAACAATGTGTTTGTAGCCACAGCTGTCGTCGCTGCCCATGGAGTCGTCTGTGTGTTTATTTTGATTGGACCCACCTTTGAGGACTGAAGTCCCGCAAGGCTACAAAAATTGTGTTTATGGATCCAGCCAGCTGCAGCTGCAGCTTCGTGCTGCATGGGCCCGTTGGCATCAATCAATCCCCATCGTGTCGATGCTGCTCGATCGACTGCTGCAGCAGAAGCTGTAGCAGCAGCAAAGCCATGGGATGGGAGCTAGGAGAGTCGAGTGACGATCATATATACTGTCTCAACTGTGCATGGGATCCACGTCAGCAGCTTCTATTCTATTTTCACGTGAGATTTATACGTAGGTCAGCTGTGCTATGTTGGGAACAATTTGATGGTTCCCAAAATGCAGCTTTGGAAGGAAGGAAAAGATTTGGTTCATTGTTTGTCTTGATCAGTTCCATACGCACGCACGCGTGGATTACGAAATGATTGCGGAGGGTTTCTTTGTACAGAGAGTAAAAGATCCTAGCTAGTTAAATGTTAATTTTACTATGATATGTACATCTTCAAATGTTAGTTATGCTATGATATATAGGACTGACGAAAATGGTCACGATCTGAGCTGGCGTGGGTCAGAATGGGACGTCCGTTCATGAAAAATCAACTGATATATAGGGTGCCGCACGGACGGTCGAGGACTAGCACTATTCTACCACGGGTATAAACGACAGTCAACCACGCGGTCCGTCGTGCGGCGCCGTAAGGACGTCGTGCGCATAGAACGGATGGCTGGACGGCATCGGCTGTCATAGGCGTCGTGAAGACGTCGGGGACACCTTCGGTATCGTGGACGAAGCGAGGCGTTGAGTTGCGGGCGTCGAAAGACGCGTCATGGCCGTCTCGTGGAGCTCTGGAGCACGTGGAGTGCGCGGGATGTGCATGTGGGACGATGATGACAAAGCCAGTGCAGACAAGATCCGCACGAAGAGTCCGAAATGATATGACGACCGGCTAAAAATCGTGTGTGGGGGACACACGATTTAACTGAGCCCACACGTGCTAGAAATAAATGAAAAAAAAAAGATAAAAAGAAAAAAAAATGGGCTGTCACTTGGTTATGAAGGGTTTCGCTCCTGCGTAGAAATGGGGATAATTTTTTAGATTCACTTGAAACACAAATCAGATAAATTATGGATTGCTCATATAGCATAATGAAGTCTCTACAGCTGCATCATAAAACTGGTGAAGGATGGATTTTATATATTTACATCCAACAATTCTTGCATAAGAAACATAAATCTCTTCATATTGGTCCATTTTTTATATATAATTATTAATGATTCTAGGAAGGTATTAAATAGTCGTAGATAGCTTCATCGTATAAGTTTAACATAAATTAGAAGACTTAGAAACCACTCGTTCATCCCTCTCCCTGTGACCAGCCTCCGTGTTGGGGGCTGGGATCAGGCCGGCCGGATCCGGATTTGACCGGGTTCAATTTGGGCCAGGTCAGTTCGGTTTAAAGACCTTGGTCTGAGTCGGACCGAATCTTGACCCAAATATTAAAACGCAACCCGGGTCTATAGCTGGGGTAGAACCAAGACCTTACATTAGTCTCTATGACACATTATATAGTGCTCCGCTCTTGGCGAATGTTGGATGACTGGAAGCTAGACCGAGCCAGTCAGAATGTAAATCATCTTGGAAAAACCTTGCCGATATGACCGGGACTAGTAAATTGAGTTTGTTTCCAATTGATAGATTGGCTCTAATGGCTTTGAGTTCCAAAATACAGTGAATTTTGCTTGGCGAGGGAACTCTATGTAAGGGCTTATTTTCATGTTTTTTATTGTTATTTTATTGGATGTTTTCGCTACTTGGGTTTAATGAATGCTTTTTTTCGATGAATGATTTTATTGTTTAATTTTATCAATTTTCGTATTCATTTCGAATCTTGAGAGAGAAATGAGAAAAAGAAAGAAGAATGTTGATCAATTGATAAAATTTCAGGTGGGCGCATAGGCAAGACGTAATCGTTGCATAAGCTTATATTTCTCTCATATATTTTAATTTTGGTGAGTGACTTTGATCATTTACTCATTTATCTTCATTCCATAACAAAAGATCCATCTTCAATTCCGATCGTTGGGTACCTATGATCTACGATGTACCCTAACAACAAAAGATAAAAGAGAAGAATTGTATGTTAGAATTATAGATTGTGAATACAATTAAAAAACTATTGATATACTTGTTAAAGAAAGAATGATTTTATGTTCCTTATCATATATATGATATAGAAAGAGAAGTGTCACGACCCGCACCCAGTGTAGGGACACGAGAAGTGGGTACGTCCAGCCTACGCCGCAGTGTCGGCGGTAGAACGCAGTCCTAGGTTACAAACATCTAACAGTATAAATCATGTACCTGTGCAAGTATACTCTCCGAACAGAGGACAATCTCCGAAGGTACAACTCAATCACAATTTCTAAGTTGGAAATAGCACGATATGATAGATATGAAATCTCAAAGAGAAATACAAACAGAAGGGAAATAAATCCAAGTGTCTAAACGACACTAACATCTCAACATCCAAATAATACAACAAAGACAATGCAAATGAAATAAGATAGACTGCCTAGCTATCTAGCCTAAGCAGTAGAGAAGATGTCCTCAGCTAGAGCTGGATCCTCCTGTAGGTCCAACTCACAAGTAGTGGGCTCTATAGTAGGTTGTGCAGAAATTCTCAGTATCATCTATAATATTTTCAACAGGTCCAGTCAGGATATGAGCGAATACACAACACTGAAACATGATCATAACATGACATAATATATAAAACAAGCAGTAGAGTAAACTGTAAGACATGCACAAGAACAATATAAATAGACAAATCTAAGTACAAGAAGAGTTTGTATATGAAATAAGAACTGTAAGTAAATATAAGTGATTAGAGCACAAGATGGTTATATAAACAGGCTAGGACATACAATAAAATGGGTCTCCATTATACGTGAGGGCATAATGGACATTCACAAGATTTGCACAAGATGTGATTTGATCAAATAACAATTTCCTACTCACCCTCCCCAATCAATACACAAGGATCCAGTCAAGTTACGTTACCTGTATAAGATATTTTTATCCATAAGGCTCATGTGATCATGAGAGTACAAGATTGCACAAGAGTATACATGAATAGGGGTGTACAAGAAATATAAGATGTTCGTAAAAAGTACATGACAAGATGTATTTCACTACCAGAATATCACCTTTTAGCGATGCCCAAAAACGTCGCTAAAATGGATGAAAACGTCGCTAAGTTCATTTTTCGACGTATTTAGCGACGTTTTATTGTTGTCGCAGAAAGCCTGGTCGCTAACAAGAAAAATATCGCTAATCGTCGCTCTTACCGATGATTAGCGATGCACAAAACGTCGATAATTCTGGAACATTTACCGATGTTCACCGGCGTACCGTTGATAATATAGCGACGTTTATTACGTCGGTAAACGTCGGTAAATCCTGAAACATTTAGCGACGTTCTTACAATATTTACGGACGTTTACCGATTCTGTAAACGAGAGAAAATTATGGAACATTTAGCGACGTGTAGCGACGTTTACCGACGCTATATTACGTCGGTAGGCGTCGGTATACCTGCTGACTTACCGACATTTACCGACGTTTCCCTGCGTCGGTAAGCGTCGCTAAACTGCCAAATTTTTTTTACAGAATGTCATTTTCTCCACAGAATCACATTTTTTCCATGCAGTTTAATAAATAACAATAAATACACAGAAGCACATTTTCTCTCCGGGTTCGTCGACCCCTTCGGTGGAACACTCAACACTGATAAATCAAAAACAATACTAAAAGTCTACAACCAATATCTAAAGTGTACAACCAACACAAACAATACTCAAAGTTTACAACCAACAAATATCCAAAGTTTACACAACCAATGAAATCGTCATGGATAGAAGTCTACAACCAATATCCAAAGTGTACAACCAACACAAACAATACTCAAAGTGTACAAACACTAAAATATCATGTCATCAAACAGTCCTAACTCGGACTACTGCGGATCTGGAGGAGGAGGGGCACCGACACGCCTCATGGATAGAAACATCTCATATTCCTCCCGTGAAATTTTCACCGATGAATAAGGTAGTGACTTCGGTGGAGTCGATGTCGATAAAGAAGGTAGTGACGCCGGTGGAGTCGACGACGATGAAGGCGCACCCAGAGGACAATAACGCTCCAACGCTGCTAGTCGCTGGTGGTATGAATCCATGGTAGATAACAGCCTCGTACTGCTATCAAC
The DNA here is from genome assembly GCA_029216955.1 of Iris pallida. Classification (NCBI taxonomy): domain Eukaryota; kingdom Viridiplantae; phylum Streptophyta; class Magnoliopsida; order Asparagales; family Iridaceae; genus Iris; species Iris pallida. The sequence continues at coordinate 38,684,440 of JANAVB010001800.1, forward strand.
CATCGAATCCTGCATCAACGTCAGCCTCTCGCCCAGACAGCTGTGATGCCTGCCGATCCATCACGCTGCGCTCTGTCGACGCTCTAAGATCAGTGACGCCCTACTCTGTCCTCTCAGTCATATCACTGAGCTCCATAATGTTGCGGTTGAGCGTATCCAATCGTGCTAGGAGCGCAATATCGTCCGTATAATGCTGCTCCTGGATCCGTCGTAGCAGCTCGTCACGGACAGACTCCACCATCTGCTGGACTCGGACAGACTCCTGGGAGGGCTGTGGGCCATGCACACTAGCAGGGGAGGTCCTAGAGGACTATGTCACAACTAGGGCGCCATAGGATCCCATACCGTAGTACGTACCCCTGTGGAGACCACCAGCGGCGATCACCCACAGCTCGTCCTCCGACGGAGCTGGAGCGGACTGCGAGAAAGTACCGACCTCTCCCGCAGCAGGTGCACTAACAGCCGCCTGCTCCTTAAGTCGTTGAAACTCGGCCTAGAAAGCATGAATACTCTATAACTTCTACTGTCTAATGTACTTATTATTACTAACTACATGAATATTTATTTTCATACATATTTACTAAGTTATATCAAAACTAACACGAAGTATTAAAATTAATAAATAGAATTGTAATACTTACATAGGCCTTCTCGGCCCTCTCGTCAATAAGCTTCCCGCCTTTCCGATGTGTTGCCAGGAAGACGGTTACCATATTGGCATCACCACCCTTATTTACCTGTAATTAAATATATTACCTTTTACTAATTTATCGAACTTGTATTAAAATTCTATTTCTGAAATAAAAAGACATACCAAACGACAAAAATATTCCGTCATCGGAATCGACCCACCGCACCACTTTGAACCCTGCTTCCTAGCCGCCTTGGCCTTCTCAGACTTTTCCTTGTACCTTGGCTCGTCGAATCTATCCTTCATCGCAGTCCACTGATAAGGGGTGATCCAACCTTAGATCGACTTTCCGGTACGATCACAAGTCTTCTGATCATTAATAACGTCGCGGATCAGCTTAGCAGCGACGACAGAAAACATCCCCTCGATCATCTCGGACTGGTACGGTGGATAGAAAAATATATTCTAGAAGAGTGTAAACCAAATATTTATCAGTTATATATAATATGAATAAATTATATGATTTATGTTAAAAGCAAATATATTTTAACCTTGAAGCGCACAAACCAATAGGTCTTCCTATCGTCCGGAGCATCAGAGTAGTTTATCCAAGGACCACCATTATTATTCCTCAATAAGTGGCCTAGGCGTCTCTGTACCGACGGGGGACGATATATATACAGACATATTATATTCCTGAGAAAAGTTAATTTAAAATAAATACAGAAAAAATGATAAACCAAAATACGTACTTTGTACCGTCGGCCCAGATCTCCGTCCTCGTCTCCTCCGGAGGTGCGCACGCATCATCTGCCTGATACTAGTCGGCCGTCGGCTCAGCCTCCTCCATCTGCTCATCTGTCTCCATCGTCGTATCAACAGGAGGAATGCTAGACTCGGGAGCAGTCTCAGGCCTGAAACTACTCGTCCCAGGAGATACGCCACGTAGCGTCGTGGCAGGCAAAGGTATTGTCCGATACATAGGAGTACTCGACGACGAGGATCCAGATCCGGTACCAGTAGGAGGTACCGAAGGAGAACCCCATCCTCTGCCAGTACCAGTAGGAGGTACCGAAGGAGAACCCCGTCCTCCCCCACGTCGGGATATGCAGAACGATCCGCGAAGACATGTCATACCTGATAACAACATATGATGATACAACAAATAATAGAGACTAAAAATATGAAAGTACAACAAAGAAAAGATAATAATCATGACAACATATGATGATACATTTTACAAGAAACATCTAAGTTCAGATAGTACATTCTACAAGAAACATCTAAGTCCAGATAGTATATTCTACAAGAAACATCTAAGTTCAGATAATAACCAACTCTACATAATAAGAAAATAGAAGTACATCTCTCTCAATCATCTTCAGAATATTCATCTTGTTCGTCTTTCTCGACCTCATCTTCCTCTTCCTCCTCATCTTCACTTTCATCTTCGCCTTCGTCGGCTTCGCCTTCCTCTTCGGATAATTCTACATCTTCTATATTAGTCGTGTAATGAGTAACTTCCGTGGAGTCTACATCAATAATATTGGTTACAAGAGGTAGCTCGTCTTCCTGATAAGCTTTTTCGTCAACATCAAAAGTATATCTAGCTTTAGTCTTGCATACTGCCCACAAGTCAGACTTCGTTGCTCCCCGTCTTGGATAAGCTGTGAAGTATATGAGCTGAGCCTGAGTTGATAGGACAAATGGTTCGCTGCCTTGATATCTACGCTTGTAGTTTATATCCACAAGATCATGCTTGTCAATTTTCCAACCTTGATTTTCAATCGGATCGAACCATTCATACTTGAACAACACGATCTTTGCAGGTTCTTTGCCATAATTATATGTCAACTCCACAATCTCTCTCAAGATGCTAAAGAAATTATTTTCTGGATCGACGTCTTTGTAGTTCGAAGATTTGATACACAAACAACTATTTTTCGTAGAATCAAGATCCAGGAAGCTGTATCTGATCGGAGCATTTATCGACTTGAACCTAAAGCCACTCACACAGTAACTTGGCCATATTTTAATGGCAATAATTGGTCACTTGGCAAGAGTTCTAATTAATTCAATCTCGGATGAAATTAGATGATCGACCTAAATACCAAAGAAGAGATAGTAAATTATTTATTGCGCAGTTGCATTATAAGAGACCAGTAATTACCGAGCTGCTTACATATTCGCTCAACCAAGAAGAAAAATGACATCTTATTTCTTGTTCTAATGCTTCATATGTTAGGTAGGGTCTAATCGACCTCAAATCATCATTATATGTGCTGAAAAAAACGAAGCAACCGCCGATTAGTACAATAATATTAGCTTATACTATTACATTGAAATGACATAAACTCATCATTCATTACTTACCCCTCTAGCTTCTCCACTTCATCCTCGTCGCAATTGAGTAATATATACAACTGAGCAGCCCTTAGCTCTTCGTCATTCAAATATCTCTTCTTCATTTTCCCCGAAGGCTTTTCGGACGCATTGAATACTTTCAGTATTCCATCATTAGATTTTTGATATCCGTCGTCGTTTTTCGGTGCCCTCGTTCTATTCGTAGCAATATAAGATTTGAAATACGTCGAGCAGAAGTTTGTAATCTCCTCGAGAATATAGGCTTCACAAATAGAACCCTCGACCCGAGCCTTATTTTTCACCTGTAGTGCCCCGTCCCGATCAGTCAATCGGAGGAATAGGAATGCCGACGGCGTTCGAACTTAGCCTTGTAACGGCTGCTCAGAGACATCGTTTGGTCGAGACGACCGCTCGCTCAGGTGGGGTAGTTTCGGTAAACTCGCCTCATCTTTGCCTTCACATAATAAATCGCATGTTTTCAACTTACACAAGTAGGCTTGATAATAAAAGAGGCGAATCAACATAGATAAGGGAATAATCCCGACGGATCGAATTGAGTAGAATATGGAAAGGTCCAACGATCGTCTTAGAGTTGGTGCACGACGTGGTTTGAAAATGACACTTGATCCTTCGTCCCGTGGCTTGGGAGAAGAAAAGTTGGTTGAGTAGGCGAAGTTACGAACGTAGCCTAAGTCATAGGTGTCGCCCTCATAAATGCTTCATAAAGCATGCACGGTCTCATCGCCCAAGGCGTGGCATAGTCTCTGCTCGCCCGACGGGTTAAGTTGTTTTGTACGGCTTGTGGCATAAGTCTAGGCACCCCAAATAGCTTGGTCGTTCAAGTCGAACGCGTGCACGACACGTTCCTACGACGCAAGGCTTGACTCAGCCTTTGCTCGTCAAGTTGTTGTAAAGTAAGTTAGGCGAGTTACGTTAAGCTAACAGGAGTAGTAGCAGGCACGGCCCTATGAGTTCTACGACTGGGTATAACCACATAGTCTCACGATTGTAAGGCCCGTCATATAGAGTATGATTTGGGCAGTGGTGTCACATAGAGTTTCAAGTTGGTTCAAGACACGATGGCACGGACTTAGTATTTTAAGGCACGGGCTACGGTTGATTTATTGAGTTTGAAAAGTGTTCAATAGTTGTTCTTGAGTTAAGTGAAATGAGAGGGCAAGAAAGAAGAATGCTCACGACTGGGTCTGTCACGACCCGCACCCACTGTGAGGGTACGAGAACGTAACAACGCCCAGCCTACGCCGCAGTGTCGGCGGTAGAATGCTGTTCTAGGTCATGAACTATAAATAGCATAATATGAATACTCTCCATAAGGAGGCCAACACAGAGGTACAACTGAATCACAATCTAAAGTAGAATGTAGCACGATGAAATAGATAAGAAATCCTCAACTGAGGTACAACAGAAATGAAATACAAGTCTCAACATCTACTAGTCTCAATATCCCTAAAATATACAACTCTGGAAATAAGACAACAACTAAACATGAAAAGAGAACAGACTAAGCTAACTACGCTATGCAAGGGTGCCATCCTCAGCAGCTGCCTGAACCTCCCCAGGGGTCCAGGTCACGAGTGTCATCTAGGCAAGCTCCAAGGTAGGGGGTACGGGGTTCCTCATTATCCTCTGTAAAATTTTCAACAGGTCCAGTCAGGACGGAAGCGAGCACAATACATCTCACGCAGATCATAACAGGTTAGAAAATGTAAACATGCAAGAGAGTACGATACATGAAACTGAAAGAAGATACATGATGTAAACAGGAAGAGAACTGTAATAGAAATATCTACTATAAGTAGAGAGCTACCAGTGACTAGTGATTCAGAGTACAAAGTTGACATATGAACGACTTGATTTGCACATGGCTATACTAAAGAGGTGTACATGGCTATTCTACTTTGGAATTGTTCACATGACTATTTATACTCCCCCAAGCCCCAATCAATACACAAGGATCCAGACAGGTTATGTTACGCACATGATTTTTACATGTAGCCCATAGATGGGTATACATGAAGTATTCACGAGGCTCAGAGAACTGAGTGCACATGAATTCCACACGAAGGCCTACGAAGGGTGCACATGAAGTATAGGTTATACATGAGATTCATGGGAAACACGACCGATCATGATACCACATGAGAGTACACAAGCAAGCACGAACGAGCATGAAGCACATGATAAACATGGATAACATGAGAGCGAGGAATATACGATGTACATGAAACACATGACACAATGTATCCGATGCTCCCGAGGGAGATAACATCTCAAGCAAGGATCCATATAGTACCAATCCGTGATAATATCGTGACAGCATCAAATAAGGTAAACTAGAGCAGGAATATAATTCTAAACAAGTTATGAAATGATCAGAGAATATACTCGCCTGTATCTGAATGTCTGAAGTAAATGTACTGTCCGAGATGAGCCACCTGACTCCTAGTTAGAGCAACACAAGTCACAACAAGTCCAGAATGGTATCTACGATGCATACTACATGAATCTAGGTCAATTTAGACCCAAGTCAACTCTTGGTCAACTCTGGTCAACCCTAGAAGTCAAACTAGGTCAACCAAGTCAAACCTAAGTCAAATAAGTCAAACTAGTCTATTCTAGGCTCCACACTGACATACCATGCCATAGGCTAGAAGACTAGGACATGGGCCGATAGGCTAAGCCAAGTCTAAGCAACCATATTCAAATCTAAACCAACACATACATATAGACAATACCCTATATCATGGTATCACATACCCTATATATATATCTAATATATATACACATTCATATATATATATAGGAATCCTATATATATAACAAACTCAATATATAAATACATATACATATGAAGAGAGAGGAAATACATGGATACAAGTGTGTGTGAGGGGAGTGAACTGTGAGAGACAAAGTGAGGGATGTGTCAATGGGAAGTGGGTGGCATGGTGTGTGACACAAGTGTAATGTCACATGTGTTTAGGAGTAGTGGATGAGTGGAATATAGTGTCACTGCCTAGTACAAAAGAAAGTGTCAAAAAGGATTTTACGGGTTAGGGAACCTGTGTTCAACAAGAAGGATATCAGTGATGTACATGTAATAAGATCTAATACTGCACATGTAATAGAATCTATTATGGCAAATTAAAACTAATCATTCAAGTACTGCAAATTGAAACCAGTCTCCATTCCTTAAGAACCAAAACTCTGTTAAAACAGTCCAACAACTTCAGTTTTTTATACAACCCAAAATCTCAGAAATTGGGAAACCAATTGACAGTCAAAAACCAATCAATGTTAACCTATTCTCAGCTTCTACACAGTGCAACATTTCAGTTCAGATTAGGAATTCAACATTCAAAACAATTTAATCAAATCAACCCAATTCGAAAACATACTTAATCAAATCAAAACTCTCAATCACAAAAACAAAAGAAAATAGTCCTATATTGCAAATCTCAGATATCTAACATGACAGGAATGCAATCTCAGGTTTTGAAGGGAAAAACAAACTCATTTATACACATTGGAAAACATCCACACTTCATGAAATCTCAGTTTAACCAATGTAATACATCTCCAAGTCCAAATTCGAACCATTCATTGAGGGAAAACCTAACTAACATACTAATCTCACTTAGTATTAACTAATACACAGGTGGGTATCATATATAACATTAATTCAGAATTTGAAATCAGTATTTAGAAGAGAACACTAATCAGAATTAAAAGACTGAATCATGTATCAGTCAAACATAAATTCTCAGATTATCATTCATGATGCTAGTTCCAGATTTCAGTCCTACAGGGCCTGTCCTAGGCTGATTTCAGCTGTCCATTTGGGACTAACATGGACTGATGTTAAGGGAAAAATATTGGACTGGATGGACAGCCAAATGGACTGTTTTAGGACAGTCAAAAGGCTTTCTAATGGGGCATGTTAAGGACAGGGCTTAGGGGCTTCTGTGGCTGATATGGAGGGTGCTTAAGGGTGTGGTTAAGGGACTGTACAGGACAGGAACTGGGGGTGCAAAGGACTAAATCCAGATGGCAGTGCATTACAATGAACCACTTGACAGTTGATTAAGCTTCAACCAATAGCTAACCCATGCCTAATTGGAACCCAAATTCGAATCCACTTACATGAACCATTCAATGCTTAAGAATTTAACATTCAAAATAGTTTAAGGGAAGGAAAAATGACAATTATAAGAATCTAACTTCAAGGAAAAATTAGTTTAACATTCAAGAACCTATTCTCAGTTTTCAGTTTTGTGTTGACAGCTATCAATGTGTCTTGTGGTGGACAAGAGCAATAAGATGTGGTGTTTTAATTCAACAGGGAATCATTTGACAATTATCAAAACAATTTAAAGTTCTGAATGGAATGTGTGGTTGTGTGACTCATGTTCTCATAGGATTCAACATACCAATAGTTTTCAGGTTTGAATCAAACTCAGAAAATAGGGAACCACTCACAGCTTACTACATGTATCAAATTAACATTTCAAAAAAATCAATTCTCTTTTCAGTTCTCAGATATCATCAATGTGTGAATAAATAGGGTGGAAGGAATCCTTTGGTTCACAGAATTTCAACAGACTAATGACAGTTGATTATATGTTCTCAGGATTTCTGAGAACCAAACAGTTAACACAATTAGTTCATCAATCCTACACCAATTTCAAAAACCCAAATCATAAATCAACTTAACCGTAAACTAATACATGTACATATGAATTTATCTAGTGATTTAGGTTATTAACAGTCATTTCAAATTATAAGTTAAACATCAGGAATTAAATTAAGGAACTGGGTATCAGTCCTAATATCTCTAAAATTTTGAAAGCCAACAACACAATTGAAGCTAAAATCTCATGCCAACATGACCCTTAGCACATAGGTTAATTTTCCCAGGTTATATAACACAAATTAAATCACAACACAAGTAATTCAAAATCAAATTCAAGAAATTAAACAGACAGTTCTCAAGTATCAGGAAAATATAGGAGATCCACAAAAATCGAATTGAAAACAACAAAATAGTTAATCTAATAGGTTGGTATTGATCGTGTACATGTGTACGTGTCATAGGGTCACCTCGTGTCCAACCAAGTCGACACAATGTGTCCAAACAACAAAACTCACACACAGACACGGACTGTGCACGAACAATCATCGTGCACACGTGCACGCATGTCCCGCGCGTGACACAGGCCACGTGGTGACACGTGGCCTTGCATACACGTACACCAGGGGTAGAGCTACCCCTAGGAATGCCTGCATAGTGTCCACGACACGTGTCGTGTCCGATACGAATGCGTATCAGCAAGCCGCTGTCGTGCGTGTGCACACAGTGCATGACCCGTGCGCGTGCGATATCACCGCGTGTAGTGAACCATATGCTCCCAAATTTTGGAAGCATAGTGTCAGTGAGTGCCCCAACAACTCCACAAAATTTCGTGTCCCCACGTGTCCTACACAGTGAGTTATAGGACCCGAGATACAGGACACTGCACGCTGTCCAGAACAACAAGTTCGTGTCCCCGTGTGGACACGACACAGCACAAAAATGATAGGTCAAGACACGAAATCAAACACCACACCAAGCACTACAAATTCATTCAAGCACATTTTAAAAATAATAATAAAAACACGAGTGTGGCATTTCATCAAACACCTACACTACACATTGACACGTGTCCGATACGGACCCAAAACGGACACGAAACGACACAAATCTAATACCTACTGCTAGGGGACACCTAGGGCTTCCTAATGATGCAAAAATAATAGAGTTCTATGGTGTGGATTTGAATATACCTATGAGTATCAAAAGCTCCCAAAAAGCTCCACAAAGAGTGCTCCTCTTGATGGCCAAATTCCTCCAATGAGCTCCAAAGCTAAGAACACTTGGTATCAACAGAAATAGAGGAAATTTAGGACTCAATGCAATTTGTTTGGGTTAAAAAGGAATTAAAATGAATTTACTAGGATTTATTGAAGATGAAAAATACCTCTTTCTAAAACTTGGCAAGAAAACCTAAGGGAGGCTAGCCCTAACATTGAGAGGCATTAAATAGGGTGGGAAATCCTATGTTGGCTGCCATGGGCTGATTAGGGTTAGGGTTTGGCTACATGGTGTGGGCCTATGGGCTTTAAGTCTCAAGTCATTAATTATGACTTATGAAGTCATAAGCCATTTTAGCCTAATCAACTCCAAAACTCTCCAAACAAGTTCTAATGACTTAAACCTCACTAAATTAGGTCTAACCAAGTTTACTTAACCTAACCAAGTGGTCTTAACCTAGGTTAGTCTCCTAGTCAATACTAGTCAACCCTCATTCAAACAATTCCATAATAAATTCTAAAAATTCCCATAAATTCAAATAAATTATAAAAAATCCAAATAACCTTAAAAATGTCAAAATACCCTAATTACATGGCTAGGCTCTAGGGTAGGAAGTCTCTACTGTTCACTAGCAAAATACAAAAAATCACAAGTCATGAATTTAAATAGTGTAAACATAATTAAAAATCACTAAAAATCATAATATGAAATAAATATCATTAAATAATAATTATAATTACAAAATTTCAAAATTACCCTCTTCTGGAAAACTGGGTGTTACAATCCTACCCACCTTATAAAAATTTTGTCCTCGAAATTAAGATGGTAGCAGGCCTTCTAGGTCAAACACCCCACAAACAAAGTCTCAAACATACCGTCAGATAATCGTATACGTCTGTCCAAAATCATGATACTCATAACCTTCGTCGTGCTAGTGAGCAAGGCTACGATAATCACAGAGTCCTCGACTAAGGCACATACCTCTAGAATTATGATATTTAAAATTTTCGCATTATCGCATGCTTGGCAGCGAAAACCTTAAATTCCCACACCTGAGAAATACATCCTAAATCTGACTATATGTCCTCACTATGCCAGCTAAACACGACTATCGAAGATTCTAGATATCCATAACTAGGTGACCTAGCCCATATGATTTATCTCAGAAGAAAATCAAACATAACTTAAGAACAACAGGACAAAATTGATAAATCAACAAAGAACAGAAGGAATCGAAATTTCAAGGCGGTTATAAGAGGCAATTGCAGAATTTGAGTCAAAAGAACGGAACCTGTAACTAGATCTCCAACGTCCTGAGCATCCTCGACTGTCCTGGCGAAAGCTCGCCCTTGCTGGCCTCCCCTGGCCTGCTGCTGATGCTGCATGTATCTCTGCTGCTGAGTCGGCAAGGGTAATCCCCTCTGCTGGCCTACCGGGGCCCTCCTGCTCCCTGAACTGTCTATCCTGATGACTCGGGGCACTCTCTCAGACGATGATCGGATCCTCCGCAAAGCAAACACCTGCCCAACCTCTTCCGGCATTCGCCCCAACCATGCCCTGGTCTCTTACAGAAGGGACAAATTATAACGAGCTGCTGTTCCGGGGCCTGCTGCTGCCTCTGTGGCTGCTGTGTCTGCTGAAAGGGTACACGGTCCTGAAACTGCCGCTGCTGAAGGTAGACCCTCGGCTGCTGATACTGCTTCTGGAACTGCTGCTGAATCTGCAAACGGGGCACCTGCTGCTGAATCTGTAGGTGGGGCCTCTTAGCCGGTCCCGTACTGCCACTAGCTTCCTGAGTATCTCGCATCCTCTTCTCCTTCAGCCCAAGATCGTCCTCCGCTGTCATGGCTCCTACCAGAATCTGCTCGAAAGTGGCGTCGTGGTCGCTCTTGGTATATGACTTGATTTCCCTGATCAAACCCTTGCAGAACTTTCTCGCCTTCCCGACCTCAGTAAGATCCTCGATGAATCTGCTCAACCGGATGAACTCTCCAGCATACTCCTCAACGGTCTGGTTCCCCTGAACCAAACTCTCGAACTGCGCGTCCAGAGCACGGAGAGCTGTATCAGGAAAGAATTTTTCCTTGAATAGTTTCTTGAATGCTGCCCAAGTCTGACCGGCTGTACCAACCCTCGGGTCCGTCTGGTACCAGGTACGGGCCAAGTCCTGCATCTGACTGGCGGCTGCCTCGATCTGCAATCCTGCTGGTATCTGTGCTAATCTGAATATCTCCTCAATGTGCTCTATCCAATCGTCAGCGTATATGATGCCCTCTGTACCCTTGAAGTCTCGGGATCCCATCTTCTTGAAGGATTGGATGTCTGGAGTCCTCGGCTGATACGGCTGTATCTGACCTACCTCTGGCTGAGCAGCCACCAGCTCTACTGTCGTCCTGATCAACTGATGAGTATCCTGAATGCTCTGTCGGATATCAGTAGACTGGCTCTGCTGTATCTGTCGCTGAGACTCCAAGAACTGCTGAAAAAGGGCAAACATCTGAGCCGCATCTACTGTCCCTGAAGGTATCTGCTGTTGGTACATATCTGGGATGACGGGAGAAGACCTCCGGACAGGTGGAGGTGCACTCCCAAAAGCTGCAGAAGCTCCTATATGAGCAGAAATAGGGGGTGCTGTGGTCCCAGCATCCACAATCGGGTGAGGGGTGGTAGGCCTCTCACCAGCGTCTGCTGAGCCAGAGCGATGCGATCATGTCTCAATCACCATCCTGGAGACAGATCAAACAAGGAATCAATACTGAGATAGAAACGATAATTCAAGGGAGGACAATTATTCAAGGAAGTATCAGGAATTTAGATGGCAGAAATCCAGTTAGAGTTTTTCCTAATGTGATTGAGTACCTCAAAATAATCCTAATCCTACTGCAGGCTGTAGTGGTACTCTAGTTCGAATACCACTACACAAACTCGACCTGCATGGGCCACCACTAAAAACGTGTCACGACCCGCACCCACTGTGAGGGTACGAGAACGTAACAACGCCCAGCCTACGCCGCAGTGTCGATGGTAGAACGATGTTCTAGGTCATGAACTATAAATAGCATAATATGAATACTCTCCATAAGGAGGCCAACACAGAGGTACAACTCAATCACAATCTAAGGTAGAATGTAGCACGATAAAATAGATAAGAAATCCTCAACTGAGGTACAACAGAAATGAAATACAAGTCTCAACATCTACTAGTCTCAATATCCCTAAAATATACAACTCTGGAAATAAGACAACAACTAAACATGAAAAGAGAACAGACTAAGCTAACTACGCTATGCAAGGGTGCCATCCTCAGCAGCTGCCTGAACCTCCCCAGGGGTCCAGGTCACGAGTGTCATCTAGGCAAGCTCCAAGGTAAGGGGTGCGGGGTTCCTCATTATCCTCTGTAAAATTTTCAACAGGTCCAGTCAGGACGGGAGCGAGCACAATACATCTCATGCAGATCATAACAGGTTAGAAAATATAAACATACAAGAGAGTACGATACATGAAACTGAAAGAAGATACATGATGTAAACAGGAAGAGAACTGTAATAGAAATATCTACTATAAGTAGAGAGCTACCAGTGAGTAGTGATTCAGAGTATAAAGTTGACATATGAACGGCTTGATTTGCACATGGCTATACTAAAGAGGTGTACATGGCTATTCTACTTTGGAATTGTTCACATGACTATTTATACTCCCCCAAGCCCCAATCAATACACAAGGATCCAGACAGGTTATGTTACGCACATAATTTTCACATGAAGCCCATAGATGGGTATACATGAAGTATTCACGAGGCTCAGAGAACTGAGTGCACATGAATTCCATACGAAGGCCCACGAAGGGTGCACATGAAGTATAGGTTATACATGAGATTCATGGGAAACACGACCGATCATGATAGCACATGAGAGTACACAAGCAAGCACGAACGAGCATGAAGCACATAATAAACATGGATAACATGAGAGCGAGGAATACACGATGTACATGAAACATATGACACAATGTATTCGATGCTCCCGAGGGGGATAACATCTCAAGCAAGGATCCATATAGTACCAATCCGTGATAATGTTGTGACAGCATCAAATAAGGTAAACTAGAGCAGGAATATAATTCTAAACAAGTTATGAAATGATCAGAGAATATACTCGCATATATCTGAATGTCTGAAGTAAATGTACTGTCCGAGATGAGGCACCTGACTCCTAGTTAGAGCAACACAAGTCACAACAAGTCCAGAATGGTAATAAGATGCACTACGATGCATACTACATGAATCTAGATCAATCTAGACCCAAGTCAACTCTTGGTCAACTCTGGTCAACCCTAGAAGTCAAACTAGGTCAACCAAGTCAAACCTAAGTCAAATAAGTCAAACTAGTCTATTTTAGGCTCCACACTGACATACCATGCCATAGGCTAGATGTCACGCCCCGATTCGGTAGAATCGATAGTCGTCCCCCGGGCGTGATGCCGTGCAAGCCTAAGTTGCGCTTGCACAAGGCGGTTCATAAGGTCATCCGATACAACAGCATATACATATACGAGTACGCAGAGAAATTGAACACATTCTTATAGAAGGAAAACTCAAGCTTTATTGATAATGAACATCATGTTACAGACTCGATATAAGGACGCCGCGCGGGCTTTTTACAAACTGACTCCATTACAAAATGAAGGCCGATGAGATAGCCATTCCATACATTACATCCCTGATTACAACCAGCATTTCAAAACCACCTGGGATAGTGGGCAGTCGCTCCATCTGTCTTCTAGTCTTCAACAGCGGAGTCTTCAAAAGAGATTGGATCCAAGCTTCGACCGCACGAACGAAGCTTCAAAACACACTAGCGTTTCCTGTCTTTCACGTGGCACGCTCCTCCTGATTTAGCGTACCTGTGGAGAGAGCGAGGATCAGTACAATCAACATGTACTGGCGAGTGACTAATTAATTTTCGGGCTCTCATTTGGTTCAAGAATAGATAAAAATCATATGACTTCCTTTTTGATGATCTTTCTAGCCACCCTAAACATTTTATACAAAGCATTTTGACATTATCGTTACCTTCCATGCTCATTGTTAACAATTATACCAAGTGTTTGATGTGAAGGTCACTGGCAATAACTAGCCATTTGGACATAGCCTGGTAATACGGGACCCTTGCAACGCAAGTAGCGAGCTCCGATGCAAGTCCCCGTCTTACCGGTTGCTTCATACCCAGCTCGGCTATAACCTGTTTCTTCCTAGGCCGAGTCGGTCCCGTGGCCCCGGGTTGCCGCTCGAAGAAACCATCGCCCTTGTCGACAAGTTGTCCAAGACCGAAATCGATTCATTTACTTGTTGTTTTGCAGGCTTGTAATAATTCTATCTCTTTTCTACGCAACACATCTTTTTCTCCTCTAACCCATAAGACTTGTATTCTTTAAGCAATTCATTCAATTACGATATCATTACCTGGGTTCACATTTTTGAAATAGAGGGTCGAGACGAAGGAGGCCAGCCACTCACCTTGAGTTTTGCTTGAGGCGAGGGACTTGTTGGCTGCGCTAGACGTCGCCTACGCGATCACCTGAAATCGCACAAGCAACCGATTAGAACACTGTATTATGCAAGAGTTCGATAGAAAATGCGAGCTCGAAATGTAACCATGAAAACCATCGAAAACATTCACGAAAACGCATTCAGAAAACCAAAGCCAAAACCAACGCAAGCGGCGTGAAAAGCAGAGCAACGGGAGGTCTCTCCCGACTCAGCCGCAGAGTCAATCCTCGAGGCGCTACCCGCTGAATGTGGGACTTGGTTCCGAAGAAGCCATTCCATAACGTGGAATGGATCTTAATTCAACCGTTCCCGATCGATCGATTCGATCGATCCCGACCTATCGGTCCCGACCGAGTCGATAGCGACAGTGTTCCTTTCTCGCGCACCCCGTGGACGGACAACGGGGCACGATGTAGGGACGGGGCACTACACCATAACCAACTAAAAATAAGTTTCGTCCTCGAAACTTAAGAACAGAACCTACCTCTATGAAAATAATGAAGGGAACTTTTCCTTCATCTCAGACTCGAGTTCCCATGTCGACTCTTCTGCCGCATGGTTCCTCCAAAGTACGCGAACGAGAGGGATCGTCCGATTCCGCAGCAGCTTACCCTTGCGTTCTAAGATTTGAACTGGCACTTCGACGTAGGATAAGTCGGACTTTAGCTCCAGCTGGCCAAAATCCACCACGTGGCTAGGGTCGTGCACGTACTTCCGCAGCTGGGAGACGTGGAAGACGTTGTGCACACCTTCGAGCGCCGGTGGTAGGGCAATTTTATAGGCCACTGGGGCGACCCGCTCGAGTATTTCAAACGGCCCAACGAATCTCGGACTCAGCTTCCCCTTCGCGCCGAACCGAGTGACTCCTCGCATCGGCGACACCTTCAGGAACACATGATCGCCCACCTGGAACTCAAGCGGTCTTCGATGGGTATCGGCGTAGCTCTTTTGCCGACTCTGTGCAATCTTCAGTCTTTCCCGAATGAGCTTGCCCTTCTCCACAGTCTGTTCCACCAGTTCCGGGCCGAGTATCTGCCGTTCCCCGACTTCATCCCAGCAAATGGGCGATCTGCACTTCCGGCCGTACAAAGCTTCATACGGCGCCATTTGGATGCTGGACTGGTAGCTATTGTTGTATGCAAATTCCGCCAACGGTAGGTGGACGTCCCAGCTTGATTTGAAGTCAATTGCGCAGAGCCGTAGCATGTCTTCGAGAATCTGATTAACGCGCTCCGTTTGGCCGTCGGTCTGAGGATGGTAAGCTGAGCTGAACTACAACTTGGTACCTAGCGCCGACTGAAGGCTACTCCAGAATCGCGACATGAACCGTGAATCCCGATCAGAGACGATGGATACTGGAACTCCGTGCAGCCGTACTATCTCGTCAAGATAAATCTGTGCCAGGCGATCAACGCTCCAAGTAACTTTGATGGCAATGAAGTGCGCTGACTTGGTTAGTCGATCGACGATGACCCAGATAGCGTCGTTCCCCCGTGGTGTCTTCGGCAGGCCAACAATAAAGTCCATCGTGACATGATCCCATTTCCACTCTGGAATGGCAAGGTTCTGCATCTCCCCGCCCGGTCGTTGATGTTCAGCTTTCACCTGCTGACAGGCCATGCATTGCGACACGAAGAGCGCTACATCTCTCTTCATCCCGTGCCACCAGAAGGTCGTGTGGAGGTCCTTATACATCTTGGTACTGCCCGGATGCAATGTATATTTCGTATAATGGGCCTCCGACATTATCTCCCTTCGTAGTTCTTTATCATCCGGAACGCATAGTCGGCCATTCATTCTCAGCACGCCGGTCTTGTCTTCCGCAAAGTCGGTCGCACTACCTGTTGAAATTCGCTCGTGCATTTTCTTCAGGTACGGATCATCCTTCTGAGCGGTCTTGATCTTTTCCAGCAAACTCGGCTCTAACTGCAGCTGCGCCAACCGTATATCCCTGAATCGAACCCGGAGATCGATGCCCATTTCTTCTAAATCTTGTAGTAGTCTGCGGTCGATGGAGAGCGAGGCAAGATATTTTCGACTTAGAGCGTCCGCCACAACATTTCCCTTGCCCGGAGTGTAGTCGATCGTCAAGTCATAGTCTTTTATCAGTTCGAGCCAGCGCCGCTGTCGTAAGTTCAATTCCTTCTGAGTGAAGAGATACTTGAGGCTCTTGTGGTCGGTATAGATCGCGCACGCCACACCATATAGATAGTGACGCCACAATTTCAACGCGAACACAATTGCCGCTAACTCCAAGTCGTGCGTAGGATAGTTCTTCTCGTGCGGCTTCAATTGTCTCGAGGCGAAGGATATCACCTTGTTCCGCTGCATGAGCACACATCCCAAGCCCTGGCCTGAAGCATCGCTGAATATCTGAAAACCCTCTGGCCCATCCGGAAGCGCGAGTATAGGTGCCGAAATCAATCGCCGTTTTAGCTCCTGGAATGAAGCTTCACAGTCATTCGACCACTCATACGCGACTCCCTTTTGAGTGAGGCGAGTCAATGGCGATGCAATCTTCGCGAAGTCTTTCACGAAGCGTCGATAGTATCCCGCCAAACCAAGAAAGCTTCGAATCTCACAAGCAGACGCAGGCCGCCTCCAATCAGCAACGGCTTCCACCTTCTTCGGATCGACTGCAATACCTTCGGACGAAATGATGTGACCCAAAAATGATACGCTGCTGAGCCAAAATTCGCACTTACTCTGCTTTGCATATAGCTGATTCTTTCGAAGTGTCTGGAGCACGGTCCGCAGATGTTCTGCATGCTGCGCCCTGTCTTTCGAGTAGACCAGAATATCGTCAATAAAGACTACGACAAATTTATCAAGAAAGGGTCGAAATACCCGATTCATCAGATCCATGAAGGCGGCAGGGGCGTTCGTCAGGCCGAATGGCATCACCAGGAACTCGTAGTGGCCGTAACGAGTGCGAAAGGCGGACTTTTGCACGTCGTCTGACTTGATCTTGAGTTGATGATAACCTGAGCGGAGATCAATCTTCGAAAATACCGAGGCGCCTTGTAGTTGATCGAATAAGTCGTCTATGCGGGGCAATGGGTACTTGTTCTGGATGGTGGCTTTGTTCAGCTCCCGGTAATCGACGCACAGACGCAGGGACCCATCCTTCTTCTTTACGAACAATACGGGCGCTCCCCACGGTGAAACACTAGGCCGAATAAACCCTTTATCGAGTAACTCTTGTAGCTGGACCTTGAGTTCCTTCAGTTCGGCAGGAGCCATTCTGTACGGGGCCTTAGAAATCGGTCGAGTATCGGGAAATGTATCGATGCTGAACTCAATCTCTCGGTCGGGGGGCATGCCGGGTAGCTCGTCCGGAAACACATCGGGGAATTTTGCCACAACGTCGGTCTGACCTACGTTTGCACCATCCTGTCGCATGTCTCGGACGGATGCCAAGTAGCCTTCGCACCCAGAATGCAGCATCCTCCGAGCAGAGATTGCCGAGATCAACATGCAGGTCGACGACGCCTCACCACACGAAAAGCAGAATTCAGGCACTCCTGGTATGCAAAAAGTGACCGTCTTCCTGGCACAGTCTATGGTTGCGTTGCACGGCCCGAGCCAATCCATTCCCAGAATGATATCGAAGTCATTCATGTCTAGGACCATCACGTCCAGACCGATCTTTTGACCGCCGATACAGATAATCCCGTCGGTGCAGGCTGAATTAGTGAGTATAGGTGTGCCCGAAGGCGTGCTCACGCTAAGGTCGAGGTCTAATGATACTAATGGAAATTTGTGCTCGGCGACAAAGTCTGCCGCTATAAAACTATGCGAAGCACCTGAATCAAATAGTACGCGAGCAGGCACATTATTAAAACTAAGTATACCTGTCACGACCGTGTCTGATGCAAGCACTTCATCTCGAGTCATGACATAGACGCGGCCCTGGGCATTGGGGCGACGGTCTTGGCCATTTTGCGGTACAGGTTGCTGGGCTCGAGGCGCTGGAACTTGATTCCCTGGGCGGTGTTGCTGAGGCACCGCTGGACGGTGTTGTTGGGGCGCCGTTGGGTTCGGCCTTCTGCTTGGACACTCAGCACGAATGTGGCCCTTCTTGCCACAGTTCCAGCATCCATCCACTGGTATCGGACAATCGACGATAGTGTGACCGTTCCGGCGGCAGCGAATGCAATATGGCCATGGGTTACGCCCTTGGTACCCGCCTTGTTGCCCAGTGTTTGGACGCTTGGTCCCATTGTTTCCTCCCGCGTGGCTAGGGCGTTTGTGGTTGTAGGTATGCACAGCGCCGGCAGCACTTGGAGGGTATTGGCTTTCAAGGCGGAGGGCGTGGTTGAGAGACTCCCCCATCGTTTGGTATTTGGGAACAGACACATGGGCGGCGATAGATGGTCGTAGGCCCACTTCGAACCGTCGTGCACGACTCGCCAGGGAAGGCAGGTATTGTCCAGCAAACTTGGCTAACTTGTTGAACTCTGCTGCATACTGCCGCACCGTCATATTCCCTTGCTTTAGCTGCATAAATTCATTCTCCTTCTCTTGTCGAATGGCATCGGGAAGGTACTCGATCTCGAACGCCTCTCGGAAGGTAGCCCAGGATATCGTCGTTGCCTCGTTGTCGTGTCTGATTGCTCGCTTTTGTACGGCCCACCAGTCGTGCGCGTTCAATCGGAGTAGAAGTTGAGCGCAAGCGACTTTCTTGGACTCATCGACGCCCAGAAGCTCGAACCGGTCTTCCAACTCCTCCAGCCAATCGATTGCCAACGAAGGGTCTTCAGTACCGCAAAAGGAAGTACGGAAGCTTTTTGTGAATTTTGACACGTCGAAGTTGGAACTCCTCGGTGCCGCAGGCATAAGCTCGGGTACCTCCGGTTCGATTTCGCTTTGTCTGGCCGCAGGCTCGATCACGGCAGGAGTCGTCGCAGAGTTGTTGTTGTTGTTGGCCACCACGGTCTGTACAATCTGCTGAAGAGTATCAAGCTGCTTCTGCTGCAACTTGAATTGTGCATCAAATCGGGCCTCGAACTGGGTCTGGCGTGCCTCTACCTCCCGTCGATGTGCCTCAGTCTCCCGTCGATGTTGCTCATTCAGGCGTTGATTCTCCTGAGCTTGTTGTTGTTGCGCTTCCAGCATGCGCAACATCCGCTCCATGGCATCGTTAGAGGGTCCGGGCCTCGAGCTGCTCGAGCCGCTCGAAGCACTTCCTTCGTTCACCGCCGCACTTTCTGGAAATTTTAAGGCAAAATACATTAGTCATAATACTTATCACGGACTCACTCGTATGGAATGACATATCTCATCGACACGAGACCAACGGTTTTGAGACTAGAAACTCGACACTGGAGGCCAAGGACGTAAAGCCGTGCTCTGATACCATTATGTCACGCCCCGATTCGGTAGAATCGATAGTCGTCCCCCGGGCGTGATGCCGTGCAAGCCTAAGTTGCGCTTGCACAAGGCGGTTCATAAGGTCATCCGATACAACAGCATATACATATACGAGTACGCAGAGAAATTGAACACATTCTTATAGAAGGAAAACTCAAGCTTTATTGATAATGAACATCATGTTACAGACTCGATATAAGAACGCCGCGCGGGCTTTTTACAAACTGACTCCATTACAAAATGAAGGCCGATGAGATAGCCATTCCATACATTACATCCCTGATTACAACCAGCATTTCAAAACCACCTGGGATAGTGGGCAGTCGCTCCATCTGTCTTCTAGTCTTCAACATCGGAGTCTTCAAAAGAGATTGGATCCAAGCTTCGACCGCACGAACGAAGCTTCAAAACACACTAGCGTTTCCTGTCTTTCACGTGGCACGCTCCTCCTGATTTAGCGTACCTGTGGAGAGAGCGAGGATCAGTACAATCAACATGTACTGGCGAGTGACTAATTAATTTCCGGGCTCTCATTTGGTTCAAGAATAGATAAAAATCATATGACTTCCTTTTTGATGATCTTTCTAGCCACCCTAAACATTTTATACAAAGCATTTTGACATTATCGTTACCTTCCATGCTCATTGTTAACAATTATACCAAGTGTTTGATGTGAAGGTCACTGGCAATAACTAGCCATTTGGACATAGCCTGGTAATACGGGACCCTTGCAACGCAAGTAGCAAGCTCCGATGCAAGTCTCCGTCTTACCGGTTGCTTCATACCCAGCTCGGCTATAACCTGTTTCTTCCTAGGCCGAGTCGGTCCCGTGGCCCCGGGTTGCCGCTCGAAGAAACCATCGCCCTTGTCGACAAGTTGTCCAAGACCGAAATCGATTCATTTACTTGTTGTTTTGCAGGCTTGTAATAATTCTATCTCTTTTCTACGCAACACATCTTTTTCTCCTCTAACCCATAAGACTTGTATTCTTTAAGCAATTCATTCAATTACGATATCATTACCTGGGTTCACATTTTTGAAATAGAGGGTCGAGACGAAGGAGGTCAGCCACTCACCTTGAGTTTTGCTTGAGGCGAGGGACTTGTTGGCTGCGCTAGACGTCGCCTACGCGATCACCTGAAATCGCACAAGCAACCGATTAGAATACTGTATTATGCAAGAGTTCGATAGAAAATGCGAGCTCGAAATGTAACCATGAAAACCATCGAAAACATTCACGAAAACGCATTCAGAAAACCAAAGCCAAAACCAACGCAAGCGGCGTGAAAAGCAGAGCAACGGGAGGTCTCTCCCGACTCAGCCGCAGAGTCAATCCTTGAGGCGCTACCCGCTGAATGTGGGACTTGGTTCCGAAGAAGCCATTCCATAACGTGGAATGGATCTTAATTCAACCGTTCCCGATCGATCGATTCGATCGATCCCGACCTATCGGTCCCGACCGAGTCGATAGCGACAGTGTTCCTTTCTCGCGCACCCCGTGGACGGACAACGGGGCACGATGTAGGGACGGGGCACTACACTAGAAGACTAGGCCATGGGCCAATAGGCTAAGCCAAGTCTAAACAACCATATTCAAATCTAAACCAACACATACATATAGACAATATATACCCTATATCATGGTATCACATACACTATATATATATCTAATATATATACACATTCATATATATATATAGGAATCCTATATATATAACAAACTCAATATATAAATACATATACATATGAAAGAGAGAGGAAACACATGGATACAAGTGTGTGTGAGGGGAGTGAACTGTGAGAGACAAAGTGAGGGATGTGTCAATGGGAAGTGGGTGGCATGGTGTCACGACCCGTTACCCAAATTGTTGGGCCGGGCCGAGCCATGTCCAGCCTACGCTTGGTTAAAGCGCAGTAAGCTGTTCTAAGAATAGACAATAAATGATCTAAGCTACTAACAGTTCTAAAATCACATTTAAAGTTCATCACAACACAGCATCTATAAGCGAAGGTAACATGAGCACAGACTTAATAAAACATAACAAAAGTATCTAACTGGAGACAATGTCCAGTATCCAAATATAAGAACAAACCAAAGTCTAAGTCTACTAAACACATGAAAGATAACTAAGCAAGGTTTCCCGCTGGGGCCTCTTCTGGAGCTAAGGCCAGGTCCTCAATGCAGTACCATAATATGTAACATAGCGTTTTCCTCCTCGAAAAGTATACCTACAACGTTATCCTGTCAGGACGGGAGCAAGTACAACCTCTACAACTAAAATACTGAACATATGATGAAAGAGATGTACAACAAGAAAAATGGTGTGATAAGTCTATAAAACAGGAAATACTGGAAAACATGGCCTCATGGTACAACTGGGATCATGGTATGACTGGAATCACAGTATCATAGTAACATAGGGAACATGGCGTATCATGGTTTAATTGGTTCTTTTTAGAAATGACAACATATAGTTTAAAAGTTTAAAACTGTAGTATGTACGTGAATCGGTCAATAGGTGAATAGGATGTACAACGGTACATATCAATTTTCTGATGTGCATATACGTACACATAACGGCATCGGTGTATATCCATACACAAACGCGGGACCAGAACATACGGCAAGGTCACATATAGAATGGCACCGAGCGCGGTAAGTACATACGGAGAAGGGGGTCATGTTCACGTACAATACTAACAGTTTTTCCTTAACCCGTTATTTAAACATGTGAGAGATACGAGAATAATAAAAACATGTGGGAGATACTGGAAGCAGTATAAGCATAGCGGGTACTGGAAACAGTATGAAACATGTGAATACTCCGAGTAGTATAAAGCATAGTGAAACATGTACTGAGAACCAGTAAGAAGCATGCGAAGATATAATAACTGTACTAAACATGGCCGGTACTGAAAGTAATACAACATGTGAAGACATAACTTGCTACCTCAAGGATCAGTATTTTAACAGGGTTAATACACGTTCTAGCATTAAAAGACAGTAAATGAGTTTGTAGATGTACTTGCCTCGAGCAAAGCAAGAATACTAGTACGAAGATATAGATGTCCGGTGTCCTATCAATAGTGATATACAACTCAGTTCTAAGCTAGGATCAATAATATACTAGTGGTGTGACACGACTCCTAACTGGATACAAGCCAAGTAGGGACCTAGCATAAAAGTCTAATGTGAAGTGCCACTATACACAAACTAAGGGCCTGTTTGGTTAAACTTTATAACTCAGTTTTTTGAGTTATAAAGCAAAGGAGTGGAGAAAGAGTGTTTGGACAACACCATCCTTAATATTACATTTGGAAAAAAAATTCTCAAACCATACGTTATAACTTTGCTTTCTCAAAGCAAAGAAAACCTGTTTTATGAAAGGGGTTTTCCAAAATATGGACCCCACATCTGATCACACACCCCCCCAAGTTCCAACCCTCTTTCTCTCTCCTTAGCAAAAAAATCTCCTCTCCTCAGCAAAAGAGAGAGCTCCGCCGGTGGCGACCCTCTTTCCTTTCTCGAGCTCGGCCGGTGACGAGCCTCCTCCGGTGGCGAGCCTCCTCCGGTGGCACCCTCTTTCCCTTCTCGAGCTCGGCCGGTGACGAGCCTCCTCCGGTGACGAGCCTCCGCCGGTGGCGACCCTCTTTCCCTTCTCGAGTCGGCCGGTGGCGAGCCTCCTCCGGTGGCGAGCCTCCTCCGGTGGCGACCCTCTTTCCCTTCTCGAGCTCGGCCGGTGACGAGCCTCCTCCGGTGGCGAGCCTCCGCCGGTGGCGACCCTCTTTCCCTTCTCGAGCTCGGCCGGTGACGAGCCTCCTCCGGTGACGAGCCTCCTCCGGTGGCGAGCCTCCTCCGGTGGATTGCGACCTGTGTCGGATACAAAAAATGTCGGATACAAATTTATGGGACATAGATGGACACGTGTCAGATACAAAAATGTTTTATGGGACATAAATGGACACAAAAAATAGTGTGAATAGTGTTAAGAAAATCACTCTAAAAATATTTTACCAAACAGAATATCCAAAAAAATATATTTTAGATCACTTTCTATATGAAACTAACCAAACGCAAACTCAAAAAAACTCTACTCAGAAAGCAACTTTATAACTTACTTTCAGAAAACTGTTTTCAGAACAAAATTTCAGAAAGTCTATCCAAACGGACCCTAAATCTCTAGGGTCTTTACACTAGTGCGGGGTGAGGTCCAATACTATAACAACTCAAATCAACGCAAAACTTGCAAGTTGTAACTACTCAATAAATAAATCAAACGGTACACTAAGTTCCAACAATTTTTGAGATAGACAAAAAGCTTAAATATATATAAAATAAAGTACCAAAATAATCCTTGTTAATTATAGAAATTTATACTAATTTTTCTGGGATTTATAAACCCTCATAAATATTTATTAAAAATCAACAAACATAAATATACTGAAAATGAGTTCTGTTTTCCTAATTTTATAAAATACCAAAAGTACTTATTAAATGCTGAAAAAATTATATTAAATTAGATAAATTAACATAGTATCTAAATATAATTTTTACAAGATTTTTACAGCAATTAAAATATATATAAAAATTCAAAACCAGAAGGTAACAATATCTAAAAAATAATTAATTATAAATTAAGGATAATACATAATCAAAATCTACAGATGTTGTCGGATGATAAAATAAATATCACCAACGTGTCCAAAATGGTCAAATCAGCTAGGATAGCCTACCCATAAGTCCAATTTGGACACAGGGGCAAAACGGTAATTTCGGGTCAAAATGATGTCCGCCGTTGGACACACTTTGCACCGAAAAATGTGTCAGGATAGAAGTCTACAAAACCTAGCAAATTATATGTCCACGAATCCAAAATGATGATACGAACCCAACGGTATGTCCGAAATAGGATTCCGATGTGCCGATCTCAAAATGATACGTTGACGCGACACTTGGTATCCGGTTTGCACGGAAATGCGTGCCGGAGCAAATGTCTTCAAAACTCAGCAAATTATATGTCAACGAGTCTAGAATGACGATACAAATTCAACGGTATATCCGGAATTGGATTCCGATGAGCCGATCTCAAAGTGACCCGTTGACTCGAAAAGTGGGACCCGCTTTGCACCGAAATGCGTGCCAGGGCCCATGTTCTCCAAATCAAGCAAATTTTATATGAAAACATGCCAGAACGACGCCACGAGTCTACTGGTGGTGTCAAAAATTGAATCCGGAGTCCCGGGTTCAAAAATGGAATTTAACAAGTACGATTTAAAGAATTCGGACGGCCAACTTTGGCGTCGAATTCAACCAACCAGACGTGCTTAAAATGAAACGAAATATAAAGGAGACAGGAAGATGGTTATACCAGCTGTGCACCGGAACTGACGGTGCACAAAACGGAGCTGCAACGGCGAAGTTACGAGCTGACGAAGTCGACTCCACGAAACTGTCCAAAAATAGTTCTATTAAAACGTCAACTTGGTGGCCAGTTTTGATGTATCAAACGACATAATTAACGGACGAAAATTAACAGGAGTGAAGATGGCTATACCTAGATTGCGACGGAGCAAAAATATTGCCGATCCAACGGTCGGATCTCCCAGAAAATCCGTACGAAGTTGCTGCGACGGTGCACGAATTCTGAGTTCCAAACTCGCGCGTCACGACGGAAACCCGTGCCAAACGCACGAATCGGCTACGTGGCTCGTCGGGGAGGTTGAGGACAGCGTAGGGGAGTTCGCCGGCCGGCCGGGACGGCGGCACAGCACCGGGCAAGACGGGGGCGGCTGTGCGGTGGTGGCGGTGGCATGTGGTGGTGGCTTGGGTGATGGTGGAGGTGGAGTTGATGATAACAATGGTGGTGGTAGTGATGGTGATGGAGATGATGGGAGGAGGAAGGAGAGTAGGCCGGGGTGCGGTGGTGGCCGGCCGAGCTCGGCCTAGGTGGGGGTGGTCGGGCTCGGCCAATGGGGGGAGGAGTCGGCTGTGGTGGTGGTGTTGGGTGTGTTTTGAAAGAAAGAGAGAGAGATGAGATATATGTGTGTGTGTATATAAAGAGAGTGAGAGAGAGAGAGTGTTGATATTTAAGAAGAGAGAGAGTGAGATATTTGAGAGGGGGAGAGAGAAAGAGGTCGGTCCACAGGGGGGGAGAGTGCTGTAAAGGAGGGGTAAGGTGTGTAGGTGAGGAGAGAGAGAGAGAGAGTGATATTTATATATATAATATATATTTATGTAGGTATATATATATATATATATATATATATATATATATATATATATATATATATAAAGATAGATAGAGAGAGAGAAATAGTATAGAGAGAGGAGGGGGGGGGGGGGGAGTTCGGCCATGGGGGTGGCTGTGATGGGAGTGTGAGAGAGAGTGTGGTGAGGTGGTGTTTGTTTAATAATAGGAGAGAGAGAGTTATTTATATACATATATATATGTATATATATATATATATATATATATATATATATATATATATATATATATATATATATATATATATATATATATATATATATATATATATATATATATATATATTTAAAGTAGAGAGAGGAAGTGATATTTCCAAAATAGAAAAAATAGGAAAATTAAGCGGAGTATTTGAGCAGTCATGAGAGGACAACAGGGAGCTTGGGTTCGGGTTCGGTCGAGCCGGGTCGGGTCGAAATCGAACAGAGTGCAATAATTGAATTAAAATTGGGATTTATAATCTTGGATAAATAAACAACATGCGGGGACTCCAATAAATGGGACTCAAGTTTCATATGGGTAGTAGGCTTCAAGTGGGCCACGTCCATACTTCGGATTGACAGGTTGGATCGATGTCGGGTCCCGAAATTAAATTGGAAAATAAATCGGGTTTCACGGTAGAAAATAAATCGGCCTAAATTGACCCGGAAGTTGTGCGAAGAAAATAAAGCACAAAATAGAGTGTCTGAGTGGGACACGAAGGTCATGGGTGGAGAGCGTCTCGAGTAGATCATTCATGAGAAGTTGGTTCTGAGAAAACGACTGGTCTGGTGCTCCTAAATTAAAAGCCACGGTAACGTGCAAACGACGATCAAAAATAAAAGTGGGAATAATTATTGAATGATTAATCGGTCTAAGTTGACCCGAACTTGTGCGATACAAAAAGGGCACAAGGGAACGAATTCAAGTGGGACATGATATATCAACAGGAAGATAATCTTGCCTACTTCAAAACTCGTGAAGAGAGTTTCTAGAGATTGGCATCCCTGACGCTCCAGAAGTCAAAGTTACGAAAATGTACATTAATGATCAAAATAATTAAATAATAAAACATTTATCGAAAATAATTCATTCAGAAAAATAAAAATAAACCCTGAAATTCAGGGGGCTTACATCCTACCCACCTTACAAGAATTTCGTCCTCGAAATTAAAATCATCCAATAGGTCAAACTATAACATGTAGCTGCTCTGGCTACGATACTCAATCTGCTATCCTTGTAATCATCTCTTTTGTTTCTCCTTACAATCTTTTTGGTTTAGGTTCAACAAAGTCCTTCTATTATAAACAACGTCATATATCCTTTAGAATCTTCCATACTAACATGAAACATTTATGTATACCCTAAACTATAGGTCATTCTCTGGGTATGTTTATAAACCTACAATGTTAATCATCAACCATATTTTTAACCTCAATTGTAAGTACTGGATTTCCTTATCATATCCTAAGTATCCTTATTTCATCAATCCACAGTTCCTTGGCATCATTTATCGTCAATCATTTCCTACAGTTTCTCCTTGAAATCATACGTTCAATTCTTATCCTTGGCGTAGAGCCTTCTTCTTTTTACTCAACAAGTCCTCCGAATATAAATCCTCGATTTCAAACTCCCGATTTATTAATTATCAATGTACATATGTCTTTGTCTTGTTCCATGTCTTTTTAACTGATATTTTTCCGATCTCGTATACAATACGATAACTCATTCTAACTTATTCTATATCAATCCACATATCGATCTACCCTCTAATCACATGTAATTAGCTATAGGTAACCAACCAAAATTCTACAAATGCTAAATCCTCAAACTGCTAAGCACAAGATTCTAATCCTCAATCCATAGTCATAACAATATAATATTTTATTTCTCCATCTTAGATACCCTATCGTCAAGTCATACTATCAATACAATCATTCTTAATGGTTTCCAAGTCTGCTACAGTCAGTCACCTATACTTGTCCCATAAGCTTAATCTAACCAATCCCTAGGAAAAGTATGTATCACAAACACACAATACATTTATAGTTATACTACAGGATCAGTCAACAAGGTTTGGCTATTTCGGTCGTCTATCAAATAGAAGGTAACAAGGCCTAAGACTAGGTCAAGCAATCCATAACAGTGTCCAAACAAGTTAAAGGGTCAAGCAAGACGGAAAAGTTTATCGGAATATCTCCAAGAATGGTACGAAGACAACGGGATACATAACGAGAAGAATTACCCAAGAGGTTAACGGAGAAGAGTTTAGTCAAGTCATAGGAAAGATGGAACACAAAAATAATTATGTCCAAAAATAACGCGAAAGCAATCCTATTGGAGAGTCCTAGAGAACCTGTAATCCTAGTTGTAGATGTAGATAGAACAGAGTTAATCAAGACGGAGAAGAATGATAATAAGAATTTATTCTTGCTCAATCGGTCATAACGAAGTAAACCAAGCTGAGATATGATCTGATAACCATATACGTCTTCCTGAAATCATGTTGCCAGAATTTTTGCCACACCAGTAAGCCTAGATGCAATAAACGATAGAGTCATAACTAAGGTATACTCCCTAAAATCATATTATCTGGAATCCTCGTCACGCCAACCGGTATGGCTGCGAGAAAATCTAAATTCTATGAATAGGATAATATATCCGAAATCAGGCTCTATGTTTTTGTCATACCAGCTAATATGGCTGCGATAAATTCTAAACTTCATAAATAAAGCAGACGTTTACCTTATCAGGATATATCATAATTCAATCCACAAAATTTATCACGATGCAAGATCAAAATTAACAACGAAAATCAAAAATCAATTTCAACAACGAATTAAGGAATAACAAATAAAAACAGGTGAAAACAGATTTTGAGATAAGATTAGAGTGAGATCCTCAGGGGTCATCCCAAGGGTACAAACTTGGTCTAAATTGACCCACTGAAATACCAACAAGAGGCTAATTATAGCTAACGGTCCTATGCTGTGACGAGTTCTCCTATGTTGCAATCTTAGAAATCCTCTAGGTGTCCAAAATGTTTATTCCTAGTTGTATCAGTTGTCCTAGATCCTAATTGCAGGCATGCTTGAAACAATAACGTAACCAAACAACTTAAGTCTGGACCTGCATGGACCGCCAAAAAAATATGTCACGACCCGTTACCCAAATTGTTGGGCCGGGCCGAGCCATGTCCAGCCTACGCTTGGTTAAAGCGCAGTAAGCTGTTCTAAGAATAGACAATAAATGATCTAAGCTACTAACAGTTCTAAAATCATATTTAAAGTTCATCACAACACAGCATCTATAAGCGAAGGTAACATGAGCACAGACTTAATAATACATAACAAAAGTATCTAACTGGAGACAATGTTCAGTATCCAAATATAAGAACAGACCAAAGTCTAAGTCTACTAAACACATGAAAGATAACTAAGCAAGGTTCCCCGCTGGGACCTCTTCTGGAGCTAAGGCCAGGTCCTCAATGCAGTACCATAATATGTAACATAGCGTTTTCCTCCTCGAAAAGTATACCTACAATATTATCCTGTCAGGACGGGAGCAAGTACAACCTCTACAACTAAAGTACTGAACATATGATGAAAGAGATGTACAACAAGAAACATGGTGTGATAAGTCTATAAAACAAGAAATACTGGAAAACATGGCCTCATGGTACAACTGGGATCATGGTATGACTGGAATCACAGTATCATAGTAACATAGGAAACATGGCCTATCATGGTTTAATTGGTTCTTTTTAGAAATGACAACATATAGTTTAAAAGTTTAAAACTGTAGTATGTACGTGAATCGGTCAATAGGTGAATAGGATGTACAGTGGTACATATCAATTTTCTGATGTGCACATACGTACACATAACAGCATCGGTGTATATCCATACACAAACGCGGGACCAGAACATACGGCAAGGTCACATATAGAATGGCACCGAGCGCGGTAAGTACATACGGAGAAGGGGGTCATGTTCACGTACAATACTAACAGTTTCCCCTTAACCCGTTATTTAAACATGTGAGAGATACGAGAACAGTAAAAACATGTGGGAGATATTGGGAGCAGTATAAGCATAGCGGGTACTGGAAACAGTATGAAACATGTGAATACTCCGAGTAGTATAAAGCATAGTAAAACATGTACTAAGAACCAGTAAGAAGCATGCGAAGATATAATAACTGTACTAAACATGGCCGGTACTGAAAGTAATACAACATGTGGAGACATAACTTGCCACCTCAAGGATCAGTATTTTAACAGGGTTAATACACGTTCTAGCATTAAAAGACAGTAAATGAGTTTGTAGATGTACTTGCCTCGAGCAAAGCAAGAATACTAGTACGAAGATATAGATGTCCGGTGTCCTGTCAATAGTGATATACAACTCAGTTCTAAGCTAGGATCAACAATATACTAGTGGTGTGACACGACTCCTAACTGGATACTAGCCAAGTAGGGACCTAGCATAAAAGTCTAATGTGAAGTGCCACTATACACAAACTAACTCTCTAGGGTCTTTACACTAGTGCGGGGTGAGGTCCAATACTATAACAACTCAAATCAACGCAAAACTTGCAAGTTGTAACTACTCAATAAATAAATCAAACGGTACACTAAGTTCCAACAATTTTTGAGATAGACAAAAAGCTTAAATATATATAAAATAAAGTACCAAAATAATCCTTGTTAATTATAGAAATTTATACTAATTTTTTTGGGATTTATAAACCCTCATAAATATTTATTAAAAATCAGCAAACATAAATATACTGAAAATGAGTTCTATTTTCCTAATTTTATAAAATACCAAAAGTACTTATTAAATGCTGGAAAAATTATATTAAATTAGATAAATTAACATAGTATCTAAATATAATTTTTCCAAGATTTTTACAGTAATTAAAATATATATAAAAATTCAAAACCAGAAAGTAACAATATCTAGAAAAATAATTAATTATAAATTAAGGATAATACATAATCAAAATCTACAGATGTTGTCGGATGATAAAATAAATATCACCAACGTGTCCAGAATGGTCAAATCAGCTAAGATAGCCTATCCATAAGTCCAATTTGGACACAGGGACAAAACGGTAATTTTGGGTCAAAATGATGTCCGCCGTTGGACATACTTTGCACCGAAAAACGTGTCAGGATAGAAGTCTACAAAACCTAGCAAATTATATGTCCACGAATCCAGAATGATGATACAAACCCAACGGTATGTCCGAAATAGGATTCCGATGTGCCGATCTCAAAATGATATGTTGACGCGACACTTGGTATCCGGTTTGCACGAAAATGCGTGTCGGAGCAAATGTCTTCAAAACTCAGCAAATTATATATCAACGAGTCTAGAATGACGATACGAACTCAACGGTATATCCGGAATTGGATTCCGATGAGCCGATCTCAAAGTGACCCGTTGACTCGAAAAGTTGGACCCGCTTTGCATCGAAATGCGTGCCAGGGCCCACGTTCTCCAAATCAAGCAAATTTTATATGAAAACATGCCAGAACGACGCCACGAGTCTACTGGTGGTGTCAGAAATTGAATCCAGAGTCCCGGGTTCAAAATGGAATTTAACAAGTGCGATTTAAAGAATTCGGACGGCCAACTTTGGCGTCGAATTCAACCAACCAGACGTGCTTAAAATGAAACGAAATATAAAGGAGACAGGAAGATGGTTATACCAGCTATGCACCGGAACTGACGGTGCACAAAACGGAGCTGCGACGGCGAAGTTACGAGCTGACGAAGTCGGCTCCACGAAACTGTCCAAAAACAGTTCAATTAAAACGTCAACTTGGTGGCCAGTTTTGAGGTATCAAACGACATAATTAATGGACGAAAATTGACAGGAGTGAAGAGGGATATATCGAGATTGCGACGGAGCAAAAATATCGCCGATCCAACGGTCGGATCTCCCAGAAAATCCGTACGAAGTTGCTGCGACGGAGCACAAATTCTGAGTTCCAAACTCGCGCGTCACGATGGAAACCTGTGCCAAACGCACGAATCGGCTACGTGGCTCGTCGGGGAGGTTGAGGACAGCGTAGGGGAGTTCGCCGGAGGCGTGCGCAGCCGGTGGGGGGGTCGTCGGTGGCCGATGGCTGGCCGTGGTGGCGCGCGCCACGCGCCCATGCGCGCTTGCATGCGCGTGCATGCGCATGCATACGGCTGCTGCCGCTGGCGCAGCTGCTGCTGCGGCCGGCCGGGGCGGCGGCGCAGCACCGGGCATGACGGGGGCGGCTGTGCGGTGGTGGCGGTGGCATGTGGTGGTGGCTTGGGTGATGGTGGAGGTGGAGTTGATGATAACAATGGTGGTGGTAGTGATGGTGATAGAGATGATGGGAGGAGGAAGGAGAGTAGGCCGGGGTGCGGTGGTGGCCGGCCGAGCTCGGCCTAGGTGGGGGTGGTCGGGCTCGGCCAATGGGGGGAGGAGTCGGCTGTGGTGGTGGTGTTGGGTGTGTTTTGAAAGAAAGAGAGAGAGATGAGATATATGTGTGTGTGTGTGTATATAAAGAGAGTGAGAGAGAGAGAGTGTTGATATTTAAGAAGAGAGAGTGTGAGATATTTGAGAGGGGGAGAGAGAAAGAGGTTGGTCCACAGGGGGGGAGAGTGCTGTAAAGGAGGGGTAAGGTGTGTAGGTGAGGAGAGAGAGAGAGAGTGATATTTATATATATAATATATATATATGTAGGTATATATATATATATATATATATATATATATATATATATATATATATATATATATATATATATAAAGATAGATAGAGAGAGAAAATAGTATAGAGAGAGGGGGGGTTCGGCCATGGGGGTGGCTGTGATGGGAGTGTGAGAGAGAGTGTGGTGAGGTGGTGTTTGTTTAATAATAGGAGAGAGAGAGAGTTATTTATATACATATATATATGTATGTATGTATATATATATATATATAGATATTTGTAAAGTAGAGAGAGGAAGTGATATTTCCAAAATAGGAAAAATAGGAAAATTAAGCGGAGTATTTGAGCAGTCATGAGAGGACAACAGGGAGCTTGGGTTCGGGTTCGGTCGAGCCGGGTCGGGTCGAAATCGAACAGAGTGCAATAATTGAATTAAAATTGGGATTTATAATCATGGATAAATAAACAACATGCGGGGACTCCAATAAATGGGACACAAGTTTCATATGGGTAGTAGACTTCAAGTGGGCCACGTCCATACTTCGGGTTGACAGGTTGGATCGATGTCGGGTCCCGAAATTAAATTGGAAAATAAATCGGGTTTCACGGTAGAAAATAAATCGGCCTAAATTGACTCGAAAGTTGTGCGAAGAAAATGAAGCACAAAATGGAGTGTCTGAGTGGGACACGAAGGTCATAGGTGGAGAGCGTCTCGAGTAGATCATTCATGAGAAGTTGGTTCTGGAAAATGACTGGTCTGGTGCTCCTAAATTAAAAGCCACGGTAACGTGCAAACGACGATCAAAATAAAAGTGAGAATAATTATTGAATGATTAATCGGTCTAAGTTGACCCGAACTTGCGCGATACAAAAAGAGCACTAGGGAACGAATTCAAGTGGGACATGATATATCAACAGGAAGATAATCTTGCCTACTTCAAAACTCGTGAAGAGAGTTTCCAGAGATTGGCATCCCTGACGCTCCAGAAGTCAAAGTTACGAAAATGTACATTAATGATCAAAATAATTAAATAATAAAACATTTATCGAAAATAATTCATTCAGAAAAATAAAAATAAACCCTGAAATTCAGGGGGCTTACACATGGTGTGTGACACAAGTGTAATGTCACATGTGTTTAGGAGTAGTGGATGAGTGGAATATAGTGTCACTGCCTAGTACAAAAGAAAGTGTCAAAAAGGATTTGAAAATACGGGTTAGGGAACCTGTGTTCAGCAGGAAGGATATCAGTGATGTACATGTAATAAGATCTAATACTGCACATGTAATAGAATCTATTATGGCAAATTAAAACTAATCATTCAAGTACTGAAAATTGAAACCAGTCTCCATTCCTTAAGAACCAAAACTCTGTTAAAACAGTCCAACAACTTCAGTTTTTTATACAACCCGAAATCTCAGAAATTAGGAAACCAATTGACAGTCAAAAACCAATCAATGTTAACCTATTCTCAGCTTCTACACAGTGCAACATTTCAGTTCAGATTAGGAATTCAACATTCAAAACAATTTAATCAAATCAACCCAATTCGAAAACATACTTAATCAAATCAAAACTCTCAATCACAAAAACAAAAGAAAATAGTCCTATATTGCAAATCTTAGATATCTAACATGACAGGAATGCAATCTCAGGTTTTGAAGGGAAAAACAAACTCATTTATACACATTGGAAAACATCCACACTTCATGAAATCTCAGTTTAACCAATGTAATACATCTCCAAGTCCAAATTCGAACCATTCATTGAGGGAAAACCTAACTAACATACTAATCTCACTTAGTACTAACTAATACATAGGTGGGTATCATATATAACAATAATTCAGAATTTGAAATCAGTATTTAGAAGAGAACACTAATCAGAATTAAAAGACCGAATCATGTATCAGTCAAACATAAATTCTCAGATTATCATTCATGAAGCATGTTCCAGATTTCAGTCCTACAGGGCCTGTCCTAGGCTGATTTCAGCTGTCCATTTGGGACTAACATGGACTGATGTTAAGGGAAAAATATTGGACTGGATGGACAGCCAAATGGACTGTTTTAGGACAGTCAAAAGGCTTTCTAATGGGGCATGTTAAGGACAGGGCTTAGGGGCTTCTGTGGCTGATATGGAGGCTGCTTAAGGGTGTGGTTAAGGGACTGTACAGGACATGAACTGGGGGTGCAAAGGACTAAATCCAGATGGCAGTGCATTACAATGAACGACTTGACAGTTGATTAACCTTCAACCAATAGCTAACCCATGCCTAATTGGAACCCAAATTCGAACCCACATACATGAACCATTCAATGCTTAAGAATTTAACATTCAAAATAGTTTAAGGGAAGGAAAAATGACAGTTATAAGAATCTAACTTCAAGGAAAAATCAGTTTAACATTCAAGAACCTATTCTCAGTTTTTAGTTTTGTGTTGACAGCTATCAATGTGTCTTGTGGTGGACAAGAGCAATAAGATGTGGTGTTTCAATTCAACAGGGAATCATTTGACAATTATCAAAACAATTTAAAGTTCTGAATGGAATGTGTGGTTGTGTGACTCATGTTCTCATAGGATTCAACATACCAATAGTTTTCAGGTTTGAATCAAACTCAGAAAACAGGGAACCACTCACAGCTTACTACATGTATCAAATTAATATTTCAAAAAAATCAATTCTCTTTTCAGTTCTCAGATATCATCAATGTGTGAATAAATAGGGTGGAAGGAATCCTTTGGTTCACAGAATTTCAACAGACTAATGACAGTTGATTATATGTTCTCAGGATTTCTGAGAACCAAACAGTTAACACAATTAGTTCATCAATCCTACACCAATTTCAAAAACCCAAATCATAAATCAACTTAACCGTAAACTAATACATGTATATATGAATTTATCTAGTGATTTAGGTTATTAACAGTCATTTCAAATTATAAGTTAAACATCAGGAATTAAATTAAGGAACTGGGTATCAGTCCTAATATCTCTAAAATTTCGAAAGCCAACAACACAATTGAAGCTAAAATCTCATGGCAACATGACCCTTAGCACATAGGTTAATTTTCCCAGGTTATATAACACAAATTAAATCACAACACAAGTAATTCAAAATCAAATTCAAGAAATTAAACAGAAAGTTCTCAAGTATCAGGAAAATATAGGAGATCCCCAAAAATCAAATTGAAAACAACAAAATAGTTAATCTAATAGGTTGGTATTGATCGTGTACATGTGTACGTGTCATAGGATCACCTAGTGTCCAACCAATTCGACACAATGTGTCCAAACAACAAAACTCACACACAGACACGGACTGTGCACGAACAATCATCGTGTACACGTGCACGCATGTTCCGCGCGTGACACAGGCCACGTGGTGACACGTGGCCTTACATACACGTGCGCCAGGGGTAGAGCTACCCCTAGGACCGCCTGCACAGTGTCCATGACACGTGTCGTGTCCGATACGAATGTGTATCAGTAAGCCGCTGTCGTACGTGTGCACACAGTGCGTGACCCGTGCGCGTGCGATATCACCGCGTGTAGTGAACCATATGCTCCCAAATTTTGGAAGCATAGTGTCAGTGAGTGCCACAACAACTCTACAAAATTTCGTGTCCCCACATGTCCTACACAGTGAGTTATAGGACCCGAGATGCAGGACACTGCACGCTGTCCAGAACAACAAGTTCGTGTCCCCGTATGGACACGCCACAGACGAAAATGATAGGTCAAGACATGAAATCAAACACCACACCTAGCACTACAAATTCATTCAAGCACATTTTAAAAATAATAATAAAAACACGAGTGTGGCATTTCATCAAACACCTACACTACACATTGATACGTGTCCGATACGGACACCAAACGGACACGAAACGACACAAATCCAATACCTACTGCTAGGGGACACCTAGGGCTTCCTAATGATGCAAAAATAATAGAGTTCTATTGTGTGGATTTGAATATACCTATGAGTATCAAAAGCTCCCAAAAAGCTCCACAAAGAGTGCTCCTCTTGATGGCCAAATTCCTCCAATGAGCTCCAAAGCTAAGAACACTTGGTATCAACAGAAAGTAGAGGAAATTTAGGACTCAATGCAATTTGTTTGGGTTAAAAAGAAATTAAAATGAATTTACTAGGATTTATTGAAGATGGGAAATACCTCTTTCTAAAACTTGGCAAGAAAACCTAAGGGAGGCTAGCCCTAACATTGAGAGGCATTAAATAGGGTGGGAAACCCTATGTTGGCAGCCATGGGCTGATTAGGTTTAGGGTTTGGCTACATGGTGTGGGCCTATGGGCTTTAAGTCTCAAGTCATTAATCATGACTTATGAAGTCATAAGCCATTTTAGCCTAATCAACTCCAAAACTCTCCAAACAAGTTCTAATGACTTAAACCTCACTAAATTAGGTCTAACCAAGTTTACTTAACCTAACGAAGTGGTCTTAACCTAGGTTAGTCACTAGGTTAGTCTCCTAATCAACATTAGTCAACCCTCATTCAAATAATTCCATAATAAATTCTAAAATTTTCCATAAATTCAAATAAATTATAATAAATCCAAATAACCCTAAAAATGTCAAAATACCCTAATCACATGGCTAGGATCTAGGGTAGGCAATCTCTACTGTTCACTAGAAAAACACCAAAAATCACAAGTCATGAATTTAAATAGTATAAACATAATTAAAAATCACTAAAAATCATAATATGAAATAAATATCATTAAATAATAATTATAATTATAAAATTTCAAAATTACCCTCTTCTGGAAAACTGGGTGTTATAGGATCGTTGAAGCAAGAAAGAAGAATGCTCGCGACTGGGTCGTCGAGGCAAGAAAGAAGCATGCTCGCGACTGGGTCGTCGAGGCAAGATCTCAGATGTGAGAAGTATTGAATTTAGCCCTGAAAGAGATGGTAATACTAGAGGTAGAATGACTGTGTGAGATGTCAGTTTGAGTCGAGTCTTGCATGGTCATGGACAACTTGTCGACAAGGTAGAGTTTCCCCGCACGGCAACCCGTGGCGCCACGGGACCGATGCGACCTAAGGAAACAAAAATGGCTCTGGGAGCCTAAAATAGCTGGGCCTGGGGCAAAGTATTCGGTGGACGCTCATTAGGGCTAGCTACCCGAACCGGTCCATCCTATACTCAGCTAAAAGGGAGTCCACAATGGCTCTGGGAGTCAGTGACCAAGTTCATATAGATGAGTCGACACGGACGGTAATCCGCGAGTGTATGCCTTTGGATTGAGTCGAGTCGTGAGTGCACTATATCAAGGAGTCAAGTCGAAGGTGTGTGTACAAGTTAGAACACAAAAAATGTTTGGGGCCTAAGATTTGGCATCAACATAGGCGTCGTGCTTCGACAAGAGTTGTGGCGTCGAGTCTTAAGATGTTGGCATAGAGTTGCACAAGTTGGATTGAGTCGTCTCTGGTTTAAGTCAGGAATCGCCGCAAGGCAAGTTGGTTAAGTGACAATAAGTCCACAAGTCTCGATTGGGTCAGTTGGTGATCAAAGTAGCAAGGGCCGCGAGGCGGCGATATGGTTAAGTCTCATTGAATTATAAGGCACGGCCTCAGCAAGGGTTTGTAGCACGGTCACACAAAAATGGAGCCTTATCGCGTAGTGCGTCTCTGATTTTAAGCCGTAAGACAAACACGACTTGATAGGTTAACGTTGTTGGCGCAAAGCATAGGATGGTCTAGAGACACAGAATAGGCCAAGACGTCGGTCCTAAAACTGATCCTAAGGCAAGAGTAGAAAGACAATCATAAAGGGGACTATGTTGCACAAAAGTAAATCAAACGTGTTGGTTTTGTATGGGTAGGCGAGGAGCTCATTCCACCAGTACAGTTGAGTACTGACACCCACATAGTTTTTATGTGCAGGCACATGTAGAAGCTCGTGGCACGGAGCTTGCTTGGAAGCGTCGAGGCACGGAGTACCTTGGCGATTCGAAGCGTACGACCGCATGTATTCAAGACTTATACAGGACATAATGTATAGACGTCGCCTTCCGAAGCTTCCGCTGGCTCAAGCGTTGTATTGAGAGATGAGAGAGAGCTGAGTGACTTGTAATGTGAGAAGAGTGAGCTTGAGTGACTTGTAATCTTGGCCTTGCGCCCTTTGTAACCTTGGTTTCAATATCAATAAAAGAGTTTTTTTCAATGACTTGTGTTTTGTTCTAAATTTTGTTGCTATTATTCAATGTCTCTGCTTGGGACTTCTGTGCGACGACTCCATCGCAGCCGCTGAAATCGGTCGTTATGGAACTCGCCTTGTACGAGCGCAATCTAGGATCGTGCGGCATCACGCCTTAGCGAGGACAATCGCTCCTACGAGAGCGGAACGTGACATAATGGTATCAGAGCACGGCTTTACGTCCTTGGACTTTCGATTGAATTCTTTAACTTGGTTGTTTCCCGCGAACTCTGAATGTTGCTTCCGCATATTGATATCGTTGGTGCACTCTCTCTCAAATGTCCCACGGGGTGTCCATACAATAAGTCTATCTATTTTACAAAATATAGGTGAATAGTTTACGACAACAAAATAAGCACGGTTGGCTAAGTCGGGCTGGGCATATACACCAAGGAGTGCATCGACCTTAGAAAAGTCGAGTGCGGGAATTGAATAGTGTTGGGCAAGAATGATTTGAACTCGATTGAGTAAAGTGGGATGACTATCGATAGTGGTGCTATCGAGCGACGGTATCATCGATGCGATATAGATGAGCATGCTTGGAATTAGAGGAATGGTTCCAACGGAATTCGAAGAAGTCGATTTTGATTCGAATGATGGTTTTGAGGATTTTTTGAATGACTTCATTCCTGAGTGGTGTATGCGATAGTCTTAGGAATGTCAATCGATCGATTGAGGATGCGGGGTGTCAGTAAGTCTATCAGCAAGCGTCACACATATGCAAAGCCTTAGATCGAGTGCGATTGAGGGAGTCATTGTCTTGAAGTTTGCTAAGTGGATTCGAACAAATTAGAAATGACACGCACGGAACGTGCACGGGATTGAGGATTGCGCGAGTATGAAACGCGAAAACGATTGAGTAGGTGAAATCGAATCGAGAAAAAGTTAAGGTGTAGCGAATGGATAACTTGATCGAGTAAATTGATAAAGAAAATTAATAGGTGGATCGTATAGAAAAAGTTAGCACGATGGGAAGATCGCGTGAATGAAAAGTTGAATTTTGAAGTTACGCAATGACTCTAAGGATTGGATTGAATGTTGTTCGATGATTTGAGTTAGCAAAGAATGTTGCGAATTGAGAAAACACGTTGGTCGATGACTTAAGATAAACGAATGAACAATACGTGAAATTGGTTTGAGGAAATTGATGTTGTGAATGATTCGAGGGATAACGATCGAACTTGAATTGAATGTCGAGGAGACTATCCAGTCGGATGATAGCATCATTCGTACGACTCGAAATTGGTTGCAAAGGAAGATCGTCAAGTTGCGCATATCGTCGATGGTATTGAGGCGTATCAAAGATCGATATGCGATAACTCGGGGGTACTCTAACTCGGCAAATGACGATCGTACAAGTGTTATTGTTCGGTTGGATACAATATTTAGGATTTTGATTGAGAGGAATGTTGGATAAAAATGAAAGTGTCTTGAGGGTTACGCGGATAGACACAACATCGACATTCTTGTCTTGCGCAAGCGCAACTCCAGCCTCACACATGCGCTGCGTCGAATTTGGGGCGATTGTTCCGCGTGGGCACTGACATGGTGATTCATGTCGTGGGAATGATCAAACTCGGAAAATCAGGATGCGACAACTTTGATTGTCTCGACTTGTTGGTTTGATGTGAAGGAAAATTTGAGGATGTTAGGACTTGCGATTGATGAATGAAATAAACTTGAGGATTGAGTAGGTACAATCTGGGCATCGAGAATGAATTAGCCTAGACTCGAACAAGAGTTACGTCCCATTGAGGATGGTCATCCCGCGGGAGCGTGCATGGTATTTCATGTCCACCGTGGATAATCAGAATTGCGTGAGATCAGGGCACAACATATTGTTAAACTAGACGACCTTGTGATCGATTGCGTGAATTGGAATAGATGACTTAGGGAATGTGGAATGTGAAATTTTGGTTTAGCGATGAATCGTGTCTTGGCGTGCTTGACTTGAGAATGATTGATAGGCGGATTACGTCGAACGTGTTCGTAAGATAGACTATGCAAGATGGTTTGTTAAATGAGCGATATTGATACGTTGTTGAATTAGTTGAACGTAAGTTGTCGTACGATGGCTTTGCTGAATGACTCAAATCCCGTGCGACAAATGTTGGGATGTGTATAGGAAATCTGTGCTTGAAGTTTAGAAATCGGAGTGATGCGAGCTTGGGTAGCAAACCCCCGTACTATCAACTTGGTTTGACCTTAGGATGGGGTCAGTGTTGATATTGTTGTTTGGAAACTATGATTCCAATACTGACGGAAAGACATAGCCTAGCGGTTAGGCAGACGTCCGAGTACGAAGTGGTTGGATTTGTGGAGGCACCACTCGCAAGTATCGGTTGACATGCATGTATATCAGGGACGCTTGAATATGTGCATGATCCGACTCGAGTGGTGATGGCGGGATTCGCTATCACGAGGCTTGGTTGAAATACATGTATTTTGGGGACGCCTAAAATATGTGTACGATCCAACTAAGTGATACGTTGAATCAAGTGAGACTTAAGAAACAGGGAAGTGTCGAGGATTTTGAGATCGTAAGTTTTGAAGAAAAGATTGAGGGTAGTGCGAGCGTGGCTCGGATTGAGAAAACACATAGGCGTAGTGTGTGTGAAGTTCGTGAATGTTGATTAAAGTGATAAGACGATAAGTATACTCAGATAGTTTCGAGGACAAAACTTTTTCTGAGTGGTGTATGATGTATTGTCCCGTCCCGCTCAGTCAATCGGAGAAATAGGAATGCCGACGACGTTCGAACATAGCCTTACAATGGCTGCTCAGAGAAATCGCTCGGTCGAGACGACCGCTCGCTCAGGTGGGATAGTTTCGGTGAACTCGCCTTATCTTTGCCTTCACATAATAAATCACATATTTTCAACTTGCACAAGTAGGCTTGATAATAAAAGAGACGAATCAACATAGATAAGGGAATAATCCCGACGGGTCGAATTGAGTAGAATATGGTAAGGTCCAACGATCGTCTTAGAGTTGGTGCACGGCGTGCTTTGAAAATGACACTCGATCCTTCGTCCCGTGGCTTGGGAGAAGGAAAGTTGGTTGAGTAGGCAAAGTTAGGAACGTAGCCTAAGTCATAGGCGTCGCCCTCATAAATGCTTCATAAAGCATGCACGGTCTGATCGCCCAAGGCGTGGCATTGCCTCTGCTCGCCCGACGGGTTAAGTTGTATTGCACGGCTTGTGGCATAAGTCTAGGCACCCAAATAGCTTGGTCGTTCAAGTCGAACGCGTGCACGGCACGTTCCTATGACGCAAGGCTTGACGCAGCCTTTGCTCGTCAAGTTGTTACAAAGTAAGTTAGG
Source organism: Iris pallida (assembly GCA_029216955.1). Classification (NCBI taxonomy): domain Eukaryota; kingdom Viridiplantae; phylum Streptophyta; class Magnoliopsida; order Asparagales; family Iridaceae; genus Iris; species Iris pallida. The sequence continues at coordinate 38,726,716 of JANAVB010001800.1, forward strand.
CGAGTTACGTTAAGCTAACAGGAGTAGTAGCAAGCACGGTCCTATGAGTTCTACGACTGGGAATAACCACATAGTCTCACGATTGTAAGTCCCGTCATATAGAGTATGATTTGCGCAGTGGTGTCACATAGAGTTTCAAGTTGGTTCAAGACACGATGGCACGGACTTAGTATTTTAAGGCACGGGCTACGGTTGATTTATTGAGTTTGGAAAGTGTTCAATAGTTGTTCTTGAGTTAAGTGAAATGATAGGGCAAGAAAGAAGAATGCTCACGACTGGGTCATTGAAGCAAGAAAGAAGAATGCTTGCGACTGGGTCGTCGAGGCAAGAAAGAAGATTGCTTGCGACTGGGTCGTCGAGGCAAGATATCAGATGTGAGAAGTATTGAATTTAGCCCTGAAAAAGATGGTAACACTAGAGGTAGAATGACTGTGTGAGATGTCAGTTTGAGTCGAGTCTTGCATGGTTATGGACAACTTGTCGACAAGATAGAGTTCCCCCGCATGGCAACACGTGGCGCCACGGGACCGAAGCAGCCTAAGGAAACAAAAATGGCTCTGGGAGCCTAAAATAGCTAGCCTGGGGTAAAGTATTCGGTGGACGCTCATTAGGGCTAGCTACCCGAACCGGTCCATCCTATACTCAGCTAAAAGGGAGTCTATAATGGCTCTGGGAGTCAGTGACCAAGTTCATATAGATGAGTCGGCATGGGCGACAATCCGCGAGTGTATGCCTTTGGGTTGAGTCGAGTCGTGAGTGCACTATATCAAGTAGTCAAGTCGAAGGTGTGTGTACAAGTTAGAACACAAGGAATGTTTGGGGCCTAAGATTTGGCATCAATATAGGCGTCGTGCTTCGACAAGAGTTGTGGCGTCGAGTCTTAAGATGTTGGCATAGAGTTGCACAAGTTGGATTGAGTCGTCTCGGGTTTAAGTCAGAAATCGCCGTAAGGCAAGTTGGTTAAGTGACACTAAGTCCACAAGTCTCGATTGGGTCAGTTGATGATCAAAGTAGCAAGGGCCGCGAGGCGGCGATATGGTTAAGTCTCTTTGAATTGTGAGGCACGGCCTCAGCAGGGTTTGTAGCATGGTCACACAAAAATGGAGCCTTATCACGTAGTGTGTCTCTAATTTTAAGCCGTAAGGCAAACACGACTTGATAGGTTAACGTTGTCGAGTTAACGTTGTTGGCGCAAAGCACGGGATGGTCTAGAGACACAGAATAGGCCAAGGCGTCGGTCCTAAAATTGATCCTAAGACAAGAGTAGAAAGACAATCATAAAGGGGACTATGTTGCACAAAGGTAAATCAAACGTATTGGTTTTGTATGGGTGGGCGAGGAGCTCATTCCACCAGTACAGTTGAGTACTGACATCCACATAGTTTTCATGTGTAGGCACAGGTAGAAGCTCGTGGCGCAGAGCTCGTTTGGATGCGTTGAGGCACGGAGTACCTTGGCGATTCGAAGCGTGCGGCCGCTTGTATTCAAGACTTATACAGGACATAATGGATGGACGTCGTCTTCCGAAGCTTCCGCTGGCTCAAGCATTGTATTGAGAGATGAGAGAGAGCTGAGTGACTTGTAATGTGAGAAGAGTGAGCTTGAGTGACTTGTAATCTTAGCCTTGCACCCTTTGTAACCTTGGTTTCAATATCAATAAAAGAGTGTTTTTCAATGACTTGTGTTTTGTTCTAAATTCCGTTGCTATTATTCAATGTCTCTGCTTGGGACTTCTGTGCGATGACCCCGTCGCAGCCACTGAAATCGGCCGTTATGGAACCCGCCTTGTACGAGCGTAATCTAGGCTCGTACGACATCACGCCTTAGCGAGGACGATCGCTCCTACGGGAGCGGAGCGTGACATAACCTTCCTCTTTAGGTGGTTCAAATGTCGCTCAAACGGGTATATCCACCGATAACCGACGGGACCACCAATACGTGTCTCGTAGGAAAGATGAATTGGCAAATGCTCCATGGAGTCGAAGAATCCAGGAGGAAATACCTTCTCGAGCTTGCACAGTGTTACCGCAATATCGTTCTTCTGCTTTTCTAGACGATCGACGAGCAACTTAGTAGAACAAATATCTCTAAAGAATATGCTAAGCTCGGTCAATGGATTCTAAACAACCTGGGATAAGAATTTCCGAAATTCAATTGAAATTAACCTCTCCATGAATACGTGACAATCATGGTTCTTCATACCTGTCAGTTTATTCTCCTTGAGGTCGACGCATCTTCTCAAGTTCGAAACATACCCGTCTGAAAATTTCAAACCTTGAATCCACCTACAAAGTCTCACTTTATCCTCTTTCTCCAGTAAGAAACTTGCCTTAGACTGCTTCAACTTTCCATTCCCCTCCTCTATTAAATGCAATGTAGGACGTCTACATATTTCTTCCAAGTCCAATCTAGCCTTTGAATTGTATTTCGTCTTCCCATTTACGTCCATTACAGTATTAATTATGTTGTCAAACACATTCTTCTCGATATGCATGATATCAAGGTTATGTCTAATCAGATTGGTGCTCCAATATGGCAGATCCCAGAATATACTCTTCTTCGTCCAGTTATGAGTGCGACCAAATACGTCACACTTGTAGCCCTTAGCAGGCTCTTCAATAGCTCTTGGTAAATCTTTTACCTCTTCCTATATCGTGTATCCGGGCCACCTTGACTGTGGATTAGCCTTCTCCACAACGCCAGTACGAAAAGCATTCATGTTTCTCCGGTGCGGATGATCCTTCGGCAGAAATTGTCGATGACAATCGAAGAATCACGGTTTGCCTCTGTGTTTCAAACGGAAAGCCTTAGTGCGGTCCATGCAATACGGACATGAAAGACGACCATGCGTGCTCCATACAGATAACATTCCATAGGCCGGAAAGTCGTTGATGGTCCACATAAGTGCTGCCCGTATCTGAAAATTTTATTTTCTAGAAACATCGTACGTGTTGGAACCTACTTCCCACAGCTGATTCAACTCATCAATCAATGGCTGTAAATACACATCGATGTTCCTTTTCGGATTGTTCGGACCTGGGATAATAACGGTGAGGAACATATACGGAGTCTTCATGCACATCCAAGGCAGTAGATTGTACGGAGTGACGATCACAGACCAACACGAATACTGGGATCCCGAAAGTCCGAATGGGGTAAATTCGTCGAAGTAGAGATCCAATCCGACATTACGCGGATTAGAAGAAAAATCTGGATACTTTCGATCAAAGTACTTCCATGCTTCTCCATCAGATGGGTGATTCAATACTCCTTTGGTCTGTTCCCGCTTATGCCAACTCATGTTTTCTGCATTTTCCTTCACCATAAACAACTGCTGCAACCGTGGCGTCAACGACAAGTAGTGCATCGAATCGGTAGGCTTCCTTGCACTGACAGACTTTCCTTTACCACTGCCCTTGTAGCGATCAGCACCACAAAATTTGCAGACATCTTCATCATTGTTGTCTTTGTAGTACAACATGCACCTGTTGTGACATGCATCAATTTTTTGTATCCCATCCAGAGCGATCTCACCATCCTCTTAGACCGATAAAAGTCTTTAGGCAACTTAGAACCCTCAGGCAATATTTCTATAATCAACTCCAAAAGTCGGTTGTAGCAATCTTGCGACATGTTAAAATCGGACTTGATGCTCAACAATCTTGTAACCACCTCCAATAGTGAATGATCCTCACAACCAAGATATAATAGAGTACTTGCATTCTCTATCAACTCCATGAACTTTGCAGCATCGACGTTCGGTGCCTCCTCAGGTGCATCATGATTGTCCGGATCGAAACTAGGCCCCGTCGCGTCTAAAACCATGTTCACCAATCCATCGTCGTAAGCAGCGTGGTTGTGGACATCCACATAAGGCTCATACTCCGATGCTAAAGACACAAGTTCTCCGTACGCGCTCCACTAATAGTAATTTTACGTGAAACCCTTCGAGTATAAATGATACGTGACTTTCGCTTCTGGATGATATTTCAAGTTACGATATCTCACACACGGACACTTAATTTTGCTACCGTCCAAGTACTAAGGAAACGCCTTGGAAAACTGCAGGAACTGCTGTACACCCTCTATGAATTTATTCCGTACACCGCACATGTCATCAGGATGACGGTTGTACATCCATGGACGATTCCGTAAGTAGTAATTCATATCCATTTGAAGATAATTCTGCAAAGATAGATATACTTATTCCGTAAGTAATAATTCATATCCATGGACGCCTTGGAACCAAATCCATGAAATCATGTTTGGTTGGAGATGGATTTGGATATGGAAAGTATGAAATTGATAAAGTTCAAAAGGTTTGAGATTGAAGTTAAAGTCCACGAAACTTAATGATTTTTTTTTGGAACAGAGGTGGCTAGATCAAAAGGGGAATATTCAAATGTCAACGAAAGTATGTACTTGATTTGTTAAAGGAAGCTGACATGTTGGGTTCGAAACCAGTTAAGTCGCCTATTGATCCAAATTAGCATCTCAATGCCACACGAAGAGAGATCCGTTAAAGATGTCGAGCCAGCAACAAAGATTGGTTGGAAAACTTCTTCACTTGTCACTCACTCGCTCATACATAAAATATGTAATGAAATGTCGAGAGTTAGTTTACGCATGACACATAAAAGTACATTTTCCTGGAAAAGTAATCTTGTTCAAGCGAAATGATTATCTACGGATTGAGGTATTTAGAGATGCTAATTGGGCAGGTTCTATCGACGGTCTCTCACATATTACTATGTCTATATTGGAGTAAGTTAATTAGTAGCATGTAGACGAAAAGAAAGTGTGGTTTGGGATCGAGTGCTGAGGTGGAGTACAAAACTTTAACTCAAAGGATTGGAGAAGGAATTTTGATTTAAAGACTCATTCATGAATGTAATGTTCAACTTTAGAGTGTTAACTGAGAAATTATAACTAGTGTTAGTGACCCATGATCGAACCAACACATAGGTGTTGATAGACATTTCATTCGAGAGAAGCTAGACTCTACGAAAATTTGTCTTGTCTACGTTCCTTGGCTCACCAGCTTGTATATGTTTTCAAAAAGGGAATTGTAATGCCTAGATTTTAAGGACTCTTGGCACAAGCTCTAGACATGATTAACAAGAGCAGAGTACAGAAATTCCAGTTCTCTGCATACACAGGCTCAATCAAAAGCAGAATGCTACATATCGACTCTCAGCCAAAATCATAATTTCGGTCATGTCGGTTCAACTTGATATCTATATGTAATTAAATTTTTTTGATTTATTATCAAACATCAAAAAAAAAGTGTGTGTGTGTCAAAGTGTTGTGTCTTGTGTCAAAGTGTCGCGTCCGAAAGAGGGTTAGGGTTTACCTAGTCGGGGTCGGAGGAGCGGATCGTCGAGGGGGCAGGGGGTCGCCGGTGGGGAGCTGGAGATGGAGGGGAGAGGGTCGTCGAGGGTGAGTGGCATCGGCGAGGGGGAGCGGGTCGCCGAGCGGGGTCGCGGAGGGTCGGGGGCCGAGGGGGGAGGGTCGCCGACGGGTGAGGGGGTCGCCGAGGGCTGGAGGAAGATGGTCGCCGAGGGCTGGGAAAAAGGGATTTCGGTGGAAATCGATCGAAATAATTGGGGGGAGGGATGAAAACTCAAATGCTCTATATTTTCAATTTAGCGACGTCACTATGATACGTCGGTAAACGTCGCTATTGTTAGTCATATTAGCGACGTCATTATGATACGTCGGTAAACGTCGCTATTATTAGTCATATTAGCGACGTTCACCGACTTATCCGCGACGTATGTTTTTTAATACAAAACGTAGTCACAATACGTCGCTGATAGTCGCTAATTGTGACGTATTGCGACGTTTCATAATTACGTCGCTAAATTGTTAAATTATAGCGACGGTTTTGTTTAGCGTCGCTAATTACGATATGACTTATTCTGGTAGTGTTTGATGAATCCGAGGGGGATAATATCGCATGACAAGATCCATAGGGTACTGGTCCGTAATAATAATGTGACAGCATCAAGTAATTTATCTAAAGTAGGAATATAAATTCTAACAAGTATGAAAATCATCAGAGCATGTACTCGCCTGAGATTCTGAGTGACTGTGAAAATAGATGTCTAAACTAAGGTGTCTGAGTCAATCTAGGTCAAAGTCAACTCTTGGTCAACTCTAGTCAACAATCTCAAACTAGGTCAAACTCTAGTCAACTAGTCTAGGGTTTGGTCAACACCAGTCTACAATGTCATTTTAGGCCTATCTAGTCCATTTCTAGGTCAAGTATAGGTCACCTCACATTTAGGTTACCTTAGGATACCAAGGTACACATAGCGTAGTCTAGAGTCTATAGGCATACACTATACCACATATATACATAGAGACTCACTATATAACTTAGCATATATATACAACCTATATATAAGTACTATAAGATATATATGGACTATCTATACCTACACATGTTGAATTATATATACATATATATATATATATATATATATATATATATCTATATATATTATATATATATATGTCTATATATATATTATATATATATATATCTATATATATAATAATATATATATTAATATTATCATATAATATATAATATATCATAACATACATACATGTATCATAATA
>JANAVB010001800.1:38750726-38880726 GCA_029216955.1 Iris pallida
TTTCAATTTTGAATTGAAATTGGACTTTTTTTTTAAAATCAAACCAAATATTCAATTCTATTCGGTCCGATTTTCATCCATAATCGAATAATGTTTATTTGAGACGACTCCCCTCCTCTGCCTCCTATCTCAGTTTGATAGATAGGTATGCGTGCTTGCTGAATGCTGATGGATGGGAACCTATACTATCCTTGAGATATTCAAATCAAATGATTAGCTCTGATGTGTCTCTGAAGAGTAGTAGCACATAATATACTGCAAAAAAATATATGGCATACAAGTCATAATAAACATAGAGGGATGAGATGGAATGGATCCTTGACGCAGTACTTTCTTTTCTTGCTTGCTCATGAACACAGAGAACTGAGAAGGGGGGAAGCGAAGTGAGAGATCAGTCAACCCTCTTGATAGGTCACTTCACTTCAGCATGTGCTGAAAACAACTGTACATGGCTTCAGCCTGTTTTTGATGCAGCATGAGTTTAGGCTCCAAACTTGCTGACCTACCTTCTGCTTCCAACTTCATGCCAATGTTGTCTCCATTATATATATAAAAAGGTAATTGTAATTCATATAAGTCAAGTACAACCCCGCCAATTATGATGGCTCCTTAGGTAGCTGCAAATAAGATGCATCACTTTCAATATTATACAGTATAACTATCTCCCAACTCCCAACTCCCAAGTGTATGTAAACTCGAATATATATATATATATATATATAATATATATATAATATATATATATAATAATATATATATATATTCTAGCGTACTGGTGAGATATGCCGCTTGAGTGGTTAGGAGATCGATTCCTAGTGGAAGGGTTCGCCACAATTACCTGTTTATATATATATTATATACTATATATATATATATATATATATATATATATATATATATATATATATAGTTGAATAATTTCTTATTATACGTTTTAGAAGAGCAATCATAAAATTTTCCAACTCTTATTACACGTATTAAAAGATTTAGTCTTTGTTAGATTTACTCTTTCGGATTCCTAGACGGATTTTAGAAGAGATATTTGACTATAATTTGATAATATTCTTATTATACATGCAAAGCACGTGCATTTACTAGTGTGTATATAATATATATAATATATATATATATATATTATATATATATATAGATAGAGAGAGAGAGAGAGAGAGAGAGTATGATCCCTCCGCCCTAGCGGAACGCCGATTCAAACGGCAAGTGCAACGACTCAAACGAGCCGTCGACCCGAAGAGTTGGCATCGACCTGATGAAGAATCGATGCAAGACTTACATTGGCCCATCGAAGATGAATCCAGACTTAGACTTTCAAAGGCGCGCTCGGAGTATCGCTCGGCCGATGCGAACATCGCTAAGGTGGGTGGCTCCGATGAACCCGTCTTTGCTTAGCCTAGACACATAACAATACGGACACTATTGCTAGAATCGCTAGGCGATAACACCGCGCATGCTAATAAATGACTCAACGCACCTAGCTAAGGGAATAATCCCATCTTGTAAGCTTGTATAGAATATGGAAAAGAATATAGAAAATGTGAGAACTCTCGCACCGCACTCCGCGCTCGTGCTAAGGCACAAGCTTACATTCAAGTTCTCTATGCGTTCAACAATGAAACAATGAATGGTTTACAACAATGAAACGGAAGACTGTCGACATAGTCGTTCCGAGTAGAGTATAGCAACATTGGAAGACTTTGGGACCGATGGGTCGCCAAGGCGACTCCCGCACGGGAGTTGCATAATGTATGAATGAAAGAATGAACGAATAAGTGAATGAATGAATCAACGAATGAATGAATGAATATATGAATGAACCAATGAATGAACGAACAAGTGAAAGAAAGAAAAGAAAGAATGAATAAAATATAAGAAAGAAAGGAATGGTTAGCGACAGGTATGACGGAGACGTGCGATCGGGGCTCGCTACCCACGCTGCACGGATGCCGCCGCCAACCTGGTCGATAACGTATTAGGATAAGGGTTAGCCTACGGCTCAGAGACAGCCGTTAAGTTAAAAATGATAAACAAAACGAAATGGTCGTGGACAATCCACTCGTATACGGGAGGTAGGAGAAATAAGGTATTTCGCGGCATGATCAAAGGGAGGATCGTGGCCGGCCTAGGCGAAATCAAAGGGGCTTACGGGCTACTTGGGTGCGGGCTTGGCCACCCAGGAGACGTAAGTGCGGAATATTTCAAGAGACTATCAAGGTGTTCCAGCCGCACGCTATGATAGGTGAGAAATTACTAAAGAAGAATATGTCCAAATTGGCTTGTGACAATGTTGATTGTAGTAACTTTCTTATAGTTGTTATTGACCAAGAACGTTATGGTGTTATCGATGCTCACTTAGAATCCAAGACTGTGGTTAGAAGTGTCCATTATTCTCATGCCCCTCCCTAGAAATTCCTCCACAAGGTCTTGTAATGACGACGATCTTTACGGGTGGCCAACTTCTATAAGTTGGGTAGAGTCTGGAAGGAAGCATACCCCATCTTGTAGAATATGAGGTCAATTGGGATTCCTATGACAACCACCCCTCCATCCTTTCAAAAATTGAGCTAAGATTTGACGTACCTACTCTCCCTCGGTACAAAATCTCGCAATTCTTGATATTATGATTATTTTTAATTTCGAGGACGAAATTGTCATAAGTTGGTTGGGATGTAAAATCCCTTATAATTTAAAGGAATATTTAAATTATTTTTGGATTTTATTTAATTTTAATTTATTTTATCTTTTATATTATATAAAAGGACTATAGTCATGGTTGAGTTTGAATATGCAAGACGACTAGAAAGTATGGCATGCCTAGCGTAGTCGGGTGCTTTAACTATTATGCTAGCCATGTTAGGAATGTCATGGTCATATTGTAACTCTTGCATGTTAACCATTCAAATTATGACACAAGTTATATTTTTATTTAATTAATTAGTTAAGAAAGCCTTTATGACTTTTTAGGAGATCCGGTTGCACCAAACCTTCCCAAACCTCTTCTAAGCCAAACCCAACCTTATGTAGGCATGTTGGGCATTAATAATATTAATAATTATATTTATTTGTATTTAATTCAGATTTTGTAGTATAATTATAGATAGAATTAAATAGTTCTATATTAGAAACCCCTGTTTAAATCCTCAATCCAATCAACTTGCCAACTCACCAAACAACCAAATTATGCCAAGTGGACCCCACCATGCTAATTTCGACCAAGCAACCCCTCCATGGCCGAATGAATCAAATTAAATAGGATTTAAATCCTAGATTGCTTAAAATTTATTTAAGGATATGTTTAAATATACCAACTTATCCCAAACCTTAACTAAATCCTAATCTTTCTCTCCCTCACCTTTGGCCGAACAAAACTCCTCTCCCTCGCCATAATTTTGGCAGCAACAAACTCCTCATAGCATCTATACATCATCTCCTCCATTGCACATCTATCCATCCTTCACAAAAGCTCATCTCCTCCACCATACATCTCCGAAACTCCTCAAAACAAACCCTAAAAACTCCATCTCCCCCATCCAATCCTCTATAGCCATTCAACTCTCCCATACTCACCAAGAGAGGATTAGCAAGCGAGGATAGCGGAAAAGATTGGAGCTTTGGTGAAGAGAAGTCATCATCACCCTTTCTAGTAAGGATCTTTGGTAAGAACCCAAATCTTTTCTTCTAAAAACCTTTGCTAAAATTATGTAAAAAATATGTTATTAATTCTGTATAAAATATTTTGATGGCTTTTATTAGGTATAATCATCCACAAAGGTTTCATGAAATATATGCGTAATATTCATGTGTCGGTAGGACCAAAATTAACCCCATTGTAAAGGAACTATGAGTTATTGGTGCCTATTTTTGAAACTGAATTTTATGTGTGTTTATATACATAAATTAGGATTTTAAGTATTTTTCCATGATTTTAGCAACTCAAATCTGGTTGAAAAAATTGTAGGTCAAAACTAGCTAATTTCGGGTAAACGGCTGACCTAGAATGTTCCAAACTTGTAGTATAACTCAACCCTTGTTCCTCTGATATTATTCTATGAAATAAATTATTTTATTGCTGTTTAAAATATATTTTTGGTTATTTTAGCAATTTTGAGTCATTAACTATGTTCCGGGCGAGTTTCGATAGACTAGCTGACTTATTAATCAACTAGTCATAAATGTCTTTAGAAATATTAATTCTGGAATTTCAGAGATAAATCTGTAGAAAATTAGTTGAAATATTATTTTATGATTTTTATATGATTTTTAAGTATGTTATTGAAGTAGGGGCATAACCTACTAATTAAAAGTTAGGAACCCTAAAACTGTGTTTCGATGTCTCGTGGAACCTGTGTGATTGTATGGATCTAAATGGTTCCACGAGAGATTGAATATAATTTTACGCATTACTTTGACTAATTAAGTCGTATCATAAGTTTCATAAGTAGTGACTTAATTTAGTTAATTAATTATCTAGGAGCGTCGGGTTCCGGAGGCGTGGACGCGGGAGCGGCATTTCATATTTACAGCACGGAATCAGGCAAGACACCTTGCTTTACTGTTTAAATTTTTTGCTCAATCATGCATGCTTTTTTTATTTTTAGCAAATAAATATTGTTTTTTCAAAACTATATATAGATGCAAATTATTATACTTTATGTAATTGGCTTAGAGTTAAGGGACTACCATATGTTTAGAGCATCTCATAAACTGTCACGATGTGCCACGGGTTGTGTGTGAGTTGTGAGTCGCATATAATTTCGGACTTGCGTACCGACCGTACATCGGTGCATACAGGCCGTGCGTTAGGATATGACTGCTAATAGATTTGTGTAGAAGACTTGGCAGTTATTAAGGATTAAACAGTATCGTGGAGTCGACACATGTATAGTATCATGGGGAGGGAGGAGACAGTTATTAGCGTAGGGGCTACATGTTCAGTACACACATAGATTTGGGCCGATAGTGTCTCGGATGAGCGCTACTTACTGCCCCGGGGCCGATAGTTCTCGTATGAGCGCTACTTTCTGCCCATGGTCGATAGTGTCTCTTATGGGCGCTACCTACTGCTACTCTCTCTCCATCTATGCTGAACACCTAAGCTCCTGCGTAGAACGCTGTCTTCTAAAGTGCATTCCACATAGAATGGTTAGGAACCTTTACTCGTGCATACTTTTCTGTTGAGCTTTTATATCAGTTTATTGGCATGATATTATGTGTCTTGTTACGTCCCTCTGAGGACCTGGTGATCTCCCCAGGGGTGTGTTTCATGATTTCTTGCAGGTGCTCTAGCTAAGGCCATGTCTTCCTTCCCCGTGATGATTACTTTTGGACTCGTCATTTGCTTCGCTCGACCAAATTAGTTATTTGTATATTTCTTTCTTATTTAAACTTGTTGGTAGTGGATATGTCTTCGCCCAACGTTTGTACAAATGACTTTAATAAATCAATTTTATGATATATTGGTTTGTGGATGAGATTAGCTTCATGGTTACTATATTTTACAGCTTATGTGTACATATGCGATATCCATATGTTGGAGTAACTTTGTATGTAGACAGCTGGCATGATACGTTTCTAGTCCTACGTATTTTGAGACTGGGCGTTACATGTTTTTGTGGTGGCCAATGCAGGTCGAGTTTGTCACATCGGTTATGCTACTGTACCGATGTGAACCTGCATATAGTATTAGGATATAGGAATCTCATCCACAAGCTTGACTTCCTCCCTCAATTCCAAATCTTGAACTCTCGTCCGATTATCTTGACTTCCTTCTGCTTGATTCCTTTTACTGTAAATCTTATTTCTTTCGTACTGAATAGGGAGGTTAGGAGATAACTCATACGAATATACGTGTTATATTCCTCAATTACTCCATTAGTTGACTTCATAAGTTGAGTAGTATGACTACAACCTACCACCCGTATCCTTTTAACCTAGTATTAAAATGTAACAGAGTGATAATGAATATATGCTAGTGTAGGAGAGATGTTTACCTAGAATATAGAGATTTCGTAGCCCATACCCATTGGTCAACTAAGGCCTGATACAAGAACCAGTAGGATGACTATACGCAAGCACACCGGATAAGACTTAGATCCTTGTGAAACTCGAACTATTTATTACTGCTTTCAACGTATTCTTCCGTACTTATACTTTAAACTACCATAATAACGACGCTATTTATAGCCTAGTTTTGCAAGCTTATTCTTTGTCGAGCTTGTTCAGGACATATGTATACTGGGGACGCCCACAAGCATTTTGTCTAATTAGAATCAATGTATTATGGTCTGATCAACCATAGTGCACTTGGTTCGCTCTTCATACGATTATCTCACGTGGATTGAGATATAGAGGTATCTAGGATCTTATCTGCGACTGTATTGACAATTCCTCTTGAATTACACATTCGCCTTCGAATTACGTAATTGTATTCAATGACATCTTTCTTGAACTCTTTATTGCTTTTGTCTTTCACTGATTGGAAAGACGAACGCTCGTATTTGATAGATAAATACAGAGTATCTCCATGGCCATGGTAGTTATATGCACAAGTATAGCAACCATCGGCCAAGCCATATAACTACAATATTACCTAAAGTTGCTCGTCCTTCCCTCGACCCTAATAGTAATATTGTGACCTTCTAGTCATTTGAGCTTGAAAGATGAGTAAGATCTTACCCTTGGGTAAACCACAAACCTATGAGACTATCTAATCTCTAGGAATCATTTATTGTGAGTCTCCAAATATTCATCTTGATTCTTGGCTTAACTAGCAACCCGTATGCCTTAACTCAAACCTTACTTGACTAGGCCCCCACAGTTTAGACAGAGAAGAATAGACCAAAACAAGGACAAGTATTGCAAGGACCATGGTAGACACCCATTCCAAGATTAGAGATTCAGAGTTACTCTAGATACAAAATTCAATTATCAAAGAAGTGACATAATATTAGAACAACACATTCACCAGCTTAGCCAAAATCTGTAGCATGATGCCCCGTCACTATATTGTATTAGTAATCAACAAGTGATACATGAGCACTACATTTAATACCTCTAGAACGCTTGTGACTGTAGTCTGGCAGGTTTGACACAAATAGAAATTCATGACTTAGTAGTTAGGGATCTTTCCCATGACGTGCTTTAGAGTTCGTTATTCCACCGATAGACTCTCGTATACCATGGACAAGCGGGTCATTCCATCTTATCGACTCAGGTACCACTTTACGCGATCATTTCCATTTATTAGGACTCGGTGTACAATCCTCGAAACTGATTCACAACTACCCTATCATGTTATCGATCACATCGTGACTTATTATTACCAAATGTCATGGTACATATCGTGACTCAAATATTCCTAACCTTATTATTCCTAAAACCATATCCTAGTCTCTAGAGTGAATAGATTGTAAGCCATTCTTACTTTTAGGAATTTGGGGATCACCGATTGATTGAGGTAAATTGGTTCTCACTAGGATGATAAATTAGTGACTCGTGAACTCCCACTTTCTTTTTAGATCTTTTGGTGTCCCTTACTGTGACTTTGATATTCGAAGTGTAATACTAGCTGTTACCTTCCAACAAAATTTATTACAAAACTTAAACGAGTCCACCTTCAAGTAGACATATCATATCCCACACAAACACATCTCCTTGGACTCTATTATTATACGACTTTCAGGTCAAAAGGGACTAGCGATAACCCTTACCATAACACCGATGTACTTTCGACTACAATTAGAGATCCAACCTTGACTCAAATCTTTTGGCCCAATATATGGTTGTGATCTACTCGAAGCCCTCTACGCACATGCCACTAGTGTGCCACTCAATAGAGGCCTTGTTTGCTACTTAAAACAAAAGTCACGGAAGGCGCATCTCACGACTTACAGAACCTATTCTACCAACCCGACGAGAAATTTTCCCAACCACATGAATTTGAACCTATTCTACATTACCCTAACCTAATAGGGATGGTTTAAAATTCCACAAAATTTTGTCCAGCCACTATAGATTTATAAAAATCTAAAGTTCATGCAATCAAAGATTGTCCAATTATGGAACCTATTGAGACTCAGTTAAACCCATCATAGCCCATCGCCATATTGGGACTATAAAACCAAACTTGATGAAATAGGCCCTCACCCATATTATGTAGGTCCCACCTCTTGGCTCACTAATTCTCTTTCCTTAGATTTCGTAACTGCATCTCTTCGTAGCCTATGTTATGCATCTCTCGGTACCAACTTGCTTCCGGATATACTTGACCAAGACCTCTCATACTGTTTTGACCAAACATAATTAATATATCGGCCATATTAAATAGATAACCTAGACTTCCTATAGAGTCTGTGACTATGATTGGAATACCTCATACTTCTTATACCTCCTTGAAATTTTGACCTTCTTAGAAGCCCTTACTGTGCTTCCCCCTGATTAACCAACTTCTATAAGTTGGGTAGAACATTGAACTTTATACTCTACCTCTCAGAATGGGTTTACAATCGTGACTGTTCTTCCGTCTGTATGGAATTTATGAAACGATCTTTTTTTTGCATTTCATATCCCTTTGCTCGTGCGTTTAGATAACTACGGTAACAGATTGCAACCTAAATTCTTCAAGTCAATCATAGAATCATTTTTTTTAAATAATAGCAATTTTTTTTGAGGCAAATAGATCGAAAGCCTCTCTAAAGAACATAAGATTTTGGAATTAACAAGTAGATGGAAATGATTGGTTCCAATTAGACTAATAATTCATTGGTTTATAACGTCGACCCATATTCATATCATGTGATACCCTCAACCGTAATTTTGATAATTGAAGCACAACGCTAGCCTTTTCCTTTCGACAAAGTACACACTCACTAACTAGACTAGTCATGCTACTCACATGACATATATGTCCCATGCAAACGAACTTTCCAGTACTCCATTTAAAAAATTACACCACGTGTATGACACATTATTTCTCAAAACAAACCATAGAGACCCAAATTCGACCTATTCGATTTCACCCATGCAAATATCGACCCATTTCCTTAACTAAACTGAATACTCAAGATCTATGCAAGACGCAAACCTATGACGTATGCCTTCCAACAAGCAAGCGCGTGCCTCCTACACAACACCAAATATCAGCCTACACATATTAGTCGTTTTGACTTAGAGTTTCAAAACACTTTCCTAATCATATTCTATAGCCTGGGTTCTTTAATTATCATCGATTCTCATCACTTGGCCATAAATTCCTCTTCCCTAAGTTTTCAAGCTCACTTCTTAGTTTTTCATGTTAGACGTAGAACGAATCCTTCTGAACCGACACACTTAGTATATTCCAACAAGAGGTCGCTACCAGCTTGTCAGAAGCATGACCCCTAGAGTGACAATGTTTGATTGTAGTAACTTTTTTATAGTTGTTATTGACCAAGAACGTTATGGTGTTATCGAGGCTCACTTAGAATCCAAGACTGTGGTCAGAAGTGTCCATTATTCTCGTGTCCCTCCCTAGAAATTATCCTCCAAGGTCTTCTAATGACGACGATCTTTACGGGTGGCCAACTTCTATAAGTTGGGTAGAGTCTGGAAGGAAGCATACCCCATCTTATAGAATATGAGGTCAATTGGGATTCCTATGACAACCACCCCTATCCTTTCAAAAATTGAGCTAAGATTTGACGTACCTACTCTCCCTCCGTACAAAATCTCATAATTCTTGTTATTATGATTATTTTTAATTTCGAGGAAGAAATTGTCATAAGTTGGGTAGCATGTAAAATCTCTTATAATTTAAAAGAATATTTAAATTATTTTTGGACTTTATTTATTCTAATTTATTTTTATGTTATTTATATTATATAAAAGGACTATAGCCATGGTTGAGTTTGAATATGCAAGACGTTGGCGAGAGAGCTTTGCTTGGGCCAGAGATGGTGGTAGACTCAGCTGAGAAAGTCAGACTGATCAGGGAGTGTCTCAGAGTTTTGCAGGATCGGCAGAAGCACTGGGCGGACAGCAGCAGACGACCACTGGAGTTCGCGGTTGGAGATAGAGTGTTCCTGAAGATCTCACCGACTTGGGGTGTCATCAGATTTGGCAGAGGTGGAAAGCTCAGTCCGAGATTCATCGGGCCTTTCGACGTGACGGCACGGATTGGTGAGTGGCATATCGACTAGCACTTCCAGCTAGCTTGGAGGGAGTGTACTATGTTTTCCACGTGTCTCAGCTCCGACGCTATATTCCAGACCCGAGCCATGTGGTGGACTACTCCGAGCTAGAGGTGGGCCCGAGAATGACCTACGAGGAGCAGCCAGTAGAGATCCTTGACAGGAGAGAGAAGCAGCTGCAGAATCAGGTTATTCCACTTGTCCGCGTCATGTGGAGACACCACTCTCTGGGAGAGTCCACATGGGAGCACGAGGAAGAGATGCGGGAGCGCTATCCCAATCTGTTTGATTGTACTCTATTTTTTTTTTTTTTCTATTTTCAATAAATGATGGTGTTTGAATCTCCTTGAGATTTTGCTTTGAGATTGTCTTGTTGTTTCTCAAATTTCGAGGACGAAATTTTTTTTAGGAGGGAAGATTTGTAAGTCCCTTCCCAAAAATATTTTTTTATCCTACTAATATTAGCTAATTAATTTTTAGTAAAGTATTTTATATAATAGTTAAGTCTTAAATCACATTATGTTAATCTACATTATTTCAGCCCACCATTCAAATATCAATTCGGGCCATCATTCAATTCAGCCCACCAATCAACTCAGCCCACCATTTTATCTTTACATTTTGAACTATATTTCGTTCATAAGAAGAGAACAGAACCTTCTTCTCCTTTCCAATTTTGTTAGAGCTGAGTGTTCGAATTCTTTTGTGTCTACTGTTGTAACCGTCTCCGACAGCTCCCAAATTTCCCGCCCAAAGTTTTCCTTCCTCCAGGAATCTTCCCCAATTCCAAATGCCTATTTAAAATCTATTCTCCTTCTTTGTTAGCAATTCTGTTGGAAAGAAGAGCTAGAGCTATTTGAGAAGCTCCTTCTTCCTAAACTTTCCTTCAATTTTCAATCAAGCGGCCATGCCAGAAATTCAGAGGTCGGAGAATCCCTCTTCGTTCGATCGATTAATCACTGGTAAATCATTTGTATATTCTTCAATTTTCCAGTAATAATCGTTCAATGGTTTCCTCTGTCCTCCTTCTTGCATTGATCAAATTACAAATTACAGATCCGTAAACAATTTGAGCAGATCATTATTCCTTCATCAAGCCGATGCAAGTGAGGTAAATTCATTCCAGGATCTCGACGATTAATTTCTTTTCGATCTTATTTTCAACTCCAAATTGTTTGTAATCGATCGGATCATGAGTTTTATAATTTTATTCTCCTGAACCAGAGGATCGATGAGATGTGTAGATCTTGATCTGAGGAGTAGTAGATTTTACTCAATTTTTCTGCTTCAACACTCTAACCTATTGGTGAGGTAAGGATCGTTACCTGATTAGTAACTCCAGGTTGTTTGGCGCTTAATTTTGTTCTTCAAATTGTTTGTTTAGATTTTTAGATCGAGATTGAAGGATTTGGTTTAGTTTAGATCGAACTGTCACTCTCATCAATTATGAACGAAGTATTGAAGGTTTGGACTGAGCTAAGGATTGAGCATTATTGTAGCAGGAAGTCCTATAGGTAAATCTCTGATTATTAGATAATTTAGCTCTGTGAATCATATGAATTCATGTATGTGCTAAGCATGAGTCAGTAGTAGGAATATCAATTGAAACGTTGTAACAAAGAAGTTGATTGGTATAATTGAGTATGAATGAATTTTGATAATTGGTATGATAATTATCCATGCATATACCAGAGGGTGTCCGTTAGGTTGTATCTCTATTAACTATTTTATCATTTCTGATTATTCATAGCTGATTTTAGGATTGTGATTAGAATCATTATGAAGTTTGGTCATGGTTAGAAATCTTGGAATTAAGGATAAATGAACTCTTAAGTATGAACATTATTGTGAGTTGCAAGATTTATTTCAGTAGAGGAATGGACTGTTGCTGCATATATTGAATTAGAATAAGGAGAGAAAACTATTGGTTTGATAATGACATTGGTTGAATATCAGTGTTCATTTTGGATTATCGAGTGAAACTTCTTGTTCAGCTTGAATGTAGTCCACAGATTGCAGGAACAACTGATAGTGGTGAGAGATGAAATCCCTCACTTGATTTAGTTGGGTATATTGGCTTGTTAGGTGTCTGACCTTAAAGTCTCTTGTCTCACATTTTTCCCTTACATTAGTTAGACCTTCGATTTTTGGATGAATTTTAGATGTGGAATAGTGGGTTGTAATACAATCTCGGTCTCTGAAATTATATTCAGGTATGGTACCCCTTATACTACTGCTATTACCTTACAGGAACATCTATAACCTGTGATGAACTTCAGGGTTAGTATGATGAATTTCAGAGTTAACCAGAGGGCAAGAAACCATTTTGTCACTGTCAGTTAACAAGGGCTGATAGTTAAATCTGTAACTGAACAGTGGTAAGTTCTGAAACCAGAGGAATGTTAGCTGTACAATGTGGTAGATGCAACTCCTTGTTGGATGATGGTTATTTGCAATAGGAGAGAGACATGGCTGATTAGTCATTGCCAGTCACTGATTTGGATTTCAGGCATCCTATTTGACTGTCAATAACTTGACAGTCACCAATTGTTTTGGTGCACTCAAGAATGACATTTACTGGACTGATTAGATCAGTCCAGTTTAGGACTGAATATCCAACTGTATGTTTGAATAGGAACTTGAACTGATTTCTGAATGTTTTTAAGGCTGGTATTAGGTTTATGTTGGGCCTGACTCTTACAGTAGACTGAATATATTTTAGGAGTAGATATAGTCTCTGATGGTTTCAACTTAGATTGAACCTGAGATATTTCAGTATAGCTGAGATTGTATTCACTATTGGATAGAATAGTTAATCTAAAATTCATATAGATTGGGAAAATGAGTTCCCATTAACTTGAGTTTATATATGCATTGTCTTGACTAAATGAAGGAACTGGGAAATGAGTATAGTTATTCATTAGATTTATTTTCAAACCAATGTTGGTAACTTTATATTCAAAGTATTAGTTGACTAATGGTTATGAAGAATAGTTATAGAAGTTTAATGATGGATAATGGGCTTAACCCAATATCATTGCTTATAGTTGGGCATGTGAGAATGCAAGACACCAATGTAGAGCTTTATTAGTTATTAACCAACTTGTACCAATATAAACCAGGAGGATATCCAGCTTCCTTGATTACCAGTACCTTCCCGGAGCAAGGCAAGTACTTTTCTACGATTTTGTACATTTACATTCTTGTACTCTTTCTTGTGACACGTTATGGCACGATATCATGTACTCCTGTACTCCTGTACTATTGTTCTTGTACTCATTAGTGTCGGGTGGGGAAATACACTAGCCATGTGACCAATTCCGATTACTATATCCCCGTGCCTAGCTTAGGCCTCGCATCGTGCACGCGGGCCCTAAGTCGTACCATATTCATGTACTCCTGTGCATGTTCTCACCCCAGCCGGTCACATGGACTAGATGTATTTCGATATTGTGCACTTATCATGTCTGGTACTACATGATTATAGTTTCATTCATGTACATTATATTTCCTGTACTTTACATGTTCCTGTACTTTACATTTATGTATTATATTTCTTGTACTATTTTCTGTACTTTCCTATTCATTCTTGTATATCTTTTTTCTGTACCCCTGTACTTATTTCATATCATGTTCATATTTTATTACCTAGAACTGTACTTTGCTCCGCTCCTGAATATGATATGTTGCAGGTGAGTTGGAGGCCCTGTGCGACACCTATTATGGACATAATGTTGCTATACTTGCTGAGCCAGCTGGAGCTGTGTTGGACCTAGAGGCTGCAGAAGCCTAGAGCTTACCTTAGCACTTTACAGCTTTACTTTGTACTTGAGACTAGTATAATCTATCTTTCATTTGCTGGAATGTAAAAATTTTGAGTTTGTACTTTACTCTGGTTGGGACACATTTATAGATGCTGTGATTTCATACTTGTTCATATTTATCTGGTTAGTTTCCCTAGATTGGTATAGCTTACTTTGTTGTGTCTAACGACAAAGGCTGGGCGTGTCCGACTCGTGTCTGATTATTCGAGCGGGTCGTGACATGTTTTTAGTGGTGGCCCATGCAGGTCAATCCTAATGGTACCTAGGTCTTAGCGTACTATTAAGGGACTTGAATTACACTAGGGAAATTTGAATCACAGCATAGGAAAACGGGTACATCGGGTACATATGGTTTTATATAAACATTTACATTTTCTGGAAGATTAGGTTTTTATCAATCACGAAGTTTTTTTCTATACATGATGGTCACTACGAGGAAGACCATGGATCAGCCGGAGTTACATGCAGTTCCGGAGTTGCAGGCAGTTCGGATCAGGCCGCACCGGACGTTCCAGCAGATCAGCTTCCACCACCGCCTCCGATCTTTCCGTCGCTGCCCTCGACGATGATGTTTGACGGCGCTCAGGTGATGGCGATGTTTCAGCAGTTTATGGAGGCCCAGAATCACCAGGCTGTGCAGTTCAGGGAGGCTTAGAGTCAGCAGACCGCACAGTTCAGAGCGACTGTCGTCGACGCACTCAGGACCAGAGAGCCGGCAGCACCAGCTCCACCAGCAGCTCCAGCACCACGAGCACCGAGACTAGGGACAGCCAAGAGTACCAGAACCTCTGTCCGATGGACTTCTGGGGCGACGAGGGATCATCTATGCGGATGAGTGGCTGGAGAATGCGGAGAGGACCTTGAAGATGGCACAGATTTCGGAGAACCTGAAGGTGGAGGTGGCTAGCATGCGACTCTTCGACTTGGCCAGAGCTTGGTACCGGAGGAGCCCCAGTTGACGGAGCCCCAGGTGTCTTGGACAGATTTCAAAACTCTGTTCAAGGAGAAATTTTTCCCAGAGGTAGAGCGGGATGAGCTGAGGATGCAGTTCGAGGCGCTGCAGCAGGGGACGATGACGGTTGCGCAGTACACTTCAGAGTTTACTAGACTCAGCAGGTTCACGGAGAACCTAGTCAGAGCGCCGGAGGAAAGGGCATGTAGATTCAAGAAGGGTCTCACCAGGGAGCTGCGACACACGTGGCGATTAGTCAGGCGACGACCTATGCGAGCATCCTTAAGATTGCTGCTATAGAGAAGGAGGCAGACCCGAAGCTGAAGAGGGACCGAGACATCGGCAGCAGCAGTTTCCAGGCACCAGCAAGAGGGTCCAGACTCAGATTCAGGCGAGACCTCAGCAGCCGGCACAGCAGCATCACCGTCCAGCCAGAGCTCTTTCACATCAGCATCAGAGACAGCAGCAGGCAGTTACTTGCACATTCTGCTATCGGCCGGGATACCGCTTCGACGAGTGCCGCAAGAGGCTCGGACTCTGCTTATTCTGTGGATCAGACGTGCACCAGATGAGGGATTGCCCGCAGGCTGCAGCTAGACTGACTGGAGGACCTAGAGGAGCTGGAGGACCACCACCTGCACCATCCAGAGCTCTACCAGCTGTACCACAGAGAGGACCGGCTTTACCCACTCAGCAGCAGTAGTTTGTACAGCGTCAGCAGAGGGGAGGACCACAGCAGGGACGTGCTTACATCATGGCGGCAGTTGAGGAGGATGAGACAGTACCAGATGTGATCACATGTTCTATACTTTTACATTCTTTCCTTGCCATTGCATTGTTTGATTCTGGAGCCACCCATAGCTTCGTATCATATGAGTTTCTGCATAGACACGGCTTCACACCCAAGCCCGCTAGGAGGAACTGTCGGATTATGACAGGAGGAGAGATTGTGCCAGTCAGTGAGATGGTGGATTGCCCTATCACTATTGCTGGGAGAGAGATAGGGCTCGACTTCTGGTGATGCCATTTCCGGATTCGACGTAGTCCTCGACATCGACTGGATGAGCGAGCAGTTTACCGTAATAGACTTCCATGAGGGAAAGGTGATCTTCAGCCCGCCAGGAGTTCCACGTTCGAGATCAGCAGACGAGTTGTAGAGAGGCCAGAGGGAGTCTATTTCGGAGCAGTTACAGAAGACAGGAGTTGCCGCATTCGTGATTGAGTATCTTAATGTATTCTCCGAGGAGCTGCCAGGATTGCCGCCAGATCGAGATGTGGAGTTCAGCATCGACCTATTGCCCGGATCAACGCCGAAGTCCCAGCATTGCTACAAGATCAACCCGAAGGAAGCTGCAGAGTTAAAGGCCCAGATTGATGAGCTAGAGAGCAAGGGTTTTATTCGGTCCAGTGCTATCCTGGGGAGCACCGGTACTCGTCGTTCCCAAGAAGGATGGGACGGTGAGGATGTGTATTGATTACCGTGCACTCAATAACATCACCATCAAGAATAGATATCCTTTACCGCGATATGATGAGCTGTTTGACCTGCTTAGTGAGCGAAGGTCTTTTCCAAGATTGACCTTCGGTCGGGATATCATCAGATGAAAGTTCGGGAGCAAGATATTTTGAAGACAGCTTTCAACACCCGATACGGCCAGTATGAGTTTCTGGTGATGCCGTTCGGACTCACCAATGCCCCAGTAGTGTTTATGAACTTGATGAATAATGTTTTTCACAAGTATTTGGACAAGTTTGTCATAGTCTTCATTGACGACATTCTAATATATTCGAAGACCGAGGAGGAGCATGTGGAGCACCTGCGGATTGTGTTAGAGATTCTGCGGAAGGAGAAGTGTACGGGAAACTCTCAAAATATGAGTTTTTCTTGGACCGGGTGGAGTTTTTGGGGCTTGTGGTGACCGGAGAGGGAATTTCTGTGGATCCCAAGAAGATTGAAGCAGTGGAAGCATGGGCACCTCCCAAGTCAGTAGCAGAGATTCGTAGTTTCCTGGGTCTAGCAGGTTACTACAGGAAGTTCGTGAAGGATTTTACCCGAATAGCGGAGCCTATGACGAAGCTTACAAGGAAGGACGAAGAGTTCATCTGGAGCACGCCTGCCAGACAGCATTTGAACAATTGAAGAAAAGACTCACGACAGCATCAGTTCTAGCTTTGCCATCTGGATCGGGAGGATTCGTCATCTACAGCGACACTTCAGGGAAAGGCTTGGGATGTGTGCTTGAGCAGAACAAGAGGGTCATAGCTTATGCTTCTAGAAGTTGAGGCTCCTTGAGAAGAATTATCCCGCACATGACTTGGAGCTTGCAGCAGTCATATTTGCCTTGAAACTATAGAAGCACTATTTGTATGGGGAGCGAGTGTACATCTTCACGGACCAAAATCCTGAAGTATTTTTACTCAGAAGGAGCTGAATATGAGGCAGCGCAGATGGCTGGAACTCATGAAGGATTTTGACATCAATCTGTAGTACCACCATGGGAAGGCAAATATGGTAGCAGATGCTCTCAGTCGATATCCTGTTGCTATGTATCTCACTATGGATCGGCATCTTCTGGAGGATCTTGAGAGCCTTGGGATTGAGATTGTTCTACCAGGATTTGGAGGACAGATGATGCACATGCATATACAGTCAGGACTGTTAGAGAAGATCAAGGAGGCCCAGTTTTTTGACGAGGGACTCCGATGTCTCAGAGGTCAGGCGGAGGCAGGATTGCTCGAGACTTCACTATTGAAAGGAAGGATCTTTGAGGCACGGGAACCAGTTGTGTGTGCCCACAGATCTGCGAGATAAAGTGATGCAGGAGGCCCATAAGTCGTAGTATTCTATTCGTCCTGGGTCTACCAAGATGTACAAGGATCTGCGAGAGTATGTTTGTGGTATGGGATGAAGAAAGATATGGCCAGATTTGTTTCCAGATGCCTTGTGTGCCAGCAAGTCAAGACGGAGCGCCAGAGACCAGCAGGACTACTCCAACCTTTACCTATTCCGGAATGAAAGTGGGAGCATATCACCATGGACTTTGGATTATCGCGTACTCCCAGTGGCAAGGACGCTATATGGGTGATCGTGGACAGATTGATGAAGTATGCTTATTTTATTCCGTTCAAGGTAGGGCTATCGACCGAGAAGCTTGCAGACCTCTACATGTCAGATTGTGAGGATTCACCGGGTACCGGTGAGCATAATTTCAGACAGAGACAGCCGCATCACATCACACTTCTGAGGAGTCTACAGATGAGCTTGGGATCACAGTTGAAGTTCCGCACTGCCTATCATACACAGGCGGACGGGCAGTCCGAGAGGACCATTCAGACACTGGAGGACATGCTTCGGTTTGTGCACTTGATTTCGGCGGTTCGTGGGAGGATCATTTGCATCTAGTAGAGTTTGCTTATAACAACAGTTATCAGGCTAGCATCGAGATGACCCCGTTCGAGGCGCTATATGGGCGGAGATGTCACACGCCTTTATCTTGGGACGACGCTGGCGAGAGAGCTTTGCTTGGGCCAGAGATGGTGGTAGACTCAGCTGAGAAAGTCAGACTGATCAGGGAGCGTCTCAAAGTTGCACAGGATCGACATAAGTACTGGGCGGACAGCAGCAGACGACCACTGGAGTTTGTGGTTGGAGATAGAGTGTTCTGAAGATCTCACCGACTTGGGGTGTCATCAGATTTGGTAGAGGTGGGAAGCTCAGTCCGAGATTCATCGGGCCTTTCGACGTGACGGCACGGATTGGCGAGGTAGCATATCGACTAGCACTTCCAGCTAGCTTGGAGGGAGTACACGATTTTCCACGTGTCTCAGCTCCGACGCTACATTCCAGACCCGAGCCATGTGGTGGACTACTCTGAGCTAGAGGTGGGCCCGAGATTGACTTACGAGGAGCAGCCAGTGAGATCCTTGATATGAGAGAGAAGCAGCTACGGAATCAAGTTATTCCACTTGTCCGCATCATATGGAGACACCACTCTCTGAGAGAGTCCACATGGGAGCGCGAGGACGAGATACGGGAGCGTTATCCCAATCTGTTTGATTGATTTGATTGTACTCTATTTTTTTTCTATTTTCAATAAATGATCGGTGTTTGAATCTCCTTGAGATTTTGCTTTGAGATTGTCTTGTTGTTTTTTCGAATTTCGAGGACCAAATTTTTTTAGGGGGGAAGATTTGTAAGCCTGCTTCCCAGAAATATTTTTTTTATCCTACTAATATTAGCTAATTAATTTTTAGTAAAGTATTTTGTATATAATAGTTAAGTCTTAAATCATATTATGTTAATCTACATTATTTCAGCCCACCATTCAAATATCAATTCGGGCCATCATTCAATTCAGCCCACCAATCAACTCAGCCCACCATTTCATCTTTATATTTTGAAATACATTTCGTTCATAAGTAGAGAACAAACCTTCTTCTCCTTTCCAATTCTGTTAGAGCTGAGTGTTCGAATTCTTTTGTGTCTACTGTTGTAACCATCTCTGACAGCTCCCAAATTTCCCGCCAAAGTTTTCCTTCCTCTAGGAATCTTCCCCAATTCCAAATGCCTATTTAAACTCTATTCTCCTTCTCTGTTAGCAATTCTGTTGGAAAGAAGAGCCAGAGCTATTTGAGAAGCTCCTTCTTCCTAAACTTCTCCTTCAATTTTTAATCAAGCGGCCATGCCAGAAATTCAGAGGTCGGAGAATCCCTCTTATTCGATCGAGTAATCACTGGTAAATCATTTGTATATTCTTCAATTTTCCAGTAATAATCGTTCAATGGTTTCCTCTGTTCTCCTTCTTGCATTGATCAAATTACAAATTACAGATCTGTGAACAATTCGATCAATTATTATTCCTTTATCAAGACGATGCAAGTAAGGTAAATTCATTCCAGGATCTCGACGATTAATTTCTTTTCGATCTTATTTTCAACTCCAAATTGTTTGTAATCGATCGAATCATGAGTTTTGTAATTTTTATTCTCCTGAACCAGAGGATCGATGAGATGTGTAGATCTTGATCTGAGGAGTAGTAGATTTCGTTCGATTTTCCTGCTTCAACACTCTGACCTATTTGTGAGGTAAGGATCGTTACCTGATTAGTAATTCCAGGTTGTTTGGCGCTTAATTTTGTTCTTCAAATTGTTGTGTTTAGATTTGTAGATCGAGATTGAAGGATTTGGTTTAGTTTAGATCGGACTCACTCTCATCAATTAGTGAACGAAGTATTGAAGGTTTGGACTGAGCTAAGGATTGAGCATTACTGCAGCAGGAAGTCCTATAGGTAAATCTCTAATTATTAGATAATTTAGCTCTGTGAATCATATGAATTCATGTATGTGCTAAGCATGAGTCAGTAGTAGGAATATCAATTGAAACGCTGTAACAGAGGAGTTGATTGGTCTAATTGAGTATGAATGAATTTTGATAATTGGCATGATAATTATCCATGCATATACCAGAGGGTGTCGGTTAAGTTGTATCTCTATTAACTATTTTATCATTTCTGATTATTCATAGCTGTTTTTAGGATTGCGATTAGAATCATTATGAAGTTTGGTCATGGTTAGAAATCTTGGAATTAAGGATAAATAAACTCTTAAGTATGAACATTATTGTGAGTTGCAAGATTTATTTCAGTGGAGGAATGGACTGTTGCTGCATATATTGAATTAGAATAAGGAGAGAAAACTATGGTTTGATAATGACATTGGTTGAATATCAGTGTTCATTTGGATTATCGAGTGAAACTTCTTGTTCAGCTTGAATGTAGTCCACAGATTGCAGGAACAACTGATGGTGGTGAGAGATGAAATCCCTCACTTGATTTAGTTGGGTATATTGGCTTGTTAGGTGTCTGACCTTAAAGTCTCTTGTCTCACATTTTTCCTTCCATTAGTTAGACCTTCGATTTTTGGATGAATTTTAGATGTAGAATAGTGGGTTGTAATACAATCTCGGTCTCGAAAATTATATTCAGGTATGGTGCCCCTTGTACTACTGCTATTATTACCTTACAGGAACACTATAACCTGTGATGAACTTCAGGGTTAGTGTGATGAATTTCAGAGTTAACCAGAGGGCAAGAAACCATTTTGTGACTGTCAGTTACAAGGGTTGATAGTTAAATCTGTAACTGAACAGTGATAAGTTCTGAAACCAGAGGGAATGTTAGCTGTACAATGTGGTAGATGCAACTCCTTGTTGGATAATGGGTATTTGCAATAGAAGAGAGACATGGCTGATTAGTCACTGCCAGTCACTGATTTGGATTTCAGGCATCCTATTTGACTGTCAATAACTTGACAGTCACCAATTGTTTTGGTGCACTCAAGAATGACATTTACTGGACTGATGAGATCAGTCCAGTTTAGGACTGAATATCCAACTGTGTGTTTGAATGGGAACTTGAACTGATTTCGGAATGTTTTTAAGGCTGGTATTAGGTTTATGTTGGGCTTGACTCTTACAGTAGACTGAATATATTTAGGAGTAGATATAGTCTCTGATGGTTTCAACTTAGATTGAACCTGAGATATTTCAGTGTAGCTGAGATTGTATTCACTATTGGATAGAATAGTTAATCTAAAATTCATATAGATTGGGAAATTGAGTTCCCATTAACTTGAGTTTATATATGCATTGTCTTGACTAAATGAAGGAACTGGGAAATGAGTATAGTTATTCATTAGATTTATTTTCAAACCAATGTTGGTAACTTTATATTCAAGTATTAGTTGACTAATGGTTATGAAGAATAGTTATAGAAGTTTAATGATGGATATGGGCTTAACCCAATATCATAGCTTGTAGTTGGGCATGTTAGAACTGCAACACCAATGTAGAGCTTGATTAGTTATTAACCAACTTGTACTAATATAAACCAGGAGATATCCAACTTCCTTGATTGCCAGTACCTTCCCGGAGCAAGGCAAGTACTTTTCTTGTCACGACCCGATACCCAAATTGGGCCGGGCCGAGCCATGTCCAGCCTACGCTTGATTAAAGCGTAGTAAGCTGTTCTAAGAATAGACAATAAAGTATCTAAGCAGCTAACAGTTCTAAAATCATAATTAAAGGTTCATCACAAGACAGCATCTATAAGCGAAGGTAAACAGTACAGACTTAATAATACATAACCAAAGTATCTAACTGGAGACAAAGTCCAGTATCCAAATATAAGTACATACCAAAGTCTAAGTCCCAAAACACGAGAAAGATATCTAAGCAAGGTTCCCCGCTGGGGCCTCTACTGGAGCTAAGGCCAGGTCCTCAATGCAGTACCGTAACATGTAACACACAGCAACCTACAACGTTATCCTGTCAGGACGGGAGCAAGTACAACCTCTACAACTAAAGTACTGAACATATAATGAAAGAGATGTACAACAAGAAATATGGTGTGATAAGTCTATAAAACAGGGAATACTAGAAACATGGCCTCATGGTATAACTGGGATCACAATATCATAGTAACACAGGGAACATGACATATCTGGAATCATGGTATATCTCATAATCTATCATGGCAAGGATACATATGTCATAAAGACAGATGTATATGTAATGTTTAAAACTGTAGCAGGTACGTGATCGGTCAATAGATGTACAATGTACCGAGGTACATGTAAATAAAATGTACATACGTACAAGTCAACAAGCATAGGTGTACATCCGTACAGAAATACGGGATAATGGCCTGCGGCAAGGTATGCATATAAAATGCGACCGAGCTCGCTACTGTAGGGGGGTCGTGATCACGTACACTACTATCAGTTTCCCCATAACCCATATTCTATCATGTGAGAGATACGAGAACAGTAAAATGTGAGAGACACTGGGAGTAATATAAGCAAGCCGGTACTGGGAACAATATAAAACATGTGAATACTCCGAGTAGTGTAAAGCATAGTAAAACATGTACTGAGAACCAGTAAGGAACATGTGAAGATATGATAACTGTCCTAAGCATGGTAGGGACCAATTTAATGTAACATGTGAAGATTTAACTTGCAGTTATTCAGAAGGCAGTATTTTAACAGGGTTAATACATGTTCTAGCATTAAAAGACAGTAAATGAGTGTGTATATGTACTTGCTTCGAGCAAAGCAAGAATACTAGTACGAAGATATAGATGTCCGATATCCTGTCAATAATGATATACAACTCAGTTCTAAGCTATGTTTAATATTACACTAGTGGTGTGACACGACTCCTGACTGGATACTAGCCAAGTGGGAACCTAACATAAAAGTCTAATGTGGAGTGCCACTATACACAAACTAACTCTCTAAGGTCTTTACACTAGTGCGGGGTGAGGTCCAATACTATAACAACTCAAATCAACGCAAAACTTGCAAGTTGTAACTACTCAATAAATAAATCAAACGGTACACTAAGTTCCAACAATTTTAGAGATAGACAAAAAGCTTAATATATATAAAATAAAGTACCAAAATAATCCTTGTTAATTATAGAAATTTATACTAATTTTTCTGGGATTTATAAACTCATAATATTTATTAAAAATCAGCAAACATAAATATACTAAAAATGAGTTATGTTTTCCCATTTTTATAAAATACCAAAAGCACTTAATAAATGCTAGAAAATTATAATAAATTAGCTAATTAACATAATATTTAAATACTATTTTTCCAAGATTTTTACAGCAATTAAAATATATATAAAAATTCAAACCAGAAAGTAACAATATCTAGAAAAATATTAATTATAAATTAAGGATAATACATAATCAAAATCTACAGATGTTTCGGATGATAAAATAAATATCACCAATGTGTCCAGAACGGTCAAATCAGCTAGGATGCCTACCTATAAGTCCAATTTGGGCACAGGGGCAAAACGTAATTTCGGGTCAAATGATGTCTGCCGTTGGACACACTTTGCACCGAAAAACGTGTCGGGATAGAAGTCTACAAAACCTAGCAAATTATATGTCCACAAATCCAGAATGATGATACGAACCCAACGGTATGTCCAAAATGGAATTTCGATGTGCCGATCTCAAAATGATACGTTGACGCGACACTTGGTATCCGGTTTGCACGGAAATGCGTGCCGGAGCAAATATCTTCAAAATTTAGTAAATTATATGTCAACGAGTCCAGAATGACGATACGAACTCAACGTATATCCGGAATTGGATTCCGATGAGCCGAACTCAAAGTGACCCGTTGACTCAAAAGTGGGACCCGTTTTGCACCGAAATGCGTGCCAGGGCCCAGTTCTCCAAATCAAGCAAAATTTATATGAAACATGCCAGAACGACGCCACGAGTCTACTGGTGGTGTCAGAAATTGAATCCGGAGTCCCGGGTTCAAAAATGGAATTTAACAAGTAAATTTAAAGAATTCGGACGGCCAACTTTGGCGTCGAATTCGACCAACCGAACGTGCTTAAAATGAAACAAAATCTAAAGGAGACAGGAAGATGGTTATACCAGCTGTGCACCGAAACTGACGGTGCGCAAAACGATCTGCGACGGCGAAGTTACGAGCTGACGAAGTCGGCTCCACGAAACTGTCCAAAAACAGTTCAAATTAAAACGTCAACTTTGTAGCCGGTTTTGATGTATCAAACGACATAATTAACGGTGAAATTTGACAGAGGTGAAGGGGTATATACCGAGATTACGACGGAGCAAGGAGTTCGCCGATCCAACGGTCGGATCTCCCAGAAACACGTGCGAAGTTGCTGTCCCGAAACACATTTCTAATCTTCTGAATCTTGAAATCGCGCGCGTCGACGGGATTTCGACGTAAACGCACGAAACGTCTAGGCGGCGTCCCAGAGGACGGTGGCCGCCACAAGAAGGTCGCCCAGGGTTCGCCCAGCCATGGGGGGGGTGCTCGCCGGCGGCGGCGACGACCGCGGCGGCGCGCTCTGCCGGTGCGCGCGCGCGCCGTGCATGCGCGCTGTTGCAGCTGCGCCAGCGCTGCTGCGTGTGCGCACGTGGCATGGCCACCCTGGCCGTGCCTGGCCGGCCGAGTTGGCTCGGCATGGGAGGGGTGGTGCTCAGGGTGTTGGTGATGGTTATGGTGATGGTGTGTTGAGAGAAAGAGAGAGAAATATGTATGTGTGTGTGGTGTATTAAAGAGGTGAGAGAGAGAGAGAGTGGATATTATAGAGAGAGGAAACAGTAGGTCGGCTAAGGGGGGGGAAGTGCTCTTTGCTGTAAAGAGAGAGGGGATGGGTTGTGTAGTGTTAAAGAGAAGAGAGGGAGAGAGTTATATGTGTATGGGTGTTTGTATATATATAAATAGAAAGAGAGAGTGTGAGAAAGATATTTGTGAGAGAGAGGTTAGAGAGGGTTGTGTGCTTGTTTGTATTAATACCCGACGCGCTGAGCGCGTTCGCGCTCTCTCTCTCTCTCTCTCTCTCTCTCTCTCTCTCTCTCTCTCTCTATCTTCTCTCTCTCTCTCTTTCTCTCTGTCTCTCTCCTCTCTCACTATTTGTCCGTGGCGCGCGCCCCCTCTATCTTTTCAAAATGGAAAAATAGGAAATTATGCGGGGTATTTGAGCAGTCATGAGAGGGCAACATGGAGCTTGGCTCGGGTTTCGAGCCGGGTCGGGCCAAAATCGGACTGGCAATATTCGAATTAAAATGGGTGTTTATAATCATGGGCAAATAAATAATATACGGGAACTCCAATAAATGGGACACAAGTTGCAGACGTGGAGTAGGCTTCATATGGGCCACGTCCATACTTCGGGTTGACAGGTTGGGTCGATGTCGGGTCCTGAAATTAAATCGGAAATTAAATCGGGTTTTACGGTAGAGAATAAATCGGCCTAAATTGACCCGGAAGTTGTGCGAAGAAAATGAGCACAAAATGAAGTGTCTGAGTGGGACACGAAGGTCATGGGTGGAGAGCGTCTCGAGTAGATCATTTATGAGAAGTTGGTTTCGAGAAAATGGCTGATCTGGTGCTCCTAAATTAAAAGCAACGGTAACGTGCAAACGATGATAAAAAATAAAAGTGGGAATAATATTCAACGGTTAATCGGTCTAAGTTGACCCGAACTTGCGCGATAAAAAGAGCACAAGGGAATGAATTCAAGTGGGACACGATATATCAACAGAAAGATAATCTTGCCTACTTAAAAACCCATGAAGAGTTTACAGAGATTGGCATCCCTGACGCTCCAGAAGTCAAAGTCATGGAAAGGTACATTAATGATCTAAACAATTAAATAAATAAAATATTTATCGATAATAATTCATTTAGAAAAAATTTAAAATAGCCCTGAAATTCAGGGGGCTTACATTTCTACGGTTTTGTACATTTACATTCTTGTACTCTTTCTTGTGACACGTTATGGCACGATATCATGTACTCCTGTACTCCTGTACTCTTGTTCTTGTACTCATTTGTGTCGGATGGAAAATACACTAGCCATGTGACCAATTTTGATTACTATATCCCTGTGCCTAGCTTAGGCCTCGCATCGTGCACGCGGACCCTAAGTCGTACCATATTCATGTACTCCAGTGCATGTTCTCACTCCAGCCGGTCACATGAACTTGATGTATTTCGATATTGTGCACTTATCATGTCTGGTACTACATAATTATCGTTTCATTCCTGTACATTACATTTCCTGTACTTTACATGTTTTGTACTTTACATTCATGTATTATATTTTCTGTACTATTTTCCTGTACTTTTCTATTCATTTCTGTATATCTTTTTCCTGTACCCTGTACTCATTTCATATCATGTTCATGTTTCATTTCCTAGAACTGTACTTTGCTCGCTCCTGAATAGGATATGTTGCATGTGAGTTGGAGGCCCTGTGCGACACCTATTATGGACAGGATGTTGCTATACTTGCTGAGCCAGATGGAGCTGTGTTGGACCTAGAGGCTGCAGAAGCCTAGAGCTTACCTTAGCACTTTACAGCTTTACCTTGTACTTGAGACTAGTAGACTATCTTTCATTTGCTGGAATGTAAATTCTGAGTTTGTAATTTACTCTGGTTGGGACACATTTATAGATGTTGTGATTTCATACTTGTTCATGTTTATCTGGTTAGTTTCCCTAGATTGGTATAGCTTACTTTGTTGTGTCTAACGACAAAGGCTGGGCGTGTCCGACTCGTGTCCGATTATTCGAGAGCGGGTCGTGACAGACGCTACTTGGCCAACGCCAAAACGAACACAAGAATGATTCTTAGAGTTTAGGAAACGGACGAACGCACCTTCGAACATGTCGATTGTGAGTCGAATGACCTTCTGAGAAATTGTTGAATGACTTGACCCCGAGTGGTGTATATAATAGCTTCGAAGAAGAATATGAGCGAGTATCGATGACTAGTCGAGTGGCTCGAACCCTGAGTGGTGTATGGACGACATAGAAATTGTTCGAGCGAGACTAAAGGATTTACAGATAGTACGTATGTCGGCAAGCGATGATATCGCAAATCCTTAGACGGTAATGCTTAGTTGGTCAAGATTCGGGAGTCTCAAACGAGATATTGTTCGGACGAAATGTGAATGTGTTGTGCAAGTACAAAATAAGTTGAATAGAGAGTCGAAACGATGAAACGAGTGGAGGTCTTGGTCGAGGAAACGTAGTGGATCGTGCATGCAATTTTAAATTTAGTCGAATGGATTGAAACTTGAGTTAAGATGAAATACTCAGATGAAACCGAAGTTAGCACGATCGAAAGATAGCGTGCATAAGAAACGTTGGTTTGAAGATACGAGAATGACTAAGGATTTGGAATAGATGTGCTCAACGACGAGTTAGCACGAGACAATATTATGCGAATTAAGGAATTAAGTTACACGACTCGAAATTCATTGCAAAAGGAGGATCGTCAGGTAATGTACATTATTGATGGTATTGAGGCGTATCAAAGATCGATGTACAATAACTCGGGAGTACTCTGATTCGACGAAGGATGATCGTGTTAGAAGCCAATGTGTTAAAGGATGCTATGTTGGGGATTGACTTGATTGTTCGGTGATAACCACAAGGAAAACAATCTTGTCTTGTATGAGCACAACTCTAGCCTCGCACATGCGTCACGTCGGATTTGGGACGATCATTCCGCGTGAGCGTTGGCATGGTGATTCTTGTCCAGCGGGAATGATCGAACTCGAAATACCTTGACTTGGCAATTTTGATTGCTTCGACTTGTGGTTGAAGCGAAGGCAAATTAGAGGATTGATAGGACTTATGATGGACGATGAAGTAAAGTTGAGGATTGAGTAGGCCCAATTTGCGTATCGAAAATGAGTAAGTCTAGATGCAACGTAAGGGTTACGTCCCGATGAGAACGATTACTCCGCGGGAACGTTGACATGGTGATTCATGTCCGCCGTGGATAATCAGACTTGCGTGAGATCGGGGCACAATATATTGCAAGGAGACCTTGTGATCGACTACGTTAATTGTATAGGATGGATATGTGGATTGTATCAAATATACTTGAAGAGATAGACTACGATAATTGCTAGTACGGACACACGATAATAACATGTCGAGGATTTGGCTGAGGACAACCTATCGTAGGATGACTTTCCTAAACGAGCTCGGACTTGGAAAGGAGAATGGGTTGATGTAAATAGGATGAACGCTGCTTGATGTTTAGAAATTTGAGTGGAGCGAACTTGGGTAGAAACTCCCGTACGAACAAAATGGTCTGACCATAGGATTTGGGGCGAGCGTCGTACAATGACCTTGCACAATAAGCCACAAAATTAACTCGTGGCTATGACCTTGTGAGATGACCTAGCGGATAGGCAGACGACCCTATACCGAGTGACTGAACTTGTGTGACTGACATTTACAGTATCGTCTGGACGGACGATAGACTTGGACCACAAGACTTAGAGTAGGACGGAGAACTGGGAGTGTGCGTGAACGACCACGAGATTGGCCCCAAACGAAGTGAATGATAGGAATGATGATGCACAAGTAAAGTTGGGATAACGAATTGAATCATTGATAGGAAGATATACTCGATGATAGTGCAATACTTGGTTTTGAATCGGACGAAAATTTACTTAGACTTGGTCGACTCCGATAAGAAGAAATCGTATTGATTTCGTAGACAAGAACGCTTGAGAAACGAATTAGATCATCTTGAGGATCGAGATAAACGATAGTGAGACGCACATGAGTTCGATTTTAATCGAAGTTAGTAAAACGATTGGCAAATCGAAACTATCACGAGTAGCTTGTCCGACTTTGCTAATCGCTAAGCTTGGTTGAAATATACGTATTCGGGGGACGCCTTGAATATGTACACGATCCAAACTCAGCGATATGATGAACTCGAATGCAGCTGCGAGTGGGTGTTGAGATCGCATAAACGAAAGTGAGTTAGCCTCAGCCTATGACCCTCGCATTTGATGAATTACAACGTGCCTCGTGTGACCATTACAGCCCCACAATAGGGCAAAATAGCAACCAAGTCGAATAAACACGTTAATTGAATAAGTACCATCAACTCTAAAAATGAGTGAAAAGTCATTCAATAAAATTGACCAAACGTATGCGACACGGAACTTAGAAAGGTGTCAAGTATAGTTCGATGCCATCGAACGGTAAAGCCATTCGATAAGAATTGACTAAGATACGTACACAACATGAGTTAAGGAACGATAGGATGACCTGCACTTAGGAAGTCTCGAGGACGAGACTTGTTTTGAGTGGTGTATTATGTAATAACCCGCTCCACCCTAGCAGAACGCCGATTCAAACGGCAAGTGCAACGACTCAAACGAGCCGTCGACCCGAAGAGCTGGCATCGACCTGATGAAGAATCGATGCAAGACTTACATTGGCCCATCGAAGATGAATCCAGACTTAGACTTTTAAAGGCACACTCGGAGTATCGCTCGGCCGATACGAACATCGCTAAGGTGGGTGGCTCCGATGAACCCGTCTTTGCTTAGCCTAGACACATAATAATACGGACACTATTGCTAGAATCGCTAGGCGATAACACCGCGCATGCTAAAAAATGACTCAACGCACCTAGCTAAGGGAATAATCCCATCTTGTAAGCTTGTATAGAATATGGAAAAGAACATAGAAAATGTGAGAACTCTCGCACCGTACTCCACGCTCGTGCTAAGGCACAAGATTACATTCAAGTTTCCTATGCCTTCAACAATGAAACAATGAATAGTTTACAACAATGAAAGGGAAGACTATCGACATAGTCGTTCCGAGTAGAGCATAGCAACATTGGAAGACTTCGGGACCGATAGGTCGCCAAGGAGACTCCCGCACGGGGAGTTGTATAATGTATGAATGAAAGAATGAACGAATAAGTGAATGAATGAATCAACGAATGAATGAATGAATATGTGAATGAACCAATGAATGAACGAACAAGTGAAAGAAAAAAAGAAAGAAGAATGATTAAAAGATAAGAAAGAAAGGAATGGTTAGCGACAGGTATGACGGAGACGTGCATCGGGGCTCGCTACACGCGCTGCACTGATGCCGCCGCCAACCTGGTCGATAACATATTATGGCTAAGGGTTAGCCTACGGCTCAGAGACAGCAGTTAAGTTAAAATAATAAACAAAACGAAATGGTCGTGGACAATCCACTCGTATACGGGAGGTAGGAGAAATAAGGGATTCCGCGACATGATCAAAGGGAGGATCGTGGCCGGCCTAGGCGGAATCAAAGGGGCTTACGGGATACTTGGATGCAGGCTTGGCCATACAGGAGACGTATGTGCGGGGTATTTCAAGAGACTATCAAGGTGTTCCAGCCGCACGCTATAATAGGTGAGAAATTACCAAAGGAGAATATGTCCAAAATGGCTTGTGATGCCAGCGATCGGTGCATATAGATTTAGTGGGCTTTGCTGGTGGCAATCCCCGTACGAGTCCTTACATTAAAAAAAGTAGTCTGAGCAAACTGAATGAATCGCCTTCTAAACAGGCTTGAATAAAGCACACCAAATGATTTTGAGTACTTCGTGAAATTGAGTTAGAAAACACTCATACGTCGCGCTAGGACCTGAGGCAGGGACACGCACTTGACATTGAAAGTTT
This sequence comes from Iris pallida, assembly GCA_029216955.1. Classification (NCBI taxonomy): domain Eukaryota; kingdom Viridiplantae; phylum Streptophyta; class Magnoliopsida; order Asparagales; family Iridaceae; genus Iris; species Iris pallida. The sequence continues at coordinate 38,781,739 of JANAVB010001800.1, forward strand.
ATATGAATTGTTGACTAACTTGGTTTACTTTGGACAGAAAAGGCCGAACGGTAAGTATGGGTAAGTCGTGCATGCATTTCCATACGACACTTGAATTCGGCAACACGAGATAGGTTATGATATGTGCCATGAAATTGACCCTAAGACAAGATTAGTAAGACGATGAATGATAGACGGTACACAAAAGTAAATAGAACGTGTTTGGTAATGATAGCATTATGGGTGAGCTAGCCTCCCCATCAGTGCATAACAATGTATTGATAACCCTACAGTTTGCTTGTAGGATGCAGGAGACGTCGTCCGGTACAGAGCTTCCCTCGAATGTGCTAAGGTACGGAGCTATCTCTGTAGCCTTGGATCGTTGTAAGGAGCTGAAGCACCATATACAGGACATAATGTATCGGAACATCGCCATGAATCACTCCATCTTGTAAGCCACCTGGCACGCCTTTTATGTTTCAGAGGGAGAGCGAGCTTGAGAGACTTGTAAACTCGGCCTAGCGCCGCTTGTAAACTTCTTGAAAATCAATAAAGAGTTTGAATTCGCTATAATTTGTGTTCATTTACTTTCTGCTGCAAATGGGGACACTCTGTACGACTCTGTGGCCTAGCTCAAATCAGCCGTTTTGTACTTAGCCTTGCACGGGCGCAACCTAGGCCCGTGCGGCATCACGCCTTAGCGAGGACGATCGCTCCTGCGAGAGCGGGGCATGACAAAGAGAGAGAGAGAGAGAGAGAGAGAGAGCCGTCTCTACCATGTTATACCAACCTAGGCTTGTGCCTAGGTCCCCATAATTTAAGGGGCCCTATATATATATATATAGAGAAAGAAAGAAATTAAAATTATCTCCTTGATTATTTATTGACCTAAGATCCTATGATTTAAGGGGAACAACAATTATCTCATTTTCTTAATTATTTAATTGATCTAGGGTCCCATGATTTAAGGGGAAGAGCAATCATCTCATTTTCTTAATTTTCCTAGGACCCCAAATGTCTTGAGACGGCTGTGTGTGTGTGTGTGTGTGTGTGTGCGCGCGTGTATGTGTGTGTGTGTTTTAGAAAGGAATATTTGATGATTTAATATTCAAGAGGGAGTACATATATATAGGAGGAGGCTAGCATCTTCTTTCTTTCCTATTTGATGTGGGACTAAATAATTCTTTATAACTCAACACTCCTCCTTAAGATAGACGATAGATATCAATCATCCCCATCTTCTTACAAAAAATATCAACCTCTTTAGGACTTAACCTTCAGTTAAACAATCAACTAACTGCTCCCATGACGTCACATAGCTCAAAGGCAAAACTCCTCTATTTAGTTGCTCCTTGATGAAGAACCGATCAATCTTCACATGTTTGATGCGATCATGTTGAACTGGATTGTTTGCAATATCAATTGCAGATTTGTTGTCATACCAAAGTTGCAGAGAGTCTCCTCTAAATAAACGTATCTCAAACAATAAGCTCTTCACCCACAACATCTTGCACAGGCTAATTGTCGTAGCCCTGTACTCAGCCTCAGTTGTAGAGCTAGCCATTATATCTTGCTTCTTGCTATGTCAAGATATAGGATTGTCTCCAACAAAAATACATTAAGCTGTAGTGGACATGCGATCGTCCATACAACTCGCTCAATCAGCATCACAGTAGCCTTCAACTCTCAAATGTCCAGAACATCTGAACCATAACCCCTTTCATGGGCTTCCTTTAATATACATAAGAATTCTATGAACTGCCTCCATATGCTCCTCTCTGGGATCATGCATATATGTAGCCTCCCTTCCCGAAAATTTTGTAATATTTTTTTTTATTTGATTTAAATGGTGATTTTTTATTTTTTAAATAATTATTTAGTAAATTATTACGATAGATGACTTTAGCTATAGATGAGTAGAGTACAAGGCGACTAGGAATCGTGGCACGGGAGATGTAGTTGTGCCTTGATTAGTGTACTAGCCATACCCGGAGAGGCCGAGCCATAATGATGTCCTAACTAGGAAAATCAGACCAAGTTATGACATGACCATTATAAATAGTTTAATTATTTATTATTATTATTATTTGACTGTTTAGGTGACCCAGTGGTACCGAACCAGTCCAGATTGGGCCCACGTCAAATCCAAGCCAGGTAGGCATGTAGTAGGACCGATGTCACGCCCCAGAACCAGAATACTGGAGAGTGGGGGCGGACATAGCCAGCTACGTATAATAAAATAGAATCCATCTCACTATACGGTCACGGCTGTCTAGAAATATGAGGGTTTATCTACAAGTCAGCAGTCTCTTAAGATCATAAAGTAGCCTATTGTCTCAATCTCAACCAACTAATAATAGTTACAAGATGTCAGATCACCAAATATACAATTGTAAGGCATCCCAAACATTACATATCCAGATGATCATGAAGCTAGTCGTACAAAATGTAAGGACTAGCAAGAGTTAAGTCATACATGATCAACCTCGAGTTGCCAATCATGTTTACAGTCCGTAGGCAGACAGAAAGTAAAGTGCATCGAGCTAACAGGTGCTCGTCGGCTAAATGCCTCAAAAGAATAATGTACAATTACAGTGGGAGAACAAAAAAACCCACTCGTTGCCAGGATTCCCTCTAGTGGTCACCATCTGGCTGGAAAGCAGGTAGATCCTTTGCTGCTGCTCCGGCATCTGGCCATACAAAACCAGCTGGATCAGACCCCAGAAAGAGCAAGTGCCACAAAGGAGGCCACAAATAAGAACAAAAGCCAGCAATTAGCACAATAATAATAAGGTAATAAAAACAGGAATTAAGAAAAACATAACAGGTGATATACGATGAGATAGCCATGGGACTATTCAGATAACCAGGTTACAACCCGTAAACCAAACAAGGATCGGGGTTGTAACCCTTCGTCTGAATGGAACTTGGATTCTCCTACCATTTATCGGCAAAATATAAGAAAATCATGACAGGTGGCAATTCTAGTACAGGAATCAAGACAAGACTAGACAGGTTTACCTCATTCAATCAATCACGGCCAAGCAGATACTACGACTTACTACTTTAACTAACTAGGGTTATCACAGGCCTAATTACTAACAAGATGCAATGAGATTATTCCAAGTTCGGTTATCTGTTTGTTACTACCTGAGTGATCCCAGCAAAAAAGGAAAAGATAGCAGGATATAGCAGACACACTGTAGTAAGATACATTTGTCCTAAGGTACCACACTCGACGGCGGGCTGGAAGTGCGCTCATCTCGACGGATAGCAACAAATCCCATGTATATATATATAAGGCCGGGACCAAAGGGGCAACAGGTAACTGGGATTTCTCCATGAACTATTTGATTCATCTAGTCATTAACCTAGCCAGATTCAGTATGAATCCCTGACCGTGGGAAACCAGGGAATCATGTCCTAGACATGATGCGAGACCAGACTGGTTGCTTACACAAGCACATTCAATACAATCACCCACGGTGTCAAGAATTCACTTAGCATATCAGGTTAGCCGTCGCAATAGCGCTAAGTTATCAAGTCATGCTACAAGTCAGGAGTGCGCCGCCACGGGCCACTATCAAGTTATCAAGTCACAAGGATTAATTAAAAGTTACAAGTTAGGTGTGCACCTCACTGGGTCACTAGCAAGGAGATCAGAGAATACCAAAATCATAATCCACATACAACCTCGAGAACCGTACTAGTCATAAACAATTACTTGAAAACCGTGTTAGGCCGTGTCGAGTCAAGATAGTCGTGCTGTGTTGAACAGATCTCAGGAAAACCCAATCCACAAAAGAGAAACCAAGTCGAGAAATAAAACTAATACTCCAAGAGCTAATGGGTTAAGCAAGGGGGGTCAGGGTGCAGGGGTTACGCAGCGTACGCGCAAGGGCGCGCGCAGGGGAAAGCGTACGCACATGAGCACGCACTCAGGGGAGCTGCATACGCACAAAAGCACGCACGCAAGGGAGCTGCGTACGCACAAAAGCACGCACACGCAAGGGAGCTGCGTACGCACAAAAGCACGCACACGCAAGGGAGCCGCGTACGCAAAAAAGCACGCACACGCAAGGGAGCTGCGTACGCACAAAAGCACGCACGCCAGGGAGCTGCGTACACACAAAAGCACGCACACGCAAGGGAGCTGCGTACGCATAAAAGCACGCACACGCAAGGGAGCTGCGTACGCAAAAGCACGCACACGCAAGGGAGCTGCGTACGCACAAGACATGCGTACGCTTAGGCCAGGGCACGCTCAAGTTTGCGTACGCAAGAGACACGCTTCCAACAGGAAGCGTAGCCAAGTCTGCGTACGCAAGAGACACGCTTCCAACAGGAAGCGTACTCAAGTCTGCGTACGCACGCTAAAGAGCGCGCGCAGCTCAGTGGCGTAAGCTAAAAAGCTCTGCACACTGCTCACTGTCTTCTCCAAACCAGCAAGAACTCCATGGTTAAATCCAAAGCTTCAAAAGTTCATAACTTGGTCATCCGAACTCCAAATCCAGATCTCCAAAGTTCCATCTGTGGTGGAATTGAACTCTCTTCCACATGGAAACATCAAAACCCATAAAAATCCAACTTAAATAGATCAAAACCATACAAAACCAAAATAGGGAAAACTTAGATCTAGAACAATGGAGACTCCAAATCACAAAATACCAAGTTCTAATGTTGATCACCATGTCCTAAACTAGCAAATGGACATATAAAATGGGGTTCTCATGTGGTGGCAAGGTGCACTTGCCTATGGGTAGGTGTTGTGGAGAGGAAGGAGAAGAGTGTTGTGTTGAGGAAGGAGAAGAAGAAATTAAATGGAGGTTTATGAGGAGAGAGAAAAGATTGGTGGAGTTTTAAAGAGGGTGGGATATGGTATGTTGAGGGTGGAGTATAGGCTAAGGTGTTCCAATACACATTAAACCAAACCAAACCAACCCAATCCAAATAAAACCGAGCCATGACAAAACCCAAAATACGAGAAATACCGAAATTCCACAAGTTGAGAAAAATAAAAATACATGCCAAAATCTAGATACGAGTATAAATACGAAATACGAGAAATACGAAAAATGAGGGTGACAACCGAATACGGTCTTGTAGACATGTTTGGTAAGTGCAAGTATTTTGTATATATTTAGGAATTGGCGATTGGTATTTATTAAATCATAATGATATATAAATATATATATGTATATGTATTTCTATAAGATGAGATAGTAGATTATGAATATATATTATTAGGATATATTTTGGTTGTTGTGAATATTCATTGTTGTAATGGTAGGTATGCATGGAAATTATGTATATATATACATACATTAAATATGTGTGTATATGGATACAAATATAAATGAATATATATATATATATATGAATATGTATTGTACGTGTATGAAGATATAAATAAATATATTATATATAAGTGTACGTGTATGCATATACGAAATATAAATGTATGGGGGTGTAGATATATATATATATCGTATATTGGTATCTTTATGTATGTATATATATATATATATATATATATATATATATATATATATATATATGTATATATGGAGATATGTATTTATATATATATATATATATATAATATAATAGCTAACTAAGCTAACTAAGAAATAACCCCAGCCAGGCCGTGTCTGGGCCCTCCCCCTTGAACATGAGCCCAGCAACCCATAGGCCCAAGCCTACAGTAAACTGAGAAGAAAAAAATGAACCCGATCGGTTCTAATAAATAGCCAAGCACAGCCTATTACGATGGAGAGCTCGACACAGGAGGGAACACACGCGAAACCCTAACCCTAAACACGATGCCCCTCCCCATAAAAACAGGGTGGCCACCCGCCACCGGCATCACCGCCGCATACGGCCGGGAACCGCCGCAGCAAGGCGCGCGCATGGTCAACAGAACAGAGGTGCGGCAGCAGGCAGCCCAAAGTCCAATGTTTGGGGCCACGATTCTCCCTCCTCGATCGACGGTTCAACGAGTCGTTTGCTCGGGTATGACCACAATATAACCAACTCTGTTTCCCTTCAAGTATTTCGATTTGTTTTGCGTTATGTACATCGTAAAGCGAGCTCGAAGTTTGGCAAAAGTCTGTCCAAAGCAGGGCAGTTTCATGAACCAGTACCCAACTTTGAAGGCCTGTCTCGGTCGTACCATTGATCGAATTCAAAATCCACCTGAAGGAAGTTAAAGACAACCTATAGGGCTACAAAACCTATTTCGTAGGAATTAGTTTCATCGACTGTGCGTCGAGTAATCCGATTTCAAAAAAACTGATAAAACCTGTTTTCGAAAACTAGAAAACCCATCCACACGACGTGCGTCCCACCATTCCGGGCGACGTGGTCGCGGACCGAAGGCATCGAAAGCTGTGTAACGGCTTCGTGGTCGTGTGGGCTTTGACGGAATTCAAATTGGTCGCGTATGCGCGACAAATTTGATGCGTATCCGTCGAAATTCACCGTATCGTGCACTTTGTAAATTTCTCAATTACTTTGTACATGTTCGTCAGATCGAGACGAAATTTACGCCAACAGGACTGTATCATTTTTCTGGTCCTGCATGCCAAGTTTGGTCCGATTCTGAGACTGTTGATAAAATCACCGATTTGCGGGCCCGCAGTTCCACTCAACGGGCGATTTTGTGCACGGTCCGCCGGAATCCAACTTTGGACATACGGTTGGGTTCGTATCAGAAAACTGGATCCGTAGACATGTGGTTTGACGACTTTAGAGACCATTGACTCTGGCAAGCTTTTCGGTACAAAGCGGGTCCAACGGCGGACACCGTTTTTGCCCAAAAATTACTGTTTTGCCCCTGTGTCCAGAATTGGACTTAAGGACAGACAATCTTAGCTAATTTGACTATTCTGAGAATGTTGGTAACGTTTATTTCAGCTTTCGGAGACAGTTGTGAGGACTTGGACTTTCTGACTTGATTGATTGGCGATACATTGTTGGATCTTCGTGCAACCTCCAGGCAAGTATACCTTGCTGAACATATACAGTATTTACATGGTTTCTCTTTCCTTATTGTAGTCCTTTTTATATTGTCACATGATTCCATATGGTGATTGATTCGTCCTTGATTGCTTTACTTGTTCTAGAATACGTGCACGTATAGGATGGTTGACATTGCTAGAATATTGGTCTCTTTGTGTTATCCTTTTCTTGTGATTGAGTTGTCAGTTTCTATATCTGTCCTTGACCATTCTCGACTGGGAGTATCTTATATTGTACTACAGTTGAGACATACTATAGATTGGGAGTATCTTACATTGTACTACGACCTATAGCCGATTATTCTACCTTGATATCACTTGATTGACTTGACTTGAGACATGCCATAGATTGGGAGTATCTTACATTGTACTACGACCTATAGCATATATTGATTGATTGATTGACTTGACTTGCGACACTATAAATTAGGAGTATCTTGCATTGTACTACGATTTATAGGAGTTTACTTGACTTTGTATCCTTTAGGAGAGGAGATCGATACTAGAATTGGCTAATCTTGACTGGGATTATCTTGTATTTTATTACAGTCAAAATCTACTATAGATTGGGAGTATCTTGTATTGTACTACAAGCTATAGAGGTTAATCGATTGGTTGGTAGCCAAGTCTAGTATTACATTTCCTCACGACTCGTCGTCCTTAGATGTTCTTCTTGCAGTATTCTTATCCTCCACACCTGTTATTACTGTCATATTAGTAGGTATGTTTTATGTATCTTGCTAGTCCTCTGAGGACCTGATGATCTCTTCAGGTTTAGCGACTGCATGGAGTTAGTTAGCAGAGCAGGATGGTAGAGGATTGCGATATATGATACAGGTATTTGTTTGTGATATTCTTTATTATCTTTTCGTGCTTTATATTCCGTATCATGTTATACTTTGCTTACTTTATAGACTCATATTATTCTTAGAGTCTAATCGAACAACATGCTAATGGGCTGCAGACCATGACCCATACTTGTTCATTCTTGTTTTATATGATTCATGTGGATTGAGATATAGTTTAGAATAGACCTGATACCCATGACCTTGACAGCTTATACGTACTCGAGTCGGGCTGGAGTCCGCTCGATACGTAGCGGGCTTGCTCACGGGCTCGCGTCCGAAAACCGGGTGCGGGTCATGACAAGTTTTTGTGGTGGCCCATGCAGGTCAGAGCATATCGTACCGGTTACGTAACTGTACTGGTACGAGCCTGCGACTTGACTAAACCCTTAGAAATATCAATCCACTCTGCCTTGAAAATTCTCCTAGAAATTCTCTACGCCCTTGAAAACTCCATATTTACTCTCGATTATACTCCCTTGCTTTCCGTACTATTGATTCTCGTCCCTTCCTATCTCGGAGCGACGAACGATCGTGCTATCTAGAATTCATTAAGACTCCTTAAAGTATAGTATATATTGCTTGACTATTGAATATTGGTTGTTTATATATATGAGGGATTATAGGTACCATATGCCAAGATATCTGTTGGAAGAATTGTTAGTCACTAGTAGAAGATTATATGATTTTAGTGACCTGTGTTTCAAGGGAGTAGTGTGACCAAAGGTGGGTAGAAGTACTCGAGATTTCGTAGATACCAAATGGTGAAGAGAAGGTATAAATATTTCTGAGAAATTAGATTTGGAAAGATTGTGGTAATAGTGGATTCATTCTATTTATATTTTGAATTTCAGGCATGTTTATGAGTTAGAATTTCGAGGACGAAATTATTTTTAAGGTGGGTAGATTTGTAGCCTCCCTTCCCGAAAATTTTGTAATATTTTTTTTTATTTGATTTAAATGGTGATTTTATTATTTTTATAAATAATTATTTAGTAAATTATTACGATAGATGACTTTAGCCATAGATGAGTTTTAGAGTACAAGGCGACTAGGAATCGTGGCACGGGAGATGTAGCAGTGTGCCTTGACTAGTGTACTAGCCATACCCGGAGAGGTCGAGCCATAATGATGTCCTAACTAGGAAAAACAGACCAAGTTATGACATGACCATTATAAATGGTTTAATTATTTATTATTATTATTATTTGACTGTTTAGGTGACCCAGTGGTACCGAACCAGTCCAGATTGGGCCCACGTCAAATCCAAGCCAGGTAGGCATGTAGTGGGACCGAATACGGTCTTGTAGACATGTTTGGTAAGTACAAGTATTTTGTATATATTTAGGAATTAGCGATTGGTATTTATTAAATCATAATGATATATAAATATATATATGTATATGTATTTCTATAAGATGAGATACTAGATTATGAATATATATTATTAGGATATATTTTGGTTGTTGTGAATATTCATTGTTGTAATGGTAGGTATCCATGGAAATTATGTATATATATACATACATTAAATATGTGTGTATGTGGATACAAATATAAATGAATATATATATGAATATATATTGTACGTGTATGAAGATATAAATAAATATATTATATATAAGTGTACGTGTATGCATATACGAAATATAAATGTATGGGGGTGTAGATATATATATATATATATACGTATATTGGTATCTTTATGTATGTATATATACATATATATGTACATATATATATATATATATATATATATATATATATATATATATATATATATATATATATATATATATATATATATATATAAATACATATCTCCATATATATATATATATATATATATATATATATATATATATATATATATATATATATATATATATATATGTATATATATATATATATATATAATATAATAGCTAACTAAGCTAACTAAGAAATAATCCCAGCCAGGCCGAGTCTGGGACCTCCCCCTTGAACACGAACCCAGCATGTAACGACCCGCACCCGCTAAAAGGGCACGTGACGCGACAATGCCCAGCCCTTACCGGAAAAACGGCGTAGAACGCTGTGGATTTTCTAGTCTGACAACAGTTTATATATATAACAAAACCTGTCGAGAATATGATCAACTCCGAATAGAGGACAAGCAATGAATATATATAATTACTCAATCACAACTCTAAGATGATATAGTAAAGGCTGAAAGATAAAGACAACAAGACGGTAAAATATAACCTGTCAAGTCCAAACCAAATAATATACAAGTCCAGTCTCTAATACAGTCCAAAAGTAATACAGTCTCAAAAGTAACTGGAAACAAAGTCCAGTACAAAGACCTACTCTAACTAAACAAGAGGTATGGTCTCGTCAGGCGGAGCTACGCCCTGCGGGACCAAGTCTAGGCCCACTACGTCATCCGGACCGTAGTAGATACTGCAATCTCCCTCGTCGGCATCTGTAATATTTTATCAACAGCCCAGTCAGGATGGAACGAGTACATATATCTCATAATAGATCTCAAGATAGAATAAAATCTATAAGACTGTAAATAGAGCATATACAATGAATCATGGAGTGTACATGTATGTATCATGGCATGGTAAGTTGTAGAGCTAGAGCTAGAATAAGAAAATAGAACTGAATCATGGCATGTACACAAATCAAGGTAAGCTATATATCCAATGTGTGTGAGTAGTAGTTTCAGCTTGTGATCAGCTTGGGTACCTGTCAAGAATCGGCCTGGCAAGTCATAAGTGCGGTATATGACTCACACTGTTCGGGAATGAGGGATGGATCTGATCACAGGCCTACGCTACTACTCCCCCTACCCCAACTGGTAGAATGGATCCAAACAGGATACGTTACTGCACGGGATTCTAATGAAAAGGTAGCTAGCCTTCTCTAGAATCAGTGACCACATATTGAGCAAGAGCTACAAGGGAGCTTGCACAATACATCCCAACCTAAGAAGGAGAAAACATCTCTCGTCGGGATCCAAGAATACCAATCCGTGAGAACCATGTGTCGGGAATAAGCATATCAACACTAAGTATATAAATCATAACAGTTATCATAAATTGGGAATAAGTATCAGAGAATGTACTCGCCTGTAAGATGATAAAATATGTCGACCGGATCAACTGCAGTGTCTCGAGGACCTATAGAGAATAAGACATATCAATACAATGTTTAGAAAGTAAAGTTAAATCAAATTAAATCCTATTTAGTCATTCTAGGTCAAGACATGTCTAGTCGGGTCAATCTTGGTCATGGGAGAACATTAGAAGTAAATCCGAATCAAACTAGGTCGAAAACTGGCTTACCGTTGACTTTTGGTCAACGGGTCAACTCTAGGTCAACTCTAGGTCACTGGTGACTAATAGTTGACTTTTAGTCAACTGTCCAAGTTAAATGGAATTTGGAACTAAATTGGGTAAAGTGTTGACCCATAGTTGACTTTTAGTATAAAAAGTCAACCGTGGTCAACCGGATCCAAGACTAGGTTTAGACGGCTAATTCTACTCATTACCAACCTATACAACCCATATCCAAGTCCATCTTGGACTTCAAACTCAAATTCTCGGCCGTAGGCCAATTCCTTAATTTACCCTTAAAAGGGTAAAATTCTACCTTCGGCGATTATCTAGATAGCCTACCTACGCTTGATATTTTGACCCGTGCTCCCTAGGGTAGTAGGGTACTATCCTATAGGTTCGTTATCTACCAAAATACCTAGATAAAGTGGACGCCTAGTCCACCTTACGGCCCGTTGCAGATATCTTGAATATTTCAAGATACGCACTGATACGGCGCGATACCGGTGCCCTACGACCCCGATTTCAACTCGGGAGCCTACCCGCAAAATCTAATTCACATAACCTAGGCCTACGTCAATTTTCGTCGCTATCCGACGCTCCGAGCTCAATTTCGCCCTCTAACTCGACTTCCTCCTAAAACTTCCTTCTAGCTCCTATTCTAATTCTTCTTCTTAGCTCTTCCTCTAACTTCTTCTTCTAATTTCCTTCTCTTTCTTCCCTTTCTAATTCCTTATCTCCTTTCTCTTATCCTTTCCTATTCTAATTTTCTTCCTACTCTCTCTCTATATATATATATATACTTACACACCCATATCCATATACATATAAATACATACACATATCTATATCTATATATAAATACAAACACACACACCCTCACATACCACCACCACTTCCATTTTTCCCCACCCACACACTCTCCAATCCCCTTACACCCGCACATAAATCACAAACACACAAAATACTCAATTTCTCGGATTTTAGTACACTGGGACAACCTGCACACCTTTAAGGCTCTCGTGCTCACCTTTAAGGCACTTCTGCTCACCTTTAAGGCTCCTCTGCTCACCTTCAAGGCTCTACTACACAGTTTTTCTTGAATAGCATTCTGCACACTTCTAAGGTATTCCTGCACAACTACAAGGCTCTCATGCACAACTCTAAGGCTCTAATGCACAACTCTAAGGCTCTAATGCACAACTATGAGCATTGATACATACATATACAATATATATATATACCACTCTCAAAAAGGATTAAACCATGATAAATCCTTAGCCTATATTTCTAGGGAATCCTACAAATTCTAGGGACAAGGTGTGGAGAATCATCTCCTCTACAATATTTGTGAAGGAAATAAAGCTACAAAGGAATAAATGGAGAATTAAAACTTACCTAGGTTTGGGTTGCTTGGAGGAAGATAAAGCTTGGGAAGAAGAAAGAAATTAGAGAGAGAGATAGTTACTTTGAGATGAAGTAAAGGGGAGGGGTGCTCCTCTTATGGCCGGCCAAAGGGGGTCTTATTGGGTTTGGGTGTTGATCCAATAAGCCCCCAAACCCAATAGACTTGGTTCGGTTTGGTTCGGGTTTGGTTCGGGTTTATTCTAAATACAAATTAAGCCTCTAAAAAGACTAATTAAGTCATGAAAATAGGGTTTATGGTTTCTAGCCCTATTATGATGGTATGTGGGCCAAACACAGCTAGTATGTGGGTTCCACTAGTGTCCAGGCTACTCGGGTCTCCAAATTGAGTCCGAATTGGATAAAATTTAAACCGACTCAAATAAATTCCTAAAAATCATATAAAATTAAATAAAATTCCTAAAATATTATAAAACTTGAAAATGATGAAAATACCCCTAATTTGAAAACTGGGGGTGACACAGCAACCCATAGGCCCCAAGCCGACAGTAAACTGAGAAGAAAAAAATGAACCCGATCGGTTCTAATATATAGCCGAACGCAGCCTATTACGATGGAGAGCTCGACACAGGAGGGAACACACGCGAAACCTTAACCCTAAACCCGACGCCCCTCCCCATGACAACAGGGTGGCCACCCGCCGCCGGCATCACCGCCGCACACGGCCGGGAACCGCCGCAGCAAGGCGCGCGCATGGTCAACAGAACAGAGGCGCGGCAGCAGGTAGCCCAAAGTCCAATGTTTGGGGCCACGATTCTCCCTCCTCGGTCGACGGTTCAACGAGCCGTTTGCTCAGGTACTGCCACGATATAACCAACTCCGTTTCCCTTCAAGTATTTTGATTTGTTTTGCGTTATGTACATCGTAAAGCGAGCTCGAAGTTTGGCGAAAGTCTGTCCAAACAGGACAGTTTCATGAACCAGTACCCAACTTTGAAGGCCTGTCTCGGTCATACCGTTGATCGCATTCAAAATCCACCTGAAAGAAGTTAAAGACAACCTATAGGGCTAAAAAAACCCATTTCGTAGGAATTAGTTTCATCGACTGTGCGTCGAGTAATCCGATTTAAAAAAAAACTGATAAAACCTGTTTTCGAAAACTAGAAAACCCATCCACACGACGTGCGTCCCGCCATTCCGGGCGACGTGGTCGCGAACCGAAGGCATCGAAAGCTGCGTAAGGGCTTCGTGGTCGTGTGGGCTTTGACGGAATTCAAATTGGTCGCGTATGCGCGACAAATTTGATGCGTATCCGTCGAAATTTACCGTATCGTGCACTTTGCAAATTTCTCAATTACTTTGTACACGTTCGTCAGATCGAGACGAAACTTGCACCAACAGGACCGTATCGTTTTTCTAGTCCTGCATGCCAAGTTTGGTCCGATTCTGAGACTGTTGATAAAATTACCGTTTTGCGGTCCCCGCGGTTCCACTCAACGGGCGATTTTGTGCACGGCCCGCCGGAATCCAAATTTGGACATACGGTTGGGTTTGTATCGGAAAACTAGATCCGTAGACATGTAGTTTGATGACTTTAGAGGCCATTAACTCTGGCACGCTTTTCGGTGCAAAGCGGGTCCAACGGCGGACACCGTTTTTGCCCGAAAATTACCGTTTTGCCCCTGTGTCCAGAATTAGACTTAAGGACAGGCAATCCTAGCTAATTTGACTATTCTGAGAATGTTGGTAACGTTTATTTCAGCTTTCGGAGACAGTTGTGAGGACTTGGACTTTCTGACTTGATTGATTGACGATACATTGTTGGATCTTCGTGCAACCTCCAGGCAAGTATACCTTGCCGAACATATACAGTATTTACATGGTTTCTTTTTCCTTATTGTAGTCCTTTTTATATTTTCACATGATTCCATATGGTGATTGATTCGTCCTTGATTGCTTTACTTGTTCTAGAATACGTGCACGTATAGGATGGTTGACATTGTTAGAATATTGGTCTCTTTGTGTTACCCTTTTCTTGTGATTGAGTTGTCAATTTCTATATCTGTCCTTGACCATTCTCGACTGGGAGTATCTTGCATTATACTACATTTGAGACATACTATAGATTGGGAGTATCTTACATTGTACTACGACCTATAGCCGATTATTCTACCTTGATATCACTTGATTGACTTGACTTGAGACATGCTATAGATTGGGAGTATCTTACATTGTACTACGACCTATAGCATATATTGATTGATTGATTGACTTGACTTGACTTGCGACACTGTAAATTAGGAGTATCTTGTATTGTACTACGATTTATAGGAGTCTACTTGACTTTGTATCCTTTAGGAGAGGAGATCGATACTAGAATTGGCTAATCTTGACTGGGATTATCTTGCATTTTATTACAGTCAAAATCTACTATAGATTGGGAGTATCTTGCATTGTACTACAAGCTATAGAGGTTAATCGATTGGTTGGTAGCCAAGTCTAGTATTACATTTCCTCACGACTCGTCGTCCTTAAATGTTCTTCTTACAGTATTCTTATCCTCCACACCTGTTATTACTGTCATATTAGTAGGCATGTTTTATGTATCTTGCTAGTCCTCTGAGGACTTAATGATCTCTTCAGGTTTAGCGACTGCATGGAGTTATTTAGCAGAGCAGGATGGTAGAGGATTACGATATATGATACAGGTATTTGTTTGTGATATTCTTTATTATTTTTTCGTGCTTTATATTCCGTATCATGTTATACTTTCCTTACTTTATAGACTCATATTATTCTTAGAGTCTAATCGAACAACATGCAAATGGGCTGCAGACCATGACCCATACTTGTTCATTCTTGTTTTATATGATTCATGTGGATTGAGATATAGTTTAGAATAGAACTGATACCCATGACCTTGACAGCTTATACGTACTCGAGTCGGGCTGGAGTCCGCTCGATACGTAGCTGGCTTGCTCACGGGCTCGCGTCCGAAAACCGGGTGCGGGTCGTGACAATATATCTACTTACCACACTCACGACATGAGTAGCAAGATATATAAGCCTACCAAGTAATCTTTAATATTGCTCCTTACTCACCGAATCACCACCGGCACACAATTTGTAACTCTGATCGATAGGAGTAGAAGAAACCCTGCAACCCAGAATCCGTCTCTGAAAGAAAGTCAAGAGCATACTTTTGCTGAGAAAATACTATACCATTTTGTGACCTTACAATTTCAATTTCAAGGAAGTACTGCAACTGTCCCAGATCCTTACCTTCAAATTCATCTCTAAGCCTTTTCTTCAGCCGTAGAATCTCCTCAGTATCGTCTCCACTAATTATAATATCATCAACATAAATTGTAAGAATAATGATACGAGTGTCAGAAAGCTTGTAAAATATAGTATGATCTCCATTACACTGCCTATACCCCATACCACATATTGCAAGCCTAAATCTATCAAACCATGCTCTCAAAGACTGTTTTAGCCCATACGAAGACTTCTTCAATTTACATACATTTTCAGTTGCTTTTGAAGTAGCAAAGCCTAATAGAATCTCCATATACACATCCTCTTGGAGATCCCTATGCAAAAAGGCGTTCTTAACATGTAGCTGACATAGTTGCTAATTAAAGTTGGCGGGACATGACACCAACACTCGCACAGTGCTCATCTTTGCTAATAGAGCAAATGTCTCATCATAGTCGATACCATAAGTTTGGTTGTAGCCTTTAGAAACCAATCTGGCCTTGTACCTGTAAATTTTGCCCTCTGGAGTCTGCTTAATAGTATAAATCCATTTACATCCAACAGCATGCTTTCCAGATGGCAGTGGCACTAGCTCCCACGTGTCATTCTTTTTCAGGGCCTGAAGTTCCTCCTACATGGCACTCAACCACCTAGTATCTTGTTTAGCTACCTGCCAGTTGTTAGGTACAGGTACTGAATGCAATAATGCAATGAAGGAATTATATCTAGGTAGAAAAGATGCGTATGAAATGTATGTGTAATGTCAGTATCACAACTACCAAACTTTGACTCTAGAAGTTCTATGAAGCAAGACAAGGGTATTAGAAGTATCAGGGGGAATTGTTACCAGGTGACTCAGGTGGAAGGTCTGAAGAAGGACCTAGAGAAGAGAGACTTGGGGCATCAGCATTTATAGGTATGGGCATAGGCACAAGAGGCGGCTTATGCTACTCTGGTGCTCATGCTCCCTATATACTCTTAGCTTCTCCTAACTTTCAGTTCTCCCTGACTGTCGATTTCCTACTGAGACACCCTCAACTGACAGTCGGTTCCCTTCTAAGATACCATCACTCCTCAGTGACTCAAAAAGATATGGAATCATACCAACTACGATGCCACTCTCATTCTTCCCCTTTTTACTAGCATCAGTAGAACCATCCTCGAACAAGAAACTCAACTCCGTATTCTCCCCATAAAATGGTTCAAACTCCTGGAAGATCATGTCCATGCTGACAAACGGCCTTCTTTCAGTGGGACACCAACACTTGTATCCCTTCTGACTTGATGAGTAGCCCATAAAAATACATATAACTGCTTGTGGATCTAGCTTACTCACATCGATCTATGATCTCTCACGAAACATGTGCATCTAAACACTTTGGGTGGAACACTAAAAATATTCGAGCCCAAGAGCATCTCACATGGTGTCTTCATCTGTAATCTCTCTTCATTTAAATCACTCTCTCTCTCCACACACACAAATCACCTCCCTTGTGGCCGACCTACCTCTCTCTATATATATATATATATTTCTTAATATCTCTCTCTCTCTTTATATATAATATATACACACACACACACACACACACACATATATATATATATATATATATATATATATATATATATTATATATATAATCTCCCTCTCTCTCTCATCCATCACCATCATCACACCTCCCCACCCCTCTCCTATACACGAACCAGCAACCCCCCTCTCTTCACATCTTCTTTTACTTATTCATAACACCAAACCACCACCATTATCACCATCAACCAACACCATAAACCGCCACCTCCCTTCCTCTTCTCCTCTCCTCCTTTCTCCTCCCGGGCCATGTCGGCCAGGTGCGGCGACGGCAGCGGCCAGCTGCAGCAGCCAGCAGCAGCTCGGGCAGCAATAGCAGCAGTGCGGCGACGACTGTAGCAGCACGACGGCTGCTGTAGCAGCATAGCGGCGGCCGTACGAGACCACCACTGCCGGCCCCACGACCCCGTGCACCTCCGATGAGGCCACCGCACGTACGACCGGCAGTTGCAGCAGCGTACGCGCATATGCTGCGGCGTGGTAGCACCACCACGTGCCACCGAACGGCCACCCCGGCGTCCCTTCGTGCGCCACCCCGCATGGAAAGCCCTGGAGAACCACCCTGGAGTGTCCTCATCATCTTCGACACAAGACATGGACGATCCAAGCGTTTTGCACGAGATCCCGCCGTGACGCGCACGGAAAAAGAAAACAGAATTCGCGCCCGGGACAACGACTTTGTGCGTATTTTATGGGAGATCCGGCCATTGGATCGGCGAACTCTTTGCCCCGTCGCAATCTCGGTATATACCCTTCACTCCTCTCAAGATTCGTCCGTTAATTTTGTCATTTTATATATCAAAATCGGCCACCAAGTTGACGCTTTAAATTATGTTATTTATGGACAGTTTTGTGGAGCCAACTTCGTCTGTTCGTATCTCCTCTATCGCAGCTCCGTCTGGCATAATACTGGTTTCTATACACAGCTGGTATAACCCTCTTCCTCCTCCTTAAATTTTGTTTCATTATGAGCACGTTTGGTTGGTCGAATTCGACGCCAAAGTTGGCCGTCCGAATTCTTAATTTTGCTCTTGTAAAATTCTAATTTTGAAATTGGAACTCCGGATTCAATATCTGATACCACCAGTAGACTCGTGACATCGTTCTAGCACGTTTTTATATAAAGTTTGCTTGATTTGGAGGACGTGGACCCTGACACGTATTTCGGTGTAAAGCGGACCCCACGGTCCGAGTCAACGGGTCAATTTGAGATCGGCTCATCAAAATCCAATTCTGGATATACCGTTGAGTTCGTATCGTCATTCTGGACTCGTTGATATATAATTTGCTGAGTTTGTGGACATTGGCTCTGACACGTATTTTCGTGCAAATCAGATTCCAATATCCGGGTCAACGGGCCATTTTGAGATCGGCTCATCGGAATCCAATTCTGGATTTACCGATGAGTTCATATCGTCATTCTGGATTTGTGGACATATATTTTGCCAGGTTTTGAGGACTTTTATTCTGACACATTCTTCGGTACAAAGTGGGTCCGACACGGACACTATTTTGACCAGAAATTACTTTTTTGCCCCTGTATCCAAATTAGACTTATGGATAGGCTATCATAGCAAATTTGACCATTCTGGACACGTTGGTGATGGTTGTTTCACCATCCGAAAACATCTGTAGGTTTTTACCCAATTATTATAATCTTTCTCCTTTTGTTGTATTCTGAGATCATCGATTCCAGTGATTTCACAACCACTGAAATTGAATGTGTTGACCCTGTAGATGTTTATAGAGACTAGCCTTGACCCTGTTTGATCATGGTTGACTGCTTTGACTGAAAGTTGAAGTATAGTCAACATTTGACCTAGGTTAGACTAGTTTCGACCTTGGTTGACCACAGTTGACTATTTTGACCAAAAGTAAACTGGAAGTCAACCGTAGCCTAAAATTGACTAAAAATTGACCGAAGTTGACCAGTTGACCCAAAGTCAACTATTAGTCAATATTAGTCAAGTTTGACCTAGAGTTGACCAGAGTTGACTAGAGTGGACCAGTTGACTAAAGGTCAACTATAAGTCAACCATTGACCCAGTTTGACCTAGTTTGACTTGGTTTGACTTCCTGTGACTTAGTTTGACCTAGTGTGACTCAGTGTGACCTAGTTTGACTTAGTGGACAGAGATTGACCTAGATTAATCATGCATAACACTGTTGAACCCTAATTAGCTTATATATATCTCATCTTTAGGTCTGTGATTTCACTCTGAGCCAGATTACACAGTTGACATATTCTACCAGATTTTAGGTGAGTACATTCTCTGATAATATTTATGTTTTATGATATCGTCTATGTTTCTTGTATTTAGTGTAGATATTATTGTTCTCTTGACACATTGTTCACATGGATTGGTATTTCTCTGGATCCCATCATGAGATGTTATTCCTTGCTTTCCTTGGTATATCTTGTGCAAGTCTTTCTTATTACTTTTGCATTGTATAAATACGTTTCCTGCGAAGGCTAGCTACCCTCTCAGAGAATCGCGTGTCATGATGTGTCATGGTTGGGTCCACTATACTAGTCGGGGACGGGGAGTATCAGTATAAATATGTGGTTATTATCTACCTTGTTTATTCTTGTAGACCTTGTTTAATAGCCAATCCTACACTCCACGTATGATTGGCCGGATCATTAGACCTTGTGCAGATCCAAGCCGGCCACATGTTGAAACTAGTACTTACACACTTAGATAGATGATTCTTGATTCTTGTACATGCCATGATCAGTTTTACTTGCCTTATTCTAGCTCTAGGTTTACAGCTTACCTTACTATGATACTCGCATGTATATTTCGTGATTCCTTGTATATTCTCTCTATTTACTGCTACATTTTCAATATCGTCTAACTAGAGCTGTTATTTGAGATTTATTCTCATTCCATCCTGACTGGATATGTTGACAATATTTTAGAAGTTGTTGTGCCCTCAGTATTGGACTACAGGATATTGCTAGCTGGGGTGGTTCTTGGTATCTTCACCGTGAGTTGTCTCTCAAGAGTTCTAGGTTTGGTAGTTATTTAGTTTTGTTATTGTTTTCCTATGTTTTATTCTTGTCTCATATGATCCTTGTAGATTCTAGTTGTTCTAGTGATATTGTTATTATTCTTGCCTTATCTTCCTTAGTTTTTGTGATGTGATACGAGTACCTTTATAGTTATGGATCTTTAGATGTTGTAGTTAGTATTGGGTACTTGACAGTGCTCTATTGCCGATACTGCGGCGTAGGCTGGGCGTGGCTTACGTATTCGTACCCGTATATCCGGGTGTGGGTTGTGACACATTTTTGTGGTGGCCCATGCAGGTCAGTCTTTGCTATTAATACGAAGTCGTGGTAGTACTTGAGCTTATCTGTTCTACTGCGAGCCTGTCCTAGGATTAAGGTTGAGTCATGAAATATTTTAGGATTTTGGTACTCAGTCACATATTAGGAACTCTTGGTAGATTCCAGAGATGACCCCTGGGAATCTTATTACGAAAGCTTTTCAAATCTTTTCCCACTTGTTTCTATTCGTCTTAATTTTTGAAATATTTGTCCGTATCAAACTTTATTCTTTCTTGGGATGAGTTGTGGATCCCAGAGGAAAGGTATAAGTTGAACTTATATATCCTCTAGGTTGAGAATCAAATATGATTTGCCAATCTTATATCAAGGTTGAGATTATTTTAGATTATATTCCAGAACTTTCAATCTTGACCTAGATAGTACCTTTGGAAATTCTCCTGAGAACTTTTTCTAAATTCTGTGTTGGAATCTGTTTTTGCTACTTTTCATTTACTTATCCTTGATTCGTTGTTGAATTTTAAATCTTGATGTTCTTTCGTTGTTGACTTCGATTTTGATTTTTGTTGAGATCAGTTTTTATGGATTGAGTTAAGATATCCTGATAAGCATATTTAATGAAGACAATGAGAATGGTAAGTGTCTACTTTATTCATGGAGTTTAGAATTTATCACAGTCATACTAGCTAGCACGACAGGGACATGGAGCCTGATTTTGGATATACTATCGTAGTTATGGAAATTAGATTTTCTTGTAGTCATACTGACGCTTACCGACGCAAGGATATGTCGGTAATATACCGACGTTTACCGTCATTTCGTCGATGAAATAGCGACGTTTATGATGTTGCTATATGTCGATATTCCCTGGGAAAATTATCGACATTTTTGATGTCGCTATGCGTCGGTATATAGTACCGACGTTTTGTTATGTCGCTATATGTCGGTATATCCTAGAAAAATGAGGTAAAATTCTACGATATTTACCGACGTATAGCGACGTTTACCGACGTATACCGACGAAACAGACGTCGCTATACATCGGTAGCCTGGCAATATATGCCAGTTTAGCGACGTCTATCGACGCAAATTATCGCCGAAAAGCGTCGGTTGACGTCGTTAAATTTGAAAAAAATAAACAAAAATAAATTGCAGTATGCAGTTTTCTCCACAGAATCATTTCCTTCCTGCAGTTTAATCTGAAACACAATATATGCAACCAACAGAATTATTTTCTCCACAGAATCATGAGTCTACACAACCAATTACCAATGTATCTATGCAACCAGCAAACAAATGTCACAAATAAATAAGTGTCACAAATAAATACAAAGAAAAACAAGTACTCAAACACTTAATACAAACAGTCCTAACTCGGACTACTGGAGATCTGGAGCAGGAGGGGGCACGCCGTGACGAAAGGATAAGAAAAGCTCATAGTCCTCTTGTGAAATCGACATCGATGAAGGAGGTAGTGACGTCAGTGGAGTCGATGTCGATGAAGAAGGCAGTGGCGTCGACGGAGTCGACGACGATGAAGGCGCACCCGAAGGACGATAACGCTCCAATGCTGTAAGTCGCTGGTGGTATGAATCCATGGTAGATAACATTCTATCACTGCTAACAGCTACCGAATCCTGCACCAATCTCAGCCTCTCGTCCATGGTCATTTGTGCTGCCTGCAGATCCAATATGCTGCACTCCGTCGACGCTCTAAGATCGGTGACGCTCCGCTCTGTCCGTTCAGTCTCATACCGGAGCTCCATAATGCTGCGGTCGAGCGCATCCAATCGTGCTATAAGCGCAGGCTCATCCGATTGGTGTTGAGACTGGTCCTGAATCCGTCGTAGCAGCTCGTCCCGGAGAGACTCCATCATCTAGTGGACTCGAGCAGACTCCTGGGACGGCTGTGGACCATGCACACTAGCGGGGGATGCCCTAGAGGAATGGCTCGCAACTAGGGCGCCATAGAATCTTATACCATAGTACGTACCCCTACGGAGGCCACCAGAGGTGGTCATCCCCAGCTCGTCCGCCGACGGAGCTTGAGTGGGCTGCGAGGAAGTACCGGCCTCTCACGCAGTAGGTGCACTAGCAGTCGCCCGGTCCCGAAGCCTCTGATACTCGGCCTAG
This sequence comes from Iris pallida, assembly GCA_029216955.1. Classification (NCBI taxonomy): domain Eukaryota; kingdom Viridiplantae; phylum Streptophyta; class Magnoliopsida; order Asparagales; family Iridaceae; genus Iris; species Iris pallida. The sequence goes on from JANAVB010001800.1 coordinate 38,804,539, forward strand.
AAAGTATGGATAATACTCCATGATTTCTAATTTCTAATTAATTACTTATTATTACTAACTACATAAATATTTATTTGTATGCATATTTACTAAGTTATATTAAACTTAACACGAAGTATTATAATTAACAAATAGTATTGTAATACTTACACATGCAAGCTGGACCCTCTCGTCAATAAGGCCTTCGCCCTTCCGATGGGTAGCCAGAAAGACGGTCACCATGTTGGCGTTACCGACCTTCCTTACCTGTAATTAAATATATTATCTTAGTAATAATTTATCGAATTTGTATTAAAATAATATTTCTGAAAGAAAATACATACCAGATGACAAAAATGTTCCTTCATCGGAATCGACCCACCGCACCACTTCGAGGCATGCTGCCTAGCCGTCTGGCCTTCTCGGACTTTTTCTTGTACCTTGGCTCGTTGAATCGAGCCTTCATCGCATCCTACTGATCAAGGGTGATCCAACCTTGGATCAACTTTTCGGCATGATCACGAGCCTTCTGATCATTGATAGCGTCGCAAATTAGCTTAGCAGCGACATCAGGAAACATCCCTTCGATCAGCTCGGCCCGGTACGGTGGATAGAAAAATATATCCTAGAAGAGTACGCAAACCAAATAATTTTCAGTAATATATAATATGCATAAATCAAATGATTCATGTTAAAAGCAAATCTATTTTAACCTTGAAGCGCTCAAACCAGTAGGCCTTCCTATCGTCCAGAGCATCCGAGTAGTTTATCCAAGGTCCCCCATAATTTTGCCTCAGGAGTTGGCCTAGGCGTCTCTGTACCAACGGGAGACGATATCTACACAGACATATTATATTAATGAGAAAAGTTAATTTATGATAAACACATAAAAAATAATAAACCAAAATACTTACTTTGTACTGTCGGCCCAGATCTCCGTCCTCGTCTCCTCCGGAGGTGCGCAGGCATCATCTGCCTGATACTGGTCGGCCATCGGCGCAGCCTCCTTCATCTCCTTATCTGTCTCCATTATCGTATCAGCAGGAGGAAAGCTACTCTCGGGAGCAGTCTCAGGCCTGGAACTACTCGTCCTAGGAGATATGCTACGTATCATCGTAGCGGGCGGAGCTACTGTCTGATAAAAAGGAGTACTGGGCGACGAGGATCCAGAGCCGGTACCAGCAGAAGATACCGAAGAAGGACCCCGTCCTCTAGCAGTACCACCAGTAGGTAACGAAGGAGTACCCTATCCTCTGCCAGTATCAGTATCCCGTGCCCCATGTCGGGAAATATGGAACGATCCGCGACGACCTGTCATACCTGATAACAACATATGATGAGATACAAGAAAGACAATAAATAATAGAGACTAAAAAAATAAAAGTGCAACAAAGACATGATAATAACCAAGACAACATATGATGATACATTTTACATGAAACATCTAAGTCCAGATAGTATATTTTACAAGAAACATCTAAGTCCAGATAGTTCATTCAGATAATAACCAAGACTAGATAATAACCAACTCTACATAATAAGAAAATGAAAGTACGTCTCTCTCAATCATCTTCAGAATAATGATCTTGTTCGTCTTCTTCGACATCATCTTTCTCCTCATCTTCACTTTCATCTTCGCCTTCGTCGGCTCCGTCTTCCTCTTAGAATAATTCTACATCTTCTATATTATGTGTCGTGTAATGCGTAACTTTCGTGGAGTCCACATCAACAATATTGGTTACAAGAGGTAGCTCGTCCTCCTGATAAGCTTTTTCGTCAACATCAAAAGTATCTCTAGCTTTAGTCTTGCATAATGGCCACCAGTCAGACTTCGTTGCCTTCCGTCTCGGATAAGCTGTGAAGTACACGAGCTGAGCTTGAGTTGCTAGGACAAATGGTTCGTAGCCTTGATATCTACGCTTGTAGTTTATATCCACAAGACCATTCTTGTCAATTTTCTAACCTTGATTTTCAGTCAGATCGAACCATTCACACTTAAATAACACGATCTTTGCAGGTTCTCTGTCATAATTATATGTCAACTCCACAATCTCTTGCAAGATGTCAAAAAAATTATTTCCTAGATCGACGTCTTTGTAGTTTGAAGATTTGATACACAAACAACTGTTTTTCGTGGAATCAAGATCCAGGAAGCTGTCTCTGATCGAAGCATTTTTCGACTTGAACCGAAAGCCATTGACACAGTAACTTGGCCATATTTTAACAAAAGTAATTGGTTCTTTTTCATGACTTCTAATTAATTCAATCTCGGGTGAAATTAGACGATCGACCTGAATACCAAAGAAGAGATAGTAAGTTATTTATTGTGCAGTTGCATTAAAAGAGGCCAGTAATTACCGGGTGCTTACATATTCGCTCAACTAATAAAGAAAATGACGTTTCATTTCTTGTTCTACTGCTTCGTCTGTTAGGTAGGGTCTAGCCGACCTCAACTCAGCAATATATGTGCTGAAAAATAATGAAGCAACCGCCGATTAGTACAATAATATTAGCTTATACTATTACATTGAGATGACGTAAACTCATCATTAATTACTTACCCCTATAGCTTATCCACTTCATCCTCATCGCAATTGAGTAATACATACAACTGAGCATCCCTGTCACGACCCGCACCCACTATTTCGGATACGAGACGTGTCCGAGCCAGCCTACGCTGCAGAGTCGGCGGTAGAACGCTGTCACGGCCAATATGCTCAAAATCACAAAATAAGTTTATTGCTCATTCACATTTCTAGAATTTATTACAATATTTACAACTTTTATATTAAAAGGAAATACAAAGTTTTACAATTTATGAAATGATACAATGGCTATCTACTTCTAGGTTGGCCTCAGCATACCCAATTCTTCCCAGTGCTAAGAATGATCGCGGCTAAACCTAAAAAATGATGGTTTCCAGTCAAGAATGGAACAAGTACACAAACTGACGACAAAACAAAAACATAATAGAATTAACAAAACATGAAAATAGCATATGGAATATGAAAGCTAGTAAGAAAACTGATGACATAGCACGGTAGAGAAGTAAACAAGGAAAAACTAATAAAAGACATCTATCTAGGTGGTGTAAAATATCCGTCTCGATATGTGAACGGCTAGGGGGTAAATACGGCTCACTGCACGTGTCGTGTGCAGCTGCTACCATTCACGAAAGACACGGGGGATAGTTCTGGGTAGTTCACATGTCTACTAAGATATTTCCCCTCCCGACTACTCCGTGTGACGAGCATGTTAACAAGCAGCAAGATATATGTATAGACATGAAATAAAAAGACTACTATGAATCGGAAAGCAATCAGAAAGTGCACTTGCCTGAGGTCCTTAGCTGGAAAAACCAATAATACCATACCACTTAATGAGCCACAATCAGTCAACACATGTAGAAGTCTCCGGATGCTGAAATAAATAGTACCAACGTTCTTAAAATAGTCAAATTAGCTAGGATTGCCTGTCCTTAAGTCCAATTCTGGACACAGGAGCAAAACGGTAATTTTGGGGAAAAACGATGTCCGCCGTTGGACCCACTTTGTACCGAAAAGCGTGCCAGAGTCAACGGTCTCTAAAGTCGTCAAACTATATTTCTACGGATCCGATTTTCCGATACGAACCCAACCGTATGTCCAAAGTTGGATTCCTGCAGGCTGTGCACAAAATCGCCCGTTGAGTGGGACCGTGGGGCCCGCAAAACGGTGATTTTATCAACAGTCTCAGAATCGGACCAAAATTTGCATGGAAGACCAGAAAAATGATACGGTCCTGTTGGCATAAGTTTCGTCTAGATCTGACGAACGTGCACAAAGTAATTGAGAAATTTGTAACGTGCACGATACGGTAAATTTCGACGGATACGCATCAAATTCGTCGCGCACACGCGACCAATTTGAATTCCGTCAAAGCCCACACGACCACGAAGCCGTTACGCAGCTTTCGTTGCTTTCGGTTCGCAACCACGTCGTCCGAATTGGCGTGACGCACGTCGTGTGGAGCGATTTTTTAATTTTGAAAACATATTTTTGGAAAACTTCATCCTAATTTTAAACAGAAAATATATCACAAGAATTTAATCTAAAAACAGGGTTTTTATCTTGGTTAGGTTGTCTAGAAGTCTGTTCAGGCGATTTTCTAAAATTTGTGATTTTTTGGTCGCAAATCGACCGCGAATATCGGGCGTTGGGACAGTTTCTAAATCCTGGAAATCGAGATTTTTCCCAGTTTTGGGAATCGATTAGCGACGCGCACGAAGCGAATTAATCCGAACTATTTGAAGGGAATTGAAGTGTTATAGGTTAGCTTCGTACCTGCGCAAGCGGTTCGAGAATCGACGAAGCAAGGTGGCGAGGAACCTGCCACGAAGTCAGCCTCGCAGCAGTGTTGTTCCCTGTCGCGCTGGGTGTTGTTCCTTGTCGTGCGCGGCCGTGCTCCGGCCTTGTCGCGCCGGCGGCGGCCATGTGGCCGCGCTGGGACCGTCCAGGGGTCGGGGGCGTCGTGGGTTAGAGGAGGTTAGGGTTTCGAGAAATCGATCTCTCGATCTCGTTCTCGCGTGTATATGTACTCGCTGGGGGGTGTGTTCTGTTCGGGTGAGGTCGGTTTTAGTCTGCTGTGTGGGTTTGCACACAGGGCTATGGGGCCGGCTGTTTGCTGGCCTGGGGTTGAGTTGGGGTTATTCCTTAATAGTAATATTAATGATAATAACAACAATAATAATAATAAAGAAAATAATAATGATAATAATAATGATAATAATAATAATAATAATAATAATAATAATAATAATAATAATAACGATAATCTTATTTCTTTTATAAATTCAATCCCTATATAATAAAGTAATTGTACGTATATAAACATATAACTAAAATAATTTGTCGAGGGTTTCACAATTAACAAATCATTTTAATAACAACAATAATGCTAGTAGTAAACTTAATACATACTAAAATACTAACAAGAGGTATGGCATTGGGTGATATATTATTCCATTATTTCAACTGATCTACAAAAGAAATCGTACAACAATCCAAAAATGCCATATAATAATAATACTACCTTAATTTATACTTATAACCCGTATTTAGAAAATATTTATCAATTCTAGAAATAAATACAAAATATTGGTACACACATAAAATATGGCTACATGGGTCATTGGATTCACTAATTGCCTACATGAGCTTGGACTTGGTTCGGGTCAAGTCCGGGCTCGCTGGGTCTCTTAAAAAGTCTTAATCATAATAAAATTAAATTAAATCATTTTATAGGGGCAAGCCGCAATTTGGCATGGTTTTTCTTAGTTAGGACATTCCTATGGCTTGGTATTCCCCTACCATGGTTAAACACTAGTCTAGGCACTCCACTGCACAATCAGTGCGACGATTTCTAGTCACCTCGTACTCCAAATTTAATCATGATTAAAAAAAATATCTACCGTAATAATTAACTAAATAATTAGTTCTAAAATTCTAAAAATCACAATTTAAATCAAATGAATAATAATAATAAAATAATTCAAGATTTCCGGGAAGGGGAGCTACAAATCTATCCACCTTAAAATAATTTCGTCGTCGAAATTCTAATTCATAAACGTGCCAGAAATTCAAAACATAAAAAAATAAAAGAATAACCCTCTATTACCATAATATCCTCAAATTTTATTTCTCAAAAATATTTTATAACCTCGAATACTTGAGGACTTCTACCCACCTTTGGTCACACTACCCACTTCAATCACCTGACGTCATAACTTTGTAACCCTCCAGCTAATTGAAAAATAACTACTGACGGATATCTATAGCATAAGGCATCTACAACCCTCTCCTATCTATCAGCAACCCAAAATTGAACAATCAACAAATTTATACAAGTAGTAAAAAATATTGGCAAATTCTAATAAGCGCGACTATTCGTCGCTTCGAAGTAGGAAGGACAGGAAGATACGGCAGACTAATCGGGGGCCACTGTGAAGTTTAAAGAGCGGTAGAGCATATACAATAATACAGATAGAAAGAGTATATATGAACTTATAGTCTTATTCGCTAGATCGGGCTACTCTAGTCCAGTCACTTGCTACCTCGAAAAACCCTTCGCTACTTAGAGTGGCCTGCAATCCATGCAATACAGAAGTCTCGTCCTTGAAATCCTAATTCAAACAAGGTTCCATAATAGAACGGAATTTGAGAAATCAAGAGTGTGATCTTAATGGGTTCTCTATTTGGACATCAGTCGTTGGTTGGATGAACATTGGGTTTCAATCTATATGGACTAGACAATATCTTAATAATAAATCTGTTTCTACTAGTTAGGGTAACCTAGAATAGGTTTCTATCCAAGGGTTGAGCTAGTTGCCAGTCCAGTTGGTTAGCTAGGTCCCTCAAGCCGAAAAATGCGCCTTCAGTGATTTTTGTGTTTAAATAGCACAAGAGGCGTCTATCAAGTGGCACACTAGTGACGTGTGCGTAGTGGGTTTCGAGTAGATCACCCCCACATATCGGGTTAAAGGAATTGAGTCAAGGTTGAGGCTCTAGTAGAAGACAGATAGTATACCGGTACTATGGTAAGGGTTATAGCTAGTCCTTTTAACCTGAAAGTCGCAGCACAAAAATAGAGTACAAGGGGACGGGTTTGAGTGGAACATGATATAACTAGATGAAGGTGAACTCGTCTAGATCTTGCATATGAAATCTGTTGGAAGGTAACAGCTAGTCTCGTGCTCCGAATATTAATGACACGGCCGAGAACACAAAATGATCTAAATGAAAAGTGGGAGTCGATGGGGCAATACTATCATACTAATGGAAAATCATTCAAGTCAATCGGTAATCCTGGTATATCCTAGAAATTTTAGAAGGCTTACAGTCTACCCACCTTAGAGGCTAGGATATGGTGGTAAGGTTCCTGTCACAGGACTGGTCGATGGTGGCTATACTTGCGTATACAACCATCATGGTCATGGGAATACTAGGTATCTATCTATCAATTACGAGTTTTCGTCTTTCCAATCAGTGAAAGACAAAAAAATGACAAAGAGTTCAAGAGATGTCGCTGAATACAATTACGTGATTCAAAGGCAAATATATAATTCAAGAGGAATTGTCAAGCAATCGCGGATGAGATCCTGGATATCTCTATATCTCAGTCCACGTAGGGTAATTAAATGAAGAGCGAACCAAATGCATCATGGTTGATCAGACCGTAATACAATGATTCTGATTAGACAATATGTTAGCGGGCGTCCCCAATAAACATGTGTCTTGAATCAAGCTCGATAAAAGAGTGAGCTTGCAAAACTAGGCTGTAATAGCAACATTGGTCAAGAGAGTCAAAATATAAAATATGTGAGATTTTTGGAAGGAGGCACAAGTGGTTCGAGTTTTGAAAGAATCAAAACCTTACCTGGTGTTCTTGCTTATACAGTCTTCCTACAATCTTACTATCCCTAAAGTCTTGGTCAACTAATGGGTTATGGAACGCTAAACTCTATATTCTAGGTAAGTCCTTGGTTCTGTGGTTCAATTGTGATAGGCTATCTGGTACTCTACCTATATTGACACAATGGTATCTAAGATCTAAAAAAGTCAACGAGAACATAGTTTCTGCAATGTTCCATAGACTATGATTCTTCGAAACGATTTCAACTCTATGGGTTGTGCCTTGCCAGTGCGCTGCTGGCTGCAGTGAACCCATATTCTTCACTCTTAAATAATTGACGACAGTGCACTGCTGTCTAATTATCGCAGTCGTCTAATTACTCTAACTATATTCTTAAGGGTTTCAAGGAGCTGCTAGAGTTCAACTAATTGGCTATGATAGAAGGTGTAACATCTGCCTATAAGTCTCAATCCTTAAGGTAAAAGGCTGGTCGAAAGAAAATATCTGAAGACAAATAAAATAAGAACATCCTAATCTTGATTTCATAAATATTTCAAATGGTTGAGGGAAAAACTTTGAACCAATCCTACATCGAGATTCGCACACGAATTACAGAATCAGAAATTATAAACTAAATCTTTACAGCAAAAAGAGAATTTAAACAGGCAATTCTAACTCATGGAATGATGTTTATATCTAATAGAGCAAAAAAAAATTAAACAGTTTATCAAAATTAACGCCTTAATTCTAGGCAAGTCTAACATACCAAGCGAATAGTATATCCACATTGGATCACACTGTCATATCGAAAGTAATAGTGTACCTGTAGAGATCTAGCAAGCTACATAATTGTATGGCCTATCTAATAACCTTAATTACCCAACGGTCAACTTGAACAAGGGACTCCTAGTCCTAGTTATTCTCCTAAATTATTTTTAATCCTAGGTTGTAAATGAGCATTTCCTGAGCGCAGGCTCGCAATAGTACGACTAATGTACCATCACGAGTTCGCAATCTTTTGCGAAAACTGACCTGCATGGGCCACCATAAAAACTTGTCACGACCCGCACCCGCTTTTTCGGATATGAGACGTGTCCAAGCCAGCCTACGCCGCAGAGTCGACGGTAGAACGCTGTCACGGCCAATATGCTCAAAATCACAAGATAAGTTTATTGCTCATTCACATTTCTAGAATTTATTACAACATTTACAACTTTTATATTTAAAGGAAATACAATGTTTTACAATTTATGAAATGATACAATGGCTATCTACTTCTAGGTTGGCCTCAGCATACCCAATTCTTCCCAGTGCTAAGAATGATCGTGGCTAAACCTAAAAAATAATGGTTTCCAGTCAGGAATGGAACAAGTACACAAACCGACGACAAAACAAAAACATAATAGAATTAACAAGACATGAAAATAGTATATGGAATATGAAAGCTAGTAAGAAAACTGATGACATAGCACGGTAGAGAAGTAAACAAGAAAAAACTAATAAAAGACATCTATCTAGGTGGTGTGAAATATCCGTCTCGACATGTGAACGGCTAGGGGGTAAATACGGCTCACTGTACGTGTCGTGTGCAGCTGCTATCATTCACGAAAGACATGGGGGATAGTTCTGGGTAGTCCACATGTCTACTAAGATATTTTCCCTCCCGACTACTCCGTGTGACGAGCGTGTCAACAAGAAGCAAGATATATGTATAGACATGAAATAAAAAGACTACTATGAATCGAAAAGCAATCAGAAAGTGCACTTGCCTGAGGTCCTTAGCTGGAGAAACCAATAATACCATACCACTTAATGAGCCACAAACAGTCAACACATGTAGAAGTCTCCGGATACTGAAATAAATAGTACCAACGTTCTCAGAATAGTCAAATTAGCTAGGATTGCCTGTCCTTAAGTCCAATTTTGGACACAGAGGCAAAACGATAATTTTAGACAAAAATGATGTCCGCCGTTGGACCTGCTTTGCACCGAAAAACGTGCCAGAGTCAATGGTCTCTAAAGTCGTCAAATTATATGTCTACGAATCCAATTTTTTGATACGAACCCAACCATATGTCGAAAGTTGGATTTTGGCGGGCCGTGCACAAAATCGCCCGTTGAGTGGGACCGTGGGACACGCAAAACGGTAATTTTATCAGCAGTCTCAGAATCGGACCAAACTTGGCATGTAGGACCAGAAAAATGATACGGTCCTGTTGGCACAAGTTTCGTCTCGATCTGACGAACGTGCACAAAGTAATTGAGAAATTTACAACGTGCACGATACGGTAAATTTTGATGGATACGCATCAAATTCGTCGCGCACACGCGACCAATTTGAATTCCGTCAAAGCCCACACGACCACGAAGCCGTTACACAGCTTTCGATGCTTTCGGTTCGCGACTAAGTCGTCCGGATTGGCGTGACGCACGTCGTGTGGAGCGATTTTCTAATTTTGAAAACATATTTTTGGAAAACTTCATCCTAATTTTAAACAGAAAATAAATCACAAGAATTTAATCTAAAAACAGGTTTTTCATCTTGGTTAGGTTGTCTAGAAGTCTGTTCCGGCGGTTTTCCAAAATTCGCGATGTTTTGGTCGCAAATCGACCGCGAATATCAGGCGTTGGGACAGTTTCTAAATCCTGGAAATCGAGATTTTTCCAAGTTTTGGGAATCGATTTGCGATACGCACGAAGCGAATTAACCCAAACTATTTGAAGGGGATTGAAGTGCTATAGGTTAGCTTCGTACCTGCACAAGCTGTTCGAGAATCGACGAAGCGAGGTGGCGAGGAACCTGCCACGAAGTCAGCCTCGCAGCGGTGTTGTTCCCTGTCTCGCTGGGTGCTGTTCCTTGTCGTGCGCGGCCGTGCTCCGGCCATGCCACGCCGGCGACGGCCATGTGGCCGCGCTGGGACCGCCCAGGGGTCGGAGGCGCCGTGGGTTAGAGGAGGTTAGGGTTTCGAGAAATCGATATCTCGATCTCGTTCTCGCGTGTATATGTACTCGCAGGGGGGTGTATTCTGTTCGGGTGAGGTCGGTTTTAGTCTGCTGTGTGGGTTTGCACACAGGGCTATGGGGCCGGCTGTTTGCTGGCCTGGGGTTGAGTTGGGGTTATTCCTTAATAGTAATGATAATGATAATAACAACAATAATAATAATAATAAAGATAATAATAATAACAACAATAGTAATAAAATAATAATAATAATAATAATGATAATAATAATGATAATAATAATAATAATAATAATAATAATAAAGATAATCTTATTTCTTTTATAAATTCAATCCCTATATAATAAAGTAATTGTACGTATATAAACATATAACTAAAATAATTTGTCGAGGGTTTCACAATTAACAAATCATTTTAATAACAACAATAATGCTAGTAGTAAACTTAATACATACTAAAATACTAACAAGAGGTATGGCATTGGGTGATACATTATTCCATTATTTCAACTTATCTACAAAAGAAATCGTACAACAATCCAAAAATGCCATATAATAATAATACTACCTTAATTTATACTTATAACCCGTATTTAGAAAATATTTATCAATTCTAGAAATAAATACAAAATATTGGTACACACATAAAATATGGCTACATGGGTCATTGGATGCACTAATTGCCTACATGAGCTTGGACTTGGTTCGGGTCAAGTCCGGGCTCGCCGGGTCTCCTAAAAAGTCTTAATCATAATAAAATTAAATTAAATCATTTTATAGGGGCAAGCCGCAACTTGGCATGGTTTTTCTTATTTAGGACATTCCTATGGCTTGGCATTCCCTACCATGGTTAAACACTAGTCTAGGCACGCCACTGCACAATCAGTACGACGATTTCTAGTCACCTCGTACTCCAAATTTAATCATGATTAAAAAAACATCTACCGTAATAATTAACTAAATAATTAGTTCTAAAATTCTAAAAATCACAATTTAAATCAAATGAATAATAATAAAAAAATAATTCAAGATTTCTGGGAAGGGGAGCTAGAAGCCCTTAGCTCTTCGTCATTCAAATATCTCTTCTTCATTTTCCCCGAAGGCTTTCCGGACGCATTGAATACTTTCAGTATTTCATCATTAGATTCTTGATAACCGTCGTCGTTTTTCGGAGCTCTCGTTCTATTTCTAGCAACATGAGGTTTGAAATACGTCAATCAGAAGTTTGTAATCTCCTCGAGAATATAGGCTTCACAAATAGAACCCTAGACCCGAGCCTTATTTTTCACCTTCCTCTTTAGGTGGTTCAAATGCCGCTCAAAAGGGTACATCCACCGATAACCAACGGGCCTACCAACACGTGTCTCGTAGGAAAGATAAATTGACAAATGCTCCATAGAGTCGAAGAATCCAGGAGGAAATACCTTCTCGAGCATGCACAGTGTTATCGCAATATCGTTCTCCTGCTTTTCTAGACGATCGATGAGCAACTTACTAGAACAAAGATCTCTGAAGAATATCCTATGCTCGGTCAATGGATCCCAAACAACCGGGGGAAAGAATTTCCGAAATGCCATCGGAATTAACCTCTCTATGCACTACCAAAGTTTATCGTTTTAGCCACGGCCACATCCGTCGCTAAACCGACGGTAATTACTATTAGCGACCGATAACCGACGGATTTTGGCCAAAAAAATCCGTCGGCAATCAGCTCGTCGCTAATAACGTTCCGTCGCTAAGTTGTCGTCACATGACTGAATAGCGACGGATTGTCGACGTCACAATACGAAGCATTAGCGACGCATTTCCGAAGGACTTTCGTCCATTTTAACTATTAAGTACTGAAATGTGTAGGCAATAGCGACGTAAAATTCCGTCGGTAACCCGTCGTAACAGCGTATCAGATCGTATCATTCCGTCGCTAATCTGTCGATACCTTCGATAACAAATGACGGATTAGCGACGGTTTTCTGACGAAAAATCCGTCGATCAGCTTCTGGAAATTCATGTCATTTCCAGCAACATGGCGACGGATAAGTCGTCGCTATTTCGTCGACATATATCGACGGAATAGCGACGAAATAACCGTCGATCTTGTTCTGGAAATTCTTGTTATTTCCAGAAAACGGGCGACGGATAGGTCGTCGCGATTTCGTCGAACAATATACCATGCCGACGGATAATCCGTCGACCATCCGTCGCTACCTGGAAACATTTCCAAATATCCAGTTAGCGACGGAATAACCGTCGAAAAGTAGTCGGAAACTGGTGGTGACCGTCGCAAAACGGTCACAAGTCCGTCGCTAACTGAGAATATTTTGAAAAAAAATTACAGCGCTTTCCCTGTTCGCAAAAATTTGCATAAACCAAACCAATATATAATGCACACCAATTATCCAACAATCACATAGACCAAATATATTATGCACACCAATTATCCAAGAATCACATAGACCAAATATGCACATACGAATTTAATGCACACCAATTATCCAAGAATCATATAGACCAAACCAAATTAATATAAAATAGACATCAATTATCTGGAAGAGTAACCTAATATCCATCGTTATAATCCGATCATTGCACAAATATTCCAAATTTTTCACAAATATTCCAAAACACATAGGAAAGAGTTGGCCAGTTACAGTAACCTAATATCCAATCCTGGCGACCGATCATAGCACAAATATTCCAAAATTTTTACAAATATTCCAAAACACATAGGAAAATCGACTTTGGCCTCAACAAAGACCACAAGTCAGACGATGAATTCTCACAGCCAGGGATGATAGTTGCGTTGAGGCATGTACCATTCTCTCAGCCACTTTGCATACGAAGGCTCAATCTAGTTGAGGTCTTCTGTAGGGACAGGAGGGTCGGTCCCGATGCTACTACTCTCTGACGGTGGCTCCTCCTTAGCTTCAAGCTTGGGAGCAATCTCTTCTCTGATGGTCATCGGTTCTTCCTTGACCTCGACCTTTGGTAACACCTTCTCCTTAACAGTCACCGACTCTTGTTTGACGACGGAGACTTCTTCCGTGTCGACCTCCATGGGTTTCTTGCCTCGACCCCTTCCTCGACTAGCAGCACCACCTCGACGAGTCCTAGGAGCCATCTTTCTGACAACAGAAATTTTTATATAGGGTAAAAAAATTTACTCAAGTTATAAAAGTTGTGACGTTGGTTTTTTGCGTTCATCATCATTGGAGGGAGCAGCACTGGAAAAGTTGTGACGTTGGTAGCATGAGAGAGTAAAAATCTGTATCAGAAGACTAACAGAATTACTATATAATCATGTACTCACCAATAACCGGATGTAACTGGAGTCGTTGGGCCTATCGTGCAGTAATTTGTGGATCCGCTGGTATAGGACAGATGTACTTAGTATCTAGTGTATCAGATTAGTATCGGTCTATCGGTTTGGTATAGGACGTATCATATTGGTATTGACCTTAACAAATTGGTATCGTCCTATATCCGATATGTACATGTATCGGCCGAATAGCTAGGATTCATATTGGTATTATCGATTTGGTATCGGTCATATCCGATAGGTATCGGCCGTGTTGGATTAGTATAGACTATTTCGGATTAGTATCGTAGAAGGTTTAGTAACAACTGTACTTGGATTTCTCTCTTCTCGAACTAGAATACCATTGTAAGAGAATCACCAGATCGTGATTGGCCAGTTACAGTAACATACATACTTCCTTTTCCATCAGGAAAAGCGAAATTGAAAAGGAAGTATGTATGTTCTGTAACTGGCCATCTACGCTCTTGTGACTCTCTTGCAATGGTAATCTAGCTCTAGAAGAGAGAAATCCAACTACAGTTGTTACTAAACCTTCCACGATACTAATCCGAAATGGTATATAATAATCCAACACGGCCGATACCTATCGGATATGACCGATACCAAATCGATAAGGCCAATATGAATCCTAGCTATACGGCCGATACATATCGGATAGGACGATACCAATTCGCTAAGACCAAACCAACCGATACGGTCCATACCAAAATGATAGATCGATACTAATCCGATACGGTCAATACTTATAAGTACCTACGGTCCAGGAGGTTGATCCGCTAGTACATCCATGTACGAACAACGAAGTAACAATCCATTTCAATTTGGATGTAAAAATCTGTATCGTAAGACAAACTAAACATAATCAGTTCTATTTCACATGCTTAATTGCCAAGTATGGGAACGAATGGCTCAAAACACAACCCAAAATTCATTCTAACATACATTAGTGTGAATCATCTACGTTCTGTACATAGTGTAGTATATGTTCTTATCGTATCTAGTATCTGAAGGATGTTAATCAAGATGAACTCACATAATGTTTACAGTCTTGGTCTCAACTGTCTTCGATTCTATGATCCCAGTCTTAGGTTAAATAAATCACTAACCTCATCACGGTGAGTCTTGGTGTAGCACTCAAATGTGGGGCATCCGTAAATTCGCCGAGGTTTTAAATCATCGACATTGAGTTTTAAAACCTCACGTAGCCTTTCTGCTTCACTTCTAGGCTCGAGTAGCATCTTCTTGCAAGCTTCGGTCTCCAGATACTTAGTGTCAAGATTCTGGACGCTTTCGTAGAGCATTTCAACGCATCCTAGCGTCAATTTCCTGGAGGAAATTGACGCTAGGATGCGCTGACATGCTCTACGAAAGCGTCCAGAATCTTGACACTAAGTATCTGGAGACCGAAGCTTGCAAGAAGATGCTGCTCGAGCCTAGAAGTGAAGCAGAAAGGCTACGTGAGGGTTTAAAACTCAATGTCGATGATTTAAAATCTCGGCGAATTTACGGGTGCCCCACATTTGAAGACTCACCGTCTGTATAGTTCGATTATTGGCACTCGATGTCCCTGTGGTGAGGCAATGGATGAGGATATTGCGTGGGAGGGGGTTGCAGTTGGAGGCAACAAGGATGGCGTGTTTGTGAAAGGAGGGAAAAGATACAGAATCACAGACGATTTGCATGTAAGGCCATTCTATTCCATGGAGTCTGCGTTGTCTATTTTCTGAAAGCATGAGATCATAGAATCGAAGACAGTTGAGACCAAGAATGTAAACATTGGCCGCGATGAGGTTAGTGATTTATGTAACCTAATGTAGTAATCTTGTAATTAATAGTTGGAAGAACATGCAAGTAGCCTTATACTTTCCGCCTCACCAGTCGAATGACTTAATTGCCAAGTATCGGAACGAATGGCTTAGAACACAACCCAAGATTCATTCTAGCATACATTAGTGAGTTCATCTTGATTCTTTTACGTCCTTTAGATACTATATACGATAAGAACATAGATGATTCACACTAATGTATGCTAGAATGAATCTTGGCTTGTGTTATGAGCCATCCGTTCTGATCAAGCATCTTCCTTCTCCTCTCCTCCACCATGGCTCTGAACCAATCTGCTCCTCCCTACTTCCCTTCTTTTTATTTGACTCTCTCAGCCACATATGACATCCAGCTCAAGTGTAGAGTCGGGGGAGAAGAAGTGGACAGGAAGAGGAGGGGAAAGCAGTACAGCCGGCGGCATGACCCGGAGGAAGTACATAGGTTTTCTTCATAGTTCTCCTACGGCTGTTGAAGAAAACCTATGTACTTCCTCCGGGTCATGCCGCCGGCTGTGCTGCTTCCCCCTCCTCTTCCTGCCCACTTTTTCTCCCCCGACTCTACACTTGAGCTGGAAGTCATATGTGGCTGAGAGAGTCAAATAAAAAGAAGGGAAGTAGGGAGGAGCAGATTGGTTCAGAGCCATGGTGGAGGAGAGGAGAAGGAAGATGCTTGATCAGAACGGATGGCTCAGAACACAAGCCAAGATTCATTCTAGCATACGTTAGTATGAATCATCTATGTTCTGTATATATGGTGTAGTATATGTTCTTATCGTATCTAGTATCTGAAGAACGTAACAGAATCAAGATGAACTCACTAATATAATACTAAGACATCATCTACTACTATATAAGATATAGTGATAGGTTGTCGTATCATCATTGTCGAGGTATGAGGGTCGGAGGACAGGCAACTTTATCTACGGCTACATAGTTTCTGCCTCGCCAGTCGAATGGCTGCAGGGACTATGTCCTGATCACCATATCGTACCGTAGATTAATACAAATGGAGCTGAAAATATCCGTCGCTAACCGGTCACTAGTCCGTCGGTAAATGAGAATTTTTTTGAAAAAAAATTGCAGCACTTTCCCTGTTCACAAAAATATGCATAAATCAAACCAATATATAATGCACACCAATTATCCAAGAATCACATAGACCAAATATGCACATACGAATTTAATGCACGCCAATTATCCAAGAATCATATAGACCAAACCAAATTAATATAAAATAGACATCAATTATCCTGAAGAGCAACCTAATATCCGTCGTTATAATTCGATTTATCTTCAAGTATGAGAACGGATGGCTCAGAACACAAGCCAAGATTCATTCTAGCATACATTAGTGTGAATCATCTATGTTCTGTACATATGGTATAGTATATGTTCTTATCGTATCTAGTATCTTAAGAACGTAACAGAATCAAGATGAACACACATAATGTAATACTAAGACATCATCTACTACTATATAAGATATAGTGATAGGTTGTCGTATCATCATTGCCGAGGGATGAGGGTCGGAAGACAGTCAACTTTATCTACGGCTACATAGTTTCTGCCTCGCCAGTCGAATGGCTGCAGGGACTATGTCCTGATCACCATGTCGTACCGTAGATTAATGTAAATGGAGCTGGAGCCAAAATACAGAAACCAAAATACAGAATCAAATCCCTGGGACGGATGGCTCAGAACACAACCAACCGGAGAGGATACTCTGAGAGATCCATCTGAGTAGGACGTATACTCTGAGAGATCACCTTTACAAGAATAATATCAATAGTGGGATTGAGTACTGGAGGGGATATTATCAGAGTATACGTCCTACTCAGATGGGTCTCTCACCGTTACTATTTTTTTCTGACAGCATGGTGGATGTGCTCCGTCAACAGATTCTTGCTCCGAGCCAAAATTTTGTCCCAGAGCTCAAGTGGTGTGAGGACCCTGATTTTTAGGAATTATTTTTTTTATTTTATTTTATAGTATTTCTAATTATTAGGTTATATTGTATATTTAATTAGGATTTTATATGTATTTTTTGTGTCTTTGGTTGTTGGAGCACATGACATGCCCATCTCTTAAAACGTCCTTTATGAGTTTTGTAGTAGACAGGATGACCTTGAGTTTGTTATATCATGTCCCATCCAATTTTGCTTTTCAACATTTCTTTGACTTTGTGCAATTTTTGGCCAAGTTAGGCCAATTTGAGCCATTGACGTAATTTTAAGCCAACTTCCAATTTGCTTTTGGGACTTGACATAGATCGAAACCGTATGACCCAATATATGGTTTTGATCCATGTTGAGTCTACAATTCATATGCCTAGGGTGCACCATCCAATCGAGTTTTCATGTGCTACTTATTTGCAAATGGCACATGAGACTCATTAAATTAATTTTTCGGGTCCAATTTGACTAGTAATGCTCCTCGGACCCTAACCTAGTCAACCCTACTAGTTAGAGCCTAATTAGGAGTACCAAAACCAAGTATATATATATAAGAGAATTTTAAGAATTAAATTGCAGCCATATGTAATATTCTCTTATATCTTTGACTTGGTCAAACATCTAACCAAAATAGAAAACCTATTAATAATAGTATGATTTGGAGAATCAAATCCTATCCAAATTAGATCAAACCAAAGCCCATGCACTATATATATATACCTATCAAACCCTAACCATCCCTCTCTCTCATAACCACCTACTACTCCACAAATCCCCCCTAAACCTAGCGGACACCACTCCAAACCCGAAACCCTAGCCGACCCCCCTTTCTTCACAAAATATAATTTCTCCTCAATTTTTTTGTGCCAACCACCACCACTTGGACATCTCTCTCAACATCCTCTTCCACCCTAGAAACTATAGGAGCAACCTTGCGGCCGTTAGAGAGGTGCACGATGCGCTACTTGGGCCAAAACTCCGTCGAATCGAAGTCTGAAATGTCACAGCAGGTTAGTCAAATTGTAGATGATGTTTCACCCACTTTTCTCATCTTTTTCTCCTCAAACCAAATCTGAGAGTTACCATTATGTGTCTAGTCCAACCTCTCATCGCCGGATCCCCTAGTTCCAAGCGGTTTGTCCGTGGCGTTGATTCTACGACAGGATATCCAGAACTAACGAATTCTGTTGCGGGCCACTTTTCGCCTATCCAAGGTCAGTTTATAACCTTTTTATATTTTTATTCAGAATCTAGACATCGATAACTTTCCGACGCATATCTGAAAGTTAGGTTTTGTATCAGTTTGCTATTTTTAAAAATTCATGACATTTGTCATATCATTGAACTCCGAAAAATTCTGTTTTCCTTGTGTCCAAAAGTGTCAAAACTCCATGAATCCATATTAAACTTTATGTTGTGCAAGGTTTAACATTATAAATACTATTTTAAATAATTTTTGTGATTTTTTAGAATTTATTATTTTTATTTTATTATTGTTTCAGAAGTAAATTAATGGGTCGATTTGAGGAAGTCATATGTGATATTGACATAAGAACTCTTGTGAAAGGATTTTTTTTTGAAAATATAATTATAGCAATATATAAATATTTATAGATAAATTTCAGAATTTAAATATATTATTTTGTTATAATTATAAAGTATTTACGAAAGTATTTGGTACCCATATGTACTTATATAATAGATGTAGTATTGTAGCAACGTTATGACAACTAGGAGTCATAAATACTCATATAATTTATATATGGTATATTGATATAGAATGATAAATGTAGTTTGATGACTTTAGAGACCATTGACTTTGGCACGCTTTTCGGTACAAAGCGGATCCAACGGCGGACACCGTTTTGACCCGAAATTACCGTTTTGCCCCTGTATCCAGAATTGGACTTATGGGTAGCCTATTCTAGCTATTTTGCTCATTCTGGGACTGTTGGAAATGTTTATTTCAGCATCCGGAGGGTTTTGCGGGAGTTCAGGTTTTATGGCTCTTTAATTACAGGACTTTTGCTACCACCAGGCAAGTACACCTTGCCAAACTTTACAGTACTTACATGCTATTCTATACTGCTATTTTTTTGTCTTTCACTTGGTACATATTCCTCTTTTGCTTTATATCATGGATACTTTCTAGTTTTATGTCTACGTAGATTATTACTCTTTCTTTTCTCTTGTTACTAGCCATATTTTTCTATCATGTTCATGTCTAGTGATAGTATTGCTTGGCCTCTGTCGTGTCCCTTTGACATAATTGAGATGGACTTGACTTGTTGACATCTTGACTTGACTTGACTCGTAGTTCTAGGCGAGGACCTTGTGATAGACGATGACTATAATTGACTACTCTCTGTTGTGAGCCCCCACTGAGCTACGATAGAGACTTACTATAGGTTGTGAGCACCCACTGAGCTGTGATCTATAGGACCGTGAGTCCCCACTGAGCTGCGGTTTACTCCGATTTATTCTTAGTCATGTTTATCAGCACGATTCTTGACGGCATGCCACTTCCTTATATTTTATTCTTGTACTACTCTGCAGTCTTTATTTCTTGTACTATTTCCTATCCTTCCTTGCATGTTAAAACTGTTACAGTAGGCATGTATATTATGTGTCTTGCTAGTCCTCTGAGGACCTGGTGATCTCTCCAGGTATTAGTTGATGGCACGGTACACTGATGGATGATGTTTGCTACACCGACACTACAGGTATACATAGTGTGTTATTATCATATCTTCCGTATTTCAATTTTGTCCTATATTTGATTCTTGCTACATTATAGCCTAGTCTTGTACAAGCTTCTATTTTTCTCTAGCTTGTTCATGATAAATGTGTTATTGGGGATCCACTCTTACATATTTATCTAATCTAGAATCAGTATATCATGGCCTGATCAGCCTTACTGCACTTGATTCGTCTTATTTATTATTATTATATAGATTGAGATATAGTTAATCTAGAATAACCATACAGCTTATACGTATTCGAGCTGGGCTGGAGTCCTCTCGATGCATAGCTGGCTTGTACACGTATCCTAGTCCTACGTATTTTGGGACTGGGGCGTTACAAGTGGACATCCTTGGTGTAGAGCTCGAGTGAGAGGTTCCTGACAGCATGGTGGTCTCCTTTGTCAAAGTATCCGTGCTCGTCCCACAACCAATATGGGATGAGCACGGATACTTTGACAAAGGAGACCACCATGCTGTCAGGAACCTCTCACTCGAGCTCTTCACCAAGGATGTTCACTTGAGCTCCGGGGCAAAGTTTTGGCTTGGAGCAAGAATCTGTTGAGGGAGCACATCCACCATGCCGTCAGAAAAAATTAATAACGGTGAGAGACCCATCTGAGTAGGACGTATAATCTGATAATATCTCCTCCAACACTCAATCCCACTACTGATATCATTCTTGTAAATGTGATCTCTCAGAGTATACGTCATACTCAGATGGATCTCTCAGAGTATTCTCTCTTGTTGGTTGTCGTATCATCATTGCCGAGGGATGAGGGTCGGAGGACATTACAAATAGTCTAATACAAAAACAACTCAATATGTAGTCCAATACAAATAGTATAATACAAAAACAACACAATACAAATAGTCCAATACAAATAAGTACTAATAGCAAATGAGAACCACGCTGCTCACGCAAACGCTCAGTGATACGTTCACACAACCACCTCGAAAAAGTGAGATTTTTGGCGCGAGGAGAGCTGTCGTCCCTTGCAAGGACTGCATGAAGAGTCCTCTCGGTCTCACTAGCTATCGGTGCTGGATGAATAGAACTCCCGGTCTCATTAGCAACCGGTGCCACTTCCTCCTTAACTGTAGGAGGAGCCACCTCAGCATTCACTGTTTTCCTCAAACGACGTGCCGCTCCTCGGATCATGGGTGCCATCTGGTAAGATCGATAGTCACAAATAATATAATTGTAACATAAGCAAGCTAACTAAAGGAACCATCATGTAATTTGAGGACATTTTCGAAAGCCGATAAAGTATAAAAAATTCGATTTTTTGCCAAGTGTGAGAACGGATGGCTCAGAAGACAACCCAAGATTCATTCAAGTATACATTAGTGTGAATCATCTATGTTCTGTACATATGGTGTAGTATATGTTCTTATCGTATCTAGTATCTGAAGAATGTAACAGAATCAAAATGAGCTCACATAATATAATACTAAGACATCATCTACTACTATATAAGATGTAAAACCCCTATTTTTAAAAATTATATATATTTTTAATAGACTTCAAATTTAATTTATGCAATGTATGATTTTATTAATTATTTCAGTAGAAATGACCTTAGCCATTGTTAAATTTTGGAACACAAGGCGACCATGAATTTTGGCACGAAAGATGTAGCAGCGTGCTTTGACCAGTATATTAGCCATGTCGTGGGAGGCCTAGCCATAGTTCAGTCCGAACTAGAAAAATCAGGCCGAGTTGTGAAATAACGCATTTAAAATATTTTATTTAGATATTATTTAATATATTATTTTTTATTACCCGGTTGGACCAAACCAGTCCGAATTGGGGCCGAACCAAATTTAAGCCCATATGAGCATGTGGGGTGACTAAGGTGGCCATGTAGGAATATCTCATGTGTGTACAAATATTTTTAAAATAATTTTGAGACTTGTTGAATATTTATTGACTTTTGGTACAAAATTTATATTTTATTAATAAAATAATGATTTACAAGATGGTATAATTTTCTGGACCCACACATGGGTGAACGGTAAAGTTCACCCATTGAGATGATTATTATTATTTTATTATAAATTAAGTTATTTCATGGAGATTAAAATATGTTCATTCTATTTAGATATTATTATTATTATTATTATTATTGAGATTGATTTATTGTAAGATGAATTTATATATATATGTAGATATATTTAAATATATTAAATATTTTGATATGTGATATTTAAAGTGTTATTTGTATTTAAATAATTTTTGGATACATATTTATAAAGTTTGAAAAGATTTAGAAAAGAAATGTTTAAAGAATAAGAAAAAGAAAAGAGAAAGGAAAAGGAAAAGAAAAGGAAAAAAAAAACTAAAAAAAAAAAAAACAAATACTAAGCCACCCACGTGAGTGGGCGGGCCACCCCAACGAGATGGTTGCTGCAAACAGCAAACCCACCTTTTCCACGAGCAACATGGGCCATTAGTTATTAGTAATAGTAGTGGTATTAGGATTTTTCGCCCACTTGCTATATATATAACTTTTTCTACAAACCTCAAAACCCGAATCTTCCAAAACAAAAGTTGAGACTGATTAAACCCTCTTCGCCTACGAGTTCGTTTCACCAGCAACGGAGTTGTGTACACGACGAACGGAGCATCGGAAGTCAGCCCCGCGTCACCCACGAAGCAGTTTTCCCACTCAAGGTACCCTACTTCCCTACGACGTAACTTTTTGCTCGTAACTCCGATTTTCGATCCGTAAAATGTTCTGGAAAGTAGACTTGACCCTCTTCAAGATCCCCTAGGTGGATTTTGACATGGACATCCAACTTTCTCGAAAAAGCGAGACGAAGTTGGAGAAAAACCCACTTAACTGTATATTAAAAACTGTTTTGAAACACCAACTTGTTGGCCACTTTTCTTGCTGTCCATTAAGCTTTCATAAAAACTAATTAAAGGTAGTCAAAGACAATCTAACCGAGATTGTAACGCACCTTCTGGATTCACTTTTCATCTAGTATGTAGAGAATTACACGTTGTTAAAGTTTTCCGAAAAACTGTAAATTCTGTTTTCAAAAAGTAGAGAAACACCCCGATACGGCGTCCATCCCGACAAACCGGGCGATGTGGTCGCACACTATACGCATCGAAAGGCGCGTATGGATGTTGTCGACGTGTGGGAACTGACGGAACCCGATTTTGTTGCATATGCGCGACAAAATCAGTGCGTATCCGTCGAGATACCCCGTATCGACCCTTTGCAAATTAAGTCACAACTTTGTGCACACTCATCATATCACGATGAAACTTGCGCCATTGGACTCGAAATATTTTTTTGGTTCTGTGAGCCAAGTTTGGTCCAATTCTGAGACCGTTGATCGGGACGCTATTTTGGCGGGCCCACAATCCCACTCACCGGGTGATTTTGTGCACAGCCCACCGGAATCCAAAATTGGACATACCGTTGGGTTCGTCTCATCAAAAAAAAATCCGTATACATGTAGTTTGGCGACTTTAGAGACCGTAGGTTCTGGCGCACATTTCGGTGCAAAACGGGTCCAACGGCGGACATCATTTTAATCCGAAATTACGATTTTGCCCCTGTTCCAGAATTTAACTTTTGGACAGGCATTTCCTAGGTATATCTTATATTCCAAACTCGTTCGTGATGTTTGTTGCAGCATCCGGAGTCGTCTGTGGGATTTGGCTATTTCTGGCTTCGTTTACTTGTTGGTTCGAGCTACTGGATTATTCTCTTTGCACATAACCTTAGGCAAGACACCTTGCCTTTATTGTTTAAATTTTCTGCTCAATATCATGAATGTTTTAGTTATTTATTTTTAAATTATATGTAAATGCAAATTACTATATTTTTGGGCTTAGAGTTAAGGGACTACCGTCAAATTTAGTGTGTCTCATTAACTTGTCACGATTATACACTAGTTGTGTATGAGAGTTGTGAGTATCATATAGAGGTCACTTGCGTGTAGGCTGATCCCCGTGCGCATGCGTTAGGATATAACTGCCAATAGATTGTGTAGAAGACTTGGCGGTTATTAAGGATTAAACAGTATCGTGGAGACGACGCATGTGTAGTATCATTGGGGGCAGGGGACAGTTATTAGCGTAGGGGCTACATTTTATTTTTACACACATTTTTGGGCCGAGGGTGACTCTTCGGAGCACTACCTTCTGTCCAAGGCCGATAGTGACTCGGATGAGCGCTACTTACTGCCACTCTTTATTTACTCTGCTGAGCCTACAGCCCCTGCGTAGAACGTTGTCCTCAAAGTGCATATCACCTAGAATGGGTAGGAACCTTTACTCATGCATACTTTTCTATTGAGCTTATTTATTCAGTTTATTGGCATGATATTATTTGTCTTGTTACGTCCCTCTGAGGACCTTGTGATCTCTCCAGGTGTGTGTATTCGTGGTTTCTTGCAGGTGCTTTAACTAAGGTCATTCCTTCCTCCGTGATGATTGCGCTTGGACTCGTCACTTTCTCTCGCTTGCTAAATTCTTTCCTTGTATATTTTTCCATATTTAAATTTGGTTGGTAGTGGACTTTGTCTCCGTCCAACGATTGTGTCATAAATATTCAAGTTAATTTCTATATTATTAATCCTTTCATTGTGGATGAGATTTAGTTGTCTTGGATTACTACATTTACAGCTTATGTATACATACGAGGTCCATGTATTACGTATGTATACAGCTGGCATGTCTACGTACTTGGTCCTACGTATTTTGGGACTGGGGCGTTACATGTTTTTATGGTGGCCCATGCAGGTCGAGTTTATCACTTCGGTTACGTTACTGTACCGATGTGAACCTGCAACATAGGATTAGAATATAGGAATTTCATCCATACAGTTTGACCTCTTCCATTGGCTTCGAATTTTGAACTCTTGTTCGACCTCCTTGAACTGCATCTTACTTGATTCCTTTCTACCGTCGATTCTTATTTTCGTGCTTAGTGTCAACTAGGAAAATGACTACACTAGTATATGCTCATAGGTCAAACACATGGCTAGAATGGTTATATTGGCAATTGGAATACATTTAAGACTAATTGAGTTAAAAGTTTTTTTTTTTAGTGTGATTTAATGATTAGTAAATTGTAAAGTAGGACACTACCAAGGAAGGTTTTATTTTTTAAGATTTTTAAATAGTAAACACCATAGGATTGATACTGCAGGAAGGAGAAAAAAAATGCTAGAATCTTTATACCCTTTATTTAAGAGTTGATTGGCTTTTCGAGTTGTGATATTTATGAGTTTGGGGTAATAGATATACATCTTTGAACAAATATAAAATTTATTTGATTTTCGAGTTTTGATGTTTATGATTTACTGGATTATGGTTATACACCTTTGGACGGTTATAAATTTGGTTTGAAAATGATCGTAGATTTTTAATATGGCAGTATAAATTATTTAAATTTGCGTTGTACAACTTGCGATTTCGTGTTTAATAAATTTTAAATTTTTTTAAGTGGAAGTAATGACGGTCAAATTTTGGTTTAAAATGTTTGAAAGTTATGAAAAAGATTTTTGAATTTTTATTTTAAATGGTGTCCTATGATTGAGGATTTACAAATCTATTTAGATTTTTGGTAAAAAAGAAGAAGAGATTTTTACTGATAAAAGTATTTGAAAATTTAGTTTGATAAGGGATTGCTAATATTAAAATTTTTGGGAGAATTTTGAAGGATGTGATGGAAAGTTAGTTGATTGATTAAAGGAAGTTACCATTTAGAAGTTGTGATTTTGTTAAAATAACTTAGCATGAATAGAAGTTAAAATTGATAAGAGCATTGAGCTTAAATTTTTTTGAGATTGCTTTTAATATGCTAAGAGTTTTATTATGAGTTATTTGAAAATCTTAGAGTGTTAAATTTTTTTTTTTTATTGATTGTGAAAGTTTTATGGAATCGTAAATTATGAACACTTGAGTTAAATAGTGAACTTAAACGTTAATTTTGGAAAAGGTTAGTAGTAACGTGATAAAATTTTGCATTGAGATTTATGAGAGTGATTTAAATTTTTATGATGAATTTGAACGGCTTGGAGTGAATACAAATTTTGGGTGGTTTATTTTTGAAAGTTTGTTTTTAAAATTTTTGGAGGAAACTTGAGTTAAATTTTAAATGGTAGGCCCCAAGATAACCCTACTGAGTATTCCACACTAATTGCCATGTCACCCATGACCATGATAGTAGTATATACACAAGTGTTGTTGGTCATCTACCCAGCTATGTGACTGTATTTCCACCCCGGCTTACTCGACCTTCCTTTAATTCTAGATCTTTTAATTGCGACCTTTTAACCCATTTGTATTTGAATAATGATTTAACGGTTCCTTGACTGTATTCATCTAGGAGACTATCTTCTCTCCGAAATTATGTTCCTAAATTATTTTTATGGATTCTTTAATTAATTTTATTTCATGCTTTACTTGATCTTCTTTATTTTATGCATTAATTATCATCTCCTGAACTCCCACTTTCTATTTTTGATCTTCTGGCGTCCCCTACCATGACTTGTATATTTGGGGTACAACACTACACTTTCCTCCCAACAAATTTTATATATAAGACCTAGACAAGCCTACCTTCATATAGGTATATCATGTCCCACCAAAATCCATCTTCTTGTACTCTATTTCTTGATATGACCTTATGGTCAAAATGGCCAAACTATAATCTCTACCATGATACCGATATGTTTTCGACCACGGATAGGGATTCAATCTCGACTTAATCCTTTCGACCCGATATGTGATTGTGTTATACTTAAATCCGTAAATACTCAAAATTGTGCTTTATCATGATTGCTTGACTCATTGTCCCATCATACTATTAGTTTAACTCTTGTAAGTTGGGTAGAATATCTCACCACCTAACAAACCTTTTTCCTTGTGAACCACATTGGTAAGTTCACTTAGACTACAAATTCAGAGGACCCTACCTTATCTAGTTTATCCAGCCATAAATAAAGAAACACTAGGACAACTGTATAGGCCTACACTTCGGGCAAGACTCGATTTTAAAAGATCTTGGACTATTTAAAATTTCCTTCAGTCGTACCTTCCTTGCTCATATTTTGGCTATCTCATGCTGCTAATGTAGCTTCAGTTTTGCAAGCTTATTTCTTTACCAAGCTTGATCATGACATATTTTATTGGGTGCACCCACTAACATATTGTCTAATCAGAACCGGTGTATGATGGTCTGATCAACCTATTGCACTTTGGTTCGCTTATCACATATTATACTACGTGGATGAAGACATAGTAAACTTGCCTTAGAGTCTCATCCGCGACAGCCTTGGCAATTCTCTTTTGAATTATTTTTGCCGCCTATGAATTCCGCAATTCGTACTCAATATATAACACTGTCTTTGAAACCTTTGTTGCTTTTGTCTTTTACTTATTTTGGAAAGACAAGGCACTGTACTTGATAGATAAACTCAAAGTATCGCCTTTAGTTGTCCCACCATCTATTGCCAAGATAGTTAGCCATGGACCAACCAAGGTGACTATATCCTCACTTTGAACTACACGTCGATTCCATACCTACTATCGCGACCTTCAAATCATTCTTGATACCTGAGGATGATTCAAATCGTTCCCTTAATCATGCCCGCAACCTGGACGACCAATATACAACTATTCTCAAGGAACCATCCCTCTTAAGTCTCTAAATTATTTTTCCCTTAATCTACTCGATTCTTTTCTATTCTTTAAACTCGTGTTTTATCTTAAACTACTTAAAATCCTTGATCATTTTTATTCTTGCATTAATTAGCCATATCCATGATTATTTTGTATTTATCCAAATCACGGTTTTCTAATTCATGTTTTGTGAACATTGTGATTTGATGATTCCTCATCGATATACCCATGTGACCTTTTCAATTACTACTTATTTTTAATTTCGAGGACGAAATTCTTGTAAGTTGGGTAGGATGTAAAACTCCTATTTTTAAAAATTATATATTTTTTAATAGACTTCAAATTTAATTTATGCAATGTATGATTTTATTAATTATTTCAGTAGAAATGACCTTAGCCATTGTTAAATTTTGGAACACAAGGCGACCATGAATTTTGGCACGAAAGATGTAGCAGCGTGCTTTGACCAGTATATTAGCCATGTCGTGGGAGGCCTAGCCATAGTTCAGTCCGAACTAGAAAAACCAGGCCGAGTTGTGAAATAACGCATTTAAAATATTTTATTTAGATATTATTTAATATATTATTTTTTATTACCCGGTTGGACCAAACCAGTCCGAATTGGGGCCGAACCAAATTTAAGCCCATATGAGCATGTGGGGTGACTAAGGTGGCCATGTAGGAATATCTCATGTGTGTACAAATATTTTTAAAATAATTTTGAGACTTGTTGAATATTTATTGACTTTTGGTACAAAATTTATATTTTATTAATAAAATAATGATTTACAAGATGGTATAATTTTCTGGACCCACACATGGGTGAACGGTAAAGTTCACCCATTGAGATGATTATTATTATTTTATTATAAATTAAGTTATTTTATGGAGATTAAAATATGTTCATTCTATTTAGATATTATTATTATTATTATTATTATTATTATTATTATTATTATTATTATTATTGAGATTGATTTATTGTAAGATAAATTTATATATATATGTAGATATATTTAAATATATTAAATATTTTGATATGTGATATTTAAAGTGTTATTTGTATTTAAATGATTTTTGGATACATATTTATAAAGTTTGAAAAGATTTAGAAAAGAAATGTTTAAAGAATAAGAAAAAGAAAAGAGAAAGGAAAAGGAAAAGAAAAGGAAAAAAAAACTAAAAAAAAAAAAAGAACAAATACTACGCCACCCACGTGAGTGGGCGGGCCACCCCAACGAGATGGTTGCTGCAAACAGCAAACCCACCTTTTCCACGAGCAACATGGGCCATTAGTTATTAGTAATAGTAGTGGTATTAGGATTTTTCGCCCACTTGCTATATATATAACTTTTTCTACAAACCTCAAAACCCTAATCTTCCAAAACGAAAGTTGAGGCTGATTATACCCTCTTCGCCTACGAGTTTGTTTCACCAGCAACGGAGTTGTGTGCACGACGAACGGAGCATCGGAAATCAGCCCCGCGTCACCCACGAAGCAGTTTTCCCACTCAAGGTACCCTACTTCCCTACGACGTAACTTTTTGCTCGTAACTCTGATTTCCGATCCGTAAAATGTTCTGGAAAGTAGACTTGACCTTCTTCAAGATCCCCTAGGTGGATTTTGACATGGACATCCAACTTGCTCGAAAAATCGAGACGAATTTGAAGAAAAACCCACTTTTCTGTATATTAAAAACTGTTTTGAAACACCAACTTGTCGGCCACTTTTCTTGCTGTCCATTAAGCTTTCGAAAAAACTAATTGAAGGTAGTCAAAGACAACCTAACCTAGATTGTAACGCACCTTCTGGATTCACTTTTCATCTAGTATGTAGAGAGTTACACGTTGTTAAATTTTTCCGAAAAACTGTAAATTCTGTTTTCAAAAAGTAGAGAAACACCCCGATACGGCGTCCATCCCGACAAACCGGGCGATGTGGTCGCACACTATACGCATCGAAAGGCGCGTATGGATGTTGTCGACGTGTGGGAACTGACGGAACCCGATTTTGTTGCATATGCGCGACAAAATCAGTGCGTATCCGTCGAGATACCCCGTATCGACCCTTTGCAAATTAAGTCACAACTTTGTGCACACTCATCATATCACGATGAAACTTGCGCCATTGGACTCGAAATATTTTTTTGGTTCTGTGAGCCAAGTTTGGTCCAATTCTGAGACCGTTGATCGGGACGCTATTTTGGCGGGCCCACAATCCCACTCACCGGGTGATTTTGTGCACAGCCCACCGGAATCCAAAATTGGACATACCGTTGGGTTCGTCTCATCAAAACATATCCGTAGACATGTAGTTTGACGACTTTAGAGACCGTAGGTTCTGGCGCGCATTTCGGTGCAAAACGGATCCAACGGCGGACATCGTTTTAATCCGAAATTACGATTTTGCCCCTGTTCCAGAATTTAACTTTTGGACAGGCATTTCCTAGGTATATCTTATATTCCAAACTCGTTCGTGATGTTTGTTGCAGCATCCGGAGTCGTCTGTGGGATTTGGCTATTTCTGGCTTCGTTTACTTGTTGGTTCGAGCTACTGGATTATTCTCTTTGCACATAACCTCAGGCAAGACACCTTGCCTTTATTGTTTAAATTTTCTGCTCAATATCATGCATGTTTTAGTTATTTATTTTTAAATTATATGTAAATGCAAATTACTATATTTTTAGGCTTAGAGTTAAGGGACTACCGTCAAATTTAGTGTGTCTCATTAACTTGTCACGATTATACACGAGTTGTGTATGAGAGTTGTGAGTATCATATAGAGGTCACTTGCGTGTAGGCTGATCCCCGTGCGCATGCGTTAGGATATAACTGCCAATAGATTGTGTAGAAGACTTGGCGGTTATTAAGGATTAAACAGTGTCGTGGAGACGACGCATGTGTAGTATCATTGGGGGGAGGGGACAGTTATTAGCGTAGGGGCTACATTTTATTTTTACACACATTTTTGGGCCGAGGGTGACTCTTCGGAGCACTACCTTCTGTCCAAGGCCGATAGTGACTCGGATGAGCGCTACTTACTGCCACTCTTTATTTACTCTGCTGAGCCTACAGCCCCTGCGTAGAACGTTGTCCTCAAAGTGCATATCACCTAGAATGGGTAGGAACCTTTACTCATGCATACTTTTCTATTGAGCTTATTTATTCAGTTTATTGGCATGATATTATGTGTCTTGTTACGTCCCTCTGAGGAGCTGGTGATCTCTCCAGGTGTGTGTATTCGTGGTTTCTTGCAGGTGCTTTAACTAAGGCCATTCCTTCCTCCGTGATGATTGCGCTTGGACTCGTCATTTGCTCTCGCTTGCTAAATTCTTACCTTGTATATTTTTCCATATTTAAATTTGGTTGGTAGTGGACTTTGTCTCCGCCCAACGATTGTGTCATAAATATTCAAGTTGATTTCTATATTATTAATCCTTTCATTGTGGATGAGATTTAGTTGTCTTGGATTACTATATTTACAGCTTATGTATACATACGAGGTCCATGTATTACGTATGTATACAGCTGGCATGTCTACGTACTTGGTCCTACGTATTTTGGGACTGGGGCGTTACATAAGATATAGTGATAGGTTGTCGTATCATCATTGCCAAGGGATGAGGGTCGGAAGACAGTCAACTTTATCTACGGCTACATAGTTTCTGCCTCGCCAGTCGAATGGCTGCAGGTACTATGTCCTGATCACCATGTCGTACCGTAGATCAAATGGAGCTGGAACTGGAGCCAAAATATAGTACTACTTCACCATGTCGTACCATTTTACTCTCCCTCTCTCCTTCCCCCCTCCGGCGCTCTCACTCTCTCCGGCGCTCTCACGTTACTAATTCCTATGTGTTTTAAGTGTGAGAACGGATGGCTCAGAACACAACCCAAGATTCATTCTAGCATACATTAGTGTGAATCATCTATATTCTGTATACATATCGTGTAGTATATGTTAACCTTATCGTATCTAGTATCTGAAGGACGTACGTAACAGAATCAAGATGAACTCACTAATGTAATAATAAGACATCATCTACTACTATATAAGATATAGTGATAGGTTGTCGTATCATCATTGCCGAGGGATGAGGGTCGGAGGACAGGCAACTTTATCTACGGCAACATAGTTTCTGTCTCGTCAGTCGAATGGCTGTAGGGACTATGTCATGATCACCATGTCGTACCGTAGATTAATGCAATTAATGGAGCTGGAAATATCCGTCGCTAACCGGTAACTAGTCCGTCGCTAACTGAGATTGTCACATACACATATATATCACAGCTAGATGTATAGATATATACATCTATACAGAAGCACACAACTGATAGAACTCGCACTGTCCTTGAGACAGTGAACATATACACCATGAATCCAAACCCTATATATATTCACATTTACTAATCCAAACACCACCAAACTAATGGAACACCCAATATGGATAACACATTATTTAGCCAATATATAAACTCAGATGAATTTGAGAAGCAAAGCCACCCGCCGCCCCCGACCAAAGCTCGTCGCCCCAAGCCCGCCGCCCAGTAGTTCGGTTGCATATATATATGAAGAGTGCTTATGGGTGTGCGTCGGTTGCAAATAGCCCCGACGCACACGCCCCAAGCCAGCCGTCCAGCCCCCGACGCCGCCGCCCAGCCCCCGATGCCGCCGCCCCAAGCCCACCGCCCAGCCCCCGACCCAAGCCAGCCGCCCAGCCCCCGACGCCCCAACCCCAAGCCCGCCTCCTAGACCCCGACGCCCCCGCCCCAAGCCCACCGCCCAGACCCCGACCCAAGCAAGCCGCCCAGCCCCCGACGCCTCAACCCCAAGCCCGCCTCCCACACCCCGACGCCCCCGTCCCAAGCCCACCGCCCAGACCCCGACACAAGCCAGCCGCCCAACCCCCGACGCCCCAACCCCAAGCCCGCCTCCCAGACCCCGACGCCCCCGCCCAGCCCCCGACGCCCCAACCCCAAACCCGCCTCCCAGACCCCGACGCCCCCGCCCCAAGCCCACCGCCCAGACCCCGACCCAAGCCAGCCGCCAAGCCCCCGACGCCCCAGCCCGCCGCCCAGCCCCCGACGCCGCCGCCCCAAGCCCACCGCCCAGCCCCCGACCCAAGCCAGCCGCCAAGCCCCGGACGGCCCAGCCCCAAGCGCGCCGTCCAGCCCCTGTACGACACCGTGAGAGAGAGAGATAGGGGGTTACCTTCGGGAGAGAGAGAGGAGAGGACGCCGTCGCCGACGACGACACCGACGCCGATCACCGAAGCTGACACCGGCGAGAGAGAGAGAGAGAGTGAATTTAGGGGAAATACGAAAAGTTCTCCCCGCCGTTTCATTTAAAGTCTGGTACGTATATATAGCGACAGACTAGCGACTGATAAAAACCAGTCGCCCAGCAGTCGCCTATTTTGATAAGTGCCGACTGAATATCCGTCGCTAAGACGTCGATGATATGTCCTGCCAATTCTCTACACAATTCCCGCCAAATAATCGACTGTGTAGCGACGACGATAAATCCGTCGCTATATCACCGACAGTCTAGCGACGGATGTGCAACCTTTCATCCCCCTAAAATTAAAATAAAAATGGCAAAGGTGTGTAGTCGGTAATCCGTCGCTGAGCGGCCACGAAACGGTCGCTAATACCGACGGAAAAATTCTGTCGCTAAAAAGCCGTCGCTAAATGAGCGTATTTTGGTAGTGATGAATACGTGACAATCATGGCTCTTCATACCTGTCAGTTTGTTCTCCTTGAGGTCGACGCATCTTCTCAAGTTCGAAACATACTCGTTTGGAAATTTCAGACCTTGAATCCACCTACAAAGTCTCACTTTATCCTCCTTTTCTAGTGAGAAAATTGCCTTAGGCTGCTTCAACTTCCCATTCCCGTCCTCTATCAAATGCAATGCAGTACGTCTATATATTTCTTCCAAGTCCAATCTAGCCTTTGGATTGTCTTTCGTCTTCCCCTTTACGTCCATTACAGTATTAATTATGTTGCCAAACACATTCTTCTCGATATGCATGACATCAAGATTATGTCTAATCAGAATGGTGCTCCAATATGGCAGATCCCAGAATATACTCCTCTTCGTCCAGTTATGAGTGCGACCAAATCCGTCACACTTGTTGTAGTGCTCTGACCAGCAAGATGCCTTATGATGGACGGTTGGTTCGATGAAGCCTTATTGGAATTGGGATTATGCGAAGGATCACTTGGAAGGCTATGCGATCGTGGCAGGAATCGTCCTATAAATGTGAGTAGTGTTGAACCCTTCAAAGATCCTTTAGCTTTACGCTTAAAATAAGGATAAGTATGCTATGTTTCTTGTTGAGTTGTTCAATAACACCTTGCATAGAATTCAAAAAAGATAATAAAAGATAATTAATCACCTGAACGTAAACTGTTGTGGCTAGATGAATTGTATGCGAATTACATGACAGGTCAAGCCAAAGTCCCAAATACTTGGGCGGTGAGTATATCGAGCTTTGGCTCGATGAATAGTTGGTAACACATATGTTAAGACCCAAGAGCTGGGCAGTGAGTATGCTTGAATTGCATTCAAATGAATGTATGCTAAAACAGATGCTAAGTCCCAAAGGATTGGACGGTGAGTACCTTGAGTTGGTTGGAAAGATGTATGGTATCAAAGATGTGGTACAAGGGATTGGGTAACAACATTCTATTATTCCTTCGCCGAGGTAGAATATTGATTACGCCAAGACCCTGGCAAGATGGCAAGATGAATGAGAATGATGGATGAATTACTTAGTTTTTCTTATCATGCATTATATGTTTCTTTATAGATAAGTTGCGTATAGTTGCATGGTCATGGACAACTTGTCGACAAGGTGGTTTCTCGAATGGTATTCCTGAGCCTTGGAAATCGATTTGTCCTGGGGGGAACCAATGCTGAAGTAGTAGCAGTACTGAAGTAGTAGCATGGTATACGGGACTTGCAGTGGGGCTAGCTACCAGCACTGTATGGGCGTCGTATACCTGTAAGTCGGTCCAATATGGCAGGTCGCTAGTAAATTTCATATAGATACGTTCGGTGCTAATGATGTCTTATGCAGACAGAGTAAGTTATTACTCAAATACAGGGAAGGATGTCGGCTGTTGGTAAGAATCACCTGAACGGTGATAATTATATTGAATCATGATATTGTTCCTAACAATATCTTGTGCAGGTAGAGTAAGTATTATAAATGTACAGGGATGGCTATACGACCGTGGGTAAGAATCACCAAAGGGTGATAACAGCATGCTTTAAATTACGTTGGCTATGAGATTTGCATGCTTTACTTCTTGTCGGCTATAACATGAAATTGACCCTAAGGCAACGAGAATGACCACTGTTAATAATATTCTTTAACATGATTACTTATTGTTGTCTTCATAGGTGAGTTGGGCCAGCACCGTTCGCCAGTACATTGATGATGTACTGACCCATGTTGTGGGCAACATTACAGGTATTTGCTTGGAGGAAATCCTGTGAATCAGTGCTTGGCATCGATGAATCGGATGGGTGTGCAGAAGCTCTTCTTTCAAGACGATGTTTTCTGCTATACGGGACATAATGTATGGAACAGTATACTTCAGTTGTACCAGTGAGATTGTGCCATATTGACAAGTTCATTGTAAAGAAGTTGGTATATTCATTTGTAGCCTGAAGGGCAAGTGTATACATTCAGTTGGTTATTCAAGAGTCTTGTAATCAATTGTAAACTCTGTATTCTGCTGCAAGTCTTGTAATCCATTATGATTATCAATAAAGAGATACATTCTTCATATCTTGTGTGACTTCAATTTATCTGTTTGGTTTTGCTGTGTTGTCGATATTTTCTGAGAAATACCAGAAACTGTAATGGTTTTGCCTTGTACAAGTGCAATCTAGACTTGTACGGAATCACGCCCAGTAGCTAGTTTTCGATCCTCCGAGATCGGGGCGTGACACTTGTAGCCCGTTGTATGCTCTTCAATAGCTTTTGGTAAATCTTTTACCTCTTCCCACATCGTGTATCCGGGCCACCTTGGCGGGGGATTAGCCTTCTCCACAACGCCAGCACAAAAAGCATTCATGTTTCTCCGGTACGGATGATCCTTCGGCAGGAATTGTCGATGAAAATCGAAGAAGCACGATTTGCCTCCGTGTTTCAAATGGAAAGCCTTAGTGCGGTCCATGTAATACGGACATGAAAGACGACCATGCGTGCTCCATCCAGATAACATACCATAGGCCGAAAAGTCGTTGATGGTCCACATAAGTGCTGCCCGCATCTAAAAATTTTGTTTTCTAGATACATCGTACGTGTTGGAACCTACTTCCCACAGCTGATTCAACTCATCAATCAATGGCTGTAAATACACATCGATGTTCCTTTTCGGATTGTTCGGACCTGGGATAATAATGGTGAGGAACTGTAAGCCCCCTGAATTTCAGGGTTTATTTTAAATTTTCTAAATGAATTATTTTCGATAAATATTTTATTATTTAATTATTTTTGATCATTAATGTACATTTTCGTGGCTTTGACTTCTGAAGCGTCAGGGATGCGAATCTGTAACACCCAGTTTCTAAAATGAGGGTAATTTTGAAATTTTATATTTTAATTTATTTAATTATGGTATTTAAAATTTTAATATAATTTTTAGTGATTTTTAATCATTTTAAAACTATTTAAATCATGGCTTATAATTTTGGTGTTTGGCTAGTGTAACCGTAGAGACTGTCTGCCCTAGAGCCTAGCCATGTGATTAGAATGTTTAATTAGTACATTTTAGCCTAGAGGGTATTTTGGTTATTTTAGGATTTATTTGAATTTATTATGATTTATGAGAATTTCTGTGAATTTAATATTAATTAAATATTGCTATGTGTTATGTTAGTTTTGACTAGTTTGAGGCCTAGTGGACTAGCCTAGAGCCTAACCCTAGCTATGGTAACCCTAGCCTAACTTGAGTTAAACCATTTTAGTCATTAGAGATTGGTTTTAGAATGAGGGGATTAGATTTAGTGAAATTAAGTCATGACTTATGGTTTAATGCATGACTTGTGATTTAATGACTTGTGAATTGAACCATAGGCCCATGACTTAAGCTCAAACCCCAACAAGCCCACCCATGGCAGCCAACATAGGGTTTCACACCCTATTTAATGCCTCTTCCATTTGTTCTTGCCTCTTTTATTAATTTCTCCAAGTTTTGAAGAAAGAGGTTTGTCCATTCTTTCCCAACCCATAGATTATTCATTTTAATTTCTTTTCCACTCTAGTCTTTTGCATTACTTCCTAATCTAGTTCTATTTCATGTCCATGGAGAGAAATCTCAGGTTTGGACCAATTTGGAGCACTTGGCCATCAAGAAGAAACCCCTTTTTTTGAAGCCTTTTTAATGTAAATTGTACATATAGGTAAATCCCTATTCCCTCCACTAAATTTCGTTTTCTTTGCATGGATAGGAAGCCCTTGGTGTCCCCTAGCCATAGGTATTGGATTTGTGTCGGTTCGTGTCCGTTTGGTGTCCGTATCGGACACGTGTCAATGTATACGTACATGTGTTTGTTGAAATGCCACAATAAATAATTTTATGTTATTTTCGAAATCTTTCTGATTCAGATTGTTGGTTTTGATGTATCTTCTGTTTTTTCCAAAACCAAAACCATGTTTTTGTGTCGTGTTGTGTCCATACAATGGCGTGGACACAGACCCGTGTGCGGGCTAGGGTATCCCCTGCTACCCGACACTGAGATCTTGATGCACTGGACACGTGAAATTTTGTGGAGTCATTGGGGCAAAGACTGACACTATGCTCCCAAAATTTGGGAGCATATCGTTCAACACACGAGGAGAAATCCCGCGCGCACGGATCACACACTGTGTGCACGCGCACGACAGTGCCTCACTGATACGCACGTTTATCTCGGACACGACACCACGTGGACACGTTTCAGGCACGTGGACACGTATCTCTACCCTAGGCGAACACCTGCGCACAAGCAAGAGACACGTGTCGCCTTGTGTCGAGAGCACGAATGCTCGACACGGCTGCACGAGGCCCAGGTTGCACTGTTTTCAGACACAGTTAATTTTCTTGGTTTGGACACGATTGTGTCCACTTCGTGGACACGTATAGGCTCGTGAGGACACGTGGGACGAGTAACTACCTCTGTACACCTATTTCAATTATTGATTTCGAGTATCTATTAGAATTTGGATTCGATTTTGTGAATTCCCCTAAATTTCTGATACGCATGTGATATTCTTAATTTCCTGAGTTTAATTCCACTTGTACTGATTTATATTAATGATAAATTGTCATATAGAATCCTGGACATGTGTATTAGTCTATTACAAGACTGTTTACGGATTTAGATTTGGTTTTTGTATTTCAAATGGAATTCGAACATGGAACGAGCTGTTAACTGGGCTAGACTGAATATTTTAAATGAATACATATTTCAGGAATTCATCCTGAATTTAATCACTGTTTTCAACTGATTTTGATTCTTAAAATTTCATGTTTTATTCCTGGGCATTGTATTAGTTCACTTGGATTGTGTTAATGATAGGGAACCACTGGTTTGAGTTTTTTTCATATTAAGTTGGGGTTTCTTGTGACAGGTTCAAGAAATCAGAACCTGAGATGGTCTCAACCCTCACATTATTACCTCACATATGTCTCCCTAATTCACACTCTACATACTCCATTACACACACACAAACTCATATCTGTAGACACTCACACTATCTACACTATCACTAGTTCCACAAAACTGAACCACACAATCCACATTTCTGAAATTCCAGAACTTTTCATTTCCTGTTTAATTAAAAATCTGATGTTAAGCTGCCATCTTCCACTGCACATTCATATTTTCTCCATTACCTATCTATCCACTGCATACCACACACCCTACTGTCCATCTCACACACTTTGTCACCTAGACACACATGCATTGCATTGCTTTCCATCTCTGTTTTCACCAAGGCACAGATTCCTGGGAACACACACACACACACGAGTTTAACTCAACACTCACACACAAAACTGGAACACACACACATACCATGCCATATCAGTCCCCTTAAACCCTATTGGCTGTCCAAATTAGCCCTTTGTATGCCCCATTTAGTCCCTCAAACATAGCCCTATATACAGTCCATTGCAGTCCTAATTTCAGTCCTAACACACCACCTGAACATGCCCCATTCATGCCCCTTAACAAGCCATGATGGCAGTCCTATAAAAGCCTATATGGCAGTCCCAAATCTGTCCATATACAGTCCTAAACCCCCCTATATGTCAATCCTAAAACCCCCTACATAACAGTCCTAGAAGCCTATATTTCAGTCCTTAATTTTAGCCTTGTTCAGTCCCCTATACTAGTCCCTTACCAGCCTACTTAGCTACTCAAATATCAGTTCAAAACAGTCCAAAACAATCCCTAAAAACCTGTCATGGCTGTCCCCAAACATTCCATGGTTAGCCCCTTGTTAGCCCCTCATTTCAGTCCAATATTTCACACAATATCAGTCCCCCTTTGTTTGTATCAGCTTTGAACTTCATTAGCTCAGTGCACCTAATTTAGTTTAGTTATCACTAATTTTTAGTCACACATACACATCACTATTTCCTAAATTTCTGAGAATATGTACCCTATTCACCACACACACACATGTATCCACACTCTCATGACACTTTGCTCACACTCTTAACCCACACACACAGGAAACACATATACACAACACA
Organism: Iris pallida; assembly: GCA_029216955.1. NCBI lineage: Eukaryota > Viridiplantae > Streptophyta > Magnoliopsida > Asparagales > Iridaceae > Iris > Iris pallida. The sequence continues at coordinate 38,844,112 of JANAVB010001800.1, forward strand.
TTACCTTTCCTATCCTTCTATGTATGTGTATGTGTATATATATATATATATATATATATATATATATATATATATATATATATATATATATATATATATATATATATATATGTCACGCCCCAGTACCGAAATACTGGGACGGACTAGGCCAGCTACTCCGTATGAGGTATAAAACGTCATACGGCGATCGTGGCTGTCAATCTTGTTGGGTATCCTAGCATGCAAGCAGTCTATGGCCTAAATCCGATCTCATATCCACAGGCAATAATCAATAAAATAACGACAAGAGAGATAATCATATGAAAAACAGAAAATACTCATATGATAATCAGAGAGTCTACAATAAGAAATAATGTAGACAAGAATACCTTCCCATATAGTTCCCTCATGGTCAGAAACTGAAGCACGTCCTCCAAGTCAAGTCTGGAAGATCCATATGGTCAGTCACAGGCAATCTGGGAACAATCCAGGGTTGGTCAGGCCAACCGTAGCAAGTACCAGAAAGGAAGGCTCAAGGACGGGCGAAGAAAACCAACAGGATATAATATGACAGGAATATCATCTAAAAACAATAAATAAGGTAAGGGATCGTGCGGTACCAACGCACGATTACAGAATATAAGGCAGCAATCCAACTTCTAATACGTAAGTAACCAACAATCATCACAGTCATCCTAACATCCACTAATGCTTGCATTGCCAACTGGAACTCGTAGTCTGTCCTCGGAACAGTAACCCATCCCTACATCAAACAAGAATAAGGGAATGAATTACTGCACCGGGACAGCGTTACGTGCCAGCCAGCTTAGCAAGCAACAAGCCAAACAATTATATAAATAAGCGGCCACTCAAATGCCTACGGCTGTCTATGTGGAGGTTGGGTTACCCCAACAATACAATATAGGAATCCTCAGATCGTGCCATATCCCGCAAGGGCTAGCGAGGCCAAATAACGCATAGTAGGTAGGTATGCATCGGTCCCTCGGAAGGCCACCGTGCTAAGCAGGAGTACATATAGTAGTCGGATACTGCCATATCCGTGGCGGCCAACCCCGACGCGCCAGGACGAGCCTGTGGCGGCCGGTAATGCACGATCTCGGGATTCCGTTTCTTCCCAATGCTTCTACCATTTTTAGTTGCCTAGATTAACCCTACATTTATCCGGAATTACATGCCGTGGTCACATGCTCATCCTCCTAGATGTCGTACCTCAGTACGAGAACGCTAAGTAAGAATCAGCCTCGGTACCTATAGTCCCAGTTGTGATCCATCCTTAGTGTTATGCAACAAGCAAGCAAGCAATCCTAACCACGCTAAGACTATAGGCCAACTACCAGATACCCGTGCAGGTAATCATATAATATAGCCAGAATATCAAGATGGCATCGCAATGCCATATAATCATGGAAGTAGCACCTCAAAGTGCCAATAGACAAAGGGCACCGCAGTGCAATGTCAGGGCCATCACCTCACAGGGTAAGCTGGACTTATAGCACGGATACAGGTAGTCAGGTCTGGGACAAGGACAACTCTGTCAGTCACAAGAAGTCATCTGCCCACATCGTGGCATGAATATCAGGTCAAGTACAAGACCAGAACCTCTACTATAATAACATCTCAAGCATATATGGGAGCCTACAGCTCCAATCATCAAGTCGGTCTACCCACCGGATCAATCTATCAATAGTTTACCAATCCTCGATGGGATAAATATCATTTCAGGAAAATACGATCACTTGGTACTAGGCTAATCACTATAGACAATGCTAGGCCCTCTAGCTCACAAGAATCTTCCGAGTCAATGATCACAGGCTATCAGCAACTAAGTCTCCCAACTACCGGGATACATCAAAGGTACTAGGTTTGGGCGTTTGGGAAGTCGAGTAAAAATCATATATTGATATCCTCGATATTCTATTCGTTCTGCGAGACACTCGCACCAATATCAAAATCCAAGAGTCCTCAAGACATATCTGATCAAATTAGAACATCACCAAAGAACTAGTAACACTATCTAAGAATCCACTTAGTCTACCATAACCACTATCTCGATATCATATCTCCTCATAGTCAATCCTCGAATAAGATCATAATCCCAACACATGGGTCAACACTAATCAATGCCGTCGGAAGATGGCAAGGATTATGTGAACCACTCTGGATCAGATCCACAACCCTTAAACCAAACAAGGACTAGGGTTGCAGACCCTCACCCGAGTAGAACCACTCTCCTTACACAATCCGGCGGACAGGACAGACAATGGGATAACAAACTAAACTAGAACACCATCTAAAGGAAGAGTCACGAGTCAAGAGTCCAATGGGTGATACCGTCGAAAAGGCAAGGATTGCGTGAACCACTCTGGATCAGATCCACAACCCTTAAACCAAACAAGGACCAGGGTTGCAGACCTTCACCCGAGTAGAACCGCTCTCCTTACACAATCCGGCGGGCAGGACAGATCAAGACGCTCGGCGACTAATCTAGTCGGGAGTCTACCTAGCAGGCAATGAAATCAGGGATGCTATACCAAGAAGAACATGCATGAGTTCAGTCCCGCAAACCAAAGGAATGGCACTGTCCAATCCTTCGAACCAAATTCCCAACCGGGAATTCTGGAAAAATTCGGCAGAGTCTCATTTGTATTCTGGACGGGAGCACCCTACGAATAGGGGCTAAAACCACTCTGCACAACCCGTCGTAGAATCGCAGAATCGCGGACTCGCGGGCTGAGAACACTAAGTCTCAGCTACTAGCAGCACTACGATGCGTACTGGGAACAAGTCGATAGCCGAGAACACTAAGTCTCAGCTACCAGCAGCACTACGATGCGTACTGAAAACCAATCAAACTCGAGACCACTAAGTCCCGGCCTCCAGCAGCGCTACAATGCGTACTGGACGCCAAGCCAACATGCATAATATAATCAACTAACCGCCTCGCAGGGCGCATCACAGCACATGTCTATAGTTCTAACCCAAGCACAATCACAGCCACATGAGTAGTTCGCCAAGCCGTTACCCGATCGCGAGTCGGACACGGGGCATACGGGGACAATCCATACAAGTGAGTCGTGCTCGTGTCCTCGGAGGTGTGGATGACCCATCCGAGTTGTCCGATACGGTCTATCCCGACATCGGACCAAGCTATCCTAAGTTATCATGGCAGTTCTACTACTAGGCTACACTAATCATGGTTATACAGTTTACAAGTACAAATTAATTAAATACAATAAAAATCTAGGAGAGAGGGCAAGAGCCGTCGATGAGCAAGAGATACTTGCCTAGAGGGCTCGGCTAGGTAGGCAAGTCTTCGGCGATCTGGATCCAAACTAGCACGTCCATCGAGGTCCTCAGAACACACAATAAACAATCATTAGAATTAAATAATAAAATAATAGAATAATCACAAGAGATGGCAGAAGGCTATACCGTGTGGGTCCCGCAAGCAGTACAGGGATCTCGCACGGAAACCGAGGCACACAGACCGACACGGACAACCGAGACGTGCACGTATATCGAGACGTACACGAGAATCGAGATGAACAGGAGACAACGTGCACGTAAATCGAGACGTATACGTAGATCGAGGAAATTACGAATATCAGAATGGCACACGAATCAACGCGACACGCAAATCGAGGCATGCATGCGAATTGAGACGGAGCGAGATTCAAAGAAGCACGTAAATCAATACGGCATACAAGTCGATGTATGCACGCAAATCGATGCAGTACGGAGTCCAAAGTGATACACAAACCAAGGCGGCACGTAAATCGATGCATGCACGCAAACCAATATGACACAGAGATCAAAGTGGTACGCAACCGAGGCTGCACGTAAATCGGTACGGGTACGCAAATTGGAGCGGCACAAAAATCGAGATGGGCACAAAGGCCGAGACACATAAACGAGGTAACACGCAAACCAATAGGGCACGGTGCCCGAGGCAGCGCGGGGCTCGAGGCGTCCTGCTGCCCAAGGCAGCACGTGAATCGAGGGTGCACGAAAACCTATAAGGCGCACGCAAACCGAAGCATACGCAGAACGAGGCCCACGCGGACCGAACAGCGCACTGCTCGAGGCAGCACGTGCACCGAGGCACGTGGCCCGAAGAGCACGCAGCCCAAGGCTGGCTCGCTGCTCGAGCAGCGCAGGGCCCAAGGGCGTCCCGTCGCTCGAGGCGGTAGTGGCCCGGGCGCGGCAACGACACGGCGGTGGTGCTGGCCACCGGGGAGAAGTGGAAAGGAAGGGCGGGGGAGATCGGGGCTCACCGGGGTCGGTCGGGCTCCGGCGGAGGGGACAGCAGCAGCAGCGGTAGGGGTGCTGGTGGGTGATGGAGGAGGCCGGCCGAGAGGGAGACGACGACGGCAACGATGATGGCGGCGCTGGTGGCGGTGGAGACGAGGGCGCCGGCGGCGCTCAGGGGGCCGGAGGAGAAAGGGGGCAGTGGTAGTCGCGAAAGTGGTGACGGAGACGGTGGCTGGCGGTGGCGGCTCCGGGAAGAGGGGGCTCAGGGAGGAGGCGGCGAAGGCGGAGGCGGTGCTGGTGGGTGATGGTGGCGGCTGGGGCATGGCCGCGGCGGAGCTGGCCGGGCGCAGGGGCGAGCGGGAGCTCGAGGGAGAGGGGAAGAGAGATCGGAAGGGAGAGGGGGCTGAGAGCGAGTGAGAGTGAGAACTGAGAAGTGGGGAAGAGGAGAGTGAGGGATCGGGAGAGGGGGAGAGAGAAGAGTGAGGGAGGGGGTGGCAGCTGTTCGTGTAGGGGAGAGAGAGAGATGAGTGCATGGGTTGGGTTAGGGTTAGGTAATAAAATCAATAATAATAAGAATAATAAGAATAATTATAACAATGGAACTAAAACACCAACTCCAAATTAATAATAAAATAATATAAATCGTAAATTAATACGGTAACGATAACCAAGAGTCCAGACTCTACGACGAAAACAAATCCTAATCCAGAAAAATAAATAAAATTTTAAACCAATACGAAATCTGAAAACCACCCAAATACGAAATACGGTCATATACCTATTTCTAAAATAGGGATATGACAATATATATATATATATATATATATATATATATATATATATATATGGGTGATACATATATTATCATGTATCCTATATATTATAATGTGTGTATTATATTATTTTAGATATATATGTTAATATGTGTATATGTAGATATGTGTTGCTATAGGTAATATAGCCATATGGCCTATATGCTACATTTATGGCTGAAAGCCTATGTGTATGGCATGTGTACACCAATAAATGTGTGTGGTTGGTTTGTATAGCCTAGATTTGATGTGTGCTTTCTATGATAGCCTTGGTTAGGCTTAGTAAGACTTGTCTGGGTTAGGTTGACCTAGTTTGGCTAGTGTGGTTGACTAGAGTTGACCAAGTGTTGACTTTAGTCTAGTTTGACCTAGACAGCTTGCAGATGCATTGTAGATTACTATTATCATGCCCTGTATACATCTTGACTTGTGTTGCTCAAACTAGGAGTCAGGTACCTCATCTCGGACAGTACATTTACTTCAGACATTCAGATACCAGGCGAGTACATTCTCTGATCATTTCATATCCTGCTTAGAATTATTTTCCTGCATTAAATTACTTTACTTGATACTGTCACATTGGTCACACGGATTAGTACTATATGGATCCATTTTTGAGATGTTATCCCTTCAGGGAGCATCGGGTACTACATGTTCTGTGCGTTTCACTTACATGGCGTATCACTATGCTTCATTTGGTTCTTTGATCACTTGTGACATATACTCTTATGATCACAGAGTCTTCTTTGAATCCTTATCCCATTTATTGGGTTTTCCAGAATCTCCATTTATGGGACTTCCATGTATCACCCTTCGGGGACCTTTGTATGGAATCATAACATAACCTGGTTGGATCCTTGTGTATTAATTAGGGGTACGGAGGAGTATAAATAGTCATGTGAACAATTCCAAAGTAGAATAGCCATGTACGCCTCTTTAGTATAGCCATGTGCAAATCAAGCCGTTCACATGTCGACTTTCTACTCTAAATCACTAGTCACTGGTAGCTCTCTACTTATAGTAGATATTTCTATTACAGTTCTCTCTGTTTACATACTGCATTTTTTTCAGTATCCATATCTTACTTTACTGCATGATTATATTTTCTAACCTGCTATGAACTATTTGAGATGTATTGTGCTCGCTCCCGTCCTGACTGGACATGTTAAATTTTTTACAGAGGATGATAAGGAACCCTGCACCCATTACTTTGGAGCTTGCCTAGATGACACTCGCGACCTGGACCCCTGGGGAGGTCCAGGCAGCTGCTGAGGACGATACCTTGCTTAGTATAGATAGCTTAGACTATTTTTCTTTTTATGTTTAGTTGTTGTTCTTGATTCAGAGTTTGTATATTTTTAGAGATGATAAGACTTGTATTTCATTTCTGTTGTACCTTAGTTGAGGATTTCTTTATCTATTTCATCGTGTCATATTCTATCTATAGATTGTGATTGAGTTATACCTCTGTGTTGGCCTCCTTATGAAGAGTATTCATATTATATTAGTTATAGTTCATGACCTAGAATAGCGTTCTACCGCCGACACTGTGGCGTAGGCTGGGCGCTGTTACGTTCTCGTACCCTCACAGTGGGTGCGGGTCGTGACACAATCTCTGTAAACTCTCTTTACGGGTTTTCAAGTAGACAATATTATCTTCGTTATGATATATCATGTCCCACTTAAACTCGTTCCATTGTGCTCTTTTTGTATCGCGCAACTTAGACCAATTAATCGTTGAATAATTATTCTCACTTTTATCTTTGATCATCGTTTGCACGTTACCATGACTTTTAATTTGGGAGCACCAGACCAGTCGTTTTCTCAGAACTAACTCCTCATGAGTGATCTACTCGAGATGCTCTTCACCCATGACCTTCGTGTCCCACTCAGACACTCCATTTTGTGCTTCATTTCTTCACACAACTATCGATTCAATTTAGGCCAATTAATTATCTACCGTAAAACCTGATTTATTTTCCAATTTAATTTTGGGACCCGACATCGAGCCAACCTAGTCGACCAAAGCAGGGACGTAGCCCACATGAAGCCTACTACCCACATGACGCTTGTGCCCCATTTATTTGAGCCCCCGTATGTTATTTATTTACCCGTAATCATAAATTCGTATTTAATTTTATTATTTTACCCTGTCCGATTTTGATCCGACCCGACTCGATCGAACCCGAACCCAAGCTCCATATTGTTCTCCCATGACTGCCCAAATACCCCACTTAATTTTTCTCTTTTTCCTATTTAAAAATATCTCCTCTCTCTACCTTATTAAATATCTCAAATATCTCCTATATATATATATACATATATATATAAATATCACACTCTCATTCTCTCTCATATTATTCAAACACACCACCTCACCCCTCCACCTCACAGCTCAAACACCCTTCACCCCTCTCATTGTGGCCGACCTTTCTCTCTTCTTCTCTCTCAAATATCTCTCTCTCTCACTCTTTTTATATATATAATATATATACATACATCTCTCTCTCACCCTCTCTCACTTCAGCCGAACCACCCCACCCCTACAGCCGAGCAACACCACCACAACCACCCACAGCCTCCCTCTCCTCCTCCTACTCTCCACCACTTCATCACCATCACCATTACTAACAAAACCATCCCATTCAACCACCACCACCACATCCATGCCACCACCTCCACCAACATCACCCTAACCGCCACCACCACCCTGCACCTGACCGCCGCCTTGGCCGCACCTGACCGCCCCTGCCGTCGCCGGGCCAGGCCAGGCCACACAGCCCCACGCACAGCGGCGCAGCAGCGTGCGTAGCCGCGCGCGCGCGTGCCGGCGATCGTGGTCGTGCGCCACCACGTAGCCGGCCCACCACCGCGAGGACCCTACACCCTCGACGAGCATCCGACGAACTCTCCCTAGCCACCGTCGTCTTCCCCGACGCGACGTATAGCCGATTCGTGCGTTTGGCACGGGTTCCCGTCGTGACGAGCTCGAAAACGAAGTTAAAATGGCGTCCCGTCGCAGCGACTTCGCACGCAATTTCTGTGAAATCTGGCCGTTGGATCGACGAACTCCTTGCTCCGTCTCAATCTCGATATATAGCACTTCACTCTCCTCAATTTTTGTCCGTTAATTTCGTCGTTTGATACCTCAAAAATGGCCACCAAGTTGACACTTTAAATTGAACTATTTTTGGACAGTTTCGTGGAGCCGACTTCGCCAACTCGTAACTCCGCCGTCGCAGCTTCGGTTGGCGCACTAGTAGTTCCTCTGCGCAGCAGGTATAACCCTCTTCATGTCTCCTTTAAGTTTTATTTCATTATAAGTACGTTTGGTTGGTCGAATTCGACGCCAAAGTTGGCGTCCGAATTCTTTAATTTGCACTTGTTAAATTCCATTTTTGAATCCGGCACTCCGGATTCAATTTCTGACACCACCAGTAGACTCGTGGCATCGTTCTGGCATGTTTTCATATAAATTTTGCTTGATTTGGAGAACGTGGGCTCTGACACGTATTTCGGTGCAAAGTGGGTCCCACATTCTGAGTCAACGGGTTATAGGTCCTAAAAAATTAAGTTGCACCCTTCAAAAAAGTCATGAAAATCAAGAAATACATCTTCCAAAGAGAGTTCAAGTCTGTTATCTTCCAGTACAAGAACTCTATAAATAGAGTTTCAAGTCTTCATTCCAGGGGATCAGATATAAAAAGTTCAGAAATATCAGAGAGTTCAGGAGTTCTTGCCCATGTGCTGCTGCATTCTTCCGAGGCTATCGCCTTCAAATTCAGAAATATCATGCGTATGATCGTGCACAGACGGTTGCCACGTAGTGAGCAATTGATGGCATGAATGCCACGTATACATTTATCAGTTGTCATGATGAAGTACGACACATGTATTGTGCTGACTTCGGATTACACCAGGATGGATGGCGCTAGGATGGATGGTGCTGCAGACAGATTGTGCTGCATGTACAGCTGTCTTCGAGCGCTGTACGGCACAATAAACGAACAGTCTCCTCGTTCTTTGTGCTGTCAGTTGTCAGAAGATTTGATTGTTTCAGGTAATGATGATATGGCCACGTCAGCTTGCGCACTTAAGAGTGTGCGCAGTCCAGTCTGCGCAATCTGGATGATGCGCAATCTGACTTCTGCGCAATTCAAAAGCCTATGTTCCTCTTCGGCGACGCCATTGATAAAAGTTCTCAACCAAGACCCCGAGTTGAGTTGAGAACTTTTCAAAGGAAGGAGAAATTGATCAAGTTACCAGACATAGCTAGATGCCTTCCTCTAGCAAGATATGCTCATGCAAGCCATCCTAGGAGGATGGATTGGGACATTACTCTCCTTCAATATGCACGGACGTGAAAAATCTGTGTCAAGAAAGGTCCGAACAAAAGGGACACGTTTTATAGTTCTTATGAGCGACACGGCACTCTACTGAGAGGGTTGAAGCCGGGTTGTATCCCTCCTGAGAATTCGTCTTTGTTGCTGCCGGTAAGAACACCGATTTTTGCTAACGAGTACACAAAGGCGGAGGGCAGGTATCCTGACCAAGACATCCGACTGACCGGTTTGGTAAATCCGGATAACAGGAGATGGAATTGTATAGCCAACTGGGTATTGGCTCAATTTGAAGATAAGCTTAGAGAAACCGAGCTTTATAACGCGGTACATGCTACCGTATATGGCTTCTATCCAAATCCTCATCTGTTTTTATCTCTGGCAGAGAGGTATAACTACAGGACAGGGACGTTCATGACACCCTGTGGGGAGATAGGATTGGCGCTTCATGAGATGAAGTATATCTCATGCCTTCCAACTGGAGACTACCCTTACGAGGAGTATGTTCCCACGAACGACGAGTTAGAAAGACTGCGTCGGGAAAATCCAGAAATGGTAGCAGTTTTCGAAGAACTACTGTGCCATTATAATATATGTTCTTTATATTACAAGAGGCTTCCTCCGGCACATGTTATTCCTCCAAATGGTTACCTTATCTTTTTCTCAATCATATTGTTGAGAAAAAGACCAAGGATCAGGACTCCTGCAATCCAACTTTCTTTCAACCTCTCAACAACAGTGAAGTGATAAAGCTGATGGAAGAAAATAAGAGAATGGATATCCGAGTTACTGATGAACACCAATATCCTCCGCTGAAGCCCGAAGATTTTGTTGAAAGCTTTATCAGAATGGGCTACAGGTCCATGTCACAAGAAGCTCAGCTAGCAGGATTCTTAACATATTGGCTCCGCCATTTCGTTGTTCCTTGGGCCAGCGCCGTGGAACGCTTCCACCGCGGCGTGCTCTTCGCTGCCGTCCGGTTAGTCTTTGGCTACCGGATGGATTTTCTCTCAGCGATGACCAGCAGAATAAATGCAGGTCTTCGGTTGTATGTCGATTCAATGATCAAGTGGAAAGGTGAGAAAGGGAACTTTCCAAGATTGGAGTTGCCCTACACCTATTTATTTGGGTGGTTGCTTCTGCATCATCCCTCTCTGATGAACCCTGACATGGGGGCAGTTAGCGGCAGCTTTCTGTGCAGATTCTCCTGAGGCAAATGGGTATACGTTAGTCTGAAAGACTGTAGGTGCGCCCTCAACCTTAGAAAGGGATAGAACTTTTACAGCTTCGCTCCCCCAGCTGGTTACGAGTTTATGGCAGCAAATATGGTTGATCTGGGGAGGCAGCCATTGGGCCGAGCAGCTTTCGACTGGCTAAAGGCGATTAGACCCTCACATTTGGTATACCGATTTGAGGAGGAATGCTACCTTAAACCATATTTGCCGAGCCGCTTCGCTCGTCAATTTGGTTATGACCAATTCCATGTGGGCAACGCTATCACTTGCCAAGGAAAAGGATACCTAATTGATGGTGCGAAAGCATGGGCATACTGCAATGCTCGAGACACTAGGGCGGTGTTCTCGATGCCAAATAAGGATGACAATGGCCCAAGAATTCTATACACATATTCATTATTCTACACAGCTGCCAATACATTTGCTGAGAACTTTAGTCTGGTGGATAGCTTTGCTACAGCAACTCGTTTGAAGAAAGGGGCTACTGCTATATTAGCTCCAGCCAATGACGAACAGCACGAACCGATAGACGATCCACTAGAAGCTTCCAGAGAAGTAAACTTCCCAGAGGAAGTCATCAACCACTAAGAATTTCTTTGAAAGTGGTTAAGTCTCCGGCCAAGGAGAAGAAGAGAAGGAGAGAAGAACCTTCTTCTCCAGTCGCGAAGAAGAAGTTGATCTTAGAACCATCATTAGAGAAGGTCACTACTAGATCCCAATCTCGGCAGATGGCCGAGACAATTCAGCGAGAAGAAGAAGCTACGCCGACCTCTATTCAGAAACAGGTCGAGGTAGTAAATGTAGAGAGTCCTGAGAGGCCTCTGCACAGAAAGAAACTAGCCCACAGAAGAAAAAGAATGGTCTCTCCTCCAAGGCAAATATTGTCTTTGGTGGTAGTAAATGCTGCAGCGGGAATTACTATGTCATCCCCTACTCCCGCCTCTGAACTTAGTCCAGAACAGAGAGAGGCAACTGAACAAGAGAGGAGGTGGCAGAGCCCATGGAAGATGCTGAACAATGAGACGAGGCTGTAAAGCCCAGAGAAGAGGAAGTTGTACGATCTCCTTCACCAGTGGCAGTAACGACTCATCTTCCTGTTACACCGGGAACAACCCATTAGGAGGAAGATCGTCTCATGATCGAGGCATTAAATGATTGTGACTTCGGTTATCAAGAAGAAACTGATCATGCCGCTGCTGCTGCTAGTGAAGAGGCTCCTGAGGACAGTGAGAGCGAGGAGAGCACCTCATCAGAGGCTGTTGATGAGACACAAAATTTGGAAGAGGACGTTGAGGTCCAGACATCTCCCAGAGCTGTTGATGACACCCTGAATCCTGAAAAGGATGCTGAGGTGCCGGTATCTCCAAAGAAGATTGCAGATGAAGAAGTGGACCTGGAGAAAACTCCAGTTGTTGCTCCTGAAGGTATAAAATGAAATTAGCAATCTTCTTTCAATAGATAGATTGATAGCTGACATCTTTATTCTTATCCATACATAACCCGGATCTTCTCCAGCTCCTCCAGCGTGTACAGATATAGTGCTTGCAACGACGATAGCTAGTAGCAGTCGTCATTTGTCATGCGGCTCCGAAGCAGGAAGTAGTCAGGCAGTAATGTCTGAGGCTACTTCTGCTCAGCTGGAATCTGTCCCAACAGATGACAGGCCTGATATTGGACTAAGCCACGGTAAGCTTGCTTTCACCTTTAATCTTCTTTAACAATAGCAAACGATAGACAAAATGATAAAGTCTATCTATTTTTACAGAAGAACAACCAGGAGGAGCAAACAGCTCGACTCTGGCTCCTTTATTCAAAGAATCTTCTGTCCAAGTACAAGAAACTGAACGTCCCGCCGCTTCATCGTCAACAGGAGTAGCTGCTACTCCTGGTGCTTTGGCTACCAATCAGTTTGTCATAAAATCATTTACCAAGTTCCTCTTTGATTCATTGGGACCTTTAATAAATAGAGTGATGGAGAAAGAAGAGGCCGATTTCTCCACGGTTAGAGGTCCAACCTCTTATTTGGTAAATGCCATCCGCGATCAGGGTGATGAGCCTCAGGCCACTTTTCTTGAACACATATTAAATGAGCTGGAGACCTCAATAAATGGCTACAAAGAGCTCAACAAAGGAGAGGTGGAACTTTTAGTACAAGCTAAGTTTGAACGAATGTCCCAAGAGGCTGCAATTGAGAAAGTTAACTTCCAAATTCTCCTGGATACTTTCGCCGCCAAGTCTGCTGAGTACAATTCCAAGGTGGAAACAGTGACCTCTGTTGCTGAAAGAAAAGAACAGAGAAATGCTGAATTGAAAGCAGAGATTGCCCGTCTTCAGGGAGAAATGGAAGATGAGGTCACCCAACATCAAACTGCAATTCAACAGCTTGATGTTCTAACCCAAGAAAGGGACGAATATGTTGAGGCTCATAATGCTGAAATCATTCGCCAAATGGTAACTCTGCCAACCTTCAATGAAACATCTGGGATGTAAGAAGCCAGGAAGAGAGTGATGGAATCCCACGAAGAGCGACTGCAGACTCTGAAGCAACAGATTGCCAATCTGATGACACCTCCGACTTAGTATAAAGATATCTTGTATTTTCTTGTTTTTGCAATATAAAGCTTTGTAATGTCTTGAATTTTGATCAATAAAAGACATTTTTGTGGCTCTATTATTTGTTGCATATCTTGTTTAGATATAAATAATAGCGATAGAAAATATATTCAGAGGTACAGGACATGATATATTTCTTGATCTTGGAAAATAATTATATTCAATTATATCTGCTCAGAGGTAATATGGACGTAGCAAATATTGAATATCATTATTTCAATAGACAACTTAATCAAAGATGACAAGTTGCTGATAAGAACGAACTGGATGATTCATCAAAATGTGAGAACGAAATAAATCGTCTGGATGAATGTAATGAATGGACAGGCCATCAAATGATGAATGGGTGAACCGTCAAGTGGATGTACGAACGGATGAACCGTCGAATGATGAACGGGCGAACCGTCAAGTGGATGTGTGAATGGACGAACCGTTAAATGATGAACAGGCGAACTGTCAAGTGGATATAATGAATGAACGGGTTAAACCATCAGATGAATGTAATGAATGAACGGGTTAAACCGTCAGATGAATGTAATGAATGAACGGATTAAACTGTCAGATGAATGAAATGAATGAACGGGTTAAACCGTCAGATGAATGTGTCGCTACGTAGTCTTACGACGTTCTGCCTATAAATAGAACAGAAAATCAGATGAGATTGTCACTTTCACTTTTCAGCATAAAGATGTCGTCTGGAGATGCATCCAAGAAGGCTGATATCGCCTCGAAGGTGGAAGCAGGGAATGAAGAGCGTCCAGACAAGCCAGCTCAGCAGATGACAGCGGGTGAAGGTTCATCTGCCCCCAAGCCGCCAAAGGACATCTTGGACTTCCTTCTCGAACCAGGGAAGACTGAAGAAGAAGAAGCTATGAGAATGGCTGCTTGCAAGTTCCTGGTGGGTTTCAGCAAAGATGTTCTTGGCTCCTTTGCTGATCGTGTCTTTGATAAGGACGACAGTGGTCCGCGTCCCAATGTGGAGAAGGATGATAGTGACCTTCCTTGATATCATGTAACATCGTTTATGATGTAATAAAAATCAAACTTTATTTATGAACTGTCTGATCATATTTATATAAAATTTTTGTTACATTTATACATAGTATTTTTTGAGGAATTTGCCATTGATAGGCATCATAGCAACTCGACCATCTAACTGTGAAAGTTGATAGGCTCCATTTGAAAAGACTTTGCTGATAATGTAAGGCCCTTTCCACTTCGCATCGAACTTACCTTTGCTCGAATGAGTCATTGTCATAGGACGTCTGACTGTTAAAATAAGCTCTCCCTTCTGAAAGGCTCTGACTTTAACTTTGCGGTTGAAAGTCTTTGAGATGTGGGCTTGGCATAACTCAATATGTTGTTGAGCTAATAGCCGCTTCTCATCGAGCGCTTCTAACTCTTGAAGTCAGAGAAGATCATTGTTCTCTGTAGTGAGCTCGTTGGCGATAGCAATCCCCAAAGACGGAATTTGGTGTTCCAGAGACAGAACTGCTTCACAGCCGTACACCAATAAAAATGGTGTACAGCCTGTAGGGTTGCGGACCGTAGTTCGATAGGCCCAAAGACATTCTCCAAGCTTTTCACTCCAGTTTCGTTTGTTAGTGGACACAAACTTTTTGAGTAGCTTGATGATAGTCTTGTTGAAAGCTTCAGCTAAGCCGTTAGCAGCAGGATTGTAAGCTATCGAAGTGACATTGTCAATCCGGTGATCGTCACAGAACCTTGTGAACTTTTGACTGATGAACTGAGGTCCATTGTCGTGGATGATCCTTCGAGGTACATCAAATCTATAGATGACATGGTGTTTAACAAAGTTGATAACGTTGTTGGTCTTGACTTCAGCCAATGGTATAGCTTCGGCCCACTTGGAGAAGTAGTCAGTTATTGCCAGTATAAACCGATGTCCTCTAAAAGAAGGAGGATTGATGGGACCGATGATGTCCATGCCCCAAGCTTCAAAAGGCCAAGAAGCGGCCGTCGGATGAAGGAATGCCGACGGTTGATGAATAAAATCTATTACAAGCTCGATATTTACTCGCATATTCGATGGCATCAGATACCATAAAAGGCCAGTAGTAACCCATACGTCGGATGCGATCCTGTAGTTTAGGACCGGGTTGATGTGCTCCGCAGACACCATCGTGAGCTTCATGCAATACTTTCTTTGCTTCATCACCAGCAAGACAGCGTAAGAGTAGGCCGTCATAAGTTCGTCGGTAGAGAGTTTTGGTAGTCAGATTGTAGTAGAATCGTAGAGATCGCCGACGAATACTCGTAGCCTCCTTGGGATCTTCAGGAAGTATGTCATGAACCACAAAGTCGATGAACGAAGTTCTCCAATCTTCATTGGTAATATTGACTTCAGTAAGATTACTGAACTCAATATTACGATTGTTTTCGACGCAGAACAATTCTCGATTAGAGATAACCACCACCTATTTTCTTTTGATAGGGATGGCTAAAACTGCTGCCAGATTAGCCAAAGCGTTGGCCTCAGTATTGCAAGCTCGGCATACATATTCGATAAAGAAGGCTTTAAATAATGTAGCCATGTTGATTGCCGTTTCAAAGTAAGGCACTAGGTCTTGATGGCGAACTTCATAAGTTTCTCTAACCTGATTAACAACCAGCTTAGAATCACCATAGACTTCAAGATACTCTACGTCAAGTTGTTTGGCAAGCTGAAGACCGATGAGTAGAGCATTGTACTCTACCACGTTGTTGGAGCAAGGCTCATCTAAGGAGTAGGCTCTTTGGATAGCTGACCCATCTGGAGAAATAAGGACAACTCCAACTCCTGCGACAATGGCACCATTGGGTCCGATCCTGGATGCACCGTCAAAGAATAGACGCCAAGTAGGAAATTCTTCAGAGATTGTATTAGATTCCAATGTCTCGTCTGGAATTTTATCGTAGAGTTTGGACGTCTCTGGAACAGGATGAGCTGCTAAGAAATCCGCCAATGCTTGACCTTTGACAGACTTTTGAGGAACATATACCATGTCATATTGGGCTAGCAGAATGGCCCATGTAGCCAGCCGAGAATTGAGTGTACTAGGTTTTTTCCTCAATACCCGAAGAGGATTAACTCGGGATATGACATGAATAGTTTGGCCAATGATGTAATGCCTTATCTTTTGAACAGCAAATATAAGAGCTAGGCATTCTTTTTCAATCGGACTATAACGGTGTTCAGCACCAATCATAGTGCGACTGAGATAGTAGATGGCTTGGTCATGACCTTCTTTGTTCTTTTGGGCAAGTAAAGCACCCAATAAATGATCCATAGCACGGACATACATTAAAAATGATATGCCAGAGATTGGTGGCACCAAGACTGGTGGGTTCATGAGATATCGCTTGATGTCGTCAAATGCTTGTTGATATTCCTCGGTCCAAACGAAAGATACAACCTTCTTCATGAGTTGAGTGAATGGTCTGCAGCATCCAGACATATTCGAAATGAATCTCCTGATGTACGCAAGTCGACCTTGGAATCCTCGTAGCTCTTTTAGGTTGCGTGGAGGACGCATCTCTTGAATGGCTTTGATCTTCTCGGAATCTACGTGTATACCCTTAGAGGTAATGACGAAGCCGAGAAATTTGCCACTAGAGACACCCAAGAATGACTTGGTGGGATTCATCTTGAGTTGATGTTGGCGCATGTGATTGAAGATAGTTCTCAAGTCTTGGATGTGATCTTCCTTTAGACGACTTTTAACAGCGATGTCGTCAACATAGCATTCGACAGTCTTACGCAGATAATCTCGAAAGATAGTACTTATAGCTCGTTGGTATATTGCACCAGCATTTTTGAGACCAAATGGCATCACAGTATAGCAGTAGACTCCACGAGGAGTACGGAAAGAAGTATGTTTTTCATCTTCAGGATTCATCCGAATCTGATTATATCTGGAGAATCCATCCATGAAAGATATTCATTCGAACCCACAGGTGTTGTCAATCATGACGTCCGTGATAGGAAGAGAAAATTTGTTTTTTGGACATGCTTCATTAAGATCCTGAAAGTCGATGCAGACTCGAACTTTTCCGATTTTCTTTAGAACTGGGACGACATTGGCTACCAAATCAGGATATTGTTCTTCTCGAATAAAGCCACAAGCGATAAGCTTCTTGACTTCATTGTCGATTGCGTCCATCATTTCTGGCTTGAAACGCTATTGTTACTGTTTGACCGGTTTTGTATTAGGCAGAATGTTCAGTTTGTGAGTAGCAACTTTGGGATCTAGACCTGGCATGTCTTCATAGCTCCAGGCAAAGTCATCAATGTATTCTTTAATCAGAAAAATTAATTCCTGCTTATCTGCCTCTGGAAGGTTCTTGCTGATAAATATTGGACGAGGTGACCCGCTCTCTCCTACATCAACTTGAACTAATTGATCTTCGGTAGGAGGTTTCCTTTGTTCGAATCGGAGTTCCCATTGGGTATCCATTTGTTGAGCCCAAGGATCTGCTTCAGGATCTTCTTCAACATCCTCGTCATAGCCTCCTGGAAGTTCGACGGAGACCATGTTAGAAGATACAGTCAGCCGATGAACTTGACCAATGCTGGTGTCAGAATCCCATGATCTGGAATCAGAAGAGTTAGAACGCTCCTCACTATCGGATTCAGAGCCTGCTGGGATAATACCGGAGGAGAAGCATATCCGAGACCTCTTTTGGTCCTGCTGTAGTACATTTCTGACTTTCCTATTGGAACAGCCGTACGGATAGGAGTTTTTCTACCCTTACCATAGTTGAGGCCACTCTTGAAGTCATAACCCATCTTTCGGATGATGTCTTTTGATTGTTGACTGTAACGACGGAGTTGAAGATGCCCCGTGTCGTTAATTTTGCTATCATCCGTATAACTGAATTGTTGTTCAGGTCCTTTACTAAAAAGTATTGGACTCTCACCTTTTTTACGAGCGGGAACTATACGATATGAATCCTTTGGAAGTTCAAGTGAGACTTCTGTTTGAAGAGATTGTACAACTCCCATTGTAAATGATTGATAGCTATCTAACATATCCAAATAGCACTTAGCATGATAAATGACATCAGTATACTGGAAAGTAGATACTTTTTCATTGATTTGTACATTCATATTTACAGCAGGACCTTTAGCCTTAGCAGGCTTAGTCAGATTGATTACAAGAGGGGGAGAAGAAGAACGTGGAGGAGGATTGGCTTTGTTACGACGGATATCGATAACAAGCGGCTCAGAGGAGGTGAGCTGTCTTTTTTCCTTGTTACGACGTAAGTCGATAACAAGTGGCTCAGAAGAGGTGAGCTGCCTTTTTTTTTGTTACGACGTAAGTCGATAACAAGTGGCTCAGAAGAGGTGAGCTGTCTTTTTTTCTTGTTACGACGTAAGTCGATAACAAGTGGCAAAGAAGAGGTGAGCTCCCTTTGATCATGATCATCATTTGTAGATTGCTTCTGGACTGGCAAGTGAATAGCCAATGGTTTGGAAGACTGAGGACGAGAAACACGCCCTTTGACAGGAATGATAAGGGTATCATTAGGCACTGCTTCTTGCTCTTCTTCAGTGTCCAGAGATAGGACAACCTTCATGAATTCATCCTTATACATACGAGCATCGTTGTAATATGCTTCAATGCCTTCAAAAGGATAGAGATCAACAACCTCCTTTTGCACCTCTCCATTGTCGTCAACATATTTAAAACATTGATGGAGAGGCGAAGGAACAATGTTATGCTCGTGTAGAAATGGTCTTCCCAACAAACCATTGTAAGAACAACCATGATTGTCGATGATGTAGAAGGTCACTTTTGTGCGAAGATTGCCTATTTGGAGTTTTAGGCGAATCTTGCCCAAAGGCTCACTCCTTCCCTGGTTGAACCCGAAAATAGTGGTGATTGTACTGGAGAGACTATGCGCTGGGATCTTCAGTACATCCAACATTATTTTTGGCATAATACTGAGAGCAGACCCTGGATCTATTAGAATACGATCGACTTTCATCGAGTCGACATATCATGTATAGTAAAGAGGACGGTCGTGCCTGTTGTCTTCCATCAACATGTCATCCTGTGTGAAATTTATGTTTGGAATTAACTCCAACACACTATGACAATGGAGGCAAGAGACTGGTTCTCCTTCCGGCTTCTTAAGCAGGGCTAGACAGGTTTCTGCTTGCATAAGAGCCTCGCTTAGAGTTTCTCGAGTCAGACGCAAGTGCTCGAAGATTGACAGCCGGGCCGGAGTTCTTGAACTCTCATGAAAGATGGCCAGTCTTGGAACTGAGTAGAACCCGTCCACATGCTGATGATAGGCAAAATATTTGCCTTGCAGGTATCTATGGTGACAGCAGCCGGAGTTCCAGGAGGCATTTTTAAAGCTTCCCGGCATAATCTTTCAATGAAACTTTCAGCAGTTTCATTGTGCCTTTGTTTGATTTTATTGAGGGCTGACATAGTCATGTCATTGATCCCCTCATAAAATCGTTCCAAGAAGATTTGCTTTAAGCCTGATAAGGAGGTGATACAACCATCGGGCAAGCTTCTGTACCAATCGTATGCTACGCCAGCTAAACAGCCGACGAATACTCTGGTAAGAAGAGCATCATTTGGTTGAAGTTGGACAGTCATAACCTCAAAGTGGTTAATAAACTTACTGGGAGAGGTGCTGCCATCAAACAGTGAGATTGTTGGGATTTTGTACTTCAGAGGAAATGGAACTTCTTTCCATTCAACTGGGTAAGGCTGCTTAATCCCCAACCTTTGTAAGTTTGTGAGTGACAGCATCAGCAGATTGCAACGGCTGTCCATTCATCAGACTCAACAGGGTTTCATTATCCTGAGCTATTAGGATAGCTTGGCGAGAGGATGGAAGGGCATATTGAAGGAAGAGTACATGGGATAAGTCCTCTTTAAAATCTGGCTCAGCTAAAGTTCCTTTGAAGATTTTATAAATCGGATCCTCTCTGGTATCAACTGCATCAAACAGAAATAAAATTTAGTACCAGTCAAGTCAGAAATTCTGTCATCAAATTGCGCAAAATATTAGATTGCGCAAACATCAGATTACGCAGATAACATATTGCGCAATCATCAGATTGCGCTGACAATCTTGCACAAATCAGCCGATTGTGCTGACTTTGGCCGGCGCAATTCAAACCGCTTGCGCGAGAGGATATTCTTCATAAAATGAAGAATAATGGGTTCATGCAACCAAAACCCTAAATAGGGTGGCGCAGTATGATCACATCTCTAAAAAGAGATGGATTTTAAGAGTCAGTAAAGTCGAAACCCTAAAAAGGGTTTTCGATCGGGTCGTCTACCTCGCAAAGTAGGGTACGCAGCTTCGTGTCGGGAAGGGCGTGGCGCAACCCGAGCCGAAGACTCGGCGGGGGCCTTGCCCTTGTCGGAGGCAGAAGAACGCTTGGGAGCCATGAAGTCGACGAAGAAGAAAGGATGAAGTCAGAGTAAGCTCGGGGATTTCTCTCTCTCAGGCACAATGAAAATAAGTAAAGAGTAATATGAAGGACTAAGGGAATTATTTATAGTCTTTCACAGAGCAATGATCGCCTCAGATTGCGCCGAATAAATAGGAGTAATCCCTCTGATTTTGCAGACAGCATCATCACGTGCGCAACTTGATTAAAAATTCAAAATTTAAAGTATTTCAAAATTTTGAATAAATTCAACTTTCGAAAACTTTGAAGGGGGTTTTGTAGGTCCTAAAAAATCAAGTTGCACCCTTCAAAAAATTCATAAAAATCAAGAAATACATCTTCCAAATAAATTGCACAGAAGTCAGATTGCGCGTCATCTAGATTGCGTAGACTGGAATGCGCACACTCTCAAGTGTGCAAGCTGACGTGGCCATATCATAATTACCTGACACAATCAAATCTTTCGACAACTGACAGCACAAAGAATGAGGAGACTGTTCATTTATTGTGTCGCACAGCGCTCGAGGACAGCTGTACATGCAGCACAATCTATCTGCAGCGCCATCCATCCTAGCGCCATCCATCCTGGCGCAATCCGAAGTCAGCGCAATACATATGGCACACTTCATCATGACAACTGATAAATATACACGTGGTATTCATGCCATCAATTGCTCACTACGTGGCAACCGTCTGTGCACGATCATGCGCATTTCAATCAAATGATGCATGTGTCCAAGACAGTTGGCCCACGATCAGACAACTGCCTGCGTAGTCTAAAGCTGCGCAATCCAACTTGCGTCATTCAAAATAACTAAAAGTTAGTTATTTCCAGAACTCTATAAATAGAGTTTCAAGTACTTCATTCCAGGGGATCAGACATAAAAAGTTCAGAAATATCAGAGAGTTCAGGAGTTCTTGCCCAAGTGCTGCTGCATTCTTCCGAGGCTATCGTCTTCAAATTCAGAGGCTACCGTCTTCAAAGTTCACATCGTCCACTACCAGAATAAGTCATTTTAGCGACGCATAAAGGCGTCGCAAAAACGATAAATTACGTCGCTAAATATATTTAGCGACGGGATTATCGACGTTTTCTGATCGTCGCTGAAATGTAAGTCGCTAATCTCCGAAACGTCGCAAAACGTCGCCATTATCGATGTTTACCGACGTATATGTACGTCGGTATATTGCCGACGTCTACCGTCGTGACGTCGGTGGATTACCGACATTTTGTTGCGTATCGCTACGTGTCGGTAAATTACCGACGTACTACTGACGAATAGTCGGTGGTTTAGTGACATGATCAAAGTCGCTAAACGTCGGTATATCATGGGAATTCCTGGGAATAGTAGCGACGTACACCGACGTTTACTGACGTTCTCCGACGTTTATAACGTCGCTAAAACGTCGGTAAACTGAAAATATTGCATATTTACCGACGGTTACCGACGTAAAATTGCGTCGGTAAACGTCGCTAAAACTGCAAAAAAAATAAAAAAAATAAAATACAGAATGTCCATTTCTCCCTGCAGTTTAAAAAGATAACCATTTCTCACTGTAGAATAGGATCCAAACAATCACAGAATGTCCATTTCTCGCTGTACACAACTAACCAAGTTTGTATACTTGACGTCGATAATTGTGAATAACCAAATATCCAAATAACCAAGTTTACAACAATCACACAACAACTAACCAAATAACCAAATATCCAAATAATCAAATAACCAAATATCCAAATAACCAAGTATCCAAATAACCAAATATCCAAATAACCAAATATCCAAACAAACCAAGTATCCAAATCTACACAACCAACAAATATCTAAGTCACAAAGAATAAAACAAACACAGAAACAGTCCTAACTAGGACTACTAGGAATCTGGTGCAGAAGGGGCACCGTCGCGACGAAGGGATACGAACAACTCATACTCCTCACGTGAAATCGATACCGATGGAGGCAGTGACGTCGGTGGAGTCGGTATCGAAGAAGATGGCGGTGGAGGCGGCGGAGTCGACGACGATGAAGGCGCACCCGGAAGACTAGCACGCTCCAACGCTGCAAGTCGCTGGTGGTATGAATCCATGATATTTAACATTCTATCACTGCTCTCGACCATCGACTCCTGCGCCAATCTCATCCTTTCGGCCATTGTCGTATGTCCTGTCTGCAGCTCCGTGACGTTGCGCTCTAACCCTCTAACGGTGCGCTCTGTCCTCTCAGTCGTCTCCATGAGGTCCATAATGCCGCGGTCGAGCGCATCCAATCGTGCTAGCAATGCAGGATCGTCCGTATGGTGCTTAGACTGCTCCTCGATCCGTCGTAGCAGGTCGTCACGGAGAGACTCTTATCATCTGGTGGACTCGGGCAGACTTCTGGGACGGCTGTGGACCATGCACACTAGCAGGAGATGTCCTAGAGGACTGGATCGCAACTAGGGCGCCATAGGATCCCGTACCATAGTACGTACCCCTACGGAGTCCACCAACAGCGGCAATCCACAGCTCGTCCTACGACAGAGCTTGAGTGGGCTGCGAGGAAGTACCGGCCTCTCCTGCATCAGGTGCACTAGCAGCCGCCCGTTCCCGCAGCCTCTGATACTCGGCCTAGAAAGTACTTATTATTACTAACTTCTAATTTCTAATTAATATACTTATTATTTCTAATTTCTAATTAATGTACTTATTATTTCTAATTTCTAATTAATGTACTTATTATTACTAACTGCATGAATATTTATTTACATCATATTTACTAAGTTATATTAAAGTTGACACGAAGTATTAAATTAAGATAACGTATTGTAATACTTACATAAGTCTGCTCGGCCCTCTCGTTAATAAGGTCAGCGCCGCGACGATGGGTGGCCAGGAAGACGGTCACCATGTCAGCGTTACCGACCTTCCTTACCTGTAATTAAATATATTATCTTAGTAATAATTTATCGATTTTGCATTAAAATAATATTTCTAAAAGAGGAAGACATACCAGACGACGGAAATGTTCTGTCATTGGAATCGACCCACCGCACCACTTCGAGGCATGTTGCCTAGCCGCCTTGGCCTTCTCCGACTTCTTCTTGTACTTTGGCTCCTCGAATCGAGCCTTCATAGCATTCCATTGATCAGGGGTGATCCAACCTTGGGTCGGCTTTCTAGCACGATCACGATCCTTCTGATCATTGATAGAGTCGCGTGTTTGTGCGTGCGGTGGTCGGAGATTATCGCGGCGGTATATCACCCGTGTCTACAATATTTCATATAGGCTGAGTTGTAGAAGTAAAGTTTTAGGATATTAGTCTATATATTATGTATAGTCCAACCGAGCCAACTCTAAGCTAAACTAGTCCAACTTGGTCAAACTAGCCATTTCTAAGTTGTATAAGTCAAGTTTTAGGATATTAGTCTATATATACTAGTATAAACTCTCCCTCCTCTCCAAATACCTGGTACTAGTTAAACCTCCCCCCTTTCTCCCACTAGACACACACATACATATACATGATGTATACAACCACACCATAGTTCCCAGGTTCTTTTAACCTAACTTGCCAGTTGGTATTAACCTCAATAGAACAAACACTCTCACAGCTCAAAATACTAACACATGCTCACGCCTTACTCTTGTGACACTCCCTTTTAAACACAAACACACACCTATATGTTTCCTTACACATGTTGCTATGATACCTATAAAAATAGGAAACCCTTGTTGTCTAAAATAAGACACAATTGTACAAAGAGAACCATACTTAGAACTCACACTTTAAGACAATAGATGAAGGAAGACTTGTATGGAGGATCGATAGGGTTGAGCAATGTTATTTTATCCTACAAAGAGAACCATACTGTAGAACTCATACTGTAGTACTCACACTTTAACACAATTCTACAAAGAGTTGTCATAGGGTGTTGAGCGATGTCATTTTATTCTTTTCTTCTTCTTCTTCTTGGGATTTTCGAGTATTGGATCTTGAGACATATATAGCTAGAACTTACGAAGAATGGAGTACCATACTTCAACAAATAGATGTTGACTAATTGGTTCATATACTTGTTGTCTAAAATTAGTGTAGGAATGTTGCAAGGTGAAACAATGTATCAAACACTATATCGAAACCCAAACCCAATATGCAAATCCAAATTAATACGAAAATACATAAGTGTATGTAGGAGATTAAGTGTACAGAGGTAAAATACATATATATGCATGCTTGGGGGTGTCCACGTGTCCAACAAATGGACATAAAGTGTCCAAAATCTCACGAACACACTATATCAGTGAACACATGGTCGTAACATGTCTCCGTGTCCATTTTGGACACGAAAAACACCTCAATTAGGGTTAGGGTTTACCTTCAGTCTCCTCACGGTGGTGGAAGAGGAGGAGGAGGACAAGTTCGGTGGTGGAGGAGGAGGGGATTAAGTGTACAGAGGTGAAATACATATATATGCAAACTTGGGGGTGTCCACGTGTCCAACAAATGGACACAAAGTGTCCAAAACCTCACAAACACACTGTATCAGTGAACACATGGTCGTAATGTGTCTCTGTGTCCATTTTGGACACGAAAAACACCTCAATTAGGGTTAGGGTTTACCTTCAGTCTCCTCGCGGTGGTGGAGGAGGAGGATCTCGCGGTGGAGGAAGAGAAGGGGCTCGCGGTGGAGGAGGAGGAGGAGAAGGGGCTCGCTGGAGGGAGGAGAAGGAGCTCGCGGTGGAGGAGGAGGATGAGCGGCGCCGGAGGGAAGGGGTCGGGCTGTCGTCGAGGTCGGGGGAAGAGGGGCGGGAAAAAAGAATTTGGGGAGAGGGAGAAATGAAAATTGGAACCGAGGAAACCCTATTTAGCAGAAATTAGCGACGTCCGAAATACGTCGCAAAGCGTCGGTATTAGTTAAATATTCGGCGACGTTATAAACTTTGTGACGCTAAACGTCGCTGAACTGATAAAACTAGCGACGTTTTCCGACAAATCAACGACGTTGATTTTTATTAGACTATAGGTAGTCGCAATATGTCGCTGTATGTCGCTACCAGCGACGTATTGTGACGTTTAAATCTGGAGTCGCTAAAACCAAAAATATTGGCGACGTTTTAAGTTGGCGTCGCTAATTACGTCACGGATATGACTTATTTTGGTAGTGGTCCAAGGGATAAAGCAATCGTCTTCTAGATTGGATTCCTAGAGTTGTACTTTCCTAGAATTCTTGTAATCTTTACAAAGTTTGTTGAAATAAAGTTCATACTTTTGTTTTTGCAAACACGGGTCACTTTGAGATCGGCTCATCGGAATCCAATTTTGGATATACCGTTGAGTTCATATCTTCATTCTGAACTCGTTGACATATAATTTGCTGAGTTTTGAAGACATTTGCTCCGGCACGTATTTCGGTGTAAACCGGATACCAAGTGTTCGCGTCAACGTGTCATTTTGAGATCAGCATATCGGAATCATATTTCGGACATACCGTTGGGTTCGTATCATCATTCTGGATTCGTGGACATATAATTTGCTAGGTTTTGTAGACTTCTATCCTGACATGTTTTTCGGTGCAAAGTGTATCCAACGGCAGACATTATTTTGACCCAAAATTACCGTTTTGCCCCTGTATCTAAATTAGACTTATGGATAGGCTATCATAGCTAATTTGACCATTCTGGATACGTTGGTGATATTTATTTTATTATTCGACAATATCTGTAGATTTCGCTTATGTATCATCCTTAATTTGTAATTAATTATTTTTTCAGATATTGTTACTTTCTGTTTTTGAATTTTTATATATATTTTATTTGCTGTAGAAATCTGGAAAAAATTGTATTTAAATACTATGTTAATTTAGCTAATTTAATATAATTTTTCCAGAATTTAATAAGTACTTTTGTTATTTTATAAAAATAGGAAAACAAAACTCATTTTCAGTATATATATGTTTGTTGATTTTTAATAAATATTTATGAAGGTTTATAAATTCCAAAAAAATTAGTATAAATTTCTATAATTAACAAGGATCATTTTGGTACTTTATTTTATGTATAATTAACCTATTTGTCTATATCAAAAATTGTTGGAACTCAGTGTACAGTTTGATTTATTTATTGAGTAGTTACGACTTACAAGTTTTGTGTTGTTTTGAGTTATTGTAGTATTGGACTGCCCCCTACACTAGTGTAAAGACCCTAGGAAATTAATTTGGATATAGTGTCACCCTATATTAGACTTTTATGCTAGATCTCCACTTGGCTAGTATCCAGTTAGGAGTCGTGTCACACCACTAGTGTAATCTTAATCATAACTTAGAGGCTGAGTTTGTATATCATTATTGACAGGACACCGGACATCTATATCTTCGTACTAGTATTATCGCTTTGCTCGAGGCAAGTACATCTGCAAACTCGTTTACTGTCTTTTAATACTAGAACATGTATTAACCCTGTTAAAATACTGATCCTTGAGGTAGCAAGTTAAATCTTCACATGTTGTATTACTTTCAGTACCTGCCATGCTTAGGACAGTTCGTATATCTTCACATGCTTCTTACTGGTTCTCAGTACATATTACATTATATTTTATACTGCTCTCAGTACCTACCATGCTTATACTGTTTCCAGTATCTTTTACATGCTTTATACTGTTCTCGTATCACTCACATGTTAATAAAAATGGGTTAAGGGGAAATTGTTAGTAGTGTACGTGATCATGCTCTCCTTCTCCGTATGTATTTATCGAGCACTGTTATATTCTATATATAACTTTGTCGTATGTCTGATCCCGCATTTGTGTATGGACATACACCGATGCCGTTAAGGGTACATATGTACACTTCAGAAAATTGATATGTACCAATGTACATCCTATTTACCTATAGACTGATCACTCACCTACTACAGTTTTAAACTTTAAAATGAATATGTATTGCCATGATAGATTATGAGATACCATGATTCCAGATATGCCATGTTCCCTATGTTACTATGATACTGTGATTCCAGTCATACCATAATTCCAGATATGCCATGTTTCCTATGTTACTATGATACTGTGATTCCAGTCATACCATGATTCCAGATATGCCATGTTTCCTATGTTACTATGATACTATGATCCTAGTTGTACCGTGAGGCCATGTTTCCAGTATTTCCTATTTTATAGACTTATCACACCATATTTCTTGTTGTACACCTCTTTCATTATATATTCATTACTTTAGTTGTAGAGGTTGTACTTGCTCCCGTCCTGACAGGATAACGTTGTAGGTTCACTTTCCGAGGAGGAAATGCTATGTGATACATATTATGGCACTGATTTTGAGGACCTGGCCTTAGCTACAGAAGAGGCCCCAGCGGCGAACCTTGCTTAGATATCTTTCTTGTGTTTTGAGACTTAGACTTTGTTTTGAACTTATATTTGATACTGGACTTTGTCTCCAGTTAGATACTTTGGAAGTGTATTATTAAGTATGTTCTTGTTTACTTTCGCTTATAGATGCTGTGTTGTGATGAACCTTTAAATGTGATATTAGAACTGTTAGCAGCTTAGATTCTTTATTGTCGATTCTTAGAACAACTTACTACGCTTTAACCAAACGTAGGCTGGACATGGCTCGGCCCAGCCCAACAATTTGGGTAACGGGTCGTGACATGTTTTTAGTGGCGGCCCATGTAGTTCCAGACTTAAATTGTTTGGTTACACCAAGCATGCCTGCAATTAGGATCTAGGACAACTTGTTAACACTAGGAATAACATTTAGAACACCTAGAGGATTTCTAGGATTGCAACATAGGAAAACTCATCATAGCATAGGACCGTTAGCTGTATTTAGTCTCTTTCTTGAAATTCAGTGGGTCAATTTTGACCAAGATAGTACCCTTGGGATGACCCCTGAGAATCTCACTCTAATCTTATCTAGAAATCTGTTTTCACTTATTTTTATTTGCTCTTCCTTAATTCGTTGTTGAAATTGATTTCTGATTTTTGTTGTTAATTTTGATCTTGCATCGTGATAAATTTTGTGGATTGAATTGTTATATATCCTGATAAGGTAAATGTCTGCTTTAGTTATGAAGTTTAAAATTTATCGCAGCCATATTAGCTGGAATGACAAAAACATAGAGCCTAATTTTGGATATACTTATCCTAGTTATGGAATTTAGATTTTCTCGCAGCCATACCGGTTGGCGTGGCGAGAATTCTAGATAACATGATTATATGGTGTATACCTTAGTCTTGACTCTATCGTTTATTGCATCTAAGCTTACTGGTGTGGCAAAAATTCTGGCAACATAATTTCAGGAAGACGTGTATGGTTATCAGATCATATCTCAACTTGGTTCACTTTGTTATGACCGAATGAGCAAGAATAAAATTTTATTATCATTCTTCTCCGTCTTGACTAGCTCTGTCATATCTACATCTACAACTAGGATTATAGGTTCTCTAGGATTCTCCAATAGGATTGCTTTCGCGTTATCTTTTGGACATAATTATTTTTGTGTTCCATCTTTCCTATGACTTGACTAAACTCGTCTTCGTTAACCTCTTGGGTAATTATTCTCGTTATACATCTCGTTGTCTCCGTACCATTCTTGGAGATATTCCAATAAACTTTCCTGTCTTGCTTGACCCTTTAACTTGTTTGGACACTGTTATGGATTGCTTGACCCAGTCTTAGGCCTTGTTACCTTCTATTTGATAGACGACCGAAATAGCCAAACCTTGTTAACTGATTCTGTAGTATAACTATAGATGTATTGTGTGATTGTGATAAATACTTTTCCTAGGGATTGGTTAGATTAAGCTTATAGGACACGTATGGGTGACTGACTATAGTAGACTTGGAAACCATTAAGAACGATTGTATTGATAGTATGACTTGATGATAGGGTATCTAAGATGGAGAAATGAGATAGTATATTGTTGTGACTATGGATTGAGGATTAGAATCTTGTGCTTAGAATTTGAGGATTTAGCATTTGTAGAATTTTGGTTTGTTATCCATAAGCTGATTACATGTGATTAGAGGGTAGATCGATATGTGGAATGGTATAGAATAAGTTAGAATGGGATATAATATTGCATACGAGATCGGAAAGATATGAGTTAAAAAGACAAGGAATAAGACAAAGACATATGTATATTGATAATTAATAAATCAGGAGTTTGAAATCGAGGATCTATATTCGGAGGACTTGTTGAGTAAAAATAAGAAGGCTCTACGCCAAGGATAAGAATCGAACGTATAATTTCAAGGAGAAGCTGTAGGAAAGGATTGACGACAAATAATGCTAGGCCTGTGGATTGAAAGAATATGGATACTTAGAAGACGACAAGGAAATCCAGTATTTACAATTGAGGTTGATGATTAAGCATTTTAGGCTTATAAACATACCCAGAGAATGACCTATAGTTTAGGGTATACATAATGTTCCATGTTAGTATGGAAGATTCTAAAGGATGTATGACATAGTTTATGATAGAAGGACTTTGTTGAACCTGAACCAAAATACATGTAACGAGAACAACATGGATGATTACAAGGGTAGCAGATTGAGTATTGTAGCCAGAGCAACTACATGTTATAGTTTGACCTATTGGGTGATTTTTAATTTCGAGGACGAAATTCTTGTAAGGTGGGTAGGATGTAAGCCCCCTGAATTTTAGGGTTTATTTTAAATTTTCTGAATGAATTATTTTTGATAAATATTTTATTAATTAATTATTTTTGATCATTAATGTACCTTTCCGTGACTTTGACTTCTGAAGCGTCAAGGATGCCAATCTCTGTAAACTCTCTTCATGGGTTTTGAAGTAGACAAGATTATCTTTGTTCTGATATATCATGTCCCACTTAAACTCGTTCCCTTGTGCTCTTTTTGTATCGTGCAACTTCGGGTCAACTTAGACCAATTAATCGTTGAATAATTATTCCCACTTTTATCTTTGATCATCGTTTGCACGTTACCGTGACTTTTAATTTGGGAGCACCAGACCAGTCGTTTTCGCAAAACCAACTCCTCATGAATGATCTAATCGAGACGCTCTTCACCCATGACCTTCGTGTCCCACTCAGACACTCCATTTTGTGCTTCATTTTCTTCGCACAACTTTCGGTTCAATTTAGGCCAATTAATTATCTACCATAAAATCTGATTTATTTTCCAATTTAATTTCGGGACCCGACATCGAGCCAACCTGGTCGACCCAAAGCATGGACATAGCCCACATGAAGCCTACTATCCATATGACGCTTGTGTCCCATTTATTTGAGCCCCCGCATGTTATTTATTTATCCGTGATCATAAATACGTATTTAATTTCATTATTTCACCCTGTCCGATTTTGACCCGACCCGGCTCGACCGAACCCGAACCCAAGCTCCATATTGTTCTCCCATGACTGCCCAAATACCCCACTTAATTTTCCTCTTTTTTCTATTTAAACATATCTCCTCTCTCTACTTTATTAAATATCTCAAATATCTCATATATATATATATATATATATATATATATATATATATATATATATATATATATATATATATATATATATATATATATATATATTCTTTGCTGTGGATGAGGAGCTCCCGCTTCCCGTCGCCTTTACGGTGAGGCCCTTCTCTGGGTCGCCTCCTCCCCTTTCTCCTCGCCATGGCGACCCCCGCCGATCTCCTTGTCGTTCTCCCCCGTCTCCTCGCTTACCCCGCGCCCGGCGTTGCTTCCCCGGCTGCGCCCACTGCCTCCCCCTCCCCCCTCACTGTCTTTCCTTGCCTCTCCCCTCCGGGGGCTGCTCGACCCCGGCCGGGTCCGCCCCTTCCCCGTTTCTTCCGCCGCCCTCGTCCGCCTCTCCCCGTCAGTTCCCCCCCATCCTCCCTTTGGCGCGTCTCCGGTTTCGTCGACGTCCGGCCCTGCCTCCGGCCTCCCTCTCCCCCGAGAGACCCCCGGGCTGGCCGGAGCGCCCCTCCCCCCCCCCGCTCTCGCCAGGCCATGAACCACCCTCCTCGGGAACCCCCCCTCCGGTCTCCCGCCCAGTCTCACTGGTTTTTTCGAATTTCCCCCTGGAGGAGCGTGCGGGGGGCCACGTGTCCCGTGCCTCGTGGGGCTCCGTGCACGGATGGACTCGTTCTCTTGCGCAATCCGTCTCCAGTTCCTTTGCGCAGTCCTCCTGGAGCTGCATGCGCGGATGGCCTCGTGCCCTTGCGCAATCCACCTCCCGTTCCCATGCGCTGTCCCTCCCCCTTACTTTCGTTGGCGCAGCTCTCCCCCTAATCGCTGGCGCAGTCCACTGTTTCCGTCAGCTTTCATTCTTCGGTTGGGGACCTGACCCCCCCTTGCGCAGGGTTAGGGCGGGGGCCTGGCGCAGATCAGGTCTCCCCGATCTCTGGCCCCATGCCCTTTTCCGGCGCATCCTCTGGACGGAGATGGGGCGCTTCCCCTCCCCCGTGTGTTGCCCCCCTCTCCGCCGGCTTGCGCGGTCCCTTCCCTTCGACTCGGTGTGCCGGGAGTGGGACTTCCCCTCTCTCCCCTTCTGCTCCCCTCTCCCCCACCCTTCCCGACGGCAGACGTGATGTTACTCTCCGATGCGACAGGCCTGCTGGGCGCTTCTTCTGCCGCCACCCTCCCCCTGCCTAGTTCGGGTCCGCCGAGAGCGCTCCCTGGGATCATCCGGGATCAGCCCCCTCATCTTCCAGTCGTGACCCCCCCTTTTGGGAGCTGTGTCTTCTGGAGCCCCACCTCGTTCGGCCATCCCAGCCCCAGGCATCCTTCCTCGTCCACCTTCTTCTTATGCCGACATCCTTCGTCCCGATAGAACTCCCAAGCCGGGACTCCTGTTCCCGGACGTCCCCCTTTCAGATATCGAATGCCCGCAGGCTTCACCCATGCCGACTGTGCCGTTCTCCGACCAGGAGCTCTCGTTCCTGGTATCCTCCTTCCCCTACTCCTTCGTCCTCAAATTCTCAGCAGGCTGCCCCAAGCTCGCCAGGGTGACCGAGGTTATCGCCAGTTGGCGATTATCGACAGAATACAGGGTAGCCCCTAGATCCGAGGCATATTCTGCTACACCTTTCCTCCGACCTAGACCATAGGACGGTGTGGGCCAAAGGCACCGGACGGGTTGACTCCCACCAGATGAAGATCATCAAGTGGTCCCCCCCACTTCAACTCCAAGGAAGACTCACCGATAGTTGCCGCCTGGGTCACCTTACCCAATCTTTCCCTCGTTTGCTTCGTTCCGGCAGCCCTAAAGCGTATTGCCAATTCATTCGAAACCTATGTGGCCACCGCAGACGAAACCAGTAACCTGACAAAAGCTCATTATGCCAAGATTTGTGTGGAACTCGACCTCACTACAGACCCTCCCAACCATATCCTCATTGAACTTGGCAACCAAACCCACACTCAGCAAATCATCTACGACAACCACGTGATCTTCTGCACCCACTGCCATCTACGTGGTCACATTTCGAAGCACTGCCACCGTCTCCACCCAGAGTTAAAAAAGAAACCAGAGAGAGCCGATCCCCACCCCAGAAAGATTCAGCGCCACAATCTTGTCCAATCTCCTCTGCTTCCCCTCCCGAACTCCCACACCAGATTCAACTCCAGCGACGGCAAAACTAGCAGAGCCAATTCAGCAGAAAAAGCAGTGGTACTCTACCACTCACCTACCCCTTCCCTGGCAAATTAATTCAGCGCCCTCGCGTCAGACACCATAGACCCCCCTCCCAAGAATTGGTCGGTCAAGCTGTCATCGACCAGGACCCCGGAACGGCCCCAGAGGACCTCAGCCCTCCCCCTGAGAACTCAGAAGAGTCGCGCCTAGCACCTCCTATAGCCTCTGACCTGCAATCCTCCACCATCGAGGCTCTAGCCATCCTCGGGCCAGAGCAGGCATTTAGAGGTCTTCAGGTCCTCGCCGCCGGCTTCTCTCTCCAAGCGGAAAGGGACCAGATCGGCATCACCGATGAATCCCTCCTCATCCCCCCAGAGCAAACCAACCTCGACTCAGCAGGAGAAACGGTCTTTCCTCCTCATAGCAGCGAGGACCACACCCTCGGCAATTCTTACCAGAAGTCGGAGGAACCATCCATCACCAACCGGAAAGCAGACACAAAAGGGACCGCCAAATCCCAGTCCATACAAACTAGGTCCGCTGCGAAGCGGTCCAACCAACCCCTCCCAAAGCTCCATTAATGCTGAATATCCTCTCCTGGAATGTCCGCGGCCTGGCGAACAAACCTACGATGCGGAGACTAACCAGCATCAAGAAAACCAACAATATAGACATCTTAATCATCCTCAAACCCAAAATCTCTTCCGACAGGCTCAAATCCATTCAACTACAATTAGGCTTTCACTCGGCCATTGCCGGCAGACACGACATCTGGATCCTCCACTCCAACACCGTCAATATGGGCGTCATCCACGATTCTAGTCAAGCCCTTTCTTGCTGGATGGAGCATCCTCTTATCCCAAATTGCGCCATTCTTTCTGCGGTTCACGGCAGTTGTGACATTGCTGAACGCAGACTCCTTTGGCACGATCTCCTGGATACCTACCACCAAAACCATAACCTTCCATGGATGTGCATCGGAGATTTCAACGCCATCACCTGCAGAGAAGAGAAGATTGGTGGTCGTCTTCCCACTCTCCCTGCCATGCAAGACTTCAACAACTTCATGTTCAACTCCCACCTCACCTCCCTCTCGTTCACCGGCAACGCCTTCACCTGGTGCAATATGCAGGAAGGCGTCCACCGACAATTCTTCCGACTCGATAGGGCATTAACGAACGCCCACTGGCTTGACATGGGGACTGTCTCCAAGCTTACTCACCTCAACGCCACCGAATCTGACCATGCCCCCCTGTTTGTGGGAATCACCAGCAGATCCAACCATTCTAGAAAGAGCTTCCGCTTCCTGGACTTCTGGAGCGAGCACCCTCAATTCCTATGGGTCGTCACGGAGGCCATCAAGCTCCAGGCTACGAGGAATGCTTTGACAGCTTGGAGCAAGCAAGCTTACGGGGACATCTTCTAAGCCATTCGTGAGGCAGAAGACGACGTTACCAGGGCTGAAGCGAATTACATAGCTAATTGCACGGCAGATACCCGAAAAGCGCTGAATCTCACCAAAGCTATCCTCAAATTCAGACTTAAGATCAAAACCGACTTTTGGAAGCAGAAAGCCAGGCTCAAATGGGATAGCGAGGGGGACAACAACTCCAGTTTCTTCCACGCCTGTGTCAACGGTCGGAGACAAAAACTCACTCTACATCAGATTGCAACCGACAACGGCACTAGCGGCTCCGATCAAAAGGGTATACAAGCGGAGGCCACGAAATTCTACTCCAAACTTTTTTCCAAGGAGATGATCATTAAAGGCAACACCTTTTTGGACGGGGTTCCCCACCTTATCAGCGACACCGACAATCACCAGCTTGAACAGCCTCCTTCTGAGGAAGAAGTGAAGATTGCTGTATGGGCCCTCGACGAGCACAGTGCCCCAGGGCCAGACGGATTCTCAGGGGTATTTTTTCGCACGTGCTGTGATATCATCAAGTCTGACATCCACAATGCCACCTCTGCCTTCCTCCAAGGAGCCACCCATCCC
This sequence comes from Iris pallida, assembly GCA_029216955.1. Taxonomy (NCBI): domain Eukaryota; kingdom Viridiplantae; phylum Streptophyta; class Magnoliopsida; order Asparagales; family Iridaceae; genus Iris; species Iris pallida. Next base: position 38,879,403 of record JANAVB010001800.1, read on the forward strand.
AGAGCCATATCGAGCACCAACCTCATCCTCATCCCAAAGAAAGACAACCCAGAGACCTTTTGGGACTTCCGCCCCATCAGTCTCTGTACCTTTACTAATAAGATTATCTCCAAGATTATCGCTTCCCGAATGGCGGGTCTTCTTCCCAAGATCATCTCGGAAGAGCAGAGCAGGTTCGTTCGGGGGAGAAATATCCAAGACAACATCATGCTAGCTCAGGAGTTAGTCACTTGTATGAAATTTTCGGCCAGAGGGGGCAACATTGCTATCAAATTAGACATGGAGAAAGCCTACGACAGACTCGACTGGCAGTTTATGATCTGGGTCCTCAGAGCTTTCGGCTTCTCTGAAACCTGGACCAACGTGGTGTGGAGATCTATCAGCAACTCATTGTTCTCCACGGTTATCAACGGCCAAGCGGATGGGTTCTTTAAATCAATCCGAGGGGTCAGGCAAAGGGATCCGCTATCCTCCACCATCTTCATCATTACGGCGGATGCTTTGAGCAGAAACCTTAACAAAATGACTAACACCCCCAATTTCCAGCACTACCATACGGCCAGCGGATGTCCAATCATCACCCACCTAGCATTCGCTGACGATATCCTTATTTTCTCAGCCGGGGACACAGGATCGGTGGAAATCGTCCACAAGACGCTCCATAGCTACGAAAAGTGCTCTGGTCAGAAGATCAACCCGGATAAGAGCGTCATCTACACCCACCACAAGATCAAGAGAGAGCAAGCGGATATCATTTCGACCACCACATCTTTCCCCATCAAACACCCTCCAGTCCTCTACCTTGGGTGCCCTCTCGTGTACGGGAAATCCAACGATGGGATCTTCGAGAGTTTGACCAAACGAATCAGGAAAAAGCTCGAAGGCTGGCACAACGCCACCCTATCTCCAGGCGGCAAGATTATTCTCATCAACCACGTCCTCGCCTCTATTCCCATCTACACCCTGGCAGCGTGCTCTCCTCCCAAGAAAGTCCTTTCCTACATCGAGAGCATCTTCAGTAATTTTCTATGGGGCCACAGCGGCGGCCATGAGAAGCACCATTGGGCCAGTTGGGATACCATGGCTCACCCCACGGACGAGGGGGGTCTGGGTTTTACCAAACTCTCTCACATTGTTAATGCCTTCTCGATGAAGTTGTGGTGGACGCTTCGTACCAGCATGAACTTATGGTCTAGGTTCATGAAGGCCAGATATTTCAAGCACATCCACCCATCTACGGCTACCGCCAACAGCAGATCATCCGCGGCCTGGCGTCGTATTCTTCACGGTCGGACCCTTGCCGAACCAGCTAACCGCCTTACGG
>JANAVB010001800.1:38885726-38890726 GCA_029216955.1 Iris pallida
ATTGAGCCACCTCACGTTTCATGCCATACCACCAAACATGATGTCTCAAGTCTCTATACATCTTGTTGGCTCCGGGATGCATAGAGTACTGAGAACGGTGCGCCTCCTGAAGAACCTCCTTCCGAAGTCCTCCGCTCGGCACGCACAATCTGGTACCATGCCTCAATGACCCATCCCCTGCTAAAGAGAACTCATCCAACAGTCCTATCTGGACCTGCTCCCTGATGACCCTCAGAGCCTCATCCTCAAACTGAGCTGCCCTGACTCTCTCTATCAGCTCTGACTGCACCTGTAGACCCCACATCTGTGCCTCGAACCCAGGAACTATCACCTCTATGCCCAAGCTCTCCAGATCTACCATAAGGTGACGATCCATCGTCAAACACATGGCCACGGGATACCTGCTCAAAGCATCTGCTGACCACGTTGGCCTTCCCTGGATGGTACTGTAAGGATATATCAAAATCCTTCATCAGCTCTAACCATCGCCTCTGCCTCATATTCAGCTCCTTCTGGGTAAACACGTACTTCAAGCTCTTGTGGTCAGTATAGATCTCCACACGCTCTCTGTACAGATAGTGTTTCCACAGCTTCAAAGCAAAGATGACAGCTGCCAGCTCAAGATCGTGGGTAGGGTAATTCCTCTCATGAGGACGTAACTGCCTAGATGTATAGGCAATTACCTTCCCGTGCTGCTGAAGCACACAACCCAAACCCCGTCCTGAAGCATCACTGTAGATCGTATAACCACCAGATCCAGATGGCAGTGTCAAGATAGTAGCTGTAGTCAACCTCGCCTTCAGCTCCTCGAAGGCGGCCTGGCACTCATCGGACCAAACAAACTCCTCGTCCTTCCTGGTAAGGCGGGTCATCGGCTGGGCAATCCTGAAAAAGTCCTGCACGAACCTCCGGTAGTAACCTGCCAGACCCAGAAAACTTCGAACCTCTGCTACTGAGCTCGTCGTAGACCAGGACTCCACCGCAGAAATCTTCTTCGGATCCACTGAAATCCCCTCACCAGAGACAACATGGCCTAGGAACTCCACGCGATCCAAGAAGAACTCGTACTTGGACAGCTTCCCATACAGCTGCTCCCTCCTGAGAGTGTCCAACACAATCCTCAGGTGCTCCTCGTGCTCCTCTGGCGTCTTCGAATAGATGAGAATGTCATCAATGAAGACCACCACAAACTTGTCAAGGTACTGATGAAATACCTTGTTCATCAAGTTCATGAATACCGCCGGGGCATTGGTCAACCCAAACGGCATGACGGTATACTCATACTGGCCATAGCGAGTCCGAAAGGCAGTCTTCGGAATGTCATCCCGCTTCACCTTCAACTGGTTGTACCCGGTGCGTAAGTCGATCTTCGAGAACACTCTCGTCCCGCTCAACTGGTCGAACAAGTCATCAATCCTTGGCAAAGGATACTTGTTCTTGATGGTAAGGTTGTTGAGTGCCCTGTAATTAATACACAGACGTACCGTACCATCCTTCTTGGGGACAAAAGAACTGGCACGCCCCAAGGTGAAGAGCTAGATCGAATAAAGCCCTTTTCCTCCAGCTCATCGACCTGCTTCTTCAGCTCGGCTAACTCACTGTTGTTGATTCTATAGACGTGCTGGGAGATAGGCTCAGCGCCCGGCACTAGGTCTATAGAAAACTCAACATCACGATCTGGCGGCATCCCGTACAGCTCCTCGGGAAAGACATCCAAGAACTCAGCAATAAGTGGATGTGGCAACACCGGCCCCGCCAACAACGCTCCGCAGAATCCATCTTCCTGCTCCACTGCACCCCTGGTGAACTCATACTCCGGCTCTCCCGACGGCCTAAACAGAATCCTGCCCCCTCTACAGTCGATGCTAGCGAGGTGCGTGCTCAACCAATCCATACCGAGTACCACATCGTAACTCGGAAGTGGCATTACGAGCAAACACGCACTCAGCTCCCAGCCTCTCAAGGAAACTCTCGCCCCTTGTAAACATTATTAACTAGGATGATGCCATTTCCAGTCATAATCTTGCAAGTCCTACCCAGATATTCAGCATTGATATTGTGCCTAAGTGCAAAAGAAACTGACACAAAACTGTGCGTAGCACCTGAATCAAACAATGCTAAGGCAGGAAAAGAATCAAGAAGAACCGAACCTGCAACTACATCTGTGACTGGCTCGATCTCCTCGGCCGTAAAGCAAAGGCTCTACCATGACCACCCTGCTGCTGGTGGTGCTGAACAAACTGCTGCTGCTGGGTCGGAAGTGGACCCCTCTGCTGCACTACAGGAACTCTCGCCGGTGCCCCTGAGCTGCTACCGCTCCACGGACTACCCTGCGAGGGTTTGCAGGACAATCCCTCAACTGATGTCCAGCCTCCCCGCAGTAGAGGTACATACCCAGCCTCTTCCGACAGACCTCCCAGATGTGACCAGGCTTCTTGCAGTAGCTGCAAGGATCCCATGCTATGCATGCCTCTGCTGAGTGTGCTGCACCTGCTGCTGAACCGGTGCTCTGGCCTGCACCTGCGGCTGGTGATGCTAGAAAGAACGATGCTGAAGCTGAGGGCGCTTAGCAGCCCCTGCGCTGCTAGTAGCCCCCGAGAAATGATCACGCTCCCTCTTGGGCTTCAAGCCCCACTCTCCGCTCTACCTTGCGGGCCTCCGCATAGATCTGGGCATATGTCTCATAGAAGGAGGGAATGAGGTGCTTGATATCCCAAGCCAGTCCCTCGCTGAAACGGCTTGCCCTGATCTCCGGGTCTCGAACCATATACTCTGCGTATCGGCTCAGATGGCCGAAATCCGCTGCATACTCCTCCACAGATAGATTGTCCTGCTGCAGATCCTGGAACTGTCGTACCAGGTCAATCTTGTCCGTGGGGGAAAAGAACTTCTCCTTGAAGAGGAGCGTGAACTCTGCCCAAGTATGGCCCTCTCCAGCTAGGGCTGGCTCATTTCTGAACCAGGTGCGCGCAATGTCTAGCAACTGCAAACCTACCGCCTCGACCTTCAGGTCGTCTGCCAGGCGGCAGGCCCTCATCTGCCGCTCGATATCCTCGAGCCAATCATCTGCATAGACCACGCCCTCGGTCCCGCTAAAGTCACGGGGCCCGAGCTTCTTGAAGTCCTGGATATCTCCGTACCTCGATCGCGTCCCCGGATAAGGAGCCCTCTGTTCCACGGCTGCAAGGGCCAACTGATGGGCATCCTCCATGCCCTGACGCATCGCATCTGTCTGCCTCTGCTGAGCCTCGGTCTGGGCTCTCTGAGTCTCCAGTATCTGCTGGAGGAAGGCAAGCATCTGCCCCATATCCGTAGGCAGAGGAGGTGGAGGTGGAAGTACGTCTGCAACTGGTGGAGGAATCCGCTGCACAGAAGGAGGAAGAGCGCCCCCGACAGCTCCCGGCACTACGGAAAGAGCACCCGTAACCCCAGGGACTATCATCGAGGTAGCTGGAGGAGTACCTCCGAGAGCTCCAACAGAAGTCCCATCTGCAGGAGAGGTGACCAGAGCCTGCCCGCCAGAGGTGGCAGACCTCTCCGTCTTCCCGTGCTCCTCGCCAGGAGAATGAGTCATCACTATCCTGTAGACAAATTGAAAAGAAGATATCAATATGGCACATGAAGGCAATATCAAAGGAGGACAGCTAGAATGCAGTAAATCAATATCAAAGGCGAAAAGCAAGATAAGCAAGAAAGATCCTACTGTGATTGAGCACTCTTAACCTACTACCTCCTATGGGTAACACAGGCTCGTAGTCAACACTCTAAGACGAGTGCCGCCACGACATCGCACTAATTGCGACTACAGGACCTGCGTGGGCCACCACTAAAATGTGTCACGACCCGCACCCGCTAAAAGGGTACGTGACGTGACAACGTCCAGCCCTCACCGAAAAATTGGCGTGGAATGCTGTAGATTTTTCTACTCTAAACAGTTCATATATATAAAAAAAAACCTGTCGAGAATATGGTCAACTCCGAACGGAGGACAAGCAATGAATATATATATATGAGTGCTCAATCACGACTCTAAGATAACAAAGTAAAGACTGAAATGTAATGACAACGAGACGATAAAATAATAATAACCTGTCAAGTCCAACACAAGAATATATACAGTCCAAGTCTCTAATACAGTCCATAATAATAACAGTCTCAAAAGTAGCTGGAGATAATGTCCAGTACAAAAGACCTACTCTAACTAAGTAATAGGTAGGGTCTCGTCAGGCGGGGCTAACCCCTGCTGGACCAAAGTCTCCAAGTCTAAGCCCACTACGTCATCCGGACCGTAGTAGGTACTGTAGTCTCCCTCATCTGCATCTATAATATTTTTAACATATCCTATCAGGATGGAACGAGTACAATCTACTAACAACATTTCACAAGATATGCCAAAAGCTATAATCTGTAAATAGAGACTATATACAAGAAAATCATGGAATGTACATGTGAGAATCATGGCAAGGTAAGCTATAAAACTAGAGCTAAAACAAGGCAAGTAAACTGATCATGGCATGTACAAGAATCAAGAATCATATATCTAGGTGTGTGAGCACTAGTTTCAACATGTGGCCGGCTTGGGTCTGCACAAGGTCTACTGATCCACCCATCCTACGTGGAGTATAGGATTGGTATCATTCAAGGTCTACAAGAATAAACAAGGCAGATAATGACCACATATCTACACTAATACTCCCCGTCCCCGACTGGTAGAGTGGATCCAAACAAGACACGTCACGACGCGGGATTCTACGAGAAGGAAGCAAGTCTCCTCGAGAATCAGCATCCATGTACTGCACAAGAACTACAAGGGGGCTTGCACAAGACATACCAAGACAACAAGGAATAACACCTCATGTCGGGATCCATGAATACCAACCCGTGTAACCAATGTGTCGAGAACAAGCATATCTACACTAATTACATGGATTATATCAATCAGGATAAATTGGAAAAGTGTCAAAGAATGTACTCGCCTAAAATATGATATGGTACGTCAA
>JANAVB010001800.1:38898226-39106271 GCA_029216955.1 Iris pallida
TCTGACACCACCAGTAGACTCGTGGCATCGTTCTGGCATGTTTTCATATAAAATTTGCTTGATTTGGAGGACATGGGCCCTGACACGTATTTCGGTACAAAACGAGCCCCACGGTCCGATTCAATGGGTCAATTTGAGATCGGCTCATCGGAATCCAATTCTGGATATATCGTTGAGTTCGTATCATCATTCTAGACACGTTGACATATAAATTACTGAGTTTTGTGGACATTGACCCCGACACACATTTTCGTACAAATCGGATTCAAATATCCGGGTCAACGGACCATTTTGAGATCGGCTCATCGGAATCCAATTTCGGATATACCGTTGAGTTCGTATCGTCATTCTGGATTCGTGGACATATATTTTGGTAGGTTTTGAGAACTTTTATTCTTGCACATTTTTCGATACAAAGTAGGCCGACACGGACACCATTTTGACCCGAAATTACCTGTTTGCCTTTGTGTCCAAATTGGACTTATGGATAGGCTATACTAACTAATTTGACCATTCTGGACACGTTGGTGATGGTTGTTTCACCATCCGACAACATCTGTAGGTTTTCACCCTATTATTATAATCTTTCTCCTTTTGTTGTATTCTGAGATCTATCGATTCCAGTGATTTCACAACCACTGAAATTGAATGTGTTGACCTTGTAGATGTTTATAGAGACTAGCCTTGACCCTGTTTGACCATGGTTGACTGCTTTGACTGAACGTCGAAGTAGAGTCAACATTTGACCTAGGTTAGACTAGTTTCGACCTTGGTTGACCACAGGTGACTATTTTGACCAAACGTCAACTGGAAGTCAACCGTAGCCTAAAATTGACTAGAACTTGACCGAAGTTGATCAGTTGACCCAAAGTCAACTGTTAGTCAACGTTAGTCAAGTTTGACCTAGAGTTGACCAGTTGACTAAAGGTCAACTATAAGTCAACCATTGACCCAGTTTGACCTAGTTTGACTTGGTTTGACGTCCTGTGACCTAGTTTGACCTAGTGTGACTCAGTGTGACCTAGTTTGACTTAGTGGACTGAGATTGACCTAGATTAATCATGCCTAACACTGTTGAACGCTAATTAGCTTATATATATATCTCATCTTTAGGTCTGTGATTTCACTCTGAGCCAGATTACACAGTTGACATATTCCACCAGATCTCAGGCGAGTACATTCTTTGATAATATTTCTGTTTTATGATATCGTCTATGTTTCTTGTATTTAGTGTAGATATCCTTGTTCTCTTGACACATTGTTCACACGGATTGATATTTTTCTGGATCCCGTCTTGAGATGTTATTCCTTGCTTTTCTTGGTATATCTTGTGCAAGTCTTTCTTTTTCCTTGTGCATTGTATAGACACGATTCCTGCGAAGGCTAGCTACCCTCTCAAAGAATTGTGTGTCATGATGTGTCATGGTTGGATCCACTATACTAGTCGGGGACAGAGAGTATTAGTATAGATGTGTGGTCATTATCAACCTTATTTATTCTTGTAGACCTTGTTTAATAGCCAATCCTACACTTCACATATGATTGGCTGGATCATTAGACCTTGTGCAGACCCAAGCCGGCCACATGTTGAAACTAGTTCTCATACACTTAGATAGATGATTCTTGATTCTTGTACATGCTATGATCAGTTTTACTTGCCTTATTCTAGCTCTAAATTTACAGATTACCTTGCCATGATACTCACATGTATATTTCGTGATTCCTTGTATATTCTCTCTATTTACTGCTATATTTTCAATATCGTCTAACTAGAACTGTTATTTGAGATTTGTGCTCGTTCCATCCTGACTGGATATGCTGACAATATTTTAGGAGTTGTTGTGCCCTCAGTATTGGACTACAGGATATTGCTAGCTGGGATGGTTCTCGGTATCTTCATCGTGAGTTATCTCTCAGGAGTTCTAGATCTGGTAGTTATTTAGTTTTGTTATTATTTTCCTCTGTTTTATTCTTGTCTCATATGATCCTTGTAGATTCTAGTTGTTCTAGTGATATTATTATTATTATTCTTGCCTTATCTTCCTTAGTTTTTGTGATGTAATACGAGTACCTTTATAGTTATGGATCTTTAGATGTTGTAGTTAGTATTGGGTACTTGACAGCACTCTACCGTCGATACTGCGGCATAGGTTGGGCGTGGCTCACGTATTCGTACCCGTATATTCGGGTGCGGGTCGTGACATCATCCCAAATACTCTTGACGGCATCCTGTTGATTAGATAAGTTGTTGTCATGACGGTCTCACTCCACAAGAACTTAGGCACATTCGTCGTGAGCATCAATGAACGTGCCACTTCCAGTGGATGCCTATTCTTGCATTCAGCCACCCCATTCTGAGCAGGAGTATCTAGACAAGTGGTTTGATAAAGAATTCCTTGACTATAGAAGAAAGTAGAAAACTCCTTGTTGGTGTAACTACCACTTTTCTAAAATGAGAATAATGTTAAAATTTTGTGAATTGATCATTAAATAATAGGATTTAAATCATGTTAATATTTTATTGGTAAATTTTGATTATTTCAAAACTATTTAAATTAGTGTATTGTGACTTTGGTCTTTTACTAGTGTAATCTTAGAGCTACTTAACCTAAAGACTAACCATGACCATGGAGGCCTAACCCATGTGATTAGATTAGCTAATTACCACTTTTTAGGCTAAGGATATTTTGGTCATTTGTGATATTTGAATTATTTTCGATTATAGTTAATTAATAATGTGCTAATTGAAATATTAGGCCTTAACCTAGAATTGCCCTAATCTAGATATTGATCATGAGCCTAGATATTTCATTAGTAGCTTCCAACTAAATGACAAGGTTTAGGAATATCCAGATATTAAGTTAGAATAGAGATATTTGTAGGAAACCATAATTACTTGGGCCTTTACTAGAAAGGCTTGAATTATGCATGTAGAGGCCTATACTTGAACTAAATATCTACCCAAACCCTAGTAGTCACCTTGTGACACCAAGGGCAGCCCCCTCCCCTATATACACATCACATTAGCCCCCTCTTGCCTCTTTCCTTACAAAGTTAAACTCTAATTTGTGTTCTTCCCTAAATCCACCCTTTTATCCAAATCAACTCCAAATTGAGCCTAATCAATTGTAATACACTCCCTAGTGTAGAGGAAGCCTCTAAAAGCTAGTTAGCAAGGATTTGGAGCAAATTGACCATTGAAGCTTGGTGGAGATCTAGATCTAGAAGGTTTCATTGAGATTTCAACTCTCAATATATAATGGCCTCTAAACCTATTAATTTCCTGATTTCTTTCCATAAATGCATTCATTTAGGGCCCCCTGGGCCCTAGGCCAAGTTTGGTCAAAAATCGAATCCATTTGATATACGTTTCGGAGGCGTATCAGAGTGTAGTGTAAAGTATTTTGTAAAATGTCTCCTAGAAATTAATATTCTTAATTTACAAAATTAATTACATGATTTTGTAGCCCTTGATGTGCAAATTAATATTCTCTATGACTGAGCACGTTTTGGACACATTTTGTGTCCGTTTTTAGACACAGGGATGCCCGCACACGCTGTGGTGCAGTGTCCTGATGACATGAGCCTCGTACTCACTGCACACGCCACGTGGACACTTGGTACGTATTTGACACGAAGGTGGAGGCAATGACTGACAAGCCCCTCCTAAAGTTTTATGTGATTTGGTATCGTGTCGAGTGAGTTATGACACTTGCATTAACTTTGCACTATGCACACACGCACGCGTATCAGTCACTGATACGGGCTTCGTATCAGGACACGACACAGTTTGGACGTATTTCAGGGTGTCTGACACGTAGATCTAGACCTACCCTACATGTAGACATGACCACGAGACACGAGCTTGCACGTGTCGTGTCCTACAAAGCCCGACACACCCGCTTGAGACTGTACACTGCACATGTCTCTGACACTGGTTCGACACTTGTGTTTCGACACAACTTTGATACAGGTTGGACACGTTTTGGGACACTGGGATGACACTAGTTTGTAGACACTCTCTCGACACCTGTGTACACATATTTGACACACACGAACCCTCCTCTTTCTTTTTCCAGTTTGATTTTGTTTGGGTTTTCAATATATAGGGTGTCCTGATACTTAATTTCAGTAGGTTTGTTGAATACCTGGAATTGATTGGATATTTGGGTTTCCAGTTTTTTTTGAGCATGTTTGTGAGGTTGTGCTCACATTTTCTGAGCTTAGAAGTTATAGGAATAGATACTTATTCATGATGCATAGATTATATATTAGTATAGATGTTAGGTATGTTTATATAAGTTATAATATATATTTCTATATGTGTGTTATGTGTGTTAGGCTTTGTGTACTCAGATTTCTTGAGTTTGAGAGTTATGTGTGGTTTTCTTGTGTAGATGAGTGTTCAGTTGAGAGTTGGGTTTATGAGATTGGTTTGTATATATATATATATATATATATATATATATATATATATATATATATATATATATATAGCTTATAGAGTTATATTTATATATGTGTGAGTGCATATCTATGCTTATTTATATATGTGTGAGTATATATTGTCACGCCCAGAATCAGATTACTGGCAAGTAGGGATAGACCAGGCCAGCTACGTATACCAAAGTACTCCAGTACTCTGAAACAACGTATAAGCTGTATAGATGTGGGTTACTACTACAAACCAACAGTCAATTCTAGGTCACATAATCCTATATATCTGACAAGAAGTACAAGAATATGATCACCATGCATATAAGACGGTAAAGTGTCCCAAACTATAATATATAGATGATCATGAAGCTAGTAATACAAAATGAAGAACTAGCAAGACTGGTAATACATGATCAGCTCTAGTTACAGTCTAGAAATATACCATCATATCTAAGCCCGTAGGCTAAAACTCAAGTCCAAAACACGTGCTAAACACGTGCTCGGTGGCTAAACGCCTCAAAACAATATGTACATGAAAGAGTGGGTAAGAGAAAGAACACACACTCAAGCTCCCTGGTGCTCCGGGTGGTCACCATCGAGTGGAAGGTCCGAAAGATCCTCGGGCTCCTCGACTAAATCTGGTCAATACAAAACCAGTGGGGTCAGAACCCGAATAGCAAGTACCACAAAGAAAACCAAACTATGAACTAAAACCAGCATGCAATATATAATATCTCTAAGATAAAACAGTAAACGAGACTGGAATAATAATATGGTACCACAGTGTATACAAAAGGAAACTGGAAACATGTAAGAAAATGGGAAGTTGATATGTAGAATAAACGGAAAGCTAAGTACTGCAAATACGATAAACTAGAGCAAGACTAGACTAGACAGAAATGGACTTCATCCATCAATCATGGCCAAGCAATGAGTACGGCTTGATACTTTAGCTAACTAGGATTGTCATAATCCTAATTACTAACATATGCAACTTTGAGAAATTCGATTCCAGTTACCTGCCCTGCAGACTACCCGATTGATCCAAGCCAAAAGAAAATAAGTATAGTAGACACACTGCAGTAAGATACATATGTCCTAAATAGGTGTTCCACTCAACGGTGTGCTGGAAGAGTGCTCATCATGACAGATAGCTCTAAATCCCATGTATATATATGTATAAGATCGGGAGCAAGGGGTGCAGGTAACCGAGAAAATCTCACCTCCCAATGATCTAGATAATCAAACTAGTTGTATAATTCCTAACATTTTCATTTAGGATATTGGATGTGGCATTCCACAGAATCCATCCTAGATATAAGACATGCGAGACAAGACAACACAAGCAAGATTGTACACTACGACAAGGCACAACAAGACATGACAATATCAAGATAAGAGTGCGCTACGATGAGCCACTATCAAGAAGCTAGACATGTACTAGAATCACGAGTGCGCCATGACCGGCCACTATCAAGCAAGCTGGGAAAAGACATGTACAAAAGTGCACCACGACGGGTCAATATCAAGTAAATATTAGACATGGCATAGATTGTAAGGTACAACAAATCTGGGAGGACATAGCAATACATAGTGAGTATAGAAGAACACATAAACATAAGCTAGTGTCAAGTGTACACAGGGTATACAATCATTCTCTAACTATACAAGATCATCTAATCATGTTAAAAATTTATTATAGCTAAAGAAAATATCAAGTTATTAAGTAGGGTTGTTGCAAGTTAGGCCAAGTATAGAAAAACTACAAAGAAGATCAAAGACATTCCATGGGTGATTTGCATATGAACTCTAATTAAAGTGAGACATGAAGATTCTTGAAGTCAGGACAAAGATCTACAACTTTCATATTTTGAGTTTTTCAAGATTTTGGCCATAAAATAGCTAAAACGGGCAAAAAACAGCCATCTGCACGCGGGACACTGCACGCGCAGAAAAAACTGCCTACGGCGTGCAGGAGAACAGCCCACGATGCGCATGCGTGCGGCTGTATGCGCAGACAAAATCACCTATGGTGCACAGAGCGCGCAAGCACGACGCACAGGCGCGCGGCAAGCAAATCGCACTGTGCGCGCGGCAAGCGAAACGCACTGAAGGTGTAGAAAAAATTGCCCATGGCGTGCAGAGCGCGCAGGCGCACGGCACTGTTCATCGTTCCCACAGCATCGAAGGTGTGGGGAACCCATAAACACAAAAAATAGCATAACTTTTTCATACGAAGTTGAAATCAAGTGGTTCAACGTCAAAATTGGGTAAAATAAAATTCCTCACAACATGGAACCATTAGATTTTGAAAATAACAAACTTATAGGATTCAAAACCACGAAGACAAGAAAAGTCTTAAAACTTAGATCTACAAACATGTAGCCATCAAAATCAAAAACTTCAAGCTCTGAAGAGACTTAGAATCATGCAAGGAAAGAATAGAACAAACAAAAATGATAGCAAAATATTGTTCAAGATTTGGCAAGATGTACTTGTCTAATAAAGCTCCAAGCCTATACTTCAAATCCACCACCAAGAGGGGTACGAAACTACACTCTAGGTCTCAAGGCCAAGCTTTCCTATGCTCTTGAGGATGAGGGATAGAAGTGAAGAGGAAGGAGGAAAGAGTGAAAAGAGAAAGGAGAGAGAAAGTAGAAAGGTATATATAGAAGGGGAAATTAATCTTAACTATTGGATGGTGATCCATGTCAAAATATAAGTCAATCATGGCCATCCAAACAAAATCAAATATCCATTGGGTAATAGAGTGCATCTACATTATTCATAAAAAATACTATTCACCAAAATATCTGAAATCAAAAATATCTAAAATATGGAATATATGTCCGGACGGTATGCCGTCGGTACACACTGGTACACTGGCGGTATGTCGATCAAGGAGAAAACCTACAGTTTTGGAAAAAATTTAAAGCGTTTCGAAAATCAAGAAAATACGAAATGCACTACCAAATACGTATCTGTATACAAATACCGATACTGTGAGACGAGTCTCACATATATATAGTGCATTGCATTGGGGTTAGCCTTGCAGAGCTTTGCATGGCAGCAGGAGGCTCTACAGCATTGCAGCTGCAGTTGCAATACAATACAGCAGTAGCGACAGCTAAGGCAGGCCAGTTGGGAGAGGCAACTAGTGTGTGAGTGGATGTTGTGTGAGTGTAAGAGTGTGTGAATGTCTGAGTAGAGGGAAAGGGGTTACTTCCTGCAGATATGAGTAGTGTGAGTTATGAGCTATGAGGGTTCAGTTATACTTGGGATTGGGGGTTCACTTGTTAGGATGTTAGGTTGTGTATAGTTATTTTCTAGTATAGACTGGTTATAGTTGAGTTGAGGATTAGTATATGAGGTGGAGATATATGTACATAGGTTATAGATTATATATGGTATTGGGGCATGTGGTTATACTTGAGGATATTAGTGTATGGGCTATTGGTGGGCTATGTTATAGGATTAGTGTCATTTGCATGATTTATACTCTAATATAAACATTTTTCATATACCTTAGTATATGTGTTTGTGGCTTGTTGAGGGTTCATATATGAAACATATGTATATGGATATAGGTAGAGGCTTGTATATATTTTGGGCTATGGGTTGAGTATATATATATATATATATATATATATATATATATATATATATATATATATATATATATATATATATATATATATATATATATATATATATAACACACACACACACACACACACACACACATATATATATATATATATATATATATATATATATATATATATATATATATATATATATATATATATATATATATATATATATATATATATGTGTGTGTGTGTGTGTTATATATATATATATATATATATATATATATATATATATATATATATATATATATATATATATATATATATAGAGAGAGAGAGAGAGAGAGAGAGAGGAATGTATATATATATATATATTAAAAAAATATATATATATATTAAAATATATATATATATATATTAATATATATATATTAAAAAATATATATATTAAATATATATATATATATATATATATATATATATTAATATATATATATATATATATATATATATATATATATATATATATATATATATATATATATATATATATATATATATGTTGTAGGATATTGGATATTGGATGTAGACTTATGATATCTATATATTATATGTATGTACTACATTAGAGTTCTATATGGTATGTATTTACATACAGTGTTGTATAATGGGGTAATCTATAGAAGGACCTAACAATTGACTCTATAGGCCTAACATGACTTGTGAACTATAGTTAGACCAAACCCTAGATTATTTGACCTAGTTGACTATAATATTGACCATAGTTGACCAAGAGTTGACTTTGACATAGAATGGCCTAGAATAATGTAGATTGTATTATAAACTTCAATTTCATATAATTTGAACTCTTTATAACCTATGTTGCTTTAAATAGGACTCTGTGGCTTCAGTTTGGACATCTATACTTATCAGTTGTTCAGGTTGTCAGACGAGTACATTCTCTGATCATTTTCATTCATGATAGTATCTATATTCTTGCTTTAGACTATTTTACTTGATGTTGTCATGTTGTTATCACAGATTGGTAATATATAGATTTTTTCATGAGATGTTATCCCCCTCAACGGGTGCATCGGGTACTTCATGTCTTGTGTTATTCCTGTGCATCATGTACTCCTTGCTCTCGTGTTATTCATGTACTCACGTGTGCTCTCATGTACTCTTATGTTCACATGTGCTTCATGTATAACCAACAAATCGTTTACGTAACGTAACTTGAATGGATCCTTGTGTATTGATTGGGGTAGGGGTGAGTAGAAGTGGTTATGTGATCTATCCAATCCTGTGCAACCCTGTTACTTCTTGTGCTACTCGGTTACTTTTCATGTGCTACCCAAGCCGAATACATAACCATCTTGTGCTGTAAATCACTTATAGTTCATTTATAGTTCTTATTTTCTGTAAAACTGTTTTCATTTACCCAGATTTGTCTATTTTAACTGTTCATGTAAATCCCTCTTTACGGTGTTTCATGTACTTCATGTTCTTCATGTATATTTTTTTACAGTTCATGTATTTTATTCTACTGGTCGTTCTATACTTTCTGCCATATTTTGGATCTGTTTTGGAGATATGTGCTCATTCCCGTCCTTTTTGGACCCGTTGACAAAATATTACAGATAACTTGGAGGACCTTGGCACTATCCTATGTAGCTGACGTAGACGACACTTGCGACTTGGACCCTCGGGAGGATCCAGCTTGCACTGAAGAGACTACCCTAGTTTCTAGACTAGATTGCTAGGGCTTTATCTTACTTATTGTGTTATCTTGAGTTTGTATCTTTCAGATGTTATGTAGTAGTGTTGTTAACACTTAGACTTATTTCATTTCTGGTTGTATCTCATTCTGTGGATTTTATATCTATCTTATCGTGCCATTTATCTACCTCTAGTTTATGTGATTGAGTTGTATCTTCTGAGATTGTCCTCCGTTTGGAGAGCATATTATATTGTGTGGTTGTGACCTAGAACAACGTTCTACCGCCGACACTGCGGCGTAGGCTGGACGTACCCACGTACTCGTGCCCCTAAATCGGGTGCAGATCGTGAAAGTTAGTGTACTCAGTCCTATTATCTGTTCGAAGATTCTTTACATTACTCCAAACTGGATCTTCATCATATAGATTCAGGTCGTACGTGAGTAGCAATCAATGAAAGTAACAAACCATCTTAATCCACTAATAGAAGTAGTAGAACACGGTCCCCAAACATCAAAATAAACCAGTACAAATGGCTCAAAATTTCGAAGACCCGCAATTTTATAAATAGAACGTGTATGCTTTCCAAGCTCACAAGCATTACAAAATAACCTTTTTTGTCAACATTATTTATTATCTCAGGTTCTAATTTATTCAAACTATCAAATATAAATGCCTCAATATGCAGTGTTAAAGTATTGCTTTTGCCTCTGGCCCTACACTAACAGTAACAACAAGCATTGCAGCCCCCATGTCCATGTACTAAAGGCCATCATGCATGATGTCAGTCCCAAGCCTTTTTCTCGTGTCTTTCTCTTGGAAAGAACACACTTCTCGATCAAAACGAACAATGTAATTCAATTAGTAAATGAGAGAGCTAATAGAAATTAAGTTGACCGAAAAATGAAAAAACATGTAATACAGATGACAAGGTAATAGATGAAGCACAATAGACCGAGCCAGTATCACTGATGGGTTGGGATGTCCCATCAACAGTCTGAACTGTCTCGGGATGCATATGCTTTCTTGGATAATATAATGCAAACATACTAGATGCAGCTGTGATATGCCTAGATGCACATGATTCTATGATCCATTCAGTATGAGATTTAGTGGATGCAAGTGCTTGAAACGGGATACCTTTGTCCGTTTGAGCATAACCAGTAAAGTTACCAAGGTAGGTAATGTCATCCAGATCCTAAGTGGCATGTCCCTTGCCCGTAGACCTCTAAATCTAAAGCTTGAAATGACGTAGTTCCTCTAGCTCTGTCATTTCAGCTCCAATCATCTTAGTAGTGGTCTGGGACTCCTCTACCGCAGCTAGGTGAGTAACTCCTCGGCCACCACGTCCCCTGTCTTCTTAACATGTACGTCTACCTCTCTGTCCTCTGCCTCTTCGTCCATGACCATGATTACGAGGTTGAGGGCAGTTATAGCTGATGTGTCCTTTCTTCCCGTAATTGTAGCACTCCTTATCATCACTAATAGGGTAGTAGGAACCACCAATGCCGAGTGGACAATAGGTGAGGTCTCGCCTTTCATCACCTTATGTCAGATCTCCTTTTGTTCCATCGATGCAACAGCCTTATCCAAGGATAAGAGAGATGGCATATGACACATTGTTGCCCTCCTAGTCTCACTTAAGTAATTTCTCATCCCCCCAAGTCTGATATCATTGGACATCAACTCTATTTTCTTCATCACCTGTGACGGTTCTTGTGCATAAACGACAGTTCTATTGGATGAGGTCTCCTCTAATTTGGCCTGAAACACCCAGGCCACCTCCTCCAGTATCTCCTTCATCACCTGTGACAGTCGGCGTCGCCGTTGACGTCTTCATCATGCTTCGACCAGCCCTAACAAATCCTCCACGCCACCACAGAACCCGCGTTGGAGTAGAACCAAAAAAAAGAAGAAAAACCTACGCTAGAGTAGAACACGTGCCGGAGGAGATGAGTCGAGAAACAGAAGAAGAAAAAAGAACTTTTTTAGAATTTCGGTTCTGGTACCATATAGAAAGGAATAGTTGATGATTTATTATTCAAGAGGGAGCATATATATAGGAGGAGGCTAGCCTCTTTCTTCTTTCCTATACGATGTAGGACTAAATAACTCTTTATAACTCTCTCTCTCTCTCTCTCTCTCTCTCTCTCTCTCTCTATATATATATATATATATATATATATATATATATATATATATATATATATATATATATATATATAATCGAAGAATGTAATTATATTGATAAACTTGTTATAACTGATCCCCCGTTAAGTGGGAGGCAAAATGGGAATCAACCCTTATAGGTCAAACTCAATATTATGTAGAACTTCAGTCGGAGAGGTATGGAGCCTGGCAAAAGTCCTGTTTTTTTTCTTTCCTTCCAGATATTCTAAACTGTTGAAGCCAGACGGGTACAAGCTTCCTTAAACCAAATTGATCCTCGCCGCAATATATATATATATATATATATATATATATATATATATATATATATATATATATATATATATATATATATATGATGTGTCATTTCTCCAAGCCGGGCCGTGGCCGAAAGCCACCCAGCCGCCTAGGAGGGGATTCGAACTCGAGATCTATGCTCAGACGGCCCCTCGCACTACCACTAGGCTAGTGCCTTATATATATATATATATACACACACACACACACACACACACACACACACACACACACACACACAATGGTATGGATTGTATAGTGGAAGAAAGGATCAGACTTTCTGCAGCTGTGTGGCATATTTGGAAGGAACACAATAAGTGTATATTCGTGGGACTTACTACCTCTATATATATTATAGACACACACATACAATGGTACGGATTGGATAAGGGAAGAAAGGATCAGACTTTCTGCAGCTACGTGGCATATTTGGAAGGGACGCAATAAGTGTAAATTCGAGGGACTTACTACCTCTATCGTGGATATCACTCATAATACAGAACTTGATGTATTGATGATGTTGGATAAAAAAGTATATATAAATGTAGATGGGATGTAATCTGTTTTAAGTTACATAAATTACCTTATATATATATATATATATATATATATATATATATATATATATATATATATATATATAAGGGTAATTGTCTTGATTTACTTCATATTACATCCATCCAAGGTAATAGAGGTATTCAAGGCCCTCAAATATATGCTTATTCCATTACTTACATATGTGCCAAACTGCAACAGTTAGTCTGAAACGTGCCCTTTTAAACCACTCTGGGCCCTTGCGTCTCACCAGCTTGATCACGCCTATCACCCCATCCATGGATCCTGAACATCACCAATCCGTAAGTTAGATGTCTTACATGTTCTTGCAAAATCTGCTCTGCTCACTCACAGTTAAAGAATAAATGACTCATTAATTCTATGTTATTCTGACATAGGATACAACCTTGACCTCCTATCCGAAAACCAAACCTCTTTAATCTGCCCAAGGTCAGTAACCTACCCAATATAGCATGTACATGCAGAGCTGCATTTTTGTGCCTTCACCTTTAACCCAAATGAATTCCGCCCCTCCCAATTATGATTGTTGCACTCGAATAGAGTACGTTATACACTCTTCGTTGCTCAAATTTTTCGCTGGCAGATGAATCCATACCCAAACATCATAATGTGCGGTTCTTTGATTGCCTCGCCAGAAAGCCCCACAAGCTGTGGTGTTGAATCCAGGGATCAAACCACATATTTTTGGATTCTCCATCCTTGAAATGACTCGATATCTCCTTTTTCATTGCATGTCTGAAGTGCAAAATTGTTTTAAAACTCACCAAATCATTGTTGTTTACCCGATGTATCCAGCAGTTCGCATCCTCCAAATGTTGGGTATGCACTGATACCGCTAATTGGGATGGAGATAGCTTACCCACTTAATATAGGAGCTACAATATGAGTGAGATCGCTTACCCACTTAATGTGGGAGCTACAATGAATTGAAGTTTAGCTTATCCGCTTAACACGGAGGCTAAAGAAAAGAAAAAAAAACATACAAAAGACAAGAGAATTAACAAGGTTCGGCTATGTGCCTACGTCCTCGGACAATAATAGTTCTTTTCTTTCTTCTTCCACTAAGAATAGTGGGATTACAGAGTTACAAACTCTCTCTTGGATACACTCAAGATGATCTCTCTCATACACAAGTATGGAAGACACTTTGGTGAAGAAGCACCCGAGGTAGAAGCACTGCCCGGAAGAACGCCGCAAGCAAGGAGCACCAAGAGCACCACCACTTCTAGCACCAAGATCACAAGGGAGGATTAACCCAAACCATCTCCTTCTATAGCCATAAGGGAATAAACCTTCTCCTCCAAGATTCGTTCATGCAAGATGAATGAACCTTGGGAACTCCACAAGTCTTTAGACTTTCTCCAAGGTGAATGAACCTTGGGAACTCCAAATCCTCCCTCCAATTAAGGAGGGGCCACCCAACAATTTTCCTCTTTCCGACTTAAGTGGAAGGCTCCGTCATACCAGCAGCACTTCTGCAAAAGATGTGCTTGTCTTTATGTAAAGATTTAGTCATCATGTCTGAGCCGTTGTCATTGGTATGGATCTTCTCAATCTGAAGTTGCTTGGATTCCACCACGTTACGAATCCAATGATATATCACGTTAATATGATTTGTCCTTGAGTGAAAACTCGAATTCTTGCTCAAATAGATAGCACTCTGGCTATCACAATAAAGAACATATTCTCATGTACTTGACCCAACTCCTATAGGAATCTTTTTATCCACATTACTTCCTTGCATGCTTCTGTCGCTGCGATATATTCTGCTTCTGTAGTCGACAGAGCAACACACTTCTGTAACTTGACTGCCAAGACACAGCTCCCCCTGAAAGAGTAACTAAATATCCTGAAGTAGATTTTCTGGAGTCAAAATCTCCAGCCATATCTGCATCTGTGTACCCAATCAACACAGGCTTGTCATTTCCAAAGCACAATCTCATTTTGGAAGTACCTCTGAGGTATCTCAAAATCCACTTCACCGCTTTCCAATGCTCTTTTCCCGGATTGGATAAGAATATGCTCACGACACCAACTGCATGTGCCATGTCAGGTCTGGTGCGCACCATCATATGCATAAGACTGCCAACTGCTGAGGCATATGGCACCGATGCCATCTCTTCTTTTTCTTTATTGCTTGTAGGACACTGTCTTGAGTTGAGCAAAATTTGATTAGCAAGTGGAGTTGCTACAGGCTTTGCCTTGTCCATGTTGAACTTCTTCAACACCTTCTCGATATAGCGCTCTTGTAATAACCACAACTTTCCATTCCTTCGATCACGGAAGATATGCATACCGAGAATTTGCTTTGCTGGACCTAAGTCCTTCATTACAAAGGACTTGCTGAGCTCTTTCTTTAACTTGCTGATCTTGTCATTTTCACGACCTACGATCAACATATCATCAACATATAGAAGGAGTATAATTAGTTCACCATCAGAGTACCTTTTGACAAACACAATGATCGGAAGTGGTCCTCAGGTATCCTTGCTTGGTCATGAAGAGATCAAACTTCTTATACCATTGGCGTGGTGCCTGTTTCAGTCCATACAGGCTCTTCTTTAGTCGACAGACTAGATCTTCTTTTCCTTTGACTTTGAAACCCTCTGGTTGCTCCATGTAGATTTCTTCTTCAATCTCTCCATGCAGGAATGAATTCTTCACATCTAGTTGTTCTACTTCTAGATTTAGACTTGCAGCCAAGCTGAGCACTACTCTGATAGATGTCATCTTCACCACTGGTGAGAAAATCTCTTCATAGTCAATTCCTTGCTTCTGACTAAAATCTTTCACAACTAGCCTCGCCTTGTATCTTGGTTGTGGTTTGTTTTCTTCTGTCTTCAGCTTATACACCCATTTGTTCTTGAGTGCCCTTCCTTCTTTTGGTAATTTTACCAAATCATAAGTGTGATTCTCATGCAAGGACTTCATCTCATCTTGCATGGCTTTCAGCCACTCTTCCTTTTTTTCGTGTGTTACGGATTCTTGATAGTTTTCAGGTTCTTCTGCATCTGTTTGCAATACATACTGTTGTGGACTGTAGAGGCTGTTAGGCTTCGGTTGTCTGTTTGATCTTCTCAGTTGAGGTCCTTCAGGAGCTTGCTCTTTTTGAACATTTTCATGTACAATGTCATCATCATGATTGTCCTCAACATGATCATGGATTTCAGCTTCATTGTTCTCGACCAGATCTCCACTTTGTTCCCGGGGCTGAAAAACTGGATTTAGGTTGACAGAAAATTTCCAGGAGCTATCAACCTTTTCTCCCTTCTGAAAATCTTCAATATTTTGATCTTCAAAGAAGACCACATCTCTGCTTCTGACAATCTTCTTATTGACAGGATCCCAGAGTCTGTAGCCGAACTCTTCATCTCCATAGCCAAAAAAATGCATTCTTTTGATTTGACATCAAGCTTGGACCTCTCGTCTTTGGGAATGTGCACAAATGCTCTACACCAAACACCTTCAAGTATTGGTAGGACACATTTTTTCTGTCCAGAACTTGCTCGGTACATCACCATTGAGTGGAGCTGATGGAGACAAGTTGACTAAGTGAACTGCTGTCATTAATGCTTTACCCCAGAAACCATTAGGCAGCTTGGAGTGAGATAACATGGTTCTGATCCGCTCAACGATCGTCTGTTCATCCTCTCCGCCGACCCGTTGTGCTGAGGGGTCTATGGAACCGATCTTTCATGTCTGGTCCCATTATTCTTGCAATAGATTCTGAAGTCTCTAATGTACTCTCCACCATTGTCAGTACGGATGCACTTCAGAGTCGTACTAGTCTCACGTTCAACGCTGGCATAAAACTGCTTGAACACATCAAAGACTTGATTTTTGGATTTGATTGCATATGCCCATACCTTCCTAGAATGATCATCAATGAAGGTGACAAAGTATCTTGCACCGCCAAGAGTGTTAGTAGTCATAGGCCCACAAACACCAGAGTAAACAACATCCAGTACATTGGGTTTTCTAGTTGCAGCCTTATAATGAAATGAAACTCTATGTTCACTACTAGAATAAGTCATATTAGCGACGCAATTAGCGACATTTTAGAAAAACGTCGCTACCTTTTAAGGAATTAGCGACGTAATCTAGAAACGTCGCAATACGTCACTATTACCAACGATCGGCGACGTTTTGCGACTTGGTTTTGTATAAAGAAACATACGTCAGCGATAAGTCGGTGAACGTCGCTAATATCACTAATATTAGCGACGTTTATCGACGTAACTAGTGTAACGTTGCTAATATCACCAATATTAGCGACGTTTACCGACGTATAGTTATGACGTCGCTAAAATAAAAATATAGGGCATTCGAGTTTTCATTCCCCCCCATTATTTCGATCCAATTTTTTTCCCAACCCGCGCGCTCCCCCTCGGCGACCCTCCCCCATCGGCCTCCGGCGACCCCCTCCCCCGTCGACGACCCTCCCCCTCAGCCCCGACCCTCCGCGACCCCGCTCGGCGACCCTGCTCCCCCTCGGCGACCCTGCTCCCACCGGCGACCCCCTCGGCGACCCAGCTCTCCCTCGTCGACCTCGCTCACCCTCATCTCCAGCTCCCCAACGGCGACCCCCTGCCACCTCGACGACTCGCTCCTCCGGCCCCGAGTAGGTAAACCCTAACCTAAATGTTAGTTAATTTGATGCATGGTTGATATATATATATATATATATATATATATATATATATATATATATATATATATATATATATATGTTCATTTGACACATGCTTTATATAGTTAATTTGACCCCCTGCCATCAAATTATCCACCAATTGTAGTTAATTTGACACATGCTTTATATATATATATATATATATATATATATATATATATGCATGTTAACATTATGATTCACAGAATAGGGACAAGGGGTCATCCAATTCCTGCCGAAGGATTTTATATGTATATATATGCATGTAACATTATGATTATATATATATATATATATATATATATATATATATATATATATATATATATATATATATATATATATATATATAATATTGGATATATATTTTTTTGGATATATTTTGGATATATATATATATATATATATATATATATATATATATATATATATATATATATATATATATATATATATATATGCATGTTAACATTATGATTCACAGAATAGGGACAAGGGGTCATCCAATTCCTGCCGAAGGATTTTATAACCCACCCACTTAATTTTTATTTTGTACTACTACTGTTGTTGTTGGATCATTCTCTAGGTTGAACATGTGAATACTAATTTATATATTTTTACAGTTTTTCTTTTATTTCAATTAACGATTAGTTTAACTAAATAGATTAATCAGTTGAATTTATATACATTTGGTAATCCTTCCTAAGTAATCTGTTAGTTTATACATTTTCCTCTCTTTTCTGGGGCCTATATCCAAGGCAATCATAATCAACATATTATAGGACAAACGCACCTCTTTATACTTTATAGGCTAATTAGTGTTTAGACCTTGGATTTTATAGCGGTTGGTTTAGAATTTAAGTCCTCATATGTCCAATTATATAGTGTAGATTCTGAATTTTTATTTTATTTTTCTATTATACCCTTATTTCATGGTTGATATTAATAAAATTTACATATATGCTAGGGAAGGTATAATGAGGAAAAAATAAATAAATTATTTTTGAGGATTTAAATTTTTCAAGACATGTGAGGACTTAAACTCTAAGTTGGTATAAATTTTGGAATCTAAACACTAATTTCCAAATCTATTAACTAGCAACCTAGTTAGCTTGGATCAGCATACTACTTGATTATGAAAAAAAAAGAGTCAACTTGATGCACAAAAAATAGAGGCAAATTACGTACGTTGCAAAAATGCATATATGTTAATTTGGGGCAAATTTGTCTATATAAGATTGTCTAGGCATGCAAGAGAGATAATATTGAAGGGATTATTATTACCAATTCACTTCTAAGACGGTAGGGGATAGTAGGTCGACCTACATATTAAACTTAAAAATACAAAAGGAAACGCAATAGGGTGATAGTAGGGGATATGGAGTGAGTATCCTAATAGTATATAAGATATTTTAGAAGTAAAGTGTCCGTGTCAGTCCGAAGTAAGGTGTCCATGCCAGCCCTTCTCTGAAAAAGTAAGTCTACTACCGATATCGCCGATACCAATACTCATAGGAATAGTCCGATACTGATTCCCATACATATATGTTGTTGCTCAAGTAGTTTATAGCTGCAAATGCGTAAGTGCAACATAAAAATCTCATCTGTTAAATATGTTACCTAAGAGCATCATTAGTGAGGGCAATTCATTACTAAGGGCAAATTTTCCCCTACCTCTTGTAAAAAATGTGTCTGTCAAGGTATAATTGTACTTGTAGAAGTGCATGATACCAACTGTCCAACATCGACCCTTTCGGTCTATAAGAGTTACTTCACTCAGTTTGTCAAGACAAGTAAACTTTTTAAATGTTGACGGTATATATACCGTCAACATTTGGTTTTGCCTTGTAGCTACAGGCAGTTGCCTACATTTTGTCTTATAACTTGGCCTTTGGCCTGTGCTTGAGCAGTGTGGACTTCCAGGTTAGGGTGTTAGTTCATGATTAGCATTGTATAGATATTAGTTTCAGTTAAAGGGTTAGTTTAGATTAGGATATTAGTTTATGTTAGAAGGAATATGACAGTTATAGATGTTAAAGTAGGATATTAATTTATTAGTTAGGATAGATAGTTTGAATTAGGATACTGCTCAAGCACAGGCAAAATGGTTGATATTGGATATTAATTTAAAAAGTTTTACTTATCTTGACAAACTGAGTGAAGTAACTCCTATAGACCCAAAGGGTCGATATTGGACAGTTGGTGTCATGTACTCCTACAAGTACAATTATACCTCGACAGACACCTTTTTTACAAGAGGTTGGGAGAAATTGGGATGAGTATCAGAATCAGTATCGGATTAGTATCGACCGTATCGGATTAGTATCGGCCGTATGTACTTAATGTCGTGTACTCCTACAAGTACAATTATTCCTCGACCGTATGTACTTAGTATCGACCGTATCGGATTAGTATCGATCTATCCGATACGACACTTTGACACAAGACAGTTGTTTTAGTCCCGACACAGTTGTTTTTGTTTCTTCCTTCAAATTCTTTGTTTGTAATATGTGGAATGAATGAACAGTTTATGTTGATCCTTGTGGTTGGAATAGGATTCAGCTTGGCACTCGTCTCTAAATAGACCCCTAGCATGAGTAATAGTGAAGTAAGTGTCAATGAGTGAAATGTCACCAATAATCTCAATTTTCTCTAAACAGTCACTCTCTACTGACCTCTATCTAAATTGCGTACCCATATCTAAACTGCCTTAACATTCATTCACTGACTGCAATGTGCATGTATCTATCTTATAGAATTATCCTCAATTGGATATGGATATGAATTACTACTTACAGAATCGTTTGTAGATGTACAACCGTCATCCTTATGACATGTGCGGTATGCGGGATGAATTCATAGAGGGTGTACAGCAGTTCCTGCAGTTTGCCAAGGCGTTCCCTCAGTACATGGACGGTACCAAAATTAAGTATCCGTGTGTGAGATGTCACAACTTGAAATATCATCCAGAAGTGGAAGTCACGTATCATTTTTACTCGAAGGGTTTCACGCCGAATTACTATCAGTGGAGCGCGCACGGAGAACTTGTATCTTTAGCATCGGAGTATGAGCCTTATGTGGATGTCCACAACAACGCTGCTTACGACGATGGGTTGGTGAACATGATTTTTGACGCGGCGGGGCCTAGTTTCGATCCGGACGATCATGATGCACCTGAGGAGGCACCGAACGCCGATGATGCACAGTTCATGGAGTTGCTGGAGAATGCAAGGACTCCATTATATCCTGGTTGTAAGGATCATTCACCGTTGGAGGTGGTTACAAGATTGTTGAGCATCAAGTCCGATTTTAACATGTCGCAAGATTGCTACAACCGTCTTATGGAGTTGCTTATAGAAATATTTCCTGAGGGTGCTAAGTTGCCTAAAGACTTCTACCAGTCTAAGAGGATGGTGAGATCGCTCTGGATGGGATACAAAAAAATTGATGCATGTCGCAATGGGTGCATGTTGTACTACAAAGACGACAAGGATGAAGACGCCTGCAGATTTTGTGGTGCCGATCACTACAAGGGCAGTGGTAGAGGAAAGTCTGTCGGTGCCAGGAAGCCTACCGATTCAATGCACTACTTGTCGTTGACGTCGCGGTTGCAGCGGTTGTTTATCGTGAAGGAAACTGCAGAAAACATAAGTTGGCATAAGCGAGAACAGACCGAAGAAGTGTTGGATCACCCATCTGATGGAGAAGCATGGAAGAACTTTGATCGAGAGTATCCAGGTTTTGCTTCTGATCCACATAATGTCAGATTGGGTCTCTGCTCCGACGGTTTTACCCCATTCGGACTTTCGGGATCCCAGTATTCGTGTTGTCCTGTGATCGTCACTCCGTACAATCTACCGCCTTGGATGTGCATGAAGACTCCGTATATGTTCCTCACCGTTATTATCCCATGTCCGAACAATCCGAAAAGGATCATCGATGTGTATTTACAGCCATTGATTGATGAGTTGAATCAGTTGTGGGAAGTAGATTCTAACACGTACGATGTATCTAGAAAACAAAATTTTCAGATGCGAACAGCACTTATGTGGACCATCAACGACTTTTTGGCCTATGGTATGTTATCTGGATGGAGCACGCATGGTCGTCTTTCATGTCCGTATTGCATGGACCGCACTAAGGCTTTCCGTTTGAAATACGAAGGCAAACCGTGCTTCTTCGATTGTCATTAACAATTCTTGTCGAAGGATCATCCGTATCGGAGGAACAGGAATGCTTTTCGTACTGGCGTTGTGGAGAAGGCTAATCCCTCGCCAAGGTGGCCCGGATACACGATATGTGAAGAGGTAAAAGATTTACCAAGAGCTATTGAAGAGCCAGCTACAGGCTACAAGTGTGATGGATTTGGTCGCACTCATAACTGGACGAAGAGGAGTATATTCTGGGATCTGCCATATTGGAGCACCAATCTGATTAGACATAACCTTGATGTCATGCATATTGAAAAGAATGTGTTTGACAACATAATTAATACTGTTATGGACGTAAAGGGGAAGACGAAAGACAATCCAAAGGCTAGATTGGACTTGGAAGAAATATGTAGACGTCCTGTATTGCATTTGATAGAGGACGGGAATGGGAAGTTGAAGCAGCCTAAGGCAATTTTCTTACTGGAAAAGGAGGATAAAGTGAGACTTTGTAGGTGGATTCAAGGTCTGAAATTTCCAGACGGGTATGTTTCGAACTTGAGAAGATGCGTCGACCTCGTGGAGAACAAACTGACAAGTATGAAGAGCCATGATTGTCACGTATTCATGGAGAGATTAATTCCGATTGTATTTTGGGAATTATTACCCCCGGTTGTTTGGGATCCCTTGACCGAGCTTAGCATATTCTTCATAGATCTTTATTCTAGTAAGTTGCTCGTCGATCGTCTAGAAAAGCAGGAGAACGATATTGCGGTAACACTGTGCAAGCTCGAGAAGATATTTTCTCCTGGATTCTTCGACTCCATGGAGCATTTGCCAATTCATCTTTCCTACGAGACACGTATTGGTGGGCCCGTTGGTTATCGGTGGATGTACCCATTTGAGCGGCATTTGAACCACCTAAAGAGGAAGGTAAAAAATAAGGCTCGGGTCGAGGGTTCTATTTGTGAAGCCTATATTCTCGAAGAGATTACAAACTTTTGCTCGACGTATTTCAAACCTCATGTTGCTACGAATAGAACGAGGGCTCCGAGAAACGACGATGGTTATCAAGAATCTAATGATGGAATACTGAAAGTATTCAATGCGTCCGGAAAGCCTTCGGGAAAAATGAAGAAGAGATATTTGAATGACGAAGAGCTAAGGGCTGCTCAGTTGTATGTATTACTCAACTGCGACGAGGATGAAGTGGAGAAGCTAGAGGGGTAAGTAATTAATGATGAGTTTACGTCATCTCAATGTAATAGTATAAGCTAATATAATTATACTAATCGGCAGTTGCTTCGTTGTTTTTCAGCACATATAATGCTGAGTTGAGGTCGGTTAGACCCTACCTAACAGACGAAGCATTAGAACAAGAAATGAGACGTCATTTTCTTTCTTGGTTCAGCGAATATGTAAGCAACCCGGTAATTACTAGCCTCTTTTAATGCAACTGCACAATAAATAACTTACTATCTCTTCTTTGATATTCAGGTCGATTGTCTAATTTCACCTGAGATTGAATTAATTGGAACTCTTGCCAAGGGACCAATTACTTTTGTTAAAATATGGTCAAGTTACTGTGTCAATGGCTTTCGGTTCAAGTCGACAAATGCTCTGATCAGAGACAGCTTCCTGGATCTTGATTCCACGAAAAACAGTTGTTTGTGTATTAAATCTTCGAACTACAAAGACGTCGATCCAGAAAATGATTTCTTTGTCATCTTGCAAGAGATTGTAGAGTTGACGTATAATTATGGCAGAGAACCTGCAAAGATCGTGTTGTTCAAGTGTGAATGGTTCGATCCGACTGAAAATCAAGGTTGGAAAATTGACAAGCATGGTCTTGTGGATATAAACTACAAGCGTAGATATCAAGGCTACGAACCATTTGTCCTAGCAACTCAAGCTCAGCTCGTATACTTCACAGCTTATCCAAGACGGGGAGCAACGAAGTCTGACAGGTGGACAGTATGCAAGACTAAAGCTAGAGATACTTTTGATGTTGACGAAAAAGCTTATCAGGAGGACGAACTACCTCTTGTAACCAATATTGTTGATGTGGACTCCACGGAAGTTACGCATTACACGACACATAATGTAGAAGATGTAGAATTATTCGAAGAAGAAGATGAAGCCGACGAAGGTGAAGATGAAAGTGAAGATGAGGAGGAAGATGAGGTCGAGGAAGACGAACAAGATGATTATTCTGAAGATGATTGAGAGAGACGTACTTTCATTTTCTTATTATGTAGAGTTGGTTATTATCTGTCTTGGTTATTATCTGAATGTACTATGTGGACTTAGATGTTTCTTGTAGAATGTACTAT
This sequence comes from Iris pallida, assembly GCA_029216955.1. Classification (NCBI taxonomy): domain Eukaryota; kingdom Viridiplantae; phylum Streptophyta; class Magnoliopsida; order Asparagales; family Iridaceae; genus Iris; species Iris pallida. The sequence continues at coordinate 38,922,167 of JANAVB010001800.1, forward strand.
CTGAACTTAGATGTTTCTTGTAAAATATACTATCTGGAATTAGATGTTTCTTGTAAAATGTATCATCATATGTTGTCTTGGTTATTATCTTATCTTTGTTGCACTTTTATATTTCTAGTCTCTATTATTTGTTGTCTTTGTTGTATCTCATCATATGTTGTTATCAAGCATGACAGGTCGTCGCGGATCGTTTCGTATTTCCCGACATGGGGCACGGGGTACTGATACTGGCAGAGGACAGGGTACTCCTTCGGTACCTACTGGTGGTAATGCTAGAGGACGGGGTTCTTCTTCGGTACCTCCTACTGGTACCGGCTCTGGATCCTCGTTGCCCAGTACTCATGTGTATCGGACAGTAGCTCCGACCTCCATGATGCTACGTGGCATATCTCCTGGGATGAGTAATTCCAGGCCTGAGACTGCTCCCGAGAGTAGTGTTCCTCCTGCTGATACGAGGATGGAGGCAGATGAGCAGAGACGCCTAGGCCACCTCCTGAGGCAAAATTATGGGGGTCCTTGGATAAACTACTCGGATGCTCCGGACGATAGGAAGGCCTACTGGTTTGCGCGCTTCAAGGTTAAAATAGATTTGTTTTTAACATGAATCAATTGATTTATGCATATTATATATTACTGAAAAATATTTGGTTTGCCACTACAACAGAAATACCTTTTAATGACGGCTAAAAACCGTCATTAATGAAAAACAATGACGCTTTTTTTTTTCAAAGAAAGCGTGATGAAAACGGGTGTTATAAATGTTTTTTTAAAACGTCATAAAATAAACGTCATGAATATGATGAGTTTCTGCTACACTTATTTGCAGCGTAGTTTGAAAGCGTTATGAATAGATAATCTCTATAGACTCAATTCAGCACATTTATAATGCTCAATTCTGCACATTTATATATTACTTTCCAAAAAATTATAGATCAATGCTCAATGTTGCTCAATTCAATTTCAAAACATTCACTTTGAACCATATTCATAAGAAAATATCTAAATGTCATAGGGTACCATTTAATCCATTTACAAATATATACATAATATATATCACCATCTTCATTACATTTTTTCAAAATAGGACATCCAAATACATATATTTACAAGTACTACTAGTAAGTAGACCCTCAAAACTATTAGTACATTGGCTTCAACTTTGAGCACATCAAAACTGTCGGCATCACGTAGCAAAACCCTGAAAAAGATTAAAAAAAAATATTACCAAAAGACTACCTCATGTCTTAAGAGTTGGTACCAAGTTTCCAACAAGAAACTAGCAATTGAGGATCATGTAATAAAATACTTTCATATACATTGAATCTAAAATTAAATCGACATGAAAGAAACAAGGGGTAAAAAGCATTAAAATACCTACCTGTAGTAATAAAAATAACAGGTTTGTTGGGGTCTTAAACTTGCACAAATAAAGAAAAAAATGTGACTGATTTACCACAAAAGGTCTTACCTTAAATTTTGTTGGGGGTCTAAATAGTTGGGGTCTTATGGCTGATCCTAAAGACAAAAATGTCGAACTTGGACTCGGGCATTTTCTTCCCTGAATAGTGAATAGTTAATATCTTCTTGCGGAAATGGTTGATGCAATGGTAATTCATGTGATGTTGAGTAATCTGGATTGTTTAAGAAATGCAATGCTTCATCCATGCTTTTTAAAATTTTACTACCTCAGAGATGTATATATCTCTTCATTATAATCATCAGCTAAGCAAAAAAGTAGAATTTAGTTTGCACTCCAGAATTATAACCAATAAAATTACCACCTTTGAAACCGCAGTATCTGAATCGATATAGGACCCTTCTAAATTGGCAGTTTTCGGGGGTGGGGGTTGGCGGTTTAATTAGTTTGTTTCGACTCAGAATGTTACTTCCTATTTCTTTCAGCTCAGAATGTTAAGGAAAGAAAACAAAATAAATCTCCAAAACAACCATGGACTAAAGTTCAACTATTTTAAGCACAAAGAATAAAAACAAACAAGTTCCTTTTAAGATGCCCTAGACTTACCACTCCCCTCGGCCACAACATCTCAGTAATTTACGACAACTTATTACAACAATTTTAATAATATGAGCACAGAAGAAAGATGAAGATGAGTTACATTGGTTCAGCTTCATTTACCTTTTGTTGAACGAAGTTGAGCTTCTTCTTCCTGAACATAGTTTATTGGCTTGATCTGTATGTAAAATAATGGAAGTTAGTAATAATATTGGAAGTACATAATCCACAATTACAAGACAACTGGTACCAAACAGGCAAACATGCATGCACTATAAAAATTTATGGCTGATTGCAAAATTAAGTGCAATAATACAGTCAAAGAAGTAGATAACAATCAATTCGTAACATAATGACAATCAAACTCAGATTAGTCAAGCTTTCTTAGCATGTGTCTAATACCAACATTATGTGCCAAAACGAACAAAATATATAATATAGTGCCAAGTATCAGAAAAAAATGTACGAAAATATTTGCCCAATTGCAAGGAAGCATGCAGCAGCATCAAAAGGGGCTACTGGGCCAAAACCCAAGTTATCAGTCAACATGTTTGCAAACAACCCAGCAACAATGGCAACTAGACCATTGCCAAGGAATATAGCTTTTGAGAAAGTTAAGGACAACCATTGTGGTTCAAAGCCCCTCTGTAAAAGAGTGATAGACAAGATATCAGAATAAAGAATATAAAATTCAGTAACATAGGCATGAAATAATGTGGAGCATTCACATATAGAAATTTCATAGATGTGAAATTGTAGACCAAGTCAATGCTTATCTCTATCAACTCACTATGTGGATTGAAGCAATGCAATAGGTCGTTGCATTATACATTCTTAAAAGCAAGTATCGATTCGCAAAATATGTTTCAATGGTGAAAACTAGCAGTGTATCAAACAAATTCACTTAGTCAGAATTTTGTGTCTTGGACTGTCATTGTCGTTCCAACATAATATGAGATGGACATGGCTCCAATTATTGGAATGCCATGCTTCCTAGGTTATTTCATTTTGTTGTCATGTTCCTCATGTCTTAATATACATTTTCACCCATCTTCAAAACTTGGGTTCATTTTCTTTATATTCTCCTAGAAGCAGTTACAATTATGTTCTTGCCAAATGAACAATAATTCTTTAGTTACTATTTAAGAGAATCTATTGACTAAAAGTTATTAAAAAAAAGGTAACCCATGAATCACAATGATAACGTTATGCACCAATTGCACATCCCCAAGAGGAAATAGACAGATCTAAACGCTAACATTAATCCACCAAACAAGTTCCTATAAGTAAGAAAATATTAACTGATACCTAAATGAAATGTTTACAACTACCAGAAGTTTAATAATAGCAAAGCATAAACTTCACCTTGTTGTGCTCTGCAACAAGCCACGACTCAAACGCAGAAAACAGAAGAGACGTGGCAATTCCTCCCAATATACGGCCCACCATCAACACCTTGTACTGCGGAGAGTGCTTGGTGAGACATACTTTTAGGTTAGGGTTCAGAGATTTTAGGGATTTTCTAGGGTTAGGGTTTGGTGAGACGTACTTTTGGGCGCTCGAGAGTAATGGGACAGAACTTTTGGGCGAAGCTGTCCGCGAGGAGGACGGCCTGGAGAGTGGTTCGGGCGAGTTCGTCGGGGTCATCGGAGTTGGCACGGCCGCAGCCGCCTTTTTTCTGCGCCATTGGAGCCGCCGATGGAGCCGGTAGAGAGAGGGAGTGGACTAGGGGTTTACGTACGAAGCGGTCTGAGCTGAGATATTTGTGGTTCGGGTTAGGGTTTTAGAGTTGGGGAAAAGGAAGGAGAAGAAGAGGAGGAGAAGGAGAAGACCAGAATGGGGGAGAGGAAAAATTTTGATGAAGCGCGGGCTGTTCTCAACATTTTGCCCAAAAAATTGAACTTAAAAATATTACAAGTTTGCCACCACTCTAAAATATTAATAACTTTTTGTTTTATAAACGTTATAAAAAGTCCAAAATTAGCCCAAACCGTCATAGAAAAAAGGCATTTCGAACTTTCATAACATTTTTTTATCAGCCGTCACGAAATCCACTTATCAAGCGTCATTAATAAGTCTTTTTGTTGTAGTGTGCGTACTCTTCTAGGATATGTTTTTCTATCCACCGCACCGGACCGAGCTGATCGAGGGGATGTTTCCTGCTGTCGCTGCTAAGCTGATCCGCGACGCTATCAATGATCAGAAGGCTCGTGATCGTGCCGGAAAGCCGATCCAAGGTTGGATCACCCCGGATCAGTAGGATGCGATGAAGGCTCGATTCAACGAGCCAAGGTACAAGGAATAGTCCGAGAAGGCCAAGGCGGCTAGGCAGCATGCCTCGAAGTGGTGCGGTGGGTCGATTCCGATGACGGAATATTTTCGTCGTCTGGTATGTATTTTTCTTTCAGAAATATTATTTTAATATAAATATGATAAATTATTACTAAGATAATATATTTAATTACATATAAGGAAGGTCGGTAACGCCGACATGGTGACCGTCTTCCTGGCCACCCATCGGAAGGGCGAAGGCCTTATTGACGAGAGGGCCAAGCTTGCCTATGTAAGTATTACAATACTATTTATTAATTATAATACTTCGTGTTAATTTTAATATAACTTAGTAAATATGTATGCAAATAAGTATGCAAAAAAAAAAATGTATGCAAATAAGTATGCAAATAAATATTCATGTAGTTAGTAATAATAAGTAATGAATTAGAACTTAGAAATCATAGAGTATTATACATACTTTCTAGGCCGAGTATCAGAGGCTTCGGGACCGGGCGACTGCTAGTGCACCTACTGCGGGAGAGGCCGGTACTTCCTCGCAGCCCACTCAAGCTCCGTCGGTGGACGAGCTGTGGATGATCGCCGCTGGTGGCCTCCGTAGGGGTACGTACTACGGTACGGGATCCTATGGCGTCCTAGTTGCGAGCCAGTCCTCTAGGGCATCCCCCGCTAGTGTACATAGTCCACAGCTGTCCCAGGAGTCTGCCTGAGTCCACCAGATGATGGAGTCTCTCCGGGACGAGCTGCTACGACGGATTCAGGACCAGTCTCAACACCAGTCGGATGAGCCTGCGCTTATAGCATGATTGGATGCGCTCGACCACAGCATTATGGAGCTCCGACATGTGACTGAGCGGACAGAGCGGAGCGTCATCGATCTTAGAGCATCAACGGAGCGCAACGTATTGGATCTGCAAGCATCACAGATGACCATGGGCGAGAGGCTGAGATTGGTGCAGGATTCAGTGGCTGATAGCAGTGATAGAATGTTATCTACCATGGATTCATACCACCAGTGACTTGCAGCATTGGAGCGTTATCATCCACCGGGTGCGCCTTCATCGTCGTCGACTCCGCCGGCGCCACTGCCTTCTTCATCGACACCGACTCCACCGACGTCACTACCTCCTTCATCGGTGTCGATTTCACAGAAGGACTATGAGCTTTTCTTAAACCTTCGTCGCGGTGCGCCCCCTCCTGCTCCAGATCCCCAGTAGTCCGAGTTAGGACTGTTTGTATTGAGTGTTTGAGTACTTATTTTTTTTTGTATTTGTTTGTGACACTTGTTTGTTTGTTGCATAGATACATTGGTAATTGGTTGTGTAGACCCATGACAATTTGGATATTGGTTTATATATGTTGTGTGGACTTTGGTTATTTTTATGTTATTATTCGTTTCATTTGGATGTTAATTTACCGGTGTTGTTGTTCCATCGAAGGGGTCGGCGAACCCAGGGATAAAATGTGCTTGTGTATTGTGTTTCAGATTAAACTGCAGGGAGAAAATGATTCTGTGGAGAAAACTGCATAATGAAATTTATTTTTTTATTTTTTTTCAAATTTAGCAACGTCTACCGACATTTACCAACGCTTTCTGACGGCACATTACGTCGGTAGACGTCGCTAAACTGGCATATATTGCCAGGCTACTGACGTATAGCTACGTCAGTTTCATCGGTATGCGTCGGTAAACGTCAGTAGACGTCGGTAAATATCCCAGGATTTTACCTCATTTTCCCAGGATATACCGACGTACAGCGACATCACAAAACGTCAATAATATATACCGACGCATAGCGACATCAAAAACGTCGATAATTTTCCCAGGGAATACCGACGTATAGCGATATCATAAACGTCGCTATTTCATCGACGAAACGACGGTAAATGTCGGTATATTACTGACGTATCTTTGCGTCGGTAAATGTCGGTGTTGGCGACGATCAGCGACGTCTTTCCAAATAGCGACTAAGATTTCCGCGACAAAAGACATCGCTAAATACGTCACTAAACTGGTTTAGCGACGTCTTTAGGCATTTTAGCGACGTCTTTAGGCGTCGCTAAAATGACTTATTCTGGTAGTGGTTGTTTTCCAACCAAACAATCAGTGCAAGGTTCAAGAGGTGTACCTTTCGATTTCAGCCCGGTCAATACCTCTCTTTTGGCTAGAATTTACAATCACTTCTCACTCAGATGACCCAGTCGCTTGTGCCATAACCCAATCGTTGATCCTAATTGGTCGATTGGTGCATTAACATGCTGATTGTTGATCTTAGCATATGTCACATAGAGTGTGTTCTCCTTCTTCCCTCTAGCAAGCACTAGGAAGTCTTTGCTGAGTTTTCATTTGCCTCCACCAAACACATTGGTGTAGCCTTCATCATCCATCATGCCAGTAGATATCAAGTTGAGACGCATGTCTGGAACATGTCTCACATTCTTGAGAATCAAGGGGAAGCCAGTGTTGGTCTCAAGAGCTATTTCTCCTTTTCCCACAATCTTGGAAACTTTTTCATTTCCCATCTTCACATTTCCAAAGTCTCCGCTTGTGTAGGTTGTGAAGAATTCCTTTCTGGAAGTAACATGGAATGATGCACCAGAGTCTATAATCCAGCATGAATCTTAGAGAGGTTAAATTAACCAGACCATCATCATAAATGATGATTATCTCATCGCCTTTTGAAGCAGTGACAGTTGTGTCTTTGGCTTCATTCTTCTCATTTGATTCATTTCTCTTTTCCTTTTTGAGTTTTCTGTATTCTCTTTTCATATGACCCTTAAGGCCACAATAAAAGCATTCTATCTCCTTCATTGGTTTGAAAGTGCCTCTGGAATGATCTTTTGGCCTGCTTTTGGAGCGGTCACGGTTGTGGAATTTTCTTTGATGAGTTCTTCCACGATTCTCATAAACAAGAGCATCTGACTCAGTTGTTATGCCTTGTTCTTTCCGCCTCGCTTCTTCATTCAATAAACTATCCTTCACTAAGTTTACAGTGATGACGCCTTGAGGAGCGGAGTTGCTTAAGGAAACCACAAGTGTGTTCCAACTATCCGACAATGAGCTGAGTAGCAAAAGTGCCAATAGCTCATCTTCCAGCACCAGCTTCATGGTTGAGAGTTGATTTACCAACTCTTGAAAATCACTCAAGTGTTCAGAAACACTTCGTCCGTCTTTGTATTTCAGTTTCACCAAACGTCCAATGCGTGACGCTTTGTTTTGAGGAGTCTCTCACTCTACATCGATGCTAACTACATCAATATTTGATGAGCATCGGTTTCTTTGGAAACATGGTGAAAAACGCTTTGGTCGATCCAAGGACGGATCTCTCCAATAGCTTTTCGATTTAGAATGGTCCAATCTTTTTCAGATTTGTCTTCTGGCTTCTGTCCATTGCAGAGTAACACTTCGTACAAATCCTTACAATAGAGGATATCTTCCATCCGCGGCCTCCATTTGGAATAGTTTGAAGACGTGAGCTTGATCATGGTTGAGAAGGTAGAAGATAATGATTCTGCCATCACGATCAATAAGCTTGTGTAGCTCTGATACCGATTCTTGGGTATGCACTGATACCGCTAATTGGGATAGAGATTGCTTACCCACTTAACGTGGGAGCTACAATGAGTGAGATAGCTTACCCACTTAACGTGGAAGCTATAATGAGTTGAAGTTTAGCATATCCGCTTAACACGGAGGCTAGAGAAAAGAAAAGAAAAACAAACATACAAAAGACAAGAGAATTAATGAGGTTCGACTATGTGCCTACGTCCTCAGACAACAATAGTTCTTTTCTTTCTTCTTCTTCTAAGAATAGTGGGATTACAGAGTTACAAACTCTCTCTTGGATACACTCAAGAGGTTCTCTCTCATACACAAGTATAGAAGACACTTTGGTGAAGAAGCACCCGAGGTAGAAGCACTGCCCGGAAGAACGCCGCAAGCAAGGAGCACCAAGAGCACCACCACTTCTAGCACCAAGATCACAAGGGAGGATTAACCCAAACATCTCCCAAACCATCTCCTTATATAGCCACAAGGGAATGAACCTTCTCCTCCAAGATTCGTTCATGCAAGATGAATGAACCTTGGAAACTCCACAAGTCTTTAGACTTTCTCCAAGGTGAATGAACCTTGGGAACTCCAAATCCTCTCTCCAATTAAGGAGGGACCACCCAACACCAAATACATGCTCGCCATCCATGCTCCCTATAATGATTTATGAGAAATAAACTTCTATGTCAGCTTCATACCTACGATATCTCGGAGAGTCCACAACGGACGCACGCAGGCCCACACCTCCTTCATGTCTCGGCCAACAGAAGACTCCCCAACTTACAGCATGTATACCTTCATACCATATAAAATTCACACACATAAAATTATATATATATATATATATATATATATATTCTCGTTAAAGAAAAATATTCTCGTTATTAAGTTCATTGAATGTTCCTGAATAGCAAGCTTTAGATTATATTTTTTCGACCGTTCAATTTATATCAAAACCTCGCGAGAAATTGGATAGTTTAATAATCTAACCTGAATGGTCAAAGATGACAATCAAACTTCTGCTATTTTGAAAAAATATTCGGGGATGCTTAAGAACGGGTATCTCGATCCCTCCTCCTTACATATTATGGAATCATCCTATGTTTCATAGGTTGGATTGAAATTTAGTGGTTAAGATTAAAAGGTGTATACCCCACAACCTTTTTAAGTCATCTAATCTCAATTATTCAATTCCAATACAACGTGTATAATATAGGTTAGTTTCATAATGCAAAACCAGCTGGCTAGTTCTATAGCACTCCTCTCTCTCTCTCTCTTTCTCTCCCTCTCTCTATGTACACACGTATGTACACATATTGTTGTAATCATAGGACGCTGCTGTTGAGAAGGAACCAAGAGACTGTAGAGAGTGTGAGGAAGCTAAGACCACCATGAGAGAGTGTAGAGTGTGTGTCTTCACAGAGGAGCGGGCGAAATGTCGTTATTGAGAAGTAAGTTGGAAGATGAGAACGAAGTAAAAACTTTTTATTTTTGCATCAGTGGTGTGTCATGACGACGACTGGGTCATGGATACGGGGGTATCGTATCACATCACCCCGCAGTATCACATCTCAATGTCACTCCGCTATAACATGTTTGGACGTATGAAGATGGGGCGACAAGGAAATGACTGCAGTTGTAGGCATCAGTGATGTGCACTTAAAGATGGAGTTTAGTGAGAAGCTCGTCCTCAGGGATGTGCGACACATACCGAGTTTGCACTACAACTCGATTTCGTTAGGGAGGTTGGCAAATGATGGTTGTCACAGTTGGTTTAGGAATAAAGATTGGATGCTTACGAAGGGCTCTCAATAGCTAGCTTGAGAATATGTGTTGTAGCATGTACAAGCTCAAGCAGCTGAGTTGTACAAGCAGACCACAAATATTGGACGGAGGCTCCAGGGGTGTTGGACAGGAGTTGGATCGTTGAGAACTTGTTGAGGAGGATTTTCGAGATGCTTTGAGGGATACCGAAGATTCGGTTCGTCGAGGTAAAGCGAAGGATGGTGATGAGTCAAAGATTAAGGGTCAATCTGTCGGTCACATGATAGTTGGTTGGTCTCCAGATGGGGGTTGCACTACGAATCCGATTTTGGTGACTGGTGGTTTGTCAAAGCTTCATGGAGCGACATTGATTTGAGCAGTTCGAAGTCCATGAGGAGATCAAGATTTACAGCTAACTCAATCAGAGGAGGGTGCATCACCACTCACACAATTCAAGAGGAGCTGTGAGTCACCGACGACGTGTACAGTGCATGATGTTCTGCTTGAGGATGCATGTGTACGGGAGAGCTTCAGTGTCGGACATGAAGGTGCGCAGGTTCATGATTTCGAATCTCAGGAGGACCGCATCGTCTGCTTGGTTGGGCCAGCCAAGGGTGAAGAAGCTCGACGAAACGATAACACATTCCGGTGGAAGAAGAAAGTCAGAGATAGACAGACGAGACTTGCGGTGAGGCTGTTTGTTAGGTATTTCGATCTTGGTCATGTTATTGATATCAGCAGGATTCCAGTGGTGCAGGAGGTGCTACGCATGACAGCTAGCATCGACGTGACGGTCGAGGAGATGGAGACGAAGGAAGATGCAGAGCAGCTCGTAGGATCGGAGATCAGTGGCATGAGAGAGCAAGAACTCTATCGTAGGATGACAGTCATGGAGTCGAGTTGAGGAGCCATGGGTCAACACCCTCTCATCTGACTGGAGGGGGAGATTGTTGGTCTCCGGTCTGGATTTGGTGACATCATATTTGTGGAGTCCAAATCTAATTAAGCATTTGATTTGATTAGATTTGGACGTCAATAATTGGTGCTAGGTTGTTTCAGGTGTAATAGGATTATTATTTTAAGGTTTCATATTTAGAAAATTTTATTATGACCTAAAATTAGGTTTCTTATTCTATTTATATGAGGTGAGGGTAGAGGCACAAAGCATAGCACAAAGATGAGATTTGAGATGCTAGTCCACATGAGTATAAGAGAAAGCCTGCACTTTGCTCTTAGGGTTTCGTCATACAAAACATAAGGAATGAGAAGATCTGATCGAGTAGTCACCAACTTCGGTTAGGAAGAATACTACGATTGGTGAGTGATTTTAATTGTAATATCTTTCTTTTCTTCTTGAGTGTGGTGAGAGGGATAGAACTTATTAGGACAAATGGTTCAACATTAGCTTTTGTCACTCTTGTAATTTCATCTGAGTTATATAGATTGAGAATTATCCATGTGACGTAGTCATCACCATATACTTGTCTTGATATTCGTTAGATAGTGGTTTGTTATTTCAGGTAGATTGACATAAGTTTTTGCTACTGTAATATCTCAAATACAGTATCGAAACGTTTATACGATGTATACAATTCCCAACAATCCTTAATATATTAAAAAAAAAAAAATAAGTAGGCGGACAGGTGCTCAACCCAAGAAGAAAGAGATGAGCTTGTTGCACGAGTTGACAAGATGGAGGGGGGAAGGCGAGAATCGGAGATTTACAAGAGGATTGCCCCCACATGGGAACAAGAGAAGTCGTCCAATTGAAAATCCCAAGACCCCTCCCTCTCCACTCATATACTATACTATATTATTATGCCATGTTCATATTTAACTACAATACAAACCATTGTCAAGGAGAGAGTGCTGAAACCTTGTAAAGGAGACCAGACCATTGTCAAGGAGAGAGTGCTGAAACCTTGTAAAGGAGACCAGGCGTTCTTGAGAATGGAATTAAACTTTATCCCTTGCCACTGTTCACATTCCAGTATATAGGAGAGGGGGGACAGTCTTGTCTCCCTTGACTGGAATCACGAGGACTCATGGATGGGAAGCTCAACTTAAAGGTGCTCAGGGTGGGAGTTTCTAAAATTAAATTTCTATTCTATTTGTTGATGTATTTTAAAAATAAATATATTCTAGTTAGTTGAGTTTTTATGTAAAAATTATGTATATAAAAAGACATTCTTTAATGGTTCTCTATTTTTATTTTATATGACAACAATAAAAAAATTAATTTAATGACCAATATTAATTGATATATACAACTCTACTTTTTGGCATCCGCCTGCAAAAATTTCTATACAACTATGCTATTTGGCATCCGTGTGGGTGCACCCGATGTGCACGCAGACGGTGGACGACAGCGGAGTGGCATGGGGAGAGGTGAAGCGGTAGAGGGGGGAGGGGGAGTGCTCGGCGACGGAGGAGGCGTCAGTGGCGCCGCCGACATCGGAGTAGCAGGGGGGAGGTTGTCGGAGGAGGAAGAGGAATCGGCGGTGACGGAGCATGAGTGGGGGAAGGCTGCAGCAGAGCACGAGGGGAGGAAGGCTGCGGCGGAGCACGGTGGGGGGGGGGGGGGGGGGGGGGGGGGGGGGTGGCTCCGCTATTTTCGGTCCCGCGGGAGCCAAATATCTTTTTCGACTTCTATGAGAGTTTCTACATGTAGAAATTCTTATAAAAATTCTACATCCTGCCTTACCGCCACATAGGATAGAAATGTTAAAAAAATCTCCATTGGGAAGGGGTTTTTTTTTTTCTAAAATGGGTTTCTACAATAGAAATAGGAGAGAGAAAAATCCTCATTGGAGATGGCCTCACAATTTCTCAAGCAATGGGTGTAAATCAGTGTTTTAAAAATCGGACCGGATCAGTAGGTTGAACCGGTCAACTCGTGAACCGGTAGTTTAATTTTCGGGCTAATTTAATATTGATCCACTATTTTTGTTTTAAAATCCCGCTAATCTAGCCAATCAAACCATTGATTACCGTCTGATACAATTGAATTTTGAACCGGTTTGATCCAGACTTTCGACTTTTATTTTCAACTTTACATACAATCAAACTTAATGTTTTTTTTTCTTATACTATAATAAACATGCAAAACTTCTAAGTAGTATATATATATATATATATATATATATATATATATATATATATATATATATATATATATATATATATATTTTTTTTTTTTTTTTTTTTTTTTTTTTTTTTTTGAAGCAATGGGTACTTGTGGCGAACTCGCCTCCACTGAGGCTCGAACTCCCGACCACTTGGGCCGTATGCATCTCTCTTAACCACTAGGCTAGAGGTCATTTGCATATATATATATATATATATATATATATATATATATATATATATATATATATATATATATATATATATATATATACTTGTGTACTATGTAATATATTCAATGCAAGATTGTAAACGTATATAACTTGTTCAATCCAGATTAACCCACGGGTTGAACCAATTGGATCTAAACAACTATTCTGACCGAGTCGATCTCCGGTCTGAATTTTAAAACATTGGCGTAAATTGAACCTCTAAATTTGTGGTTCCTGTCCCTTGTGCACTTTCTCAATCAAACTGCCAACTTCCAAATATGTTGCTATGCAAAAGGGGTGAGGCTTCTTGGTACTATATATATACATACGTACGGCTCCTATATATGATACGAGACGTGTTGCAAAGTTCATGATTAGGGACAATTAATTGGATTGATTAAACTTTAAGGAACTTGTATAGTAACCTAAATATATTTATTTAGTGGCTTAATGCTGCAAAGCCTACCTACCTAGTCCTAAGAAGATGAAGTAACCATTGTTCATATAGCTTAGTTCATAAACAACTTAGCCAGTGTGCCCAGGAACACTCTATTTTAATGCTCTCACACACATGATTTAACTAATGTCAATTATTAGTCTATACATATTAAATTAGAAAAGCACCCAATATATTGAAATTTCTCATTAGACTAAGACCCCATTTGGTTCATTGTAATGTAATCATAACCGCAATATAATCGAATTTTTTTTTCATTTGATTACATTACAATTACGATTATATTACAGTGTACCAAACGAGGCTAAAGTGTGTGTATAGTTCAAGGGGATGTTTTGTTTGGTAATGTTATTAGTGTTGGTACTAACAAAGTTGTGCTAATTGCGGGTATTTTTTAAATGGCATCAAATGGTTTAAATCTTTACTTGCACGCACAACATTCTATTTTGCTTCAAATAAAGATGCAATGTTTTAGCTTTAACTGCACGCAACCAAGCAATCCTAAGTGCAAAATCTCGGTAGGTAGGTTCAAGCTAAATACACAAAATTTAGACCTAGCCAACTTGCACATGATAGGGAAACCACAACCAATTAAAACTTACTCGATTAGCAATTCTCAGTATTGTTCTCCAATTGATATATCTTTGGTGTTCTTTATTTCCAATTCAGCAATCAAGTTATTACAACAGTACAGGTACTACGGAGGCTCATAATGCTAGAATCACGCCGTTCCTAACATTCTATGGACCTTTTGTACAAATACTAAATAAATCTTTTAATCACGGTCGTTTCTGACATTCTAAGGGTCATGTTACTGTAAGTTTTAAAAAAATATCGGGACCTAAATCTTCAAAATTATACGGAAGTTAAAGAAATTGGGCATTCTGGTTTTGGGGCCACGTGCGATCGAACAGCTTGCACATACTCAGAAACAGGCCTTGGCTAAAATTGTTGAATTGTGTCTCATTACACGAGAGCATTCTGGTTAGATTGCTGTAGTTTGTGAGCCATGATCTGCATATTGCACTTAGATTTGCATTGTGTATCGAACATACATACACGTTGGCATTGCCTGCCAGTTAAAACTAAGATTAGTAACAATCTAGAAGGTAGATCAAAGTTTTGAAAGATGTTCACTCATGTACCAGGAAGTACTTCAGTAGATGGTTGTGTTCCCTACGTAATATATGAAACAAGGTGCATATCAGTACTTATAAATTTACATGTAGTGAAACATTTATGCAGGTAGTGTTGGATAAGTACCAGTAGAGAATTTTAGTGCACTGTAAGTGATATCAACATGAAAAAGCATGCAGTTCTGGAGAGTCTAATTGTTAATAAATATATAACCTTCACCAGAGTTTTGGTGTAGAGACACGAAATTTAATTAATATATATATATCGTATCAGAACAATTCAAGTTAAAATCTTTCTCCGGAGCGCTACGGATTTCTTCACAACTCTACTATTTTGATACAGTGGCAAAGTCATTGATAGTAATTCTGTTGTGGTATTCCCAGATAGAGCATGTAATACTACATATAGATCCAATAAAATCAGGTGGTGAGAAAAAGAGAATTCCCTCAAGCTAAAGTGGAAAGGAATTGGATTGGAGAATCCTCCAGTTGTGGGCATTTGAGCCTCTTTTGTTAGGAATATAAGTGGAGTCTTGAGAAAGAAGAAAAGGAGAACATATGATGAAGGACAAAAGAAAAGAAAAGAAAAGAAAAGCTAGGCTCTGGCCATGACAAAGGAGCATTTCTGAGCATTTTTGAGCAAATTTTCACTTTCTTTTTCTTTTTCTTCCAGACCATGGGAAAAAGACAATATTTGGTGCCCACATTATCTACAGTCATGATCCTAATATAACAACATCAAATCAAGGGATAATGCTAAGGGACATTGCACCAGAAATTAAAGTTCTACTTGTATGGGTCTTATTTATGGAAAAAAGCAGCGTGCAGTCCTTTAAGTGGGCCGTATCTTTAAAAGCTTTAATCTAAAGTAAATCCACAGGTACAGGCTTTACATAGTACTAAAACTATTTGAACACAGTAGAAATAATTACCAATTAGCTATGTTTAATTACCAATCAGTAGCTGTTAATAATTATCAACCTTAATTAACTAAAATAATAATAATAAATGAATAAGGATGAGAGTTTCCGTCAACATCCTAACAAATAAAAAGAATACTGGAAATTGCTGAGGAACCCAATTTCGGGGTTGGTTTTTATGAAAAACCCACCCGCACGATGGGTTTTATGAAATGCCCAGAATTATATATTTCCACGTTAAGTATTCCAAGATTCCCTTTAGATGCTCTGTATTTACAAAATTAATACCATAACTACCCCTCCGCACAAACTCAGATCTGGATTGCGATTCTCTTCTTCTTCTTCACGAGAGATCTGAATTCCATTGCTCTCATCTTCAGCAGAGATCGCAAAGATCATTCATAGTTCACCATGCTCTCTTTTTTTTCAGTCGAACTCCGATCATCGCTTATCTTCTTCTTCTTCTTCTTCTTCTTCTCCGACAATTAGGTCAATTATGGAGAGAAGATCTTCTTCTTCTTTTTCATAAGAGTTAGCATCGTTTTGAAAGAAGAACGAAAACTCTTGAATCTTTATTCATGTCAAATTTCTTTCCACAAAACAAAAAAATAAAAAATTAGGTTTCTGTCAACTGTTCTCCGTCGATATCGCACGAAAGATAGTCATTCTCCTGCATTTTTAACAAGGAGAATGTCATTCTCCGTGTTGAATGACATTCTTCGTGTTTCTAACACGGAGAATGGCCATTCTCCTGTGTTTAAACATTTGAATGACCATTCTCCGTGTCATTTAACACGGAAAATGTCATTTTCCGTGTTATTTAGCACGGAGAATGGTCATTCTCCGTGTAATTTAGAAACGGAGAATGCCATTCTCCGTACTAAATTACACGGAGAATGGTCATTCTCCTACGTTTTAACACTGGGAATAACCATTCTCCGTGTAAATTAACACGGAGAATGTCCATTCTCCGTTTTAATTAAGACGGAGAATGCCATTCTCCGTTTTATTTAACACGGAGAATGACATTCTCCATGTTAATTTACACGGATAATGGCATTCTCCGTGTTTCTAACACGGAGAATGGCCATTCTCCTGCGTTTTAACACTGGAATGACCATTCTCCGTGCTAAATTACACGAAGAATGGTCATTTTCCGTTTTATTTAACACGGAGAATGGCATTCTCCGTTTTATTTAACACGGAGAATGGCATTCTCCGTGTTTCTAATACGGAGAATGGTCATTCTCCTGCGTTTTAACACTGTAATGACCATTTTTCGTGCTAAATTACACGAAAAATGGCCATTCTCCGTGTAAATTAAGACGGAGAATGACCATTCTCCGTGTAATTTAGCACGGAGAATGGCCATTCTCCGTGTAAATTAAGACGGCGAATGCCATTCTCCGTGTTACTAACACAGAGAATGACTATTCTCCGTGTAAATTAAGACGGAGAATGACATTCTCCGTGTTACTAACACGGAGAATGGCCATCCTCATGCGAAATTAACATTTTTCGTGTTCTAACACGGAGAATGACCATTCTCCTGCATTTTATGATCAGTTGAAACTTTGAAGGGCCATAACTTTTGACTGGGAGGTCGAAACGAGGCCCGGTCTTTCCGAAATTTTCCGACGAGTTTTTGAAGATTTTTTAGGAGAAAACCTAGATTCGAAAGTGAGCAGCGTATGGAAGAAGATGAAGTATCGAAACATTTTTTTAAGAGTAGTTTCGTGGGTGTTTTCAATAAATTAGAAGGAAGGGCAAAAAGGTCATTCGGAACTCTCTTTATATATTTTTTGCTAATTCTGGACATGCGATGAAATTTTATTGCGCGGTGGGTTTTTCATAAAACTTTTTCGTTTTTTGGGCATTTCATAAATTTTCCCAAAAGAATATGGGGAACCCTCCTTTTGCAGCAACAGGAACTGAAATTAAGGCAATAACGCCAAACAACACCTAAGTGTACTATCTGTTGACACCTAAGTGTACTATCTGTTGGGAACGCGGTGTGACCCGAACCGTTGTTGGCCTATGAGGTGCGATATTGAATTGGGCTTATATGTCTTAAAAGCGAATTCTCCTGCAAGGCCTGAACCAATTCCAATTATCTACACCTCATGATCCCATCGCCTACCCGATGTGGGACTAAATTACCAACTCCATTGTCACCCCTCTTTTGAGGGCTCAACCGGAAACGAGATACAATCCAACACTATCTACTAGTAATTTTATTCACACAAAAATTTGAAGTTATACTTCATTGTTAGTAGTTAATTATCCTAGAATTCCAGGACAAGTAGTTAACTCAATAGAGAAACACATCACATGTTTTCCATGAAGTCAATGTGCCATTGGACAGAAGGACGAATCTTGCTATCAGGATAGCTGCATAAAATTCATGAATAAATCATTTGGCTTACGACTCGGAACTTTGTAGTAGAGAGGGAGGAACAATATCCTTTCACTATCATATATTCTGTCAAATTAGTGGTGCATTAAGGACCCAAGAAGAATCTATATATTTATCTAGGAGTGAAGAAACAAAATAGAGGGAATATGATTACTGCCACTATATACAAGCAAGGCTTTGTCTTAAGCATGCCTACTACTTCCTCAACAGCCTCTTTCCCGAGCATTATATCTTCAAAGAAAGAACAATTAGAGGAAGCCCGACTTGATTGATGTGTTGAATCATAACTAAATAATCTAGTCCCCAAGTCTATTCAGCTACACCAAAACAGTTTATAACCCAAAATTATCCGAAGTTTTTGGGTCTATATTGTAATTTGTGTACCAAATTAGTTGAAGGGTAATTTGGAAATTTTGTCTGTAACTTATCCTAAAGGGTAGTTTAGGGTTTATGGGAGGCTTATAAATAGTTGTCATCTGATATTCTTATACCTGGAACATCTAAAAGTAGTGTAAGAAGAAAATAGTATGATGCTGCCCGTGGTCTTACCAGATTTGCACTTCCACCTAAAACATGTTCCTCGTTTGTGTTCTTGTTCTTGCAGATTTTTGTTTCTTCTCTTTATTCATAATTATACATAACATTGAGGATGTTAGAGGAAGCCCAACTTGAGTGTTAGGATGTCTTGAATCCTAACTAAATCATCTAGCCCCAAGTCGGTTCAGCTACACCAAAACGGTTTATAACCCTAAACTATCCGACGTTTTTGGGTCTATATTGTAATTTGTGTAGCCCAAATTAGTTGAGGGATAATTGAGGAAATTTGTCTATAACTTATCCTAAAGGGTATTGTAGGGTTTATGGGAGGCTTATAAATAGTTATCTGATATTCTTGTACCCGGAACATCTAAAATGAGTGTAAGAAGAAAATGGTATGATGTTGCCTGTGGTCTTTCCCGATTTTCACTTCCACGTAAAGTCTTGTGTCTCGTTTGTGTTCTTGTTCTTGCGGTTTTCTATTTTATCTCTTTATCCATAACAGCGAGGATATTAGCCTCAGATAGTGATGGATGTTAGCATCTAGCAATATCCTGTTCTTGTTATAGTCTCCTTGTCAATAGTCGAGGTGGTCTTTATTGTATTTTTTTTCGCTAATTATGGTTGTGCTGGTGATGTCTACACACCCAATACGTGTATAGAACAGTTGGCATTACCACACGTAACCTCTCTTTTAATTTAACAATGTGTCATGATGTTAAGTAGGCTTAGCTTTCTAAAGTGTGAGCTGCATGCATCTCATGAACAACAAAGGCCTACTTTTCTTTCCCTGGATTTCCTGTACTAATAAAATCTAGTGCAGTATAAACTAAAGATACTAAAGAACCTGATATACCTAGGAGGAAAATAAAATAAAAACTAAAACCAGCCCTTACCTTTCTAATGGAAAGTGTACATATCAGTCTCCCACTTTTTGCCAACAAACAGCCTTCTTCTTATAGTATAAAAAAGGAACTATTGTATCATGTGGACTGGGGCCTCCATAACCTAGCTCCATGATTCACCTGTGGGACCAATAACAGCACACCAATCATCAGTTCAAGACCTCAAACCAATTACACTATAAAGAAATAAAAATCACACTCTGATACACACAGTAATCAAGAAAAGGTGCATTATCGAGCAGCAATGAGAACAGAATACATAAAATAGATCAAGAAAAGAAATATTTGGACTATGATTCATACGTACTATTCAGACCCATGACCAGATTGAGAACAAATTCAGATACGTATTTTATAGATCAAAAAGAAATTTGGAGAGATTTTTTTGTCGATTCATAACCATTAATGTTCTTAGTTTGGCAGGCATATCAGCCAAGTTCCGAAAGTATCAGCATGTATCGTTACCAATGGAAAATATAAATCGGCTGGTATGCAATCTGTGGAAAATTCACATACAAATATACAATCCCAACAAGAACACTGCCACAATAAGCGAAGCAAGAAACTTTTGACCTTTAGAAGCATAACTCCATGACATGCACAGTGAATAAGAGGATGTGAGAATTTACTGTAGGATGAAAGGATGAAAAGAGTCAAAGGAAAAGATACACACTTTATGGTGTACTGCATAAGTGGACCCAGGTCCACCAGGGAAGGCAATGCATGTGATGAGCAATCCTCCTCAAAACCAGTAGTAGTACCCTCTGTTTTCCTGCAAGGACCCCAATAGAGAAATGATATTAAGCCCATGAAAGCCCAGACCCCTCACTCTCAAACCAAACACATGCTTTCCTGTAACTACTTTCTAAGAACAAATAAAACGATGTTTCCTAAACTCCTTAGAATGTATGAATCAAAATCTGAGACAGATGAAATGGAGTTTGATGCTTCTCTCTGTCTCCGCAAATCACGAAAAGGACTTGGAAACTTGTTTTATCTTTCCTGCCGAAAATTTTATACCTTTAACTCTTTTCTTCGCTCTTCCCATCCTATAGCATTTGCTTCAAGAATTCTTCTGAGCGTAACCATTGCCGGATCATGTCTGTTCATGGTGCAGTCTGGGTGAGGATGATTCGATCATCGAATCAAGTCAGAAGGAAACTGATAATTACAATGATCAAGTCTAGGTAACAGGTTAGAAAAGGTGAAAGGAAACTGAACTTTAAGATATGAAGTGAAAGGGTGTCACCTTCAAATTATCATAATCATACACACAAATACAAACTCCTTTAGCTATGAAACTTAAACTGAACAAGTTTTTGTAGTATGCTTCAAGCAGCACAGAACATCAGCCCTAAACGTGATGTGTATTTGAAATACGCCCAGGGAAAATGGACTGAGGGACCACAGGAGAATGGAAAGAGGAAAAAAAAAAAAAAAACTCTCCAGATGTCCCTATCATCCAGATGTCCCTATCATTTTAAATGTGAATCGCCATCTCGGACTTCACTAAGCAAATTGAACATTAATTTCAGTAACTTGTTTCACTCTAAAAGGCTAATGATTATACTGGCAACATGACATGCTTGTGAATTAAAGTTACTGACCATCATCCTTCCTATGGCACATAATGTTTCACACATAATTAATCTTAGTTTATGCTCAACTACTAGGAATCAAATAAAAAGCACTCTATCATTGATCACCTTCTTTTTCTATCAACATAGAGTTAACTAGGTGCATAACTCAAGAGTTGAGAAGGGTCCCTATAAGAACTGAACAAATAGTACAGCTTGCTGACTGTAGCCAACATGGGAATCTCATCGTGACTGAAGTATATTAATACTCAAGTTAAAAAGGACAATCATCACGAACATAAAGTTAAAGAGGGATCCGCTAAATTGCTCCACTCATTACTAGGAAAGCAAAACAATCATTGTGAATTATCTTAAAGCAACAATAATCCAATTCATACAGTGCTTGACATCTAGTCTGATAAAACATTATGGGTTATTTACACTAGCCTCCCCCTTATGTTTATTACATGGACCTCCCTTATTTTGAAAATAATTACATAGACCTCCCCTGTGCTTTATGTTTTAATTAAGAGCGGTTAGTGTAATAACCCTTTACATAAAACATATATAGGAGAGGTCCGTGTAATAAACATAAAACATATGGGAGGTTAGTGTAATAATTTTCAAGATATATAAGGGAGGTCCGTGTAATAAACATAAAACATAGGGGAGGTTACTATAAATAACCTAAACATTATTGTAGATTGACACAGCAAGTTGGAGTAACGCAGCATATAGAAGAATATATAAGAAAGGAAATTAGTAATCAATCAGTCTATTAAAACAGTTGTGTGAATGAAGAATTGAGTCCAAGATCCCAAAGTACCTACGAGACCTTTTGGGCAACAAGCAGCAGGAAAAAAAAATTGATCCATGCCCAATGGGGGAGCCAAGTGATCTTTGCAGTATCTTAAATGATCACCCTTGAAGCCTTTCCTTTTCTCAATTGCCCATAACTAACTGTTGGGAAATATACAGGTAGGGGGGCCTTTCCTTTAAGGCCCATATTTCAGACTAGTTTTGGTGTACATGGTGATCTAGGGGCTTCCCCTTCCCAATAAAGCTTTGACAAAATTTAGTGCTGCTTTACTCCTTTATTTGACAAAAGACTTTTTTTTTTTTTTCCCATCCTTTTGCTTTAGGTGATTCCATACTTGTCCCCCTCCATAGAGATCCATTCTCCTTCAAAAAGAAGTGAGTTCCATGGTATAGTTAGCTCCATGCCTTGACCACTGAGCTCCTCCCATCTTCATTGGGCTCATGAGAATCTAATCAGATGACAAGAGCTCATTTTACCTGAAGAGAGCAAAGGGAGGACCATGAGTACTTTTGAGATGATTGATCTTTATTTGAATACATACACTGTGACATGCATGTTTGCAAGCTGCATTCACTATTATTTAAGGGGGCTTGTGAGTGGTTGTCATGAGTATGGGATCCCTTTGTCAAAAACAATTTAAGTAAAGCTGAGAGTGAGTAATGGACACAATGGAATCCTTTTGGACATGCAATAAATGTGAGGCTGGAGATAGTTCAGTGCACTACTTGCAGGAGACATGTAACATCAAAGTGCTCTACCATGTGCTCTTCCTGCTATACTATGTCTGAAGTTGTCGCTGGCTGCTAAATCTTCATGGCCAGTTTAGGAGTGACTCAAATCTCAAAATCTCCATGACCAGTTTAGGAGTGCTTTAAGTGACTGAAGCTAGAGCTACAAATCCAAGCAGAAGACGAAAGAAGGTTTATTTGGATGCACAACCAATTCCAGTAACTATCTATTAATCGTGATGGAAGAATCTGTGCTGAGTGTGTAGATTGTAAAATCTTACAATCATCGCTTGTTGCTGGTACTGCATACGTTTTGCTTGTTTGCGTGGATAAATATTTGCACAAAGTTCTCAAGAACAACATTCATATGCATTTCATGAGTCGATATGCATCAAAGTGATGGATAGATAAAGTACATGAATGATGGAAGTCTGGCAATATATCTAGCTTTGAGCAAATGCACAAAAGGTCGTGCATGTAAAAACACAAAAAAGACGAGAACAATATTCTCTCAAAACAAACAAAAAATAAAAGATATGAACCCATGGCATGGTTGGCAAGGATACATACTACCTTGAGCACATGCAAATTATAATATCTCAAGATCTACAGATTAATCTGGATTTAAAAAATAAAATCTACTAAGGAGTAAACAATCCATAATATTTGAAGTATGAAAAGTTAGTTCCTACCCATTGAATTGCACTTGGAGGGTTCATGACGCGGGACAAAGACGCTAGAGAAAATAGGATTTCTATAAAATTGTAGATTTAGGACAATTTGGGTGTGGAAGCTTTAAAAAAATATGTGAACAATCAATTACTATCAATTTATCACCAAATTATAATAGAAATACAAAAACATAACAATTTACTTATAACTAATAAAAATAACCGAGTTTGGAAACTTAGGGGTTGCGGTGAATCTCGATGATGGGCCTTTTATACTCAGAGACCTAATTTGGCGTCGACGTCGGAGACGGAGAAGAAGACAAGAGAGGTCCACTTTAGGATTTTGACAGCGCACCATACAAACTGAAAAGGAAATTTTTGAATTAACTCTTCAATGAATAACTTCTGAACTTACGGACTATATATAGACTCAAGAAATCAAAGAAGATAAAACAACTTCTAAAGGCTTATCTGTAAGATAATAAGATCCCTAACCAACTCAAAGAGAAAAAATTCTCCTTAGTTTAATCTTAAATTGAACTAAAATAATCTAAAAGAAAACCGAAAATTCAAACTAGTTCTCCATCATTCTCCCCATCTTCAAAAAATTCACGTTATTGTGAAATCATGTAAGCAACTTGAGAATTATGCTCCTGGTGATGCCTCCAAATCGGCCATGGCGGAGGTCTCTGCCTCGGTAGTGTAGTCAACACAAAGACTTTTGGAAAGACGATGAAACCTACCTCGGTGTTGGCGATCATTGAGATCGGAGAAGCTGAATGTCCATTAGGAATATAACATCAAGCACTTCAAAGAAGAAAATAATCGTCCCTACAATTAATTATTATTTCCTGCAAACTATTATAATTATACGTAACAATTAAATAATAGTAATTGTTCACGAGCCTGATTAATAGGACAAAGTTCAAAATTTTAGAAGATTTAATAGATTTTTTTAAATTTATTGGGTTCATCAGATGACATATTAAATTCTCTTAAAAATGATATATAAAAGTCAAAATTCATTAATGGTTTAGCTGGTGACTCAAATTTGACAGACTCATTGGGTTCTACTAATGCATGTTCTAAGGACATAGACACAATTAGCAATAGTTTTTGCCTTAATAAGGTTAAAAGTTCATCAAAGAAATTTTTCTTGTCGGCAGGCATATCACTAATCAAATTATCTAACTTGTAATATTCAACATCGATTATAGCACTAATTTGTGTCGATGAATTTTGTGTAGACATTTTTTTATAGGTCTTATGTTGGTGCTTTCTTTACATGGAGAGAGCTAGCTCTCAACATGCCTTGTAAAATTTTAGTCCCACCTCGAAAATGCACCATGAGCTATCTCAACATATATACTTGGGTGTATTGTTGAGAGATGCACATGGGGTGGTGACCCTAAGGAGGGAACCATGTGGGTGATTTTACTAGGAGGTAAGAATAAGGCTCCAAGGATTAAGCATTAATGCTTTTGTCATTCTCTTGGATTAATTCCATTTGGAGCTAAGCCCCAAAGGGGCTTAGCGACTCGGACTCGGCTCATGGGCTCATGAGACGTAATGTGGCATTTTGTTGGCGCACTTTGCACTCATGCGGTCCATGCGGCTCATGCGGTCCATGCGGCCATGAGGCCATGCGGCTCATGCGGCCAGGCTGCTGCTGCCGCATGGAGGGTTCCGCTGACTGTGCAGACTACAAGTCAGTTATGGAAAGACTGATTCAATGCGATTAATTTAGATCCTATCTTTGTGGGATTTGAATTAATTTCGTTGCTATCTTTGTGGGATTTGAATTAATCTCGTTGCTATCTTTTTGGGATTTGATTCAATCTTTCCATAACTGAAGAGGCGGCTAGGGTTTCCACCCTCTCTCTATATATACTCTCTTCTGGCCTCCTTTGTCGGTACTACGAAAATATAAGTCAGAAAAGGAGAAAGAGAGAGAGAGTTGCTGCCGCCATTGTAAGTCCATCCGAGGAGTCAGAACAGAGGTGACTTCGAGCGTTCCACAAGTTCTTCAAACTTGCTGGTTCCTGGAAGCAGATCGTGTGGGACGAATCTTGCTTTGAGCAACGGTGTTTTGACACCCCAGCAATTTTTCTTCTTCTCATCTTTCTCTAGATTTTGTAACTCGTTCTGTCCGAATTGCAACACGTTTGCAAGGAAGAACGAGAGATCTTCTCTTCTCTATTTTTCCTCCTTCATATTGTAATCTGGCTATTTGGTCCTTTGTATCATCGTAGATCTCGATTGCATCAGTTTTACCATCTTTGATCAAGCCCCGGGACTAACAATCTCACAACAAGATCCTTATAGATGGAAAACATTAATGCTTCGCTCGTCCAATCGGACTACTGCAAGTTGGAAAAGTTCGATGGAGAGCATTATCAAGTCTGGAAGAGAAAAGTTTATCTAACTCTTCAACTAAAAGACGTTGATCATGTTCTGTTAGAGGAAGAACCCTCTGTTCCAGACACTGGATCTACTGCCGCAATCAATGCGGCTACCAAACTCCAGGCCAAATGGAGAAAGGAAAATAGCATCTGCAGGCTTCTCATCCTGAATGCAATGGAGGACTCCCTGGCAGAATCCTACTCGAAGAAGGAACTTGCCAGAGACATATGGGAGTCTGTGGAAAAACTGTATGAAGAAGACAGGAACAGGAGCAAAATGTTTGTGATTGAAAAATATCACAAATTGCTCTTTGAGAACGAGAAGTCCATATTGCCGCAGGTGAAGGAATTTCTGAAGCTACGTCAGAAACTGGAAGACGAAGAGATGCCCCTTCCCGACAAGTTTGTCGTTGGAGGGATCGTCTCAAAACTTCCTGCTGGATAGAGTACCTTCTATGCAAGGATGCACAGAAAGAAGCTAGACATTAGCTTGGGAGATCTACTTCAAGAGATCCATATTGAGGACGAGATGCGTTCCCAACAGAAGGTGGACACTCTGTCCAAACAGTTGGCTAAAGCCAATCTAGTGCAGACGAGAGATACCAAGGGGAAGCAGGCGGCTTCTCATCCCAAGAAGAAGGACTTCACTAATCTAAAAGTGAAGGGTCCTTCATTCAAGCAACAGAAGACTAAGTCCCACGTGACTTGTTACAATTGTGGCAAGAAAGGCCACTACAAGAGTGAATGCAGATCTAAGCCTAAACAATCAGAGAAAGGTGAGCCTAATAAGGTTTCATTGGTTTCTAACTTTGTTGCTATGATCGCACAGGTCACAACTGTGGGGGTTGACTCTGACTGGTGGATAGACACTGGTGATAGACACTGGTGCGACTTGCCATGTCTTTTCTGACAAGGAATGGTTCGTCACGTACCAGCCGATATCTGAGAAGGTTGCCATGGCGAACTAGGCCCAAGCTGAAGTTCTGGGGATCGGGACCGTGGAACTGAAACTCACTTCTGGGAACACTCTGACGCTTCAAGGTGTGAAGCATGTTCCGGCGATTGCCAAGAACCTAATCTCTGGGAGCCTGCTCTGCAACGCAGGCTTGAGGATGGACATCAATGCTGGTCAGATGGTGATGTCCAAGAAAGGAACATACTTCGGGAAGGCTTATCAAACCGAAGGAATGTTTAAAATTCAGCTTGTCAACCAGTTTGATGACATTAATGCAGTTGCATTTTCTGATTATTCTCTTGAGTTGTGGCATAATAGACTAGGACATGTTCATTGTAAAAGAATTAACAAAATGTCTAGTCTAGGACTTATCTCCAAATGTGGGGGTAAGGTGGAGAAGTGTGAAGTGTGTGCTCAGACGAAGATCACAAGGAAACCCTTTCATCGGGTCAATCGAAGCACAGATCTTCTGGAGTTTGTGCACTCCGATATCTGTGACTTCAAACATTTCTCCACGAAGGCCGGGATGAAGTATTTCATAACCTTCATCGACGACTTCTCAAAATACGCGTTCGTCTACTTGCTCAAGTCTAAAGATGAAGCTTTCGATAAGTTCAGAGAGTTCAGGGCCGAAGCTGAACGGCAGACTGGACAACAACTCAAGAGGTTAAGAAGTGATCGAGGTGGAGAGTACAGGTCTCATGAATTCGTATCGTTCTGCAAAGAACATGGAATCATATGCGAGACTACTGCTCCATATTCTCCTCAATCCAACGGAAGTAGCGGAGAGGAAGAACAGAACGTTGACAGAAATGATGAACTCAATGCTGCTAACCGCGGGTCTTCCTAAATGCTACTGGGGAGAAGCTGCATTGACGGCCACTTTTATTCTAAATAGAGTGCCATATGCAACTTCGGACGTAACTCCTCATGAACTCTGGTTCAAAGTCAGACCAAACTTGAATTTCATTCGAGTGTGGGGGTGTCTGGCGTATGTGAAGCTCCCAGATCTGAAGATTCAGAAGCTAGAGACAAGGACTACGAAGGCGATCTTCTTGGGGTATGCCGAGAAGAGTGATGTTAGGAGATTTCTTGATATTTAGTCAAATCATATCATCGAATCTCGCGAAGCTGAATACTTTGAAGACAAGTTTGCAAAAAAGACAAAAACATTATTCTTTCGGACATTCCGGAAAATAATGTAGGTGCAAATGAGACTGAAATCTCATATGGGCCAGTAGTCCAAGAAGAAGCTGTTGTTGATGAAACAACTCTTGTACCAGAACTCGTAGAGCCGTCAGCTAAGCGAGCGAGGAGACCGAAAGACTTCGAAGATGACTTTGTCACCTATCACGTGGAAGCAGATCCGCTTACCTATGATGAGACGATGAAGACTAGAGATGCTATCTTCTGGAAGGAGGCAGTGAATGACGAGTTTGACTAAATCACCTCCAATAACACATGGGTGTTGGTAGATCTACCTGAAGGAGAAAAGCCCATCGGATGTAAATGGATCTTCAAGAAGAAGATGAAGGCAGATGGAACTATTGACAAGTTCAAGGCCGGGCTGGTAGCCAAGAGATTTTTTCAGAAACAGGGGATAGACTACTTTGACACGTACGCTCCAGTAGCTCGGATGACCACCATCAGAATGTTAATCGCTCTAGCAGCTATACATAAGTTGGTGATACATCAGATGGATGTAAAGACAGCATTCCTAAATGGGGAGCTGACCGAAGAGATTTACATGCAACAACCAGATGGATTTGTCGTCAAAGGTCTTGAAGACAAAGTCTGCAAGTTGGTGAAATCATTGTATGGTTTGAAGCAAGCTCCCAAGATGTGGCATGAGAAGTTTGACAAAGTTATTAGGTCAAACGGCTACAGAGTCAGCGAGACGGACAAATATGTTTACACAAAGTTCGCTGATGGAAGAGAAGTCATCGTTTGTCTGTACGTGGACGACATGCTAATCCTACGCACGGATATAGGCTGTGTCACAGAGACAAAGAAGTTCCTCTCAACCAAGTTCAGTATGAAAGACTTGGGGGATGCAGATGTCATCTTGGGCATAAAGATCATCCGGACAGACACTGGAGTAGCGATGTCACAATCTCACTACATTGAGAAGATGCTCACACGCTATGGGTATAAGGATCTTCCAGGGATCGATACGCCATACAGGTGTGATCAGAAGCTGAAGCCAAACTCGAGGAAAAGCGTCAGGCAGCTGGAGTATTCTAGCATTATCGGAAGTTTGATGTACGCAACCACTGCCACAAGGCCTGAGATAGCTTTCGCCGTGGGAATGCTGAGTCGGTTCACAAGCAACCCAGGGGTTGAGCACTGGAAAGCTGTGAAGCGGGTGATGAGATATCTCAAGAAGACTCAGACATATGCACTGCACTACAACGGGTATCCGACAGTAGTGGAAGGCTTCAGTGATGCTAGCTGGTGTTCAGAGGTAGAAAGCGAGAGATCCACAGGTGGATGTCTTTTCCTTGGGTGGAGCTGCTATATCGTGGAAGTCGAAGAAGCAGACTATACTCTCTCGTTCCTCCATGGAATCTAAATTCTATGCACTTGAAACTGCAGCAGATGAAGCAGAATGGCTTCGGGAGCTCATGTATGATCTTCCAGTGGTTGGGGCTCAGATACCGGCGATACCGATATACTGTGACAACCAGACGACTGCGGCGGTGGCATCAAATGACCTCTTCAACGGGAAGAAGAGAACTGTGCGGTTGAAGCACAGGGCAGTACATGATCTTATCAAAAGAGGTGTAATTGCAGTGGTTGATGTTCGGAGTCAGGAGAACCTGGCAGATCCGTTCACAAAGGGCCTCAAGCGCCAGTTGGTCGATGACACAGCTTGTAAAATGGGCTTGAAGGCATTCTGATAGTGTGTCTTTGTAATCCTACCGTAAAGTTTTATGCTATTAGTTCAAAGAGAAATCTACTAGGCATCTAACTTTTGGTTCAAAGGAGGATCACTGACTGGAAAACTATCAGGTAACAGTGGGTACTTGTTCTCTGGAACATGGAAGGGATACGGACCCATAACCACTGTTGTCTACTATGTATTTTCTGCAAAAAAAATAGATCCTGTGGAAGGTTGGCTTAAACGCCTTAATGAGTTCTCAGGCAGAGTGAATGCCTGGTGTGCTTTACAGGAAGCACGGTAGAGCAGCACTACAAGGAGTGAAACTCCATGCTACAGTGGGATGACTCCACCATGAGGTTCCCAGGTAGGAATAATGCCTCGGCTTTGCAAGCCAAGTCATAGCGGCGTAGCACCGCAAATAGGCAGGTAGCCGAATGCTGTATGACGTAATTAAAGAGTTGTAGACAGCACTACAAAGGGGAGGATGGCCCCATGTTACAGTGGCACGACACCACGATGAGGTACCCAGGTAGGGATAAAGCCTCGGCATTGCAAGCCATGTCGTTGCGGCGTAACACCGCAAGGAAGCCTTAGGCTTCATGCTGAGTAGATTGGCACTACAAAGAGGCTGAGACCTCATGCTACAGTATTATGACACTACGATGAGGTTCCCAGGTAGGGGTAATGCCTCGGCTTCAGGCCATGTCATAGCGACGTAGCACCGCAAGGAAGCGCAAGGCTTCATGCCATATCTCTTTAATAAAGAACTCACCTATAGTGTATGAAAAGAGATATCAGGCCGTCTCTTGAGGGTAAACTTGTAGACGTCCAAAATTATACACTGAAACCAGACTGGCACAGGGCCTTTAATGTGCAGCCAGAAGCACACGTAACTACACTTTGTGAGTGGAAAGAATTACAATTGTGGTGCAGAATTCAAGGCGTAGTCCATTCTTGTATCACATTGTTATTTAACCCATGCGGGAAGATTCAAGTCGTCAGCGACATCTATCCTAATGCAAAATGGACACTTACTGTGGGGAACGCTCAACCCTGAAAATATATATATGTTGTGATATGTGGGAGATTGTTGGTGCTTTTTTTACATGGAGAGAGCTAGCTCTCAACATGCCTTGTAAAATTTTAGTCCCACATCGAAAATGCACCATGAGCTATCTCAACATATATACTTGGGTGTGTTGTTGAGAGATGTACATGGGGTGGTGACCCTAAGGAGGGAACCATGTGAGTGATTTTACTAGGAGGTAAGAATAAGGCTCCAAGGATTAAGCATTAATGCTTTTGTCATTCTCTTGGATTAATTCCATTTGGAGCTAAGCCCCAAAGGGACTTAGCGACTCGGACTCGGACTCGGGCTCATGGGCTCATGAGGCATAATGTTGCATTTTGTTGGCGCACTTTGCACTTAGCACGTCAGCAGTCATGCGGCTCATATACGGCCATGCGGTCTTATGCGGCATGCGGCTCATATACGGCCATGTGGCCACACGGCCATGCGGCTCATGCGGCCATGCGGCTCATGTGGCCATACGGCCCATGCGGCCCATGCGGCTCATGCGGCCCATGCGGCCCATGTGGTCCATGCGGTCCATGCGGCTCATGCGGTCCATGCGGCTCAAGCGGTCCATGCGGTCCATGCGGCTCATGCGGCCAGGCTGCTGCTGCCGCATGGAGGGTTCCGCTGACTGTGCAGACTACAAGTCAGTTATGGAAAGACTGATTCAATGCGATTAATTTAGATCCTATCTTTGTGGGATTTGAATTAATTTCGTTGCTATCTTTGTGGGATTTGAATTAATCTCGTTACTATCTTTTTGGGATTTGATTCAATCTTTCCATAACTGAAGAGGCGGCTAGGGTTTCCACCCTCTCTCTATATATACTCTCTTCTGGCCTCCTTTGTGGGTACTACGAAAATATAAGTCAGAAAAGGAGAAAGAGTGAGAGTTGCTGCCGCCATTGCAAGTCCATCCGAGGAGTCAGAACAGAGGTGACTTCGAGCGTTCCATAAGTTCTTCAAACTTGCTGGTTCCTGGAAGCAGATCGTGTGGGGCGAATCTTGCTTTGAGCAACGGTGTTTTGACACCCCATCAATTTTTCTTCTTCTCATCTTTTTCTAGATTTTGTAACTCGTTCTGTCCCAATTGCAACACGTTTGCAAGGAAGAACGAGAGATCTTCTCTTCTCTATTTTTCCTCCTTCATATTGTAATCTGGCTATTTGGTCCTTTGTATCATCGTAGATCTCGATTGCATCAGTTTTACCATCTTTGATCAAGCCCTGGGACTAACATCTTACCTACGTATAAAAATATTAATATATCAAGGCTCTTATACCAATTTGACACAGGAAAAAGACCCAAGAGAAAAATAGAATTTGTATGAAATAGGATATTTAAGGCAAATTGAGCGCAGAAGTGTTAAAAGATATGTGAACAATAAACTATTATCAATTTCTCACAAAATTATATAAGAAATGCAAAAAAATAACAACCGACTTGTAACTAATAAAAATACTTTAGTTTGGAAACGTGTGCAGGTTTTTTTGGATATCAACGAGGGGACTTTTGTACTCGAGACCCAATTTGGTGTCGACATCAGAGGCGAAAAAGAAGACAAAATGAGACGGAGAAGAAGACAAGAGAGATCTACTTTAAGGTTTTGACATCGCACCATACAAATCAAAAGCAGATTTCTCAATTCATTATTCAATTCTTCAATGAATAACTTCTAAACTTACAAACTATTTATATACTCTCAAGAAATCAAAAGAATATAAAACTAGTCTCTAAAGGCACATTTGTAAGATAATAAAATTCCTAAACTCAAAGAGATAAAATTATGGGTTACTTAGTTTTAGGATCTCGTATAATATTAGAAATTTGCGTTTGGTCTCCATATTATGCATAATTAGGGCTGTGCACAATTAAGTCAAACCGACCAAATCGAACCAAGTCAAACCGAACCGATTGGTTTTAAACCGAACCGATAGTTCGCTTGGTTTGGTTCGGCTTCAATTTTTTCAAAACTGACCGGTTCGGTTCGGTTCACGGTTTGGTTATGCAAAAAATCGTCTAAACCGAACCGAACCGAACCAAATCCTTGTTAAATAATTAGGGTTGGCCGGTTGGGTATGGGTTCATTGGGTTGTATTATACTGGTTTGGCTCATTTATTCACATCACAACTATTTATCAAGTTAAAGTTGAAAGAGCTCTCTCTCTCTCTCTCTCTCACTCACTCTCTTTCTCTTTCTCTCTAGTCTCAAAGAGGAGTGCCGGCGGCTCCTATTCTTTTCTAATTGTCCATGTGCACATGAAAAAGACTTTTGGTTGAATGTATATAATTTTTTTTTTATGTATAAT
Organism: Iris pallida; assembly: GCA_029216955.1. NCBI lineage: Eukaryota > Viridiplantae > Streptophyta > Magnoliopsida > Asparagales > Iridaceae > Iris > Iris pallida. The sequence continues at coordinate 38,954,920 of JANAVB010001800.1, forward strand.
TGGCATTTTTCTCCACCTGCAAAGTACAAGTTGAATTGAAGCTGCTGAATTGTATTTCCTGTTGCAAAGTGGAAGTTGACTGAGGTTTCACAAAAGAAAAAACATATAGTCCATTTTTTTATGTGATCAAAACCGACAAAGTCGAACCGATCCAAACCGAACCAAGTCGGTCGGTTTTAAAATCGAACCGACCATTTGGTTGGTTTGGTTCGATTTTGTTTATTTTCAAACCGATTAACTTCGGTTTGACTTCGGTTGGGACCAAATAGGTCGACCACCGACCGATGCACACCCCTATGCATAATAGGGTTTTGGTCTCGTCCTAACGGTTGACTTGGCTGATCGTCCAAAATGGAGACATAAACACAAATTTTGAATATTATACGAGATCCTAAACATAAATGAAAATATGTGATAATTGTATATCTTGGGTTATTTAGTTTGCATGGTGGGACTTGTGTGATTTAGGTTATTTAGTTTTGTCATTACCAATCAAGAATGAAACTTGTGACTTCGTCGTTTGTTTCTATCGTGATCTCAACAACCACACAATCATTCTGACGACAGTTTTAATGGAGACGACTTCATGGACATCAAATATCGATATATGTCTCTTGTTCCAGTCGAATTATTGAATGCTTGCAGCTCAAGAGTCCTGAAGGGTTGTATGGTTCCTGAGATCGAGATAGAAGTAAACAACAATGTCACAAGTCACATTCTTGATTGATCATTAAAAAAATAACCCAAGTCGCACAATCCTCACATATTTTGTTTTAGTTTTAGGGTCCCGTATTTTTAGGTCATGTGTTGCACCAAAACATACTTACTAGGCTTATGTAGTGTATTTCTTTTTTCTAGATGGATCAGAAAATAAGATAAATGTGTGCCATCTACCATTTTTGGATAATTTGGTAGAACCTACACGTCATGCATTGGAGTAGTAATGTTAGCATTTTTCTATCACTCCATGACGACTTTATGAGTATGACATCAGTGGAAAAAATTTCAAAAATATTTTTGGCTAAATCATACTAATACAGGTATAAACAAAATAAATTTTGTCAATACCGTATACAGCTTCACTATGTAGACTTATAATATATTATTTTTATTTTTTCTAGTAAGTTTGGTCCTACGAGTATTTTCCTATTGGTAGGCCAGTGTCTCATGTTAGTTCTAATGCGGGTAGCTTCACGGTAGATGATATATATACTGGATCCGACATGATGTATTTACTCGGTGGCGTTAATTTATCGAAACCAATTTGAGACGCTACAACACACGGAGGTAAAGTATTTAATTATTTACTTAGTTAATTTTTTGCTTAAAATATTATGTTTATCATTTTGTTATTTTTTCGACATTAAATAGGTTTAATGGATACCCTACATGCATGAACAAAATGCTCCCGAGATACATAGAATATCATACAATTTTAGTCTCCATAGGTATTCCGTCATATACTCAGTGTTCTAAATGGCGGCCGCCTAGCCCGCCTAGCCGGTAGGCGGTCTCTCTCCGCACCGTTTTTGGGCAGGCGGTGGAGTAGGCGGCCAACGGAGGTTGGCGGCATAGGCGGAGGTGAGACGGCGGAGGTGGACACCTAGGCGGAGCAATATCTAACAAGATATTTTGGCCAAAAAGATTTTGTAAACATTATTGGCCTATGGTTCATTTTTACAAAACTAAAACTTTATAAATCTTCGTTCTACAACTTAGTTATGCATGGAACACCCTTAAAATATGCATATTATGCACACAAAAACATGGTAAAATAGTAAAAAATGTTCAAAATGTATCGACCGTCTAGGCGGTAGGCGGACTCTCTCTGTCGCGCACCCGCCTACCGTCGTTTAAAACCTTGCATATACTATGGATATATCATATTTTATCTCGTTGATCGTGTTATGCAACAACTAGAGATAAAACAGATAATTCCTGAGGAGCCAACATGTTTGAGCCATGGTAGAGCCAATGCATCTGCAAGAGCTCGCTCTATAATTCCTTGTTGGAATTCCATATTCCAGACGTATGGTGTGGCACACCTGTCTAAACAAATGACAAATATGGATGATGGTAAGTTATTAAATAATTAGTTATGAAATTTAATTAAATAAGAATGTGTGTTATCCTCGTATTTTATTTAAATGATGCAGTACTCGGTGATATTGCTTATCGATGTTGGTGGGGAGCCCGTCTTATAAGCAACAGAGCTTATGTATTCGAAAGAGTATCGGTTCCAGAATCGATCTATAGATAATTCTATCTTGCGTACCTTTTATGAATGTATGACTGGGATGGTACGTGTTATTAATTTATTTCTTAAATATATCATCCTATAGAAAAAAATTGTTTATCAAATTTAAAAATGTTAAATATTTAGGCTCTTAGAGTGCAACAAGCACTCCAAAACCCATATACTGATATGTGGCAAACAGTTTTACAAGAATTTTTGGATAATGTGCACATGCCAACCCCGATGCCTCCATTATATATCCCATCAGATTATCCTACATATTGTTAGCCGAAGACAACCATGCCCTCGTAGGATTAGGCACAATGTTACGAGCACTCTACGTCAGGCTAGCGAGGCTCCTTCTCAGCAGGGTAGCGAGGGCACTTCTCGGCAAGCTACCAAAGGCACTTCTCGGCAGGATTGTGAGGATACTTCTCAACATGATGGCACGTTAGAGTAGTTCGAGGATATTGGTATTGGATACTATACGCATATATCAACGGCTCCATCATGGCCGGTACCCACTCATGAGGAGGACTCGCAGGAGGATAGTGGTTCAAATGCGTCCGAGGAGGATACAACGCAAAGGAGAGAACGATTGCATCTCAGAATTGGACGTCGTAGGGATTAACGTCGTAGGGATTACAAACGGCTTGTCAGGGGAGGTAGCTGAGACATGTATCATGTTATTGGGTTAAAGACATGTATCATTTTATTGTATCAGAAGTTCATTAATTAATGAGTTTTGGTCTTTTAGAGTTCGCCGAATTAATTGTGCTCAATTTTGCAACAACTATACTTATGGTAATTGAAGCAAGCAATTATGGCACAAGAAAGAGCGAAAAGCATAATTGTTCAATTTTATTATCAAAAAATTTTTACCCAAAATTAAAATGTAACAATCAAATTTTATCCAGTAGGTAATTACAACATCAAAGATAAAAAAAATGTATTCATTCTTGAGATTAATTACAACATCAACGATAAAAAGTTACTCGATCTCTTCGTTTGTTAGTACATTTTCTTTTAGGATAATTCTAAAGGCACTCCAAGTTTTACTTGGGGATACCCCAGTTCTAGGACTGCCAAGTTGGCAGTCCTAAAGAATTTGAATATTAAGATAGACTGTGAACAAAGTTGGCAGTCCTCCTTAATGTTAGGGCTACCAACTTTGTTGGTAGTCCTAATGGGCTGTCCTGGAGTAAAATGTGGAGTGCTTTTAGAATTAGCCTTCTTTTATTGTGTCCTAGCCTACCACAATTACTGCAATAGAGATCTCATGTCGATAAATCTTTCATTGTGATGTGGTTCATCTATGGTCTTCTAGTTTTGCGTCGTACATCTGGTACTCTAATTTGACCTTTAACCAATACACTTTGAAGAGTGTAAGGGACTGGAGAATTGGTTCCATACGTGGCTCATATATACTTCTCAATTTTTTAGTAGAAAATAATGTATGATAAAAACTTTCAATATTTTAACATTATAAGACTTACACGCAAAATATACATGTACACATGGTAGATAAGTATGATACCACCTTAAACATGAATAATATTTATCATTTAAGGGAACCCCATATGTTATACTTATTTCATGATCTAATATTTCAAACATAAAATTATCAATACGCAACATATGAAACTGATATTTTTCTCTTTTGATGCCGGCCATAGTTTTTAACATTCTCGGACAAAAAAATATTTTCAAATTTTCAACAATTTGTTTGTTTTTGTCATGTAGTGATATAATCTTGGCTCTAATATTATCAATTAGTATTATTATTGGTTTATCACATAAATTTTTAATCCGGTTATTAGAACATTCATCAAGGTTTCCAGTCTTAATATATAATCCTTGACATGGAACATAAGTTGCTACCAATGTGCAAAAACACGAGTTTCATCATCTTCTCCAACAATCTATTTAAAAATATTCATGTTTTCATCTTTAATTTTTTCTAACCAGAACTCCGAATCTGTGTCACTGTAAGATCTTGCAAACTTATCTAACTATACTTGTTATTGCATTACTCCAGCTACTTGAGTTTTCCAAAAAAAAAAAAAATGGAATACAAAAATATGGCGATTCTAGAAAAGTTACACGCATACCATTTATTAATTTTTCTTGCTTATTTGATATAAATAAATGTTTATCCCATTTATTATAAAAGCTTTCAAAAGACATTTTAAAAAAAATTAACAACCATACCATGAATCAGTATTTATACTTTCAAGAACAACATAATCAATTGGATATATTGGTAGTTATGGTCGTGAGCACAAACAATAAAAAAATTACCATAATATCTAGAGGTAAAAAAATAGCATCAATACTAATCACATGTAAACAATCCCTTAAAAAACCATCAATGCATGTCTTGAAACAAATAAATATTCTTTGAAAGTTATTATTTTATGTAATCATTATAAAATATTTGTTCCTGGGATTTGTCTCGATAATTATAAAAGCATATTCTTCAAGACTACTATATACATCAACATAACTACCATTTATTTCAGCTAAAATAATTTCTCAGACTTTTCCAAGCTTTAGAATATTTAATACATATTCGGTGTTCTCTATTTATATCATTTATAATTTGTAATGGACTATACAAGTGGTTATCTCTAATTTTAATAATTATCTTATTTTTAATTCATACAGTAGTAGCTAATCGATGATGTCCTATTCTAAGTCCACCTAAACAAGAATATCAACTTTCTAATGTACAAATAATAACTTATAACTTATAACTTATAACTTGGTTCAAATAACTTGTATGAATTAACTTGGTTCATAAGTTAACTTGGTTCATAAGTCCACCTAAACATGAATATCAACTTAGAATAGGACAAATAATAACTTATAATAGAAAGTTATTAAAATTAGAAAGTTATTCATGAATATCAACTTAGAGATAACTTTTAATTCCTATGCAAAGAATATCAACTTTCTAATGTACAAATAATAACTTATGAACCAAGTTAATTCATACAATGGCTTTAGCATATACTCTCCATTTATAACTTATAACTTGGTTCATCACATTTATATATAATTCTCCGAACATTGTTCCAAGTAGCTGAACAAGTAAAATTATATTCAATTGTTATATCATTTATAAAACTTCTAAATTAAGAACAAGTTTCAAATGATTTTCCAATAAATAATTTGGAGTGCTAACATTATAGACATTATCATCTAACTCATCATCTAAGTTTTTAATTAAATTATTATTATTTTCATCAGCATCATCATTGTTATCAGTTTCATTTAATATACTTTCATCTTTGGTAAATGGAACAATTTGGTGATAAGAACCAGGACCAATATTAACAATTTCGTTGTTAGAAGCACGTTGACAACTTATACTATCATATCTTGGTATGATGGAGTAACATAAATATTTATATACAGTGATTGTAAATTAACTTCAACAATTCATGCTTCTTCACCATCTAATAATAAAAATGTCCCATAATATAAATTCATAACAAATAGAAAAACGCCCGATAATAAGATTGTGTACATTATCCAACGTAATATTCCGATAAATTAAAATAACTTGGGTTAAACTCCTTTCTAAGATAGCACATTAGTGTACCTCCATACGAGCATAATATTCTTAGGCTTTGATCCATAACAAATAGATATTGTAAAGCTTTTAGATGGAAATCTTCTGCAAAAATATTGTAGAAGACTAGATGGTAGAGATATTCTGAGTGTAGAGCTTCTGAATGTAAATGTCCTGAATAAAGATATAGCAGAGAAGTCTGTAGATAAGGAGAAGAATAAAAGAGTTTGTAAGAGAATAGTTCTTTAGGAGAGTTGTGAAATGCAATGTTCAATTTATTGCTTCAAAATTATAGCCATTATAATCCTAACAAACGTTGGGAGCCAACGGTCGGATTATAACGATTGTTAACTTCTTTTTAAAAAATTGTAGATATTCTGCTAGATGAAGTGACAAAAAATTTGACTGTACAAATTCCGCCAATCAACCAATGGTCGGATTATAAAGGTCATTAAATTTCTTTTCAAAAAAATTGCAGAGATTCTGACAGTTCGACTAACGGAATTTGTACCGTCAAAATTCCGCTAGTGCACTGGCGGACTCTCTCTTTAAACTTTTCCCAATTGTTTCTTTTCAGCTAATTTACTTAAAATATATTATTTTGCATAAAAAATTCGTTTGTGTTGATAGTGTAAGTTATTGACAGTCTAGGATTTTTCTTTTTTCTATTTTCTTTCCCAGCAAATATACTCCATTATGATCTCTTGTTGTCTGCAAGGAATAGTTCTTTGGTTACCCAGGCCCCAGGATGGGTTGCAAATGGTATGGATGCGGGTTGGAGAAATACAGCCAAACTCAAAGTGGTTAGAGTTTTGGGTTTGGGCTGATCCTAGAATCCAACCTAGCCCAACTTGATTCGGAAATGAACTATGACCCAAACTAAAACTTAGAACAATATCTTATTCATATATTATTTTACATAAAACTCTTACATATTTAGATATAATGATACCGTCTCCAGTAGAACTGTTTGGAACACTTGTAATATCAGATTATATAACAGAGAGATTAGGGTCCCTTAATTCATTATGGGAGTCAATAACCTGGCAAACCTAACATGCTCAACCCAAAACCACCATAACTGCCTTTAAGTTGTCCCAGTTTGCATACTGAAGGATCGGATTGGATTTGGATTTGGATTTGGATTTGGTAATCTTCAAGCCATGGCTGGATTTGGGTTAGCCTCAAACCCAAAGTGACCAGTTTTGATTTTGACTTCTACCCCTGTACCATTGTACATGTCTTCAGGGATCTAGCAAATAAACCTTATTTATATTATGCTTTTGACGTTAAAAACTTAGACATGACATAGAAAATAGTATTTTTCTTTCGAATTTTAAGATGCTAAAAAATATATTATGGCACATACATTTTACTTGACACTATTTGAGTGAAATATATATTCCGAGACTTGCAGCCTTCAACTAACCCTGTTCTCATGACACATTCTATGAGGTCATGCTCATAAAATAGCCTAAAGACCTAGTTATATCCATCATAATGTCCAACATCAGAAATGATGAAATACTTAATTCTATATGTTATCGCGAGACATTTCAGTCTACATTTATCATAATTTTCTAGACAAGTATGATGCCATGTTCGTCTTTGGTCTGACGGTTCAGTACACTTTGCTAAATTCAAATGATTTGGCTGATGTGGTTAGGTTTGGCCAAATCCTCCAACCTCACTGCCAGTGTAGTAATATGTATGAATATAACCCTAGAATATAAAGAATTAACGCAATCTACTAAAGTGAGTGAAAACGCGTAGATATACCTATTTAAGATGGATTTTGCAGGTTTACGGCCATGAATAATAAGAGAACATAATTATAGAAGAAACTATCCTACTTTAACTTTGGTGAACATTTAAGTAATTCAAAAACCATATATAAAAGGATAAATAGGTTTAATTTAAAATGGTACAGCCACACATACTCAAAACTGATTCAAGCTTACATATTTATTTTTCAGCTAAACCCACTTCAACTTAACATTTAGTAATGTCATTCCTTTCATTCTATAGCCTAATGGCTATAGAGCGAATGCAGTTCCCTGTGGCAAATCACATCAGCTTACCTCTTTATCTAGATCTTTTCTTTTCCAGAAAAACTTGGAGGGTGCTCCTTCGTAGCGTGAGATTAAATTGCATGACCAAAAAGGTAACCTACCTTCCAAGTGACCTTCTATGTTTTATTGCAATACCTTTTTTCCTCGTAGCTACTTCGTCTAGAAACTTGGGACCAACACACAGGATTGACATCTGGTCGGCAACCAGTCATAAAACTTGGTCAATTCCTATATGGGGCTTTCTTTTGCACCATTGCCAACCCATTTATATGGGAGAAGGCTTAGATGATGATGATCCTCTCTTACTTAAAATACTAGAAATGTTCTCCACCGATGATACTAAAGTAATGGGTCTCCTAAAGGTGCTTTTGGGATCATGTTCATTGCTTACTCTCAGTAATGTTCTCCACCGATGATACTAAACGCTCCAATGCTAAAGTTAATTGGACTCGGCAAGTACAAGTTGATAAGTGATAAGAGAGTTTTCAGCAGAAATGATCAAAACCATCAATTAACAAGTATAGGGCTGATAATCATATTGAGAACAGGTGCAGTTAACAAGTATAGGGCTGATAATCATATTGAGAACAGGTGCAGTTACCATTAACAAGTATAGGGCTGATATAAACTTTTCTATGACAAAAGTAGGTCCATCATCAAGCCATCTCAGGTGCAGTTACCACTTAACTGGGTCCAGAACCAGACTCTCCCTTGCTCAAGGTTGTATGGACCCTAGTCCTGTCAATATGGAGTTCAACTCGAGTTTGTGTGGGATCAGGTCCTCTAGAACGAGACACATAACTGACCCATTCCATTCACCATCGGTTCAAAGTCTGATCCTGGCCATTTTTAGCGTCTACACATTCTGCTGCTAAACCCTATTTGTTTGGATCCTAGTCCTGTGGAGGTTCAAATCAAGTTTTAGGGAGGGGGGAAGGGGATTCCTCTAGAAAGAGACTCGTACCTGACCCATTCATTATAGGGTCAAAGTCTGATCCTGGTCATGTTTAGCATCTACACATTCTGCTAAACCCTGGTATATTACCTACCTATGAAGCACGGGTAGTCTATTAGCTCAAGATCGTCATCAAGATGAACACTATTAGGCATCAAATTCCAATGTAGTAAATGTTATCCGCAGTTAAACATCCCACTCCAATAGCATATTTATGTTCAGATACACCATTGTAGATAGTCCTACATCAGTTATGAGTGATGAATTTGAGAAAGAAACTAATAGTGGAGAATTATGGCATATTTATTATCTTGAATCAAACTGAATATATATACCAATCTAGAATAGGTAACTACCAATGTATAGTAGGTAATTAATCTCCTACAATAATTCCTCTAGAATAGATAAGTACCAATATATAGTAGGTAATTAATTTCATACAAATCTCCTACTCCAAATCAGGGTCCTATTGATTACAATGTAATAAAATCCTAGATACATTTATGGTCAAATATCTTTCTCATGCCCCTGCAAGATGGAGCACCGTGAGGTGATTCCAATCTTATTCGTCAATTGTTGGAAGCGAGAGCGGAAAAAAGGTTTGGTGAGCGCATCAACGAGCTGGTCAGCAGAGGAAACATAGACAACTCGAGGAGAACATCCTTGAATTTGTTCCCGAATGAAGTGATAGTCAAGAGCAGCATTTTTCATGCGAGAATGGAATACCGGATTTGAGCACATATTTATTGCACCAATGTTGTCACAGTAGATAACCGGTTGTTGAGGTAAAAACATAAAGTTTGGTGAGTAGTGAACAAATCCAACGAATTTTTGCAGCTGTGGTAGCCACAGCTCGGTACTCGACCTCGGTGGAAGAGCGAGCCACGGTCCTTTGTTTCTTTGAACTCCAAGATATTGGATTGCGACCAATGTAGATGAGATAGGCACTTGTTGAGATGATATCATCTTTGTTCCCAGCCCAATCGGTATTCGAAAATGCATGTAGTGACAGTGGTGAGTTGCGGTAGAGAACAACACCATGAGCAATAGTACCACAAAGATACCGTAGTAGGCGATTTACTACATTCCAATGATCAGTCTTGGGACGGTGCATGAATTGCGATAACTTGTTGACAGTGTAAGCAATGTCTGGACGCGTGAATGATAAGTATTGGAGACTGCCAACAATGGCTCTGTATTCAGGGATCAGAGAGGGATGATCCAGAGTAAATAGTGAGTGTTGGAGTAGTGGCAAGTGGCATAGACACGGACTTGGCATCGGTTATCTGAGTGCGAGTAAGGAGATCATGGATATATTGTCGCTGAGAAAGAAAGATATCCTGCGGATGTGGAATAACTTCAACTCCAAGGAAATATAAAATGGGGCCAAGATCCTTGAGGAAGAATATGTTGGAGAGAAGATGAATGAATTTTTGTACTGTTGCATCGTTGTTTCCTGTGATAATGATGTCATCAACGTAGACCAAAAGATATATCATGACGCCAGAAGCATTGCAGACAAATAGTGATGTGTCGGCATGAGAGTTAGTGAAGCCAGAATTAATGAGGAACTGACGTAGCTCATGGTACTATGCATGAGGGGCTTTTGAGACCGTATATTGCTTTATGCAGTTTACAGGCATGATGAGAATGGTCTTTGTCAATGAATTCTTGTGGTTGTGCCATAAAACCGTCCTCATAGAGAGAGCCTTGGAGAAATGCATTATTGACATCAAGTTGACGCAGAGACCAACCACGAGTGACGACAATAGGGAGAACAAGTCGTACTGTTGTTGGTTTGACCACAGGATTGAATGTGTCATGGTAGTCAACACCCGGTCGCTGGTGGAACCCTTTGGCAACTAAACGTGCTTTGTACCTATCAACAAAACCATCAGATAGACGTTTAGTCCGAAAAATCCACTTGCAACCAACGATATTTTGGACCGTTGAGAGGAAACAAGGGTCCATGTCTCGTTCCGAACAAGAACATCAAACTCCTCAGACATTGCCTGACGCCAATTGGGATCTTTGAAGTTCTGGGTTACTGTAGAGGGTTCTAGGTCAGGTTTGGTAGAAAGTTGGGCATTGAGATTGAGTTTTTGGATTGGTTTGTGGATATGATTTTTGGATCAAGTAACAATACCCTGATGTGAAGGAGGAATAGGTATCGGTTCTGTCACGTCCCGGTTCCACAAAACCGTTCGTCCTCGCTAGGACGTGATGTCGCGTGAGCCTAGGTTGCGCTCGCGTAAGACAGGTTCCATAACGGCTGATTACAATAGCTTGCGACGGGTCGTCGCACAGAAGTCCCAAGCATAGAAGTTGAATAACACAGACATGTACAAAATGATACTCGTTACTGATATTGAAAATAAGATTACAAGGACGCGAAGCAAAGATTACAAGTCACTCAAGATCACTTTCTCTCTTTATACAAACACTCAGCTCTCTCTCTTCTCTCAATTACAATCGCTCATGCCCGAAGGCTTACAACTTTGCGGGTGCTTCAGAAGGCAATGTCCATACATTATGTCCCGTATAGGTGAAGTCTTCGACGCGGTCGCACGCCTCGAAACGCCAAGGAACTCCATGCCTCAGCGCGTCCAAGCGAGCTCCGCCTCAACGAACAAGTACCTGTAACCTGCGCATGAAAACTGTTGGGTGGTCAGTACACAACCGTACTGGTAGTGTGAGCTCCTCGTCCACCCATACAAAACCAACACGTTCATTTATTGAGTGCAACTATTCCTTTTATTGTCTTTCTATTCTTGCCTAAGGATCAAATTTAGGACAAACTCCTGGCCTATGTTGTGTCTCTAGACCATCACCGTGCTTCGCATCGATAACTTATTTATCCTTGTACCTCTAGACCATTTTCGTGCCAACAACATCAACATATTGACTCGTGCTTGCCTTATCGGCTCATACTTTGAGACGCAACAACATGGACGTGCCATAAACTCTGTTCGTGCTTCAACGTCAAGGCCGTGCCTCACAACTCAACATGACTTAACCAAACTTTACCTACCCTTCCTGACATAAACTCGAAACTCAATCCCAAACTTGTGGAATTGTGTTGACGACTCAAACACGACGCCACATCTCATGTCGAGCTCACACCACCAGTACGGTTGTGTACTAACCATCCAACAGTTTTCATGCACAGGTTACAGGTACTTGTTCGTCAAGGCGGAGCTCGCTTGGACGCGTCGGGACATAGAATTCCTTGGCGTTTCGAGGCGTACGACCGCGTCGAAAACTTCACCTATACGGGACATAATGTATGGACATCACCTTCTGAAGCACCCGCAAAGTTGTAAGTCTTCGGACATGAGCGATTGTAATTGAGAGAAGAGAGAGAGCTGAGTGTTTGTATAAAGAGAGAAAGTGATCTTAAATGACTTGTAATCTTGGCTTCGCGTCCTTGTAATCTTATTTTCAATATCAATAAAGAGTATTATTTTGTACATGTCTTTGTATTATTCAACTTCTCTGTTTGGGATTTCTATGCGACGACCTCGTCGCAAGCTGCTGTAATCGACCGTTATGGAATCCACCTTGCGCGAGCGCAACCTAGGCTTGCACGGCATCACATCCTAGCGAGGACGAACAGTTTTGTGGAACGAGAGCGTGACATAATGGTATCAGAGCACGGCTTTACGTCCTTGAACTTTCGATTAAATTCTTTAACTCTGATGGCTTCGTACTAAATATTGTTTCTGCAATCGATATTGTTGGTGCGCTCTCTCAATGTTCCGTGAGATGTTCCATACAATAAGTCTATATATTTTGTAAAATCACACAAAAAAAATTTGGTTGAACAAAGATAGTTTCACGTAAGGCACGGTTGGTTAAGTCGGATTGGACATATACACCAAGATTTGCGTCGATAATAGCAAGTTATGTGCGAGATTCAAATCGTTTCGAAATGGTAATGAGTTTGACTTGATTCATAGAATGCAGGATGACTATCGATAGGGGTGCCATCAGACAATATTACCGTCAATGCGATACAGATGAACGTGCTTGGAATTTGAGGAATGGTTCGAACGGAGATTCGAAGTCATCGGTTGTGATTCGAAATTTGTTTTGGGATTTATCGAGTAACTTCATCCCTGAGTGGTGTGTGTGTTAGCCTTGGGGATGTTGATCGACTAAGGAATGGATGTCGATGGGTCTATCAGCAAGCGACACAAGTAGTGCAAAGCCTTAGAGACGAGTATGACAAAGTTAGTCATGATTATAGATATCTCATGCGAGATTTGAGTTAGACAAACAAGAAGGCAACATCTAGCGATTTGGGATTGCGTTGGTTATGAAATGTTGATGGAAAGAGTAGATAGTTTGAATCAAGAAAAAGTTAAGGTGTAACGAACGGATGACTCAGTCGAGGAATCGATATGAATCGTATACAAAAAGTTAGCACGATTGGAAGTTAGCGTGCATGAAAATGATTCGAATATACGAGAATGACTCTAAGGATTTGGGATAGATGTTGCTCGATGACTTGAATTAGTATAGAACGATGTGAATTGAGAAAATATATTGCTCGATGACTTAAGATAGACAGACGAATGTAAGTGATTTTGGGTTTGAACAATTGGTCATATAACTAGTTCGAGGGATAATGATCGAATTTGATCTTGAATGTCGAGGATATTGTGGTATATCCAGTTCGGATGATAACATCAGCTGCACGACTCGGAGTTCGTTGCAAAGGAAGATCGTCAGGTTATGTATATCATCGATGGTATTGAGGCGTATTAAAGATCGATGTGCGATAACTCGGGGGTACTCTAATTTGAGGAATAATGATCGTGTAAAATGTTATTGTTCAGATGGATGCTATACTTGGAATTTTGATAGTAATAAATGTTTGGATTACTTGATTAGATGAACTTGAAGTATACGTGAATAAATGATAGTCGGACTATACGAAACAAAAATATTGACAAAGTTGATGATCATTGATGTGAGAATTATATGATCGAAGAATTATAGTAGGCAATCTTACGATTGTACTATGAGAGAAAGTGAGCTTGAGCGATTTGTAATCTTGGCTTCGCGCCCTTGTAACCTTAATTTCAATATGAATAAAGTGTATCATTTTGTACATGCCTTTGTGTTATTCAACTTTTCTGCTTGGAACTTCTGTGCGACGACCTCATCGCAAGTTGCTGTAATCGGCCGTTATAAAACCCGCATTGTGCAAGCGCAACCTAGGCTCGCGCGGTATCACACCTTAGCGAGGACGATCGGTTCTGCGGAACCATGACATGACTGGTTCTGGGGGTTGTGGTGATTGGGATATAGGTGAGTTGGATTCAGACAGCAGACTTTGGGATGACATTTGGGTGGACGGGTATGGTAAAGGTGGAGTCGCAGAGATGAGTCTCGAATTTGGTGTGAGGGTAATAAATGTAGTGGGTATGATTGTGGAGACTTGATTAGATTCCGCTTGAGGGGCTGGTGCAAGATTGACAGATGGTGTGATGGTGGCCAGAGACTATGACTCAGAAGGGATTTGGATATGGGACGAGGAAGGTTGAGTTGCTAGATTTTAAAAGGCATAATCGACTCAACGAATTTAACATGACGAGATGTGTAGAGACGCAAGGTAACTGGATCAAAACAGAGATAGGCACTCTGGGTGGAGAAATAACCAAGAAAAACACAAGAGGTGAAACGGAAAGATAGTTTGTGAGACGAATATGGACACAACCAAGGATAGCATAGACACCCAAAACTTCGTAGTTTAGAGTAGCTGGAAGATGTGCCAAAGAGTTTTGCATATGGTGATAGAAGTTGAAGTGTGAGAGTGGGTAGATGATTACTGAGATAAACAGCAGTAGAGAATGCATATGACCAATATGACAGGGCATGGAAGCATGTGAGAGGAGTAATAAGCTTGTTTCTACAATATATATAATGATTTCATAAGTGGATGGGGGTAAGATTAAGTGAGATATCCCATTAAAACTGAGATATGATGAAAGTGCTTGATATCCCCCCTATCATTGCCAGAATAAAGCTTGATAATTTTTTTTATTAAAGTAATTCTCCACTAGTATTTTAAAGTGGATAAAAATGTCATAGACATCGGATTTTCTTTTAAGTGGATAAAGTCATATGTATTTTGTAAAATGATCGACAAAAATAACATAATATTTGAAATCATCACTCGAATATATGGAAGAGGTCCACACATCGAAAAATATTATTTCTAGCGAAGAAGTGACAAGAGTGGAAGTAGAAAAATGTAACTTGTGACTTTTATTGCATTGACATGCATTGCAATTGAAATTCAAAGATGATGGACTTGAGATTTCTAATTGAAAATCAGACATAATATGTCTAGGGATTGTCGGTGAAGGATGATCTAAGCGATGATGTCACTCGGACGAAGTGGTCTCGACTCTGGAGAAAGCTACCAATGGAGAAGACTTGAATGAACTGATCAGACATCCATACACACCATCCTTAGTTTGTCCTTGTATAAGTGTTGCCCCCGTACGAATATCCTTCACACGAAATGAAGATGGTAAGAATTCGACGGATGAATTGTTAGATTTGCAAAATTTTGAAATAGATGTAAGATTTTTACGTTTGGTAGGAACACAAAGCACATTCTGAAGGAGAAAGTATGTGAAAGAGTGTGTAGAGATGTAGAACCAGTATGTGAAATAGGAAGGCCCGTGCCATCACCAATCACAACGTCGTCAGTCCCTGAACAAGGAGCATGAGTTGAGAGATTACTCAGGTCGGTAGTAACATAGTGCGATGCACCACTATTAAGGAGCCAATTGGTGCCTTCGAAGTTATCCGTTATTGTAACATTGGCATGTGGATGCCATGGAGCTGGAGGTTGAGTTTACCATTGACGAAATGTACGTTGTTGTGGATTAGACTGCATATTTGTTGGTGTCAAGCGAAATAGAGGACATCGTTGAACCGTGTGTCCTTGAGCACGACACCCTTGACACTTTCAATTCACATATTAGAGTTGGTTGATGTGCGTCCCGACGATCATTGGATCCTTGATCCATTCGGTGAAGAAGATGGCTCTGGTACCATGATGAATTTGAGAAAGAAACTAATATTGGAGAATTATAGCATATTCATTTTGTTGAATCAAATGAATATATACAATACATCCAATCTAGAATAGGTAACAACCAATTTATAGTAGGTAATTAATCTTCTACAATAATGCATTTAGAATAGGTAACTACCAATATATAGTAGGTAATTAATTTCCTACAACTCTCCTAATACTCCAAATCAGGATCCTATTGATTACAATGTAATAAAATCCTAGATATTGACATTTATGGTCAAATATAGTTATCAATGAGATCCTCCTCCTCTGTATGTACTTGAGTATATACTTTCAGCCATGTGGCATAATAGATAATTGATTTCATGTTCTTACTTCTTAGAACAATGTCTCCTAAAGAAACCTCTGATGGTACTGATGTATGAGATGACTCTGACTAGCAGAAACCCTTCATCTATGGTTAATTTTCTTTTGTGCTTGGGCAGAAGCAGGAATTCCCTTCTCCAAAATTACCATTATGAATTCTTTGTTATGTACCAATAGGAGAAGGGGCAAGCCATCCTTGTACATGCACCCACAATGCACCTATTGTGTGCATATGTCGCATAGGATTTGAGTACATGTGGATGCTCATGTATTTATATATGTAGTTGTATGAACCTTAGAAGCCAAAATTCCTAGAAGGTCAACAAATTTTAGTAAGAACCTCGATTTGGTGGTTCTTACTTGGAAGCTTGTTGGAAGCTCTCTTCCCCGATAACGGGAGCTCGTTTCTCCTGCAACGGGAGCAGGTTTCTTCGACGGCACGAGCGTTTCTCATAATATGACCATAATTTTAAAAGAGGACATAAATTTTGGAAAGAAAATTAGAAGATTTTTAATACACGTTTATCAAAGTATCAAAAAACTAAAGATTATTTACCTGGACATCATAAAAAATCAGCATGTGAATGATTTCTCTGTAACTTTGAACTGAATTTTAGAAATTCTAATAAATATTAAGATATTTATAAGTTTTAATAACAATAATTAATAAACATATTTTTTTTATTAGCGCACGCTCCCAACTTTAGAGTCTTCTAAGTAGCCGCGTTCCCCATCTTCCATCCCCGCTTCCGCTTCTGCCTTCTAAGCCATGAACAATATCAAAATTGCCAAATATGAGTGAACCATTGATATTTGGAACATTGAACCTGCTAAGGACATATTCGATGTATGGGTGTATTCTTGGCCTATAAATAGAGGGTTAACAACACCCGATCGAAACAGTCCAATGTGCCAAAGTTATAGCATTCTTTGTCCATGTCCACAAGCAGTGGCGGATCCAGGATTACAATTCACTAGGGGCACAATCATATAGGGGCACAATCATAAGGGGTTCGAAAATAACTCCCTCGATATTTTTTTTGAATATAATAATAAATTAAATAGTATTATTTTAATACAGTAATATATCACATGTCACAATTGTTCTCTATGAGTTTTCAAATTTTCAAAATGTTTAACTACAACATCATTTGTAATACTACTAAACAATTCGTTTTCTATGATGACAATCATTTAAAAACCTTATTTATGACTAATAAGTCGACATCCTAAATTATGATTAATAAGTTAAGGACGTTTGATGGCATTGTTTTCTAAAAAAAGGGATTTCAATTGAGGGCCAGTCCCCCAGTGCAGTCCATGTGGATCGGCATCGAACATGAATATGAGTGAAAAACTAACAATATTGCAAACTAGAATACAAAATTAACAATTGATACACTACAATATAAAGGCAACGAGTACTGAGGTCTTAGTTTATAAAACAAGAAGTTAAAAATATATAGTTTGCAAAATCAACAAGTTGCTTGGTCTTATATGAAAAATCATCATGTCTTATATGAAAAATTCTAATATTTCAGTGGGGGCACCGCCCCCCATTGGACACCACATGCGTCCGCCCCTGTCCACGAGGCAATGATGTCTATGGTGGAGATGGTGAGGACAGAGAAGTCTATGCAAAAATGGACAATCCCTAATGCGGTGCTTTTGAAAATGACTAGAGATACCATCTTGAGGCTCAGAGTTCAATCCCATATCAAAAAGTTTTCGTTCGAACAAAGCAGTTCTTTAAAACGAATTGCAATAGGGAGTACAAGATGGTCACTGGCCATCATTCCACATGGAACCGATTTTAACATAGTAGTAGTAAATGATCCAGTGACCATTATGTGGCCTCCTTGAGCATTCCACAGAGATCCACCGACCCCATCTTTGCTTCCTAGAGCAATCTAGAAGGGTCCAGCGACCAAATATTTACCTCTCCATCCAGGGTGGTGCAAGTCTAATATTAGTTGTTGTTGTTGTTTTATCTCTTCTTATTCTTCTAGTGAATAGCATAGCCTGTAGCTGTTTTCTTATTATTATTTTTCAATACAAAATTGTTTCTATGTTTAAGCCATTCTAAATTTTCGAACTGTTGTTCTTTGCCTTCGGGAACTTTTTCTTTTGAGTTTCTCCAACAACGACTAAGAATTATTTAATGGTGACGATGATAAAACATTAATCTCATGCTTGCAGCCTAAATTCCAATTATACCCTATAAAGGAATAATCCTTGAATTCCATGTTAGAGGATTTCAACAAAGCAATTGCTTAAATCGTAACCTGGTCAGTTTGTCTTGAAAAATTACCACTGACCAGGCTACGCCCTCCAGAACTGACTCTCCTTGGAAAGGGTAATTTAAGCCTCTGAGGCAAATGAACTGGCATGCACTATACGGTGCCAACCCAGCATTGGTGCAGTTTCATGGTGCATTAAACTTATTATTACCCATCATTTTCATTTTAACTCTAACTCAGTTAGACATTGCATTTATCACAAGAGTGTTCTCCCTTTTGAAGACAGGATTCAGGGGAGGGGAAAACTAAAAGAGTGTGCTTAATCACTTAATAAGTGCTGGGAAAGACATGTAGCTATGAGATTACATCAACCTGCAAAACGGTATTGCTGCATTTATCACAAGAGACGAAGTAAAAGACTAAGATCAACATGTTCATCCTCGAGTCAGTGCACAACATGCTCAAACTAAAGCTTGCAACTCTGAATCAGATTACTTCGTTTTAATCCTATTGGATATTTCTCCTCTTTCCTTATATATATATATATATATATATATATATATATATATATATATAGGGTAAACGGGATATGCACATGATTGCGGAGATTATGGGAGAGCTGGAATCCCTTTCAGGCCTGAAATGTGGGAGTCCCACCATGATTGTATGTTGTAAGATTATTGCGTTGCACTTAGAATAAAATTTATCCTTTTTCCAAAAATAAAAGGTAAACGGGATATGAACCATATGCACATATTTCTACATGAGCCATGCACATGTGGACTTGTAGGAATGGACTCCTACATCCCATGTGCACTAGTACACTCCATTTCTATTGGTCCCATTAGCTCATGTAGGAAAATGAGTCTATAGCACATATCCCGTTTATATATATATATATATATATATATATATATATATATATATATATATATATAATAAAAGATGCAGCAGCAGGCGAAAGGGGCTCCCGCTAGGGTTTTGGCGGCCACCACATCCCCTCCCCCCCCGACCCCCCGATCCGCTCGCGGGGAGGGGGGCACGTCGGCCGGGAGGTGCGGGAGGGGGAGGACGGCACCCTGGCGGCCCTGTCGGCCCAGGCGGAGGCGGCAGCGGGTCCCCCCCACGTGGGGGGGGGGGGGGGGGGGGGGTCGGGAGGCTCCAGCGGGACCCCCCCCAGGCGGAGGGGGGGGGTGGGTGGGTGGGTTGGGTGGAAGCGGCGGCAGTGGGGTAGGGCACAGGCCGGGCGGCGGCGGCGGTATCCCCCCACGTGGGTGGTGGGGGGGGGGGGGGGGGGGGGGGGGGGGGGGGGGGTCGGGTAGCGGCGGAGGGACCCCTCCAGGCGGGGAGGGGTCGGGAGGAGGCGACGGTGGTACTTCCGGCGGAGTGGCTCCCATGTTCGAGTTCGGGTCCGGAGGGGACAACTCTGGGGATGCCGGCTGGCAAACTGTGACGAGACGACGGACTGGAGGACGGAGAGGGGCTCAGACCCAAGTTCCGGGAAGGGCGGGGCCTGGAATTCAAGTTCCGGGTAGGGCGGGGCCTGGAATTCATGGAAATCGACCCTTGATCGGCGCTATGGATCCCAGGCGGCGTGGGGGAGGCATGGTGCGATCTGTTTCGGGTTGGAGGCCTAAGGCGACGGCGGCCGAGAAGGCAAAGGATATTGCTACCGATACCGGCATGACAGGCCAGGGTCCGGTTACCCCCCCCCCCCCCCCCCCCCGTCCGACCAGGACACACGCTGAGGAGCAGAGGCCTCGGTCATGGAAGGAGATCTGCACGCCAGTGACTGTGAAAAGCTCGATGTCGATGGAGTTTGTCCCACGGATGTCGGTTGGAGGAGGACTTCGGGCGTATTTTTCTGCTGAAGAAATAGCGGTTGTTTCCGAATTCTGGAAAAACACTCTGGTGTTGTATGTGTTAGGGAACAAACCGTTCTTTGGCCAAATTCGGGATTATGCGGAGCGTGTCTGGAGGCCCAAAGGTAGCATGAAATTCTTCTCTCGGGAGAACGGGTTCTATTATGTCAAATTTGGATTGGCGGAGGATGTGTCCAGGATCCTTCAGGGTGGGCCTTGGTCATTTGATGGGAGACTCATAATTCTGAAGGAGTGGACGCCGGAGTTGAGGTGTGAGAAGGAGGTGCTGAACGCCATCCCCATCTGGGTCAGATTCAATGAGTTTCCAGTTAAGTATTGGAGTATCCCGCTTCTCATGCGACTTGCCAGTCTGGTGGGGAAGCCGATCAAAGCAGATGAGGCTACTACTTTTCGTACCAGACTGATGTATGCCAGGGTCTTCGTGGAGATCAAGGCGGGCTCAGTGCTACCGAGTATGCTTGAGTATCAGGTTCCGTCTGGGGAGGTTCTGACACAGGCAGTGGAGTATGACTGGGTTCCCCCTATGTGTTCTCACTGTGAGTGCTTTGGGCATACTACCAGTGCGTGCAAATACAAGGGGAAGGAGACTGCCAGACCACAGGCGACTCGGACGGAGGCACCGGGGAAGGAGACGACCACCAGTCACCTGCCGGGAGAGACGGAGCCAGTCAGACATAGGGAGGAGGACACAGGGATGGAGGTTGATAGGAGGCTGGAGCCAGAATCACCGCAGATAGAGGAGAGCACGCAGGGTGCACTGGTCTCATTCATGCCACAGAGGACCATCGTGACCAGGGGTATGAGCACGGCTGGTGGTAGTCAGATGGTGATGGAGGCCTCCCCGGCGATCATGGTGTACAGCAGCAGGAAAAGGCACGCTCCGGCCACACGGAAGGATATCCCTCAGGCGAGGGATATGGATGACCAGACTGAAGACAATCCTGACTGGGCTCTTACCCTCAGCAGGATCCAGGCCCACCTTGCTCCTTCTTCTATGGTAGATGCAATCATTGATCAGGCGGATGAGACACTTCCCTCGAGTGTCGATCCAGACGAGTGCCAGGGGGACCCATCTTCTCTTTATTAGATGTCGGTCCTAGCATGGAACATTAGAGAGGGTGTTCCATAGGACGATGGAGGGAGATTGGAGGGGTTCTGAGAAGAGAGGTGTGTGACATTGCCATCCTACTGGAGACTAAGATTAGAGGGGCTGCTATGCTCTCGCGTAGGACTCCGGCAAACTGGGATCACATTCACAACTTAGATATTTGTGGTATGGCAAGGATCTGGGTTAGGTGGAACAAAGGAAGTTGGGAGGGGGTGCAGATACATAAATCAGAACAACTCATCGGTGTTACTTTTGTGAACAAAGGTGGGTTCCGCTTCATCATGGGGGCTGTCTATGGGCACAATGACCGGAGACTCCGGGAGACTTTGTGGGCGGACATTGTGCATCTGGGTTTCATGGCGGACAATCTGTCTCTCCCTCTGCTCATCATGGGAGACTTCAATGCTATGTTGCTTCGCCACGAGAAGGTAGGAGGTCGTCATGTTCCGAATTCGATCTTATATGACTTTCAGAGGTGTCTGCTTCTGTCAGGGATGCGGGGGCTGGAGCGAGCTGGACATATCTGGACCTGGCACAACAAGGCTACTCATAACCGGATTGCTTGTCAGTTGGATCGGACCTTGGGCAATAGTGAGTGGTTCAGGTGCTTTCCGAACTCGGTGGCGGAAGGTTTGACGGCGGGTACTAGCGACCATTCTCCTATCCGGGTTGGCTTCGGTGAGAGACCTACTCTGAGGGCGAGGCCATTCCGGTATAACAACAGCTGGTATCTATCGGCCGGATATGAGGAGGTGGTTACGGGAGCGATGCAGCACTTCCGGGAGGGCACGGCTCAGTTCCGTATGGTTCACAAACTTAAGCAGCTCAAGCGGGCTATCAGGGGGTGGGTGAAGACGATACCGCGGACTGCTCTGGCAAATAAGGAAACCGAGCTTCGGGACACTCAGGTGGCCCTCCAAGATGACATTCTGAACGGGGAGCTGGCGGCCAAGGAGAAGCTCTTAATTGAGGAGGTCAGCATCATGCGCCAGCAGGAGGAGATTAGTGCGACACAGAGGACTAAATGTAACTGGCTTAAAGATGGAGACCGCTGCACCAAATTTTTCTATGATGTGATCCGCACCCGTCAGCACCGGAATAGCATCCCCAGACTTCTGAATGCTGAGGGACGTCTTGTTGGGGACCCGGCGGAGATTCAGGAGGAGGCCGTCAGATTCTACACGTCCCTTTATCAGCAGACAGACTACTCTAGCACGTTCCCTGCACTTGTCACGAAGAGACTGGTGTCCCGACATGGGAACAGTCTGCTTCCGGCACCGGTGAGGATGGAGGAGGTGGACGATATTGTTATGAAGGCCAATCCCAACAAAGCTCCCGGGCCTGATGGCTTCTCTTCAGGGTTCTTTAAGCGACACTGGGGTGTGCTTAAGACCCATATTCTGACGGCGGTTCAGGAGTTCTTTGTGGAGGGCAGGCTTCTGAAGGAGATGAACCACACTTTCTTGACGCTGGTTCCTAAAAAGGAGGGAGCGACCTCACTTGCGGATTTCCGGCCAATTGCTTGCTGTAATTTTCTTTACAAGATTATCACTCATCTTATGTGCAGGCGTATGGAGGGGATTATGCAGGGATTGGTGTCCCAGAATCAAGCAGCGTTCATCAAGGGCCGGTCGATAGCGGAACACAGCCTGCTAGCTCATGAGATGGTGAGGGAGTTCAGCAAACCTGGGGGGATGAAGGCTTGTGTGAAGCTTGATCTCCGGAAAGCTTATGATACGGTCAACAGGGACTTCATGTGTCACTTGATGCTTGCCATGGGATTCGACGAGAGGTGGGTTGCAAGGGTAAGGGAGTGTATTTGCTCCCCTACTTTCTCAGTCCTTATCCAGGACACGCCACATGGCTACTTCTGTAGCAACAGGGGGTTGAGGCAAGGTGACCCCCTCTCCCCGTATCTATTTACCATGGTGATGGAGTACTTTACCTGCATGATGGATACGGCAGTGCATAGCAAGAGGATCGTTCCCCTTTTCCGGTTGGTGAGGCCGGTTGTATCCCACTTGATCTATGCTGACGACTTATTGGTGCTTCTCCAGCCTTCCATGCGGGAAATAAGAGCGCTCTCTGACATTATGGAGGAGTTCGGGCGGCTATCTGGGCTCCAGTTAAACAGGGAGAAGAGCAAAGTCTACTTTAGCTCCCGGTGTACACAGCAGGAGGAGAGAGCCTTCGCCTTAGGTGTGGACAGAGGCGAGCTCCCAGTGAAATATCTCGGGGTCCCGCTGACGGTCAACTATGCCAAAGAGCAGGATTGTCAGAGCTTGGTGGACTTTGCTCAGAGGAGGGTAGAAGGCTGGCAAGCTGCGGGTCTATCTTTCAGCGGCCGGATAGAGTTGGTGCATTCGATTATAGCAGGCATCACGATGTTCTGGGTCCAGTCTATCCAGATCCCCACGGCTACTATTCGTAAAGTGGAGGCCATCTGTGCTGACTTTATCTAGAGAGGAGGGATGCATGCGATATCCTGGGACCAGTTATGTCGGCCACGGGAGGAAGGAGGGGTGGGGCTGAGGCCTCTACATACAGTCAGGAAGGCAGCTTGTGTAAAGATGGCCTGGAGATTCATCAAGGGGGGGTCGCTCTGGGCAGAATGGATGGCGAACAGATACCTGAGGAGGACCAACTTCTGGGCTTGCAGGATAGACAATAATTTCTCGGTCACGTTCAAGGCCATCATACGGTGTAGACCGGTGCTTCAGACCGCTATCTGCAGGCACATGAAGGATGGGACGACTACCGACCTCTGGCTGGACCCTTGGTTGGGTTCCAGATCCTTGCTCGAGCTTCTAGGGGGGCAGCTGGACAGAGAAGCGGGTAGGGGCTCACATGTAGTCGGATCATCAGAGATGGAGTTTGGAGGCCAGAGGGATATACATATACTACTCAGCTAGCCGAGGAAATTCGCCTTATTACTATCGACGCTAGCCAGGCGGAGGATACATGGAGCTGGGCCGGCCCAGGTACGGAGGGCGGGTCAGGTCTATTCTGCTTTCGTAGCTGCTACGATTTGGTTCAGACCCACCACGACCAGGCTGAGGAGGTGGACTTCATTTGGGACAAAGGCGTTGCACGAAAAATGCAACTATGTGCATATCGCCTTCTCCGGGGTAGACTGTTGACGAGAGACAGACTCCTCCGGTTTGGGATGCAGATCCCGGATGCCAAATGTGTGCTATGTAATGAGGAAGATGAATCTATGGGGCATCTTTTCTTTGGTTGCCCGGTGACCTGGCACATTTGGACTGAGCAGTGTGCACAGCTGAGAGGAGGAGCTGGGGTGGACCGAGACATCCGGAGCATTCTCATCTGGATCCGAGATCACAGTGGCCGGGATCCGGGGTGGGCTAGAAGAGCCAGAGTTCGTCTTGCTGCGTCTGTTTGGCATATCTGGAAAGAGCGGAACAGACGTATCTTTGAGGGCTTGACTACCCCCCCTATTGGAATTCTACATAATATAGAATTCGATGTATCTGTAATGGCCCCATAATATTATTATTTGGGGCATGGAGAGTTGTGATGTTGTACTTTAATACCTTTTCCGCTATATGCGAGGAATAAATTCACCCTTATTCCAAATATATATATATATATATATATATATATATATATATATATATATATATATATACACGAGGTTACGGAAGAATACTTGAAAACTTTACTTGGAAAATTAGAAGTTCCAAATTTAGAAATTAGAGGAGCAACTGCATTCATGGGGAGGGGGGAAGGTAAGAAAACATAGTAGAATCCTATCTCCCAACTCCTTTTTTGCAAGTCGTTAGTCCGTACAATTTAAGAAAAGCTAAGACTGCATACACCTTTTAGCCACAAGATGCCAGTACATGTCAAATAAATACTTAGAAGCAGCTATCTTCAATTGGGATATCGTAGTCGTTTTAATTCAAAGCGAACTTAGACAGAACTTAAGGGTCTGCTTGGATTGAGGGTTAAGAGAGTTAAGTGAGAGGAAGTTAAGTGAGGGGGAAAGAAAACCATATTTGGTTTGAGGTAGGGGTTTAGAAGGGAGGGTTATAGAGGGTTAAGTGAGGGTTTATTTTACCCTCTTTTGTCCTTTTTTTAACCCCCCAAATTGGAGGGTTAACGAGGGGGATTGAGGGATTTTGTTTAAAAAGTCATAAATACCCCTTATTTGTTCTATAGAATTTTTTTTTTATTTTTTTCTTTCAACATGTTGATCCATACCTTCTTAATTTGTGAAGATATTTTGACAAGTTCTAATTAAAATTCCAATCACATTTATTTTTATGGCATATGTAATAATATTATTTTGGTAACTATTATATTTTTATTAATCCTCTTCTCACTCAAAACATTCAATCCAAGCAAGAGTTGAGTTATTAAACACCCCCCACTTAACTCTCCCGCCAATCCAA
This sequence comes from Iris pallida, assembly GCA_029216955.1. NCBI lineage: Eukaryota > Viridiplantae > Streptophyta > Magnoliopsida > Asparagales > Iridaceae > Iris > Iris pallida. The sequence goes on from JANAVB010001800.1 coordinate 38,980,832, forward strand.
ACAAGGTTATATGTATTGACTCTAGTCCCCCTCACTTAACTCCTCCTCATTTAACCCCACTTAACTCGCTTATTCTTTTTCCCTCAATCCAAGAAGACCCTAAAGGAAGTCCATAACAGGAACACAGATACTACCTCCGAAACTATTTATATATTTTTAACCTACACTTCAATCTTTTTTAAGTTTAATTATTAACAAGTTTTTTATTATCGGATAATTTACGGGTTCAAGAATGTCTTGAATTATAGTCACATTGTATCTTTTTAGCTTTGGGATTTCTATACAGTAATCCTCAACAAAATTTTGCATTCTGCAAGGATCCTTATAGTTGTATCCCTCTAGATTATTCTTAAACTAACTCTAGAAAATGAGTGTTTCACAACAAAATCATTAACATTACTAAGCCATAAAACAGAGCGAGCGAATTTCTATTCTTTTTGGCTGTATTAACTTTCCAGAATATACTAGGACACGAGAGTTAATTCATTACAATGTTTGTTGCAGAAAAAATCACAAAAGGTCAACAACGAAGTCAACGTATAGAACTCAAATTTGGGTGTAATTTTCTCTCCACAATCTTAATCGTTATCCAAATATCATTGCCATCCTATAAAACAAGGACACTCCCAAAACTGGTGCCCTGTCCTTGTGTCATGCCGGACACGTATTAACATGACACATGCACTCTACACGTGAAAATAGGTGCAGCGTCCCGTGTCTGTGCATCGATCATTACTAGCAAGAAACAATTGCTACGTGTCTATAACAGAAGGCAGATTTCTCCTGCGCATTTGGACAAACATGTAGAGTTCATGAGTTATAAACTTTAACCGGATTCGGGTCTGTCCGGAGGGTGGCTATTTTCTTCCATAGCTTTCCCGTTGTCGCTCTTCCTCGATCCCGATTTCCGCCATTGAAGCCTTTGACGATAGGCTAGTCGGATCCTCACCTTAAGGCCTCGTTTGGTCCGCGGAAAGGAAAAGAAATCAATTCCTTGTGTTTTTTCTTCTCCTTGAAAATTTACAATTTTAAGAAAAAGTTACGTCATGGAAAAATAAAATCATGTTTGGTTTGATGGTAGAGGTTAGGATAAAGGGTTATAGAGAGTTAAATGATGGTTTATTTCATCATCTTTTGTTCATTTTTTAACCCAAAATCGGACGATTAACGAGAGGGATTGAAGATTTGTTTAAAAAATTATAAATATCCCTTATTTATTTTATAAAATATTATATTTTTTTTTCTTCATTTTTTCTTGTTTTCGACACGTTCGTAACTTTGTGAAGATATTTTGACAATTTCTAATTAAAGTTTCAATAAATTTAAATTTTATGACATATGTAATAAGGTTATTTTTCTAAATATCATATTCCCCCCCCCCCCCCCCCCCCCCCCCCCCAACCCACCCACCCACCCACCCACCAATTAACTCTCCCTCCAATCCAAGCAAGATTTTATGTATTGACTCTACTCTCTGTCACTTAATCTCCCCTCGTTTAACCCTACTTAACTATACTTTTTTTTTTTCCCATCAATGCAAGCAGACCCTTAGGAGGCGTTTGGTATGCGAAATATTATATAGTCGAAAATTCTATATTCTCGGAAATCAAATTCCAAGTAATTAAATTTTCTGAAAAATTACATTCCCATATTTGGTGACTATATAAATATTCCCGGAAAAAATAAAAATGATTAAAAAAAATGAAAATTAAAAATTGAAAAAAGAACGATAAAAAGGAAAACAAAAAAAAACGAAAAAACGAAAAAAAAATCCGACCAAAATAAAAAAAGACAAAAGGCCAAAAAAAAGACCAAACGACGAAAATAGAAAAAAAAAAACAAAAAAAATCAAAAAAACAACAAAAGCAACAAAAATGACAGAAAACAATAAAAACGATTAAAAAATGGCCAAAAAATGACAAAAAGGAAAGAAAACAGACAAAAAAGACGACTAAAGATGACAAAAGACGACAAAAAACCAAAAAAAAAAAAAGGACAAAAAAAAAAAATTACGAAAAAACGATAAAAAAACTACTTAAAAAAAGACAAAAAACGACAAAAAACAACAAAAGACAACAAAAAACGATAAAAACGACAAAAATCGGTAAAAATGACAAAAAAGTGACAAAAACTACTAAAAAGAAAAAAACGACAAAAGACAACAAAACACGATAAAAATCGGTAAAAAAATGACAAAAGTGACAAAAAATGACAAAAACAACAAAAATGACAAAAAGCAACAAAAACGACAAAAAAAGACCAAAAATTACTAAAAATGGCAAAAAAAAACCAAACCGACAAAAAAAGGACTAAAAACGACAAAAAAGTCAAAAGACAACAAAAAACGACAAAAACGGTAAAAACGAGAAAAAGTGACAAAAGAGACGAAAAACGACAAAAACGATAAAAAGGACAAAAAGTAAAAAAAAGATAAAAAAGAGACCAAACCGACAAAAAAACGACAAAAATACTAAAAAAACGAAAACAAACGACAAAAGACAACAAAAAAACAATAAAAACTGGTAAAAAAACGACAAAAAAGACTGACAAAAAACGACAAAAAATAACAAAAACGAAAAAAATGACAAAAATGATTAAAAAAAGAAGACAAAAAACAACTAAAAACGACAAAAAACCGGTAAAAAGCGACAAAAAGAGAAAAAAACGACAAAAACCAACAAAAAATGATAAAAAAGACAAAAAACGACAAAAAAAAATAAAAAAATGACAAAAAATGACAAAAAAAAACAAAAAAGACAAAAAAGGACAAAAAAACTACTAAAAACAATAAAAAACGACAAAAAGTGACAAAAAAGAGAAAAAAAGGACAAAAATAACAAAAAAGGATAAAAGCGACAAAAAAGACTAAAAATGACAAAAATTGATAAAACGACAAAAATAACCAAAAATCGACAAAATACAACAAAAATGACAAAAAACAAAAAAAAAGGTCAAAAATGATCAAAAAAAAGTAGAAAAAAGTTTAAACAAATTTTTTTTGCCCGGGCAAAAAAAAAAACCACCTATAGGGATAGGATTCCCATATTTTATGGGTAAACTATTTACCAGGATATTTCTAATTTTCAGGAATAATTTTTTTATAGTCCAAACAAATATGGTAATAGATTCCCACCCTAAATTATAAGGGGAAAAAATAAATTTTCTATTATGAAAAAGTGAATCCTTGGTTAGATGGAGGAACCATTTTTTTTCTTATTTTTCTTCCTTATGGGATTATTTTTCTTTCCACGTACTTTCCTTTGACATCCAACAACTTTTCTTTCCTAGTCCCATGATTCTGTCAACCAAATGAGAAGTAAGGTACATATCCAACCCCGAAACCGTTAAGTTGTGTTGATTCAATTTTTTTAGTTATTAGTTAGGGTTATTTAGTTTGAGGGTCGAGTGTAATAATAAAAAATTGTCTTCGTATTGTTAGAAGAGGATTTGGATATCGTTGGCTTTGTTGGGCTGATTGTTAAAACCGGAGACTTAAATATAAAATTTGAATATTAGCAAGATCTTAAAAGTTAACAAAAATATGTAAGGATTGTGTGATTTTGATTATTTATTTTTTTATGAGCAATCCGAAATGAGACTTGTTTTTTTTTTAGGGTAATGTAGTCATTTTATTGCTCTAATGGGATATTCACTACATTACAAGCAGATAAGGAGTCCTTTGCTAACACATGTTCTAAACACACAGGCGAAGAGGTGAAAACTGAAGTTGTGGAAGTAGCCAGAGCAAATTTGGCCAGTGAATGTGCAGCTTCATTACCAGACCTTCTTGTGAATACGAAGGACAGGTTGCTGGGTGTAGGTATCGTCCCCATAACTTCCTTGACGAGCTCGTGTAATCTCCAAGGAATAAGATTACGCTCTCCGTTAATGAGACTTGTGATAGTGTTATTTGTTTCTATCATGATTTCAACAGCCACACAATTCTCTGAAAAATTTGAGCACCCACACGACTCTTTGGGACTCTTGAGTTGCAAGAATTCAACAATGCGACTAGTACAAAAGACATGTGCTGATACATGATGTTCATGAAGTCATTTTCATATAAAATGCCGTCGGCAGGATTGTATGGTTGTTGTGATCGGAAGAGAAGTAAACACCAGTTTCACAAATTTATTATGGAAATAATTAAATAATCCAAGTCACACAATTTTCTCCATACAAAAATATAAATAAACTAAATCACACAACCCTCACATATTAAGTTTAGTTCTAGAATTTTGTATAATATTTAAAACTTAAAATTATATCTCCATTTTAACCACAAAGTCAATTGACACAAATCTATGCACAAATTTTTAATATTATGCAAAATTCTAAAACAAAATAACCTTATTTTATATGATTATTTAGTAACAGAGTCTCATATTAGGTTTTTGGTTTCTAAATTGTCTAATTTAGAGTGTTTGGGTCTCCAAATCACTGTTCACGTAGGCTGGTGAACAGTGATTTGGAAATCCGAACTCTAATGTCGAATAATTTAAAGACTCAAATTCTAAAATTATATATTATATGAGATCATATTACTAAATATCCCTATTTTATATTGTTCTCAATGTTGGCATACCCTACTTACATTGACATGAATCACTGCTTAGACATTGACATTAAAGTTGCAATTCATTTTGTTATCCACAAGTGCTATCAAGATGTGATCCTTTTCAATCCACTTCCCACCCCGCATCCACAATTTAAGCTCGCTTCCTCCGGACTTTTTTACTCTGTGGATAAGCAAGCTCACTCCCCTCCCCTCTCCACTTCCCCCCACGTCCACAAAAACAAAACAAAACCCAACCCAAAAACTCTCCTCACCAATGGCCACCACCACCCTCTTCTCCTCCTCCTCCTCCTCCCTCCTCTCCCCATCACCATCCTCCTCCTCCTCCCTTCCCCTCCCTCCCAAACCCCAGCTCCTCAAGCTCCCCAAAGCCCTCCCTCTCGCCGCCGCGGCACTCCTCTTCTCCACCGCTCCCCCCTCCCTCGCCGCCGAACCGAAGTACCCCCTCCACCTCTACTACGGGACCGCAGCCAGCGCCGCCAACTACGGGGGCTACGGCGGGAACGCGAGCAAGAAGGACGCCGCCGAGTACACCTACCTCGTCCCGGACACCTGGAAGGAGCGCCTCGTCTCCAAGGTCGAGAAGGGCACCAACGGCACCGACTCCGAGTTCTACAACCCCAAGAAGAGGGCCGAGAAGGAGTACCTCACCTTCCTCTCCGGCTTCCGCGCCCTCGCGCCGCGGGACGCGGTACTCAGCAACCTCGCGCTCTCGGACGTCCAGCTGCAGGACCTCATCGCCAGCGCCGCGGACGCGGGAGGGGTCAGCTCGGACGAGGCCAGGGACGGGAAGGGGCAGCTCTACTACCTCTACGAGATCGACGGCGCGGGGGCGCACAGCCTCATCAAGGTTACGTGCGCCAGGAACAAGCTCTACGCCCACTTCGTCAACGCGCCCAACGTCGACTGGGGGAAGGACGAGGAGATGCTCAGGACGCTGCACGATTCGTTCAGGACCGTCGACGACGTCCAGGCCGGCGACGCGGCTGCTGCTGCTGCTTCTTCTTCTTAGTTTCTCTGTGCTTAGTATATATATAATTTCTAAGGTGTTGTATTGAATTTACGAGGAAGGTCAGATGCCGCTTAAGTATTTGTTCTCGGCAGAAATGAACTCAGGCAAACATACATTTTGAAGCCGAACGAGGTTCTCAATTCACCGAACTCGAGTGACTCTTGTGGTTACCGAGGATATAAAGTCCTGGCTCGAGTCACCGGACATGAAATATGGCACCTTCAACATGTTTTGCTCACTTTGACGCTTGAATTTCTAGTCGATGATCCATTCAACGATTGTCCTAGAACTTTGTAATCTACTGTGGTACTATTACCTACATGTACATCGCTTATTAGAGCATCTTCAACCCTATTGTGAGTTTGAAAAAAATGGTTGCCACATAGGAATGTCATTTTTTCCAAAAGTACTTCTCCAATGCAAATGTGAAATAAAGTGTGGAGTTGACATGGCAATAACATGACAAAGACAATGTGAAGTTGGTTGTCTAGATATAGACAATGCACTTCACAATGTCTTTATGTCCACATCATCATTTGTGAATAAAAATATTTATAAAAAAGTTGAAGAAGTGGAGGAGTTGTCTTGGAAGTTGGAAAAAATACTTTTTATTGTCTCCTCAATACTTTTGCATTGGAGAGAGTTTTTCTATCTCATTGTCTTTTGACATATAATTTTGCCACATAAACAAGACATTGTCTTGTGGCTCATGCCACATAGGAGCCACCTAAGACTCACAACACTTAACAAGACAATAGGGTTGGAGATGCTCTTATGTGTGATTTGGAACATTGGATTTAGCGTATTGGGTTTATTCCATTCTTGAGATATTTCCGATACTCTTTTATAACTTGATTTCAAACTGTGATAGTGGATGGATTGTGGTTTGATACTCAATCGTTTGCTATTGGGATTGTGCAAGTATGGTTTAGTACGGGATCGTACCCTCGATTCTTTTTTTCTTTTTTCTTTTTTCTTTTTGATTAAAAAACTTCATTAGCATTAATAAGAAATGTGATTCATGTCAAACATGACATGAGAAGAGATACATGTAGGAATATCATTGTAAATGGATATTCCATTTGATTGATAATACAACAAAGTTGAAGTAGCTAAGTTATGGGCTACTTGATTAGTACTTCTAGGAGCATAGGAGAAGGATATCACAGCAGTAGAAACCTTGAATTGTCTAGCATCTTCAACAGCATGTCTGGATCGCCATGGAGGAGATATAGAATTATTGTTGATGGAGTCGATAAGTGACTTGCAATCCCCTTCTATGATGGTGTTGGTGAGATTAAATCTAGTACAGATATTCAATGCTAGAAGAAGACCCATAGCCTCGGCTTCAATTGAGGATCCTCCTTGATCATAATTAGCAAGAGCAAAAATGAAGAGACCATTAGAATTTCGCAAAACAGCCGCTCCCGCCATTGTACTATCAAGGAATGCTCCATCAAAATTAACTTTCCATTAGCCAGAAGTAGGAGGAATCCAATATGCAATTTGTTGTTGATTCAAAACAGGTTGAGAGATGCAAGAAATGTTATTATTGAAGTCTTCAAACTTGTTCTTCAGTCGAACAGTTTCCAATATTAAATAGCTTCCAATGATGGGCTTGTCTTCAAAGATGAATTTGTTTCTTGCCTTCCAGATAATCCACATTTGATATAGACTATGAGTGATCTTCTCTTTATCTCCCTCCTTTAAAAGCTTGGTATTGAACGTAGGGACAGTTGTGTCATCATTAATGAGGCTTGCATAGTTCGGATTTTGTAACCAAGTTGAACCTGTGACTGCACAATGAAGAAGTAGGTGATTAACAGTTTCAGAATGTACCTTACAAAGTAGACATATTGGATTAATATGTTCGATTCGGTGTTGGATGTTGTGAAGAGTAGGTAGTGAGTTTGTTAGAGCTCGCCATATAAATAAGATAACTCTTGGGCAAATATGGTTTAAAGACCATAATTTCCTCCAGTCTTTGAATTCAACTTCTCTCAGAGTTTGTTGATGCTGTAGAGATTTATCATGTAGCACACGATAAGCAGATTTGGTAGTCAATTCTCCATCACTTGTATGTATCCAATTGAGTTTGTCTTGTGTGCAATTAGCAGATAACGGGATTCTTATTATTGCTGCAGCTTCTGATTGAGGGAACAGGATGTGAATAAGGTTCATCTTCCACTGGTTGGTATCTTTATTGATAAGATCACACACTTTCGACACCCATCTTCCAGCAAAGCTATATCCAAAGACTTTAAACCCAGGCAATGAAGGTACCCAAGGATCCAACCAAATGTCGATTTTAGAGCCATCGCCCACTGACCATATAATATTATCCTTGAGGAGTTCCCTACTTCGAAGAATACTGGACCAAATGCAGGAGGCTCTTGAAGAATGGGAAGCAGACCAAAATGAAGAAGTATGAAGATATTTATTCTTAAGAAGGGAGGACCATGTTGCATTAGTGTCAGTAAGAAATTGCCAAGTGAGCTTCATAAGCAAGGATTGATTTGTAAGGTAAGGATCTCTAATACCTAAACCTCCTTGAAACTTTGGTTTGGTAATGTTTGACCATGCTGTGAAATGAATTTTCCTGTTGTCAACCGAGTTCCACCAAAAGTTTCTTTGGAGTTGAGATAAGATATCAGTCATCTTCTTCGGGACATGGTATGAAGATAGATAATAAGTAGGAATTGATGAAAGTGTTGATTTTATAAGCACGGTTCTTCCCACGTGGGATAAGCATTTCTGTTTCCATCCTTGAAGGCGACTGATACTGGTATTGATGAGGCTGTTGTAAGTGGATACTCTGTTTTTTGATTGTAACAGAAAGTGCCCGAGGTATTTATCAGAATTTCCCATTGTTTTCACCCCCAGAAGATTGAGATATAGATGTTTCATGATGGGATCCAAAGTCTTTGAGAAGAACATTGAGGATTTATCAAAGTTGATTTGTTGACCAGACCAAATTTCAAATGTTTTGATGATCAATTTCACTTGATTGATATTGTGGAGTGAACACTTCCCGAAAATGATGAGATCATCAGCAAAAGCTAAGTGAGAGAATGCAGATGGAAGATGTGGGATGGTCAAGCTATCATAGAATCGATTTCTATCCATTATTGAAATGAAGACAGAAAAATTTTCCATAGACATGATAAATAAGTATGGTGATAAAGGACAGCCTTGACGAATACCACATTTAGGGAGGAATGTTTCAGAGGGTTCCCCATTAATCAGAATGGCAAGGGAGGTTGTGGTGATACACTGCATGATTAATTTGTGTGAATGATCTTTGATCCCAAACCCAAGTAAAGCTTGACTAATAATGTCCCAATTTAACTTGTCATATGCCTTAGACATATCGACTTTTAGAGCAAAGGATTCATTTTTGCCTGTAAATTTGGAAATGGAGTGGAAAAGTTCTTGGGCTATAAGCACATTGTCACCAATAAATCTACCCGGAACAAAAGCATTTTGATGGGGATTAATAAGTTTATGAAGGAGAGGGCGTAGACGGTTAGCAATGATTTTTGTGATGAACTTATAGAGAACATTGCAGAGTGCTATAGGACGAAAATCAACAAGTTTGATAGGATGATGGATTTTTGGAATGAGGACAATATTTGTATGGTTTAATGTAGAAGGCATTGTTCCAGTTCGAAAAACTCTTGTATGAGATGAATTACCTCATTGCCGACTAATCCCCAACAATTTTGATAAAAATAGGCTGGATAACCATCTGGTCCTGGAGCTTTATAAGCATTCATCATGTTGACAGTACTGTAAATTTCCTCAGCTGTAGGGACATCAGAGAGAGACTTGTTCTCATCCTCAGAAATAGACACCAGTTCAGAAATAATATGAAGAGGAACTGGATTATGCACACCAGCTTGAAACATGGATTTGAAGTGGTTGACAAATGTTGATGATATGGATTCATGAGATGTCACACAATCACCATTTGGATTCAAAATACTGTGGATAGTGTTCCTGTTTTTCCTCACTGTGGCTGATAAGTGAAAAAAATTGGTGTTTTTGTCTCCTTCTTTAAGCCAGGAAATGCTTGATCTTTGTTTCCAATATAATTCTCTCTTTAAATGAAGTTTATTGAGCAATACTTGAATTTTCCTTTCCTCCCAGTAAGTTGAGTTAGTAGGATGTAGTGTTTGAATATGCAATAACCTGTCTTCATAAAACTTGATATCATTAATCAAATTCCCCATACGAGATTTCCCCCAACAGGTAAGCTTGGGTATCATCATTGATAGCTTACTTTGAAGATTATTGGAATTGAGACTGTACCATGAATCAGACATGAAATTTTTGAAATCAGAGTTTTGAGTCCAAGCAATTTCAAATCTTCTCGGATATCTTTTCCTTCTTGAACTAGTATTGAGTAGGAGCAATATTGGGTTATGATCACTGTTGAGACTTGGGAGATGAAGAAGACCTGCATTTGGATAGGAAGATTGCCACTGTGAATCTACCATAGCTCTGTCAAGACGTTCAGCAACATTGTGTTGTGGACATCTTCTATTATTCCATGTATAGGCTGGCCCATAATATCTAATGTCCATAGCAGCAGCTCTTTGGAAACAATTCATAAAGAATTTATGATGATTGTAGTTAAATCTATTTCCACCTAGTTTCTCAGTATCATTAAGAATACTGTTACAATCTCCAATACATAACCAAGGTTGATGAATAGATTCAATAATAGTTGCCATATAATCCCAGAATGTTCTTCTATCAGCAACAATAGGAGGACCATATATACATAGAAGATGCCAAGATTGCATGTGTTGTAGTAGCTTGATACATGTATGAATACAATTATCAGTCATTGAAATGATAGAGACATCAATGTCAGAGCTCCAACAAAGAAGGAGACCCCCAGACTGGCCCCTTGAAGAAACGACAGCACTGTTGTCATAGCCAAGTTCAGTAGCAATGGAAGTAGCAGAGGTTAACGAGCATCTTGTTTCAGATAAGAAGAGGATTTTGGGTTTAGATGCACGGAGGAATGATTTCAGGGTACGAATAGTCGGGTCATTCCTCAGCCCCCGACAATTCCAAGAGAGTATCATGGCGGTAGAGGCTGTTGTAGGCCAGCCGCGCCTTCTTCATTTGTGGTAGTAGAACTTCTCTTAATGGGTCTTTCAAAATCAGTCTCTGATTCAATGCCAAAGGAAGCTAGTCTTGATCGTTTCCTATTACACAGTTTGACAGAATTTCCAATAGATTTATCAAGCTCAATTATGTGATTAGTAGGAGTCAGAGATTTAATAAGAGATGTGTAGCTTGTGGGTGGTAATGATGTTGGTTTATGGTGATCAAGAACTGGTGGGGATGAGTGGAGGATGTTATTTTCAGATTCATCAATATGTAACAGAGGTATAATATCTGTGGTGGTTGAGTTTTGAGGGAGGGAAACATTAATAGATGTTGGGGTGGTTGGGTTATCAGAGATAGGTTTTTTGGGTGTAGAGGGGATATGATTAGATAAAGGAGAAGATGTGTCAGAAATGGGAAATTTGATCTTGATATGTGGTAAGTTGGATGATATTGGATTCATAGGAAGAGTATGTTCTGTGGATTTTAGTCCAATAGTCTCACTGGATATACATGGATCAGGGTTAGGCTTAGACTGTTTGGAAGAGTCTAATGTTGAATGATAATGATTGGGATCAGTAGATAATAGTGAAATAGTGAAAGTTATTGGATGTGGCTTTGTCACCGGATGAATAGGGCTAGTGGTAGGTAACTGACTGTTTCCCTGTGCCAGATTTTGTAACTACTGATCAGAAATAACTGTAGGTGGCGGTGGTTCATGGTAGTTGGCCGGAATATCAGAGGGAATGGAGGAAGAGGAATCAATGGACATTGATGATGATAAAGGTGGGTGATATGGAACTTGTATAACGTTCATGGTAGGGGAATTTGGATTCTTCGATATAGGATTACCTCCGGCATCAGAAGTGTTGATGTTGGAACTATTTCGTACGGGAATCCTTGTTTTGAATCTATCAGCATGATTGACACAAATTGATTGATCCAGTCTTTTATCCAGTAATGTTCTGAATATCTTCTGTTGATCCTCTGACCATGTAGAATCAACCATATTGGAGTAATCCTGATGAACTTTGCATTTCTTTAATCCATGGCCCAGACATCCACAAAACAGGCAGAACTTAGGTAATCTCTCATACTTCAGTTGAACAGAGCACTCCACTGTATCATTTATAGGTACTTTAATGATTCGAAGGAGTGGTTTAGAGATGTCGATGGTAACTTTGATTCTTGCAAACACAATCCATTTGCTAGCATCCTGTAGAGATGGTGGAGTAATAGTGCCCAATCGAGATGCAATAGTAGAAATGAATTCAATGGTAAGGAGGTTAACTGGCAATCCATGAAGTTGGATCCAAAATGCGGTGTGGGTGAAGGTATAATCTGTAGGAAGCTTGTTAGGAGTACATCGTTCCAAAACCAGCAGGTGACTATTGATCTTCCAAGGACCATTATTGATCACAAATTCCAGATCTCCCATCAGTTCAAATTTTGCAGAAAAGGAACCCTCATAATAATCAGCAATTTTGATAGATCCCTTTGGTTTCCAAATTTTGGTGACAGTAGAAGAAATAATATGGGTTGGATAGATCTTGTGGGTGAGGGGTTTGAAAAATAAATAAAGTTTCCAATCTGCCTGAGGGTTGTGGGAATTAGAGGATAATAAGTTATTCATTGAGTTTGAGGACGAAAGCAGATTTGCAAGTTTTGTTATAACAGAGTCAAACTCATTTGATGGAGGAATATTCATGGTGGGTAGTAAAAGATGAATGAGATGAAGGAGAGGCAAGTGTGAGAAATGGCAAATAAACAGGATTGGATAGATGGAAGTTTTAGGAAGAAGGAGATTGTTATGATAGGATATGATGAATTATAAGAACAGAGAAGATAATGAGGAAAGAACGAATACTTCAGATGAATTTTTTTTTTTTTTTTTGAGGAAGATGTGAGTAGGAAAAAACTAAAGAGAAGAAGAGAATATGGAGAAGGGAAATGAGAGTGGGAAGAAGGAAGAAAACCTCTGTGGGATGATGATCTCTACGGAGGAAGGAGAAATTCTTCTACTCGGATGAGAAAGCGGTTGAAAATTGCCATCTTTGGAGAGGCGAGGTTGATTAATCATTATCTAGTATCAATAGAAAACTTATACCCTCGATTCTTCATATCCAAGTTATCTCGTAGTTCTGAAGGATTTTCTTGGATTTTCAATAATAAAATTATTTCTTTTACCAATCGTCTATTAATATGCATTTGTATTCTTTAATGGCACTCATGGCATCTCGATGCCATGTCTAGAGTCTAGACACCATTCATGATTTTGTATACACTAGAAAGTACTATAACATGATATTGAATCTCACGGATCTTACTATCGCCCTATGATGGATCTCGTAGCTTTGCCATGGCATGGTACTAGCACTAGCCATTATAACATGAACAAGACTACGCGGGGACTAGCCTAGTATCTTGAGATGTTTTCACGGATTAACCATGAGTGACATATATATAACCATGAGTGACATATATATATACTAGCATATGTGCACGTGCCTTGCACGTATTTTAACATTTCTTAATTAGTTTAGGAAGACTCTTTAGGAAGGCTAAAGGGTAGTCTTTCTAATTACTAAGTTGTCCTTATTAAAATTAATGAACTATTTTTAATTAGTATATATAAATATATATATATGTGTGTGTGTGTGTGTGTGTGTGTGTGTGTGTGTGTGTGTGTGTGTGGTGGGGGTGATGGGGGGGTGGTGGTTGGGGGGGGTGGTGGAGATAATTGTTTTACAGATCCTATCCGAAGTCCCGTATTTGTACCGTGTTGGTGTTTTTACCTTTGGATTAGAAAAGATAGTCCCACATCGGCTACACCAAATGGTGAGTATCTCAATATAATGTATTGCTTGTGTTGAGGTGTGCACATGAGGTGTAGTGGGGCACAAGTTTGTGCCATGTGAAAGTATTTTCCTAGAAGGAAAAAGGATTAAATCCAACAAGGATGCAAGTTAATTTTTGTTGTGCGGACTCGGACTCGGACGCGGACTCTAGGATTGTCTCGTGCATGCACGGGAGTGATCGGGGGGTAGGCGTGGACTGACACACTTCTATGCTGATTGTGGGATGATCTAAAATATCAAACTCTATTTTTGAGTATTGGTATTTTAGTCCCACATCGGATAGAAGAAGAGGTGAAGTCTCAACTCCACTCTATAAATAGAGCCCCTTGGCCTCCTTTGAAAGAAGCACCAAGAAAAGAGTTGAGGGAGTCTGTTAAGTCCAGGAAGCCCGTTCAAGTCTCAAATATTGACTTACGAGCGTTCCAGAAGTTCTTCGTGAACTTGCTGGTTCCTGGAAGCTGTTCGTGCTCGTGTGCGGCGAATAAAGCTTTGAGCAACGGTGGTTCATTCACCCCATCATCTCATTCTCGCCTGTCATCGCTGCTGTTGCCTTTTACTGTAACTTCTTTTTAGAAGCTCTACTGCCGATAGTTGCTTGCACAAAGTCTCTTTAGATTTTTTGTGTATTACGTAGAATCTTTTTAGATCCTCGTAATTCAGAATCCTCCAGGATCTCTGTTGCACATCTTCTTTAAGGTGCTGCATTTGAAACGTTGTGTGTACAATTGTTTCAGTTTCAGAATTTTCCATCGAAAATTGTGCCTCGGCACTAACATACCGTACTCACACTGCGGCTGCACCGCATTCGCACTCAACCTACACCCCTATTGTCCTTACATTAATTCCTCCACATATAATTAAATGTTCTTCTCTCGTTGCTCAAACAAACAACCTGGGGGGGAGGGGAGGTGGGGTACGCACTTGAGCTTTATATATATATATATATATATATATATATATATATATATATATATATATATATATATATGGAGTCCCGTCGCACACGTCGCCCCTCGACCGTTGGACCGAGCGGGCACGCGCAAGAGCCTCATGCGGACCCCCCGATCCGATGTACAGGGGGCGGGACTCCCCTTGCGATTGTGTTTCTACATGACCTCAATACTATGACTACTACATTAATCCTTGATATCGTTGTAGATTTTTATGATCACAGGCATAACGGTGTATCATAGTTATATAATATCGTGAAGTCGTGCGTCGATTTGGTTCAGTATTGACTACAGTGTATATAATTAATGCACGATTGTATTGTATCAGTCTGCATGTTGTTACAATGTGCTTTCGACATGTTTGTCACTTGCACTTCTTTTCACTTTCATGCTTGTACTTAGTGTCGTGGATTATATATAGAGTGTGTATAAGCATGAAAACAAAAGCGTAGCGTCTACAAAAAAGCCAAAAATTGTAGAACTGTTGCGCACTTCAGACATACAGTATTGAGAAAAGTGCAGTACATATGGAAAAAAATGCATAAATGAGATTCTTTATTAATAATCATGATTACAAAACAGTGGAAGTCTATTACAGATTCTTCATGTTCATGATTACATAAGTAAAGCCACTACCTACTTAATTAGCATACAAAAGCGTAGCGAACCAAAAGCGCAACATGCAAAAACGAAGCGTACAAGAGCGCGATCTAACAAGCATTTCACAATGTATGCCAAGAAAAGCACCTTTTCTTGATGTCCCTACGATGTGGGTCAAGAAAAGTGCCTTTTTCGGTGCAGCTCCTAGTCGCTGACTGAACAGGGCTTGGAATGGCAATTAATCCAATACCTTGTATTCAACATCTTGGCACTCAGCGTCGTCTTGAGCCAAAACACAGCTAGCACGTTGTATAAACAAGGACAACTCCGTCCGTCGCCAGTCAATTCATCTCAAAGGCTCCTTCGTCAAACTCGCCACTTCTTTGAACAAAGAGCTCTACAATTCTAGCCCATGATTGGCACAAGTTCTACCAAACTCGCCACGGATAAGACTCACAGTCATCTAAAAAGCACCCCCATTTATGGGCTGTGTGTGGTCAAACCCAAACGCCAAGTGGCAGCCAATCAAAGGCTCCGAGTTAATTGGATGAACCTCGTATTCATCACATGTTTATGATACTTCTTGACTAAATCCTCAATCAAAAATCATCACTTCTCGAGTCCCACGTGGCGGCAGAAATTAAGGAATTATTAACCCAAACGTCTCAAAATGTGCAGCGCCTTGGAGCTTCTCAAAAGCGCAGCACCTTGGAGCTTCCCAAAAGCGCAACACCCAAAGACGCAGCCCCACATGCACGAGATCCGGGGCCATCACTGCAACATTTATGGCACGCTGACACAAATGTCATGAGACAGCTATCAGTTGTCAGCTGTCAAGTATCAAATGTTAGATGTCAGTTGTCAGATACTCGTCGTCGATTCAGTCAAAGGCACAACTTCCAATGCACCCCAGAAGCGCTCCACTATGGCGTTCCAAAAAATATAGCTTCCATATAAGAGCTCAAAAGCGTAATCTCCACGACGCTTATGAGCACAGGTTCTATAGCAGGGCACAAAAGCGTAGCACTTTGTTGAAGGGTGCCACGTGGACAACAAGGATGTAGTATCCATCAGATATAATCGAATCCATTATGTTTTAACATAACGAGATCTTTGAGCGATGTATACACGACACGTGTCATTGACTCAGTCTTGTTTATGAACGGGTGACAATCACCTATGATCTCAGCAATAAACGAATCCCAACAACTGTCACGTGTCAGCTCATCTACAGTCCAACAATACAGTTACAACAGATTCAGTTCAAATCCTCGTGCATTCAGCGCTCTTGTGCACCAAAAACCCATGCACACATCATGGATGGTTCATTCCACTAGCGTATAAATAGAAGAAGTCTTCCTTTATTTGAGATCTTTGACTGCTTCTTAATTGACAACCCTGAATTATCCACTCGCATGCATTCAGAGAGTCAGAGCAAGTTTTTCTCGTCGTCAGATCGTCAACAGAGTAAAGGAACCACTACAGTGTTTGATCTCTATATATCATCACACTTCCCCATAATCAAATTGTACTTAGATCTCTTGTTTAGGATTTCTTTTGTACTTTTTTCATTTGTAATACAAAAAGTTCGTATAACTTTTGTCATTGGCAACATAGTGCATTTATTCTTTCTTGCGATTGTGATTTCTTGAATTTTGCATTGTCATGGCTTAGTTCATATAGGATGATTCCTGGGGATTTTTATGGCTCATGAAGCTTGACATGTAAATGATAGATATATCACCTAGCTCATTTGACGAGAAGGATTCCAAATACCATACAACCTCCTTGACCAGAGTTTCAGACCGTGATTTATTATTCATTGTACCTATATGACATAGTTATTTGTATGAGTTGTTGGTGTGCATGGAGTCACATGTCTACATATCGGGTATAGAGTTATAGTTAGTGCTTTAGGACAGAATTGTGTTTTTATCCTTGTTTGGTGTGGGACGTGGTTTTACTCTGGAGACGGTCTAGGGTACTCTCCCCCCCCCCCCCCCCCCTCCCTGAGCTTATGGTCTGTGTTGGGCTTGGATGGCTGAAATGAGCATTTTACCTTTACAAGTCTATCTAGGCTCAACTTGTCCACATACGAGCTTTTTTAAGCACCAACAACAACATAGAAATATAATTTCATTAACTTCTGATATCATGACAAGTATATAAAACTTAGGTTGTATATGTCTTACTACTCATTATATTGTTTTTGATTGGATGTTACAAAATAGAATAATTGGTTTTGGCATACTAGAACCTACACATACTGAAAATGTAATAAGTAGTTCTATTTTGGAAATTATTTGTGATTATATTATAATATACATAACAAAGTTTTTGCTATATCTTTTTATAATGCTAGCAACAATACAACTGCAATGTATGTTTTAAAATGTCAACTACGACCTATATTAGATTATCAACTATTTCATGTTACATGTACTTGACATATTATTAACTTAATTGTATAATATGGTCTTAAGATTATTGACAATCATTTTCAAACAATTAGATTTAGCATTTTATATATTTTTTCATCATTGGCTAGACAACAAGATTCTTCTTCTTTTTTTACATTTGTGCTTCTAGAGGTAGTTAAAAGAGAATTTGCTTTATATATCCTACATAGATGAAATTCTATATATATGCTAGGTATATAATTTAAGATCTTGTATTCCTTTTGAGAAATAAATTATATTATATTACAACAAAAAAATCATCCAATGATCCTGTAGATTGATATGTTTCCAAATCAATAATGCTAAGTTTACTACCAAACTCTTACAACCTTCTTACAACCTCACTCACCCACCCCTTACATATGGGTCCCACCGGGTCCCACCACCTCTCACACCCCCCCTGCTACATGGGCTCCACCCGACCCCACCACTTACTCCCCTCCTCCAATCGAAGCCCGACACGTGGCAGATTGTAGGAGGGTTGTAAGCATTGGTTGTAGGCATAGCAAAGCTCGTTTCCAAATTACCAATTTTTTTAAAAAAATGTATGACAGTGCAATTGTATTATCTGGTGTACTATCTGTTGGTGTTTTGCCTTGGTGACTAGAAAGATAGCCCCATATTGCTCACACCAAATGGATTGTATCTCTATATAAAGCTTTGCTTGTGTTGAGAGATGCACATGAGGTGTGGAGAGGCACATGGGTGCCATGTGGGGGTCTTTTCTAGTATGAATAAGGCTAACTCCACAAAGAAGCATTTATGCTGTCTGCAATCGCCTCGGGAAGTCGGAGTTCTCCAGAGAACAAGCTCTCTCAAAATCGGCAAAGGATTTATTAGGATTTCTGATCATATATATATATATATATATATATATATATATATATATATATATATATATCGACTGCTCACAGAGTTGATGGAGCCGCGGCTGGAGCTTGTCGCGTGGCAGCATCCAGGCTGTTCCGCTCAAAAGTTGGACGGCCCGATGGCCATCCGGGTTCGTGAAGTTGGCTAAGGAGAAGCCGACTTCCTAATTAGGAAGCAGTCAGTGCTGTATCACTGACAGCTGGGCCACCCCATAGCTGACAGGTGGGCCCGTAGTGCTAACTAGGTATCTGACTGTATAAATGATTTACAGAAATAGTTTTAAATTCAAATTAACTCCAAATAATTCCAAATAAAATCCTAAAAATTCCAGAAAAATTCTAAAAAAATTATAGAAAATATTTATAACGACCTAAAACCCAAATAAAAATACCTTGTCTCAAAATAGCTTCCGATGGCCCTATAGTAATTCATGAAAGTCATTAAAAATATATAAACCTTAATAAAGTAAATATTTAAAATATCTAATAATATCTAAAAAATTATAGTAAATTATGACATAGCTAAATAATGCTTATATAACCTATCTAGAGGCCATATGACAATAGGATGGTCCTAATTCACCTACAAGCTTAGGCATGAACCATATGATCTTAAAATTAATCGTAACTAAATAATAATAAAAAATCTGGAAGCGGACTTACAATTGGTATACATAATATATACATAAAACACTATAATACATATACAGTATCATACTTATAAAAAATGAACCTGGGCTTTAAGCCCAGCACATGAAATAATTAGCTAACTAAATAATCAATGGGCTTGAAGCCCACAGCCCACACAGTGACTGGGCTGGAGCCCAAGTCTACCACACTTTATGGTTAAACCTAAGTTTTAATCAGCAGAGAGAGAGAGAGAGAGAGAGTGTGTTAGGAAAAAGGAAAGAGGAAGTGAGCTTACAGAGGACAGTCGAGTCGCTTCGACGCGGAGGCTCTGCCAGAGTCGGCGTTCGAGACTCAGCGGCGGAGAGGATCTCGACGACGGGAGCTACGGAAGAGGAGGCATCGTGGTGGGCTCGTTCCTCACGACGGTCGAAGTTGGTCGCCTGAGGAGTGGCGCCGGAGGGCATCTGGTGAAGGAGCGAGGGGAGAGGCGCTCTCCATGGGGAATATCGGACCACCGAGCCGGAGGGAAAGCTGGTGGCACTCCGGCGGAGCGAAGGTGGTGGAAGCGTGGACAGCGGGCGCTAACCTCGACGCGGAGGCGCTGCCCGTGAGATGGCACGCGTGACCGACAGGAGGAGTTCTCGTCGGCAGAGACGCAGCTAGGGGCTGTGCTCGCGGTTTAGCCACAGGGGACGGAGGAGGTTGTTGGGACGGCGAAGCTGCCATGGTGATCGCGGTGGTCAAAGCCTGCAGTGGTGGATCGGTCGCAGGTGGTGACGACTGATCGGCATACGGCGGAGGCTCGGGCTCGCCAGTGGTGGCTAGGGCACAGGGTTTCGACGTGCTCCGGTCAGGTATGTGTGTTTATTAATGATGATGGTGGTCGTGGTGATATTGTCGGTGGCGGTGTTGGCCTGCCCGGATTGGGAAAGTGACGGTGGCGGCGATTGTAGGCTGAGGGTGCTCAGTCGGTGGGCATG
Source organism: Iris pallida (assembly GCA_029216955.1). Lineage (NCBI taxonomy): Eukaryota > Viridiplantae > Streptophyta > Magnoliopsida > Asparagales > Iridaceae > Iris > Iris pallida. The sequence goes on from JANAVB010001800.1 coordinate 39,000,887, forward strand.
GAGGAGCTCGTGGCGGTGGCAGGAGGAGTCGGGTGAAGTCGGGGACAAGGGGTGCTGGGATCGGCCTGTGGGTCGGGCACTGGATGTGCCGCGATGGTGGTGGTGGGATTGATCTGGTTGGTGATTGCATGGCAGTTAGGCCCGACAGGACACGAAGAAGCTCTGTGTCTTCGGACACAGGGACACAAAGATAGGGTTAGGGTTAGGGTTTTGGGGAATTAGAGATTAATGATTGTATCGTGTCCGGGTTGTCGGACATGGCGAAAAAATATATATGTAATAATAGAAAGAGTGAAAAAAAAGGACATGGACACAGACACGACACAGACACGATGCACGACACGATGATGGCTACGATGGTTGTGGAAAAATAGAGGGATTTCCTAGATAGGAAAGGATTAAATTAAATCCTTCCATGAATTGAATCAATCTATTAGATTGGTTGAATCTCAGTATATTAATGGCAACACTATTTAAATAATATCTAGTATTATCAAAACGAATTCAAATAATAAGTCAAATAATTTTAGAGTATATTTTATAAATACAAAATTATTTTAAACTAATAATTATACAAATCCTTTTGATTTCAAAATATCTATAATAGAATTTAAAATGAAAATTATTTTCTCACTAGAAAGTATTTTAAAGCTAGAATAAAATAAATAAATAATAAAAAGAAAATTCAAAATTCATGAAGTGGGCTTACAGTCGCTACTGGACGTGATGATGTACAAACCTAAGTTGCACTTGTACAAGGCATAGACTTTGCACAATAACAATTAGACTAAATCAACAACACCGAGAAAATTTTTAATGCAGAAAACCAAATTGTAACACAGAGATAGGCACAAAAATAATTTCTTTATTGATAACTTGGAAGGAAGTACAAAGTACTATTGTTTGCGACTCAACATGTCATAGTTGGCTTACATCTTTCTTTTGAAACTTTGAAAATAGCCACGATATACATGCAACATATCCTTTTACTAAAACAAAAGATAAAACACCTTCGAAGGAAAACTACTACTCTAGCATTGGAATTTCGAGACGTTGATCGAGCAAGGCTCCATTTGATTGGACGAGCTTCTATTGCCTCTTAATATGCTACATAAATAGTCTACAAATGTGGGTCAGTACATAACATGTACTGGTGAGCGACCATGATCGAACTTAGGCCTGTCAACGGATGCTTATTGATATGGATAAGATAATATTCGTATCCGTATCCCTTTTTTTTTGTAATATCCGAATCCGATCCGATATTCGAACGTATTTTTTTAACCATTCGTATCTGTTTAGTTTAACGGATATCGGATAAAATTCGATTAGATCCGATAAGATAAAAAAAAATGATTCTACCTTATCTTTTGTTACCATCCGAATATCCGAAATATGATAAGTTTTTTTTTAATTTTTTTATTTAGTCTTTTGTTATTATCCAAATATTCGAAATCTAAAATATTAAAAATTAGAAATGGAGCTATTATTCTAAAGTAGGCTACAAAGTGGAGAATATAATTTAATCTGAATTCTGAAGTCAGATCAGAGATGGGGAAGTAGGCCATTATTCCCAATCGGAATGGAGATTGCTAAGGAGAAGATGGGAAGTGTTAGAATTTTATTGTACCCTGTCGATTCATGAGATGAAGAACATAAATTAAATTGATTGCGGAAGCGTACCTGAATCCATTGCTTGACTTGATGGATGTTGAAGCGATCGTCTCTTTATTGGGTTCGATCTTCCAACTTGCTACGACCCTTAATGACAAAGGTGAATCCGAATCCTTTGTCCCTCTCTTTCTGTTGATGGGGATGCAGAAGAGAAAAAAGAGAGAACCTTCTCTTTGGTGGTCGTATAAGTTGGGGACCATAACCCTAATGAATACATATATTTATATGTTTTGATATTTCTAATTTGGCCCCTCATCAAATTAGAATTATCTCCGGTATCTACACATTAATTCCATGACAATTATACCCTTAAGCCAATTTCCAAATGGACAACTTTAATTTGGCTTAATTATTTAGATAGCCCAAACACAATTAATTTTACATGTGTGGCCCCTTAATTATTGAATAATTCTAACAATCTCCCACTGGACCACATATGTAACATTATAATTGTGTTAACCTTAGTGAGCTCATAAATTGCTATCTTAATCCTTAGGGTATATCCGGACAATCTCGTCCATTAACCATATCAACATAGGATCAAAGCGGCATTCGTCACATTTAGCGTAACTAAACCATCAATGGTCACATATACCAATATAACTAAACGACATAGATCAATCATGGATGCGTAGCGTGAAAATTACATGCAATGTGATCAATACATGTCTATTTCCAACTGGTCCTCCTTAACTTTAATGAGATCAATACTTTAACATAATGAAAACAGAATGAACTGAATTTCCATATATCTGATCAGATAAATATCCAAAATACTTTAATATATAAATGTGTCCAAAATCAAATAGCACCCAAATACATAAACTACAAACTCCCACTATATTGCCATATACTTGATTGAGATAACACCCATATGAGCAGTATGCTCATGAAAGACCCTGGGTGATAATGCTTTTGTGAGCGGATCCGCTAAAATAGAGTTTGTCATAATGTGCTATATGGACACTTTAACCATTCTGAATTCTTTCCTTCACAACTAGAAACTTTATGTCAATATCCTTGAGTTATACAAGTTTCTGTTGTTATTGGAATACATTACTGCTGATTTATTGTCACACCATAATTTAAGTGGCCTTTCAACACCGTACTGTAGGCGCAGCCTTGTGACAATTTCGCAACTATATTCCCTGAATAGATACCCCACAACATGTTATAAACCTTGCTTTCATGGTGGAAGAAATTATGAGTGCAAGTTTGACACTCACCCAAATATACCTCCATTAGTCAACATAACCTGATGTGGATCTCCTGCTGTGTTGGCATCCAACAAAATCGGAGTCGGAATACCTTATGATCTCCAGAATTATCCGATCTCCTACAAAGAGCAAATAATTTCGTGTTCTCTATTAATTACTTAAGTAGTTTGACTGCTATCTAATGATCCATCCATATTTGCTTAAATATCTGCATAACATCCTAATATATACGCAATATCCTGACGCATACATACTTGAGCATACATTAGACTCCCTACAACTCATTATGAAGGAAAAATCTATTGTATTTTCTTAATTTTAAGGCTAACCTTAGGGCACTTGATTGAAACCGAATTTGTCTCATTTAACTAGAGGTGTCACCTGGTTTGTATTGAATACTTTAATCAATATACAAAACCAGAAAATTATTCCTACTCCCACTGAACTTGTGATACACACAATATTCAACAGTGTTCATCTCAAAACCAAACGAGATAATCACTTGAAGTACCTTTGACGAGAAGCTTGCTTGAGTTCATAAATAGATTTTGTCAATTTGCAAACCATAATCTTTGGATCTTTCGACACAAAGTTTTCTGGTTGCACCATATAAACTGTTTCATCAATGTTACCATTAAGAAATGTCGTTTTGACATCTATTTAATGAAATTCAAGATCAAAATGTGCAGCATGTGCTATGATTGTTTTAAAGGAATTTTTTAAAGATACCGAAGAGAAAAAAAACTCTTTAAAATCAATCCAAAAATTTTGAGTAAAGTCACTAGTTACAAGACATACTTTATACCTCTCCACATGACCCTTCGAATCCTTCTTGGTTCTAAATGTCCGTTTGCAACTAATGGATTTCATACCTTTTGGTAATGAGACAAATTCTTAAACTTTATTGTCTTGCATGAACTTATACTCCTTATTGATTGTATCAATCCACTTTGAGAACTGGAACTTTCCATGGCCTGACGGAAGTTGATTAGATCATCTTCCAGTATCCACAGTCTTCCTCACGTTCCTAGAGAAATATGACAATATTATCCGAAATTATATTTCTCCTTTCTCTGGTGGACCATCTTAATATTACTGGTTCTTGAGGTTGTTGAGTTTGTTCCTTAGGAATAATTACCTTATCTTGAATGGGGTGTCACTACGTTCGTTGTTAAGGTATCTCAACAACGACTTATAGAGGTAATTCGACATTGTCTTATTGAGACTCCGAATTCACTTCTTGATCATGACAGGTATAGAATCCTGTACATCGTCAAAAGTGATAGTAAGAATCGTAATTGATTCCTTCTCAAAGACAATGATCCTGACTTTATTTTTCCCCCAAACTCAACATCCTCAAAAACTATTTCACTTCTCGTCTCAAAAATTTCTTTTGTGTGGGATCGTATAATTATTAACCCCTTGATTTGTCAGCATAGCCAATAAAGTAGCTGCTTACAGTTGAACTTTGGTCTGTATTTCCTTTACACATTAATATAGACATTAAAGTCTATAAAGTCAATAAAATCCAAATCTCATCAGACACAAGTCGTTCAACTCTATTTCTAGAGATGTGACCTAATCGCTTATGTCATAATGAGGCTAAAAAATATTTATTGTTTATTTTGTGTTTAGTACCACATGACTCCACTTGCAAGGTTTCATTTAAGCTGCAATAGTTTTAATTGAATATAGGCGATCATAAATCTTAAAGGAACCGTTACCAATAATATTTGGATTTAAAGATAGACTAAACTTATTATTTTCAAATGAACAGTGATAACCAGATTTGTCCATTAAGGAAACTGAAACTGAATTTGGTCTAAAAGACGGTACAATAAAAGTGTCTATCAAATCCAAATAATAATCGGTTCGGTAACTCAGGCAACATTGCCTAGAACATTAATGTGGGTAGTCCCACTAGAATCTAACTACCATGAGTTTCTTGGCACTAAATCTAAATTAACCTCAGAAAATTTAGAAATGTACTTTTCTTTATACGCCATGCGTGGTACTTTGTACATTTCTTCCTTATGTGTCCTGTCTTATCACAAAAGAACAACCCTTAGTTTTATATTGTTGTTTCTTTTGATCTGGACCCTTAGCAGCTACTGTATTCATTTCTTTTTTTCCTTAAAGTTTATCCCATTAAACATGAAAATTAAAATCTTATTGGCAGATATTTTAACAACATTAACTGTAAAGAGAACAAAGCAACCAAAAACAAACATGCTCTAACAAATAACCAAAGCGTAAAATATAGTCAAACAAATTCAAATAATGGTGAACCCCATCTCAAGATACCTAGTACTTCATTAATATCAAGTCTTTGGACAGTGATATTAACTGCAAGTGGTATTCTTGGTATAATGATCAAACGTTGACAATAAGTCATGTCAAATAATAAGCCTATCTTTGGATCGGGTTATTATTGACATATAAATCGTATAATTGTCACACATTTATCACCACAAGTATGTGTACAATTTGACCAAGTATTAACCTTCCTTTGGGCCGGCTAATACCCGTATGAATATACACACACAAACATCTGACATCCCTCATAGACTATCTACGCAAGAGAGGTCACTTTGGCGACATCTTGTTTCAATGAGTCTATTCAGAATATTAGACAACTATTGCTAGTCTCAAAAGGTACAAAAAAAATTTGAATGTTGACTAAATCTTACAAAACTGAATCATGTTCAAATCTTTATGCTTATTTGAATTAAATAATCATAAATCCTTATGCACATGCATATTTAAAATATTATAACTTAAATAAGATAATCATAAGCATATGAATTTTTTTTTACATGATTCAAACACATTCTTAATTTGACTAAACTGAGCATTGTCAATATAATAAAATTCACGTAATATTTTACTGAAGATATGGACCAATAGATTGCTTCAAATAACCCATAAAGATTATATTAAAATAATCTGCTAAAGATATGTACGTCAATAGATTACATCAAATATATGACTTAGAACAAAAATTTATTGAAAACTAAATTTATGCCAAACATAAAATTGTCTATATTTGATTCCAATTTGTCCTCCAATGATCAACTTAGATTGGAAAACACTTTAAATTGAATAACACCAAATATCTATCAACAGGAGTAATTGGAATCCAACCGACATTCCATATTATCACATGTCCAACAATAAACATATTCATGTATATTTAATATAATGAAGAATAGTAACAACCAGAAAACTTTGTGTTCATGTAACCGATGGTTTCTATTTAGGAAAATACTGAAATTGCTCCAATCTTTAAATATCCTGCATCAATGGCCGCTACACTGATATTCCTTCCTTTACTCCTTTTTGAATTCTCTTTAATCTAGCGAACCAAAATAGTTCTGAAGAACGTGTCCTGATTTTAATATACGATAGTCTGAATAGTTTGAATTCCTATGCTCAACAACCATGCGTGACTCATTAAGTTCTACTAAAGAAGATGCATGCTCAACCAAATCAACCTACCAACCATCAAGAGATTTGGTTTTGTTTGATTTAAATAAAAAAGTGGATGCAGGATATTTAAAGTTTTCTGATACCATTTGTTAGGATTTATTCGTATATCAAGAAATCAGTTATTGAGAAACTGTAGATCTAATTTTCGTGTATCATAAATATTATTTTATAAACCATTGGAACCCTAAATTAAAATTAGAATGAAGGATCTATGATTTCTAAACAATAACAAAAAATTGATTCTGAAACTTCAACCTCATAAATCAAACAGGAAGGCTCTGATACCACTTGTTAGAATTTTATTGTACCCTGTCAATTCATGAGATGAAGAACATAAATTAAATTGATTGCGGAAGCGTACCTGAATCCATTGCTTGACTTGATGGATGTTGAAGTGATCGTCTCTTTATTGGGTTCGATCTTCCAACTTGCTACGACCCTTAATAACAAAGGTGAATCCGAATCCTTTGTCCCTCTCTTTCTGTTGATGGGGATACAGAAGAGAAAAAGAGAGAACCTTCTCTTTGGTGGTCGTATAAGTTGGGGACCATAACCCTAATGAATACATATATTTATATGTTTTGATATTTCTAATTTGGCCCCTCATCAAATTAGAATTATCTCCGGTATCAACACATTAATTCTATGACAATTATACCCTTAAGCCAATTTCCAAATAGACCACTTTAATTTGGCTTAATTATTTAGATAGCCCAAATACAATTAATTTTACATGTGTGGCCCCTTAATTATTGAATAATTCTAACAGGAAGAAGTCTGAATATTTTAATGACTCTGAACTGTGAAGTGAAGTTAATATAAAGTATACAGTCTTTGTCACCCTCATTTTTCGTATTTTCCTTATTTTGTATTTGTACTCGTAATTTGATTTTGGCACGTATTTTATTTTCTCGACTTATGGATTTGGTTTCTCGTAAATGGGTTTTGGACCATGGCTTGGTTTTATTTTGTGGAGAGGGTTTGGTTTGGTTTATCATGAGAGGAACACCCTAGCCTATGCTACCCCTCATCCCCACCACAACCCACCATCATAAATCCCCACCTACTTTTCTCTCTCCTCATTATTTTCATTTATTTCTTCTTCTTCTTCTTCCTTCCTCTACACAATACCATCACGATAGGCAAGTGCACCTTGCTACCACTTGAGAACCACTTTTTATTTGTCTATTAGCTAGATTAGGCCATGGAGATCAACATTAGAACTTGACATTTTGTGATTTGGAGTTTCCATTGTTCTAGATCTAGGTTTTTACTATTTTCGGATTTGTATGATTTTGATCTATTTAACTTGAATTTTAGTTTGTTTTGATGCTTCCATGTGGAAGAGAATTCAATTTTACTCAAGTTAGAGCTTTGAAAATCTAAATTTCGTTTTGATTTGATCAAGTTATGAAGTTTTGAACTTTGGAGTTCTTGGAGTCTTCTTCTCGGCCAGGAGAAGAAGACAGCAGCCTGCGCTCTTTAGCGCAGTGCTGGATTGCGCATCCCCCTCGGCCAGCGCTCTTTAGCGCAGCGCCGACTGTGCAGCTTGCCTCTTGGCGAACTGCGCTCAACCCGAGTGCGCATGGATTCATGCACAGTCTGCTCATGCGCAGTCCGTTCATGCGCAGTCTGATCATGTGCAGTCCGTCCCTGCACAATCTGACCCTGCGCCATCTATTCCTGCGCAACCTGATCCAGCGCAAACCATCTGCTGCGCCATCCACCCCTGCGCAGTTGGTACCCTGCGCAGTTCACCCCTGCGCAGTTGGCTCCTGGCGCACTTGATTCCTGCGCAACCCGACCCCAGGGACCCTTGCGCAATTTGTCCAATCATGGAGATTTGGTTTTATTTTCTTTAAGCTTGAATCTTCTACAGCCCTGTATATTGATATTTTATTAGATATTTTATGCCCATTTTATATCCTTACGCCTTTTGTCATGAACTTGATTTTACTTAATATGTTTGGAATGACTATTGTACATGGCTTGGTATGACAAGGAACTAGCATAACACGACAGTGACCCGTAATGGTGCACTCTTGACATGACCAACCTGACTTGATAGTGGCCCGTGGCGGCGCACTCCTGACTTGACTTGACTTGATAACTTAACTTGACCTGCCTTGACACCGTGGGTGGTTCTTTCTTGCTTGCTTGTTAAATCTACTTGTCCAGTCCTGCATCATGTCTAGGATAGGACTCTTGAGTACCACGGTCAGGAGTACCTACTAAAATGGATTAAGGCTAATAACTAGAATAATTCAGTAGTCATGAGAGATTTCCCCAGTTACAGGCAATCCCGTTATCCCGGCCGTAATTGTTTGGACTTGTAGCCTGCCGTCGAGTAGGGCACATTTCCAGCTCACCGTCGTGTGAGGCACATAATTATTGATAACTACTTAATGAATTCAAATCGCCTGGATAACCTGGATTAGCTGCAGGGCTTGTGGCTGGAGGAACATCTCATTGCATCTTGCTAGTAACTAGGCTTGTGATAACCCTAGTTAGTTAATGTAGAAAGCCGTAGGCAATAATTGGCCGTGATTGCTTGGATGGGGTTTAGTCCAGTATAGTATTGTCTAGAATTGATTGATTGTAAGATTGTACCAGAATGATTGAAGGATTGTCACTCCAGATTGTCACTATAATGATTGTCACTCCAGAATGTTACTTGACCTGATTTCTTATATTTATCTTGTCGATAAATGGTGAGAGAAACCAAGTTCCGTTCAGACGAAGGGTTACAACCCCGGTCCTTGTTTGGTTTACGGGTTGTAACCTGGCTATCTGAATAGTCCCATGGTTATCTCATCGTATATCATCCTGTCATGCTTTTCTATATGTCCTGTCTTTTAGTGATTCTATACAAAATTGTCTTTTATATTAACCATCATGCTTTTCTTAAATTACTGTCTTTTATTATGTAATTATATTATTGTGCTGATTGCTGGTTTTTTTTGTTCTTATTTCGTGGCCTCCTTTGTGGCACTTGCTCTTTCTGGGGTCTGACCCAGCTGGTTTTGTATGGCCAGATACCGGAGCGGCAGCAAAGGATCTACCTGTCTTCCAGCCCAATGGTGAACACTAGACGGAACCCGGGCAACGAGTGGATTTTCTATTTTGTTTCGCTCACTCTATTGTAAAAATTATTCTTTTGAGATGTTTAGCTGACGAGCACCTGTTAGCTCGATGCACTTTTATTTACTGTCTGCCTACGGGCTGTAAGCATGATTGGCAACTCGAGGTTGATCATGTATGGCTTAACTCCTGCTAGTCCTTACATTTTGTACGACTAGCTTCATGATCATCTGGATATATAATGTTTGGAACGCCTTACAATTGTATATTTGGTGATCTGATATCTTGTGATTATTATTAGTTGGTTGAGATTGAGACAATAGGATAATTTATGACCCTAAGAGACTGATGGCTTGTAGATAAACCCTCACATATCTAGACAGCTGTGACCGCATGGTGAGATGGATTCCATTTCATCATACGTAGCTGGCTATGTCCGCCCCCGCTCTCTAGTATTCTGGTTCTGGGGCGTGACATGGTTTAAGTGGTGGCCCATGCAGGTCTTGTCAATCAAGATATGTGGGGGTTTACCAGATAGATGTCTCAATCTGCACTCGCCTTTGATCTCCACTCGTATCTTCTTATCTCCTTGGATCCCTGACTTGATAACATGCTTGCATCATTGTTCTATCCTGGTCCTTCCTTAATATTCCTGATGTCATTGCTTCAGTGGCATCATTCCTGTTGATCAGCCGGAAGGAGCTCAGCCAGCAGCCCAGCAACAGCAAGAAGATCAAGCTCAGTCCTCAGCAGCAGCCTCTCGAGCCATGCCTTCTGAAGGATCAGTGCCCCCAGTTCAGCCAGTCCAGCCAGTAGAGCCTGATGATGGCACTTTGGAAGGTCTCATCAGATCATTGTTAGCTTCTCAAGATCGCTGAGGTGATGTATTGCACCAGGCAGTACAAGATGCTCTGAACAGAGGCGGTCATCCGGAAAACAGTGCAGCCAACAGTTTCAAGCGCCTGAACCCTCCATTCTTCGACGGCACCGAGGATGCCATTACCGCAGATGCTTGGCTCCAGGATACAGAAGTTATTCTAGAGGCCGCGAAGACTCCAGAAGACGAGAAGGTGGCGGTGGTGCGCCTGCAGTTATTAGATCTAGCCCGCAACTGGTGGGCCATGCAAGCGGTAGGATTGACAGCACCTGTTTCCTGGGCAGTGTTTAGCGAAAGATTCCAGACCAAGTATTTCGACGCGGTGGCTCGATATGACCTGCAGACCAGATTTGCCAACTTGAAGCAAGGAGGCAGGACGGTCGACAGTTATGCATCGGAGTTTTCCAGACTCAGTCGGTTTGCTCCCACCTTGGTGGCGACCGAGTTTGATAGAGCCCAGCGGTTCCAGCAGGGGCTCCACTTGGAGATCATCTTGGCAGTAGAGCAGTTCGAGCACAGAACTTTTGATGCCGTCTTACGAGCAGCTAGGAGGCACGAGTATACCTCCCAGAGGATTGTGGATAGGACCGGAGGACGGAAGTGGTCCCACAGTCAGATGAATCAGTCTTCAGCACCAGCCTCGACAGCTAGGGCTTTGACCATTGGAACTCCGAGGCGGGCGGCCTCAGTAACGTCGGTTCAGCACTCTACCCCGACGTACCCTCAGCAGAAACAGAAGCAAGCGCAGCCTTCCGCTGAGGGTTGTTCTTATTGTGGGAAGCCTGGACACGTTGTGTCAGAGTGTCGCAAGGCACTGGGATTATGCTTGTTGTGTGGGGCACCGGACCATAGGGTGGGGTCCTGCCCATTCAGAGTCGATTCAGCATCAACAGTATCTAGTCCCTCGGTTAGGGGACCAGCACCAGCACCAGTCCAGCAGCAACAGTTGCCGAGGCCAATGCCGCCTCAGGCCCAAGTGTTTCAGCAGCAGTACCAGCCTCCGAGGCCATTATCGACTCAGGCCCAGGCCTTCCAACAGCAGAGGCCTCAGCAGTTCGCCCTGGCCCAGGCACAGATCCAGAATCGACAGAGAGGTATCTGTGTCCTATTGTCTTGCTTTCCGCCGTTGTTATGTGGGACACGTGTCATGATCCATGTGTCCTAATTACAACGGTGTATCCTGGGCCCGAGCCATGTCCTAGATCATTCGAAAACGGTTATTGGTACCAACCTTTTCGTATGAGGAAAGGCCCGTGTCCCTGTTTGACCAAAGAGAGAGACCTCAAGCGCAAGACTATCAGTTTAGTTCATGTTGCTTGGGTTCATCGCTCCTTGGGAGAGTCAAACGTGAGAGTGTGAGGATGATATCCGATCACGTTATCCCTACCTGTTTGACTCGTAAGGTATAATGTCTTCCTTATACCTTATGCTTTTCCATCCCTTGCTTGCATGTATGATTGTTTGATTGTTTGCTTAGTGTAGCTTGTCGTGGCAATCTCTAGCTCCTTGATTAAATTTCGAGGACGGAATTCTTTTAAGGTGGGTAGAGTTGTCACCCTCATTTTTCGTATTTTTCGTATTTTGTATTTGTACTCGTAATTTAATTTTGGCACGTATTTTATTTTCTCGACTTATGGATTTGGTTTCTCATAAATGGGTTTTGGACCATGGCTTGGTTTTATTTTGTGGAGAGGGTTTGGTTTGGTTTATCATGAGAGGAACACCCTAGCCTATGCTACCCCTCATCCCCACCACAACCCACCATCATAAATCTCCACCTACTTTTCTTTCTCCTCATTATTTTCATTTATTTCTTCTTCTTCTTCCTTCCTCTACACAACACCATCACCATAGGCAAGTGCACCTTGCCACCACTTGAGAACCACTTTTTATTTGTCTATTAGCTAGATTAGGCCATGGAGATCAACATTAGAACTTGACATTTTGTGATTTGGAGTTTCCATTGTTCTAGATCTAGGTTTTTACTATTTTCGGATTTGCATGATTTTGATCTATTTAACTTGGATTTTAGTTTGTTTTGATGCTTCCATGTGGAAGAGAATTCAATTTTACTCAAGTTACAGCTTTGAAAATCTAAATTTCGTTTTGATTTGATCAAGTTTTGAACTTTGGAGTTCTTGGAGTCTTCTTCTCGGCCAGGAGAAGAAGACAGCAGCCTGCGCTCTTTAGCGCAGTACTGGATTGCGCATCCCCCTCGGCCAGCGCTCTTTAGCGCAGTGCCGACTGTGCAGCTTGCCTCTTGGCGAACTGCGCTCAACCCGAGTGCGCATGGATTCATGCGCAGTCTGCTCATGCGCAGTCCGTTCATGCGCAGTCTGATCATGTGCAGTCCGTCCCTGCGCAATCTGACCCTGCGCTATCTATTCCTGCGCAACCTGATCCAGCGCAAACCATCTGCTGTGCCATCCACCCCTGCGCAGTTGGTACCCTGCGCAGTTCACCCCTGCGCAGTTGGCTCCTGGCGCACTTGATTCCTGCGCAACCCGACCCCAGGGACCCTTGCGCAATTTGTCCAATCATGGAGATTTGGTTTTATTTTCTTTAAGCTTGAATCTTCTACAGCCCTGTATATTGATATTTTATTAGATATTTTATGCCCATTTTATATCCTTACGCCTTTTGTCATGAACTTGATTTTACTTAATATGTTTGGAATGACTATTGTACATGGCTTGGTATGACAAGGAACTAGCATAACACGACAGTGACCCGTAGTGGTGCACTCTTGACATGACCAACCTGACTTGATAGTGGCCCGTGGCGGCGCACTCCTGACTTGACTTGACTTGATAACTTAACTTGACCTGCCTTGACATCGTAGGTGGTTCTTTCTTGCTTGCTTGTCAAATCCACTTGTCCAGTCCTGTATCATGTCTAGGATGGGACTCTTGAGTACCACGGTCAGGAGTACCTACTAAAATGGATTAAGGCTAATAACTAGAATAATTCAGTAGTCATGAGAGATTTCCCCAGTTACAGGCAATCCTGTTATCCCGGCCGCAATTATTTGGACTTGTAGCCTGCCGTCGAGTAGGGCACATTTCCAGCTCACCGTCGTGTGGGACACATAATTATTGATAACTGCTTAATGAATTCAAATCGCCTGGATAACCTGGATTAGCTGCAGGGCTTGTGGCTGGAGGAACATCTCATTGCATCTTGCTAGTAACTAGGCTTGTGATAACCCTAGTTAGTTAATGTAGAAAGCCGTAGGCAATAATTGGCCGTGATTGCTTGGATGGGGTCTAGTCCAGTATAGTATTGTCTAGAATTTATTGATTGTAAGATTGTACCAGAATGATTGAAGGATTGTCACTCCAGATTGTCACTATAATGATTGTCACTCCAGAATGTTACTTGACCTGATTTCTTATATTTATCTTGTCGATAAATGGTGAGAGAAACCAAGTTCCGTTCAGACGAAGGGTTACAACCCCGGTCCTTGTTTGGTTTACGGGTTGTAACCTGGCTATCTGAATAGTCCCATGGTTATCTCATCGTATATCATCCTGTCATGCTTTTCCATATGTCCTGTCTTTTAGTGATTCTATACAAAATTGTCTTTTATATTAACCATCATGCTTTTCTTAAATTACTGTCTTTTATTATGTAATTATATTATTGTACTGATTGCTGGTTTTTTTTGTTCTTATTTCGTGGCCTCCTTTGTGGCACTTGCTCTTTCTGGGGTCTGACCCAGCTGGTTTTGTATGGCCAGATACCGGAGCGGCAGCAAAGGATCTACCTGTCTTCCAGCCCAATGGTGAACACTAGACGGAACCCGGGCAACGAGTGGATTTTCTATTTTGTTTCGCTCACTCTATTGTAAAAATTATTCTTTTGAGACGTTTAGCCGACGAGCACCTGTTAGCTCGATGCACTTTTATTTACTGTCTGCCTACGGGCTGTAAGCATGATTGGCAACTCGAGGTTGATCATTATGACTTAACTCCTGCTAGTCCTTACATTTTGTACGACTAGCTTCATGATCATCTGGATATGTAATGTTTGGGACGCCTTACAATTGTATATTTGGTGATCTGATATCTTGTGATTATTATTAGTTGGTTGAGATTGAGACAATAGGATAATTTATGACCCTAAGAGACTGATGGCTTGTAGATAAACCCTCACATATCTAGACAGCCGTGACCGCATTGTGAGATGGATTCCATTTCATCATACGTAGCTGGCTATGTCCGCCCCCGCTCTCCAGTATTCTGGTTCTGGGGCGTGACAGTCTTTATATAAAGAGGAGAATGGAATTAAAGATTTGAAATAGAGCTTTAATTAAGAAGATGCTTAATTTTGATTGGTCGACCATTACACTTCCCAGGAGATGGAGTCGTGGAGAATAGAAATTGGAGACTTAATAAGTTAATAGGAAGGTTCACAAGACTTGGAGTTGGTGGCCATTCCCATTCATCTTCTTTGTAAACAATAATTAATGTCTTGGAAAGTGTAAGAAGAAATGGCCAGGCTCTCATCTTCTTTGTAAAGACTAATTAATGTGTATACTTATTACTATGGTATATACATATGCATGGGAATTGGAAAATGTAATGAGCTACCTTTCATTAACCATATATATAATGTGTATATTTATTACTATGGTATATACGTAATGCATGGGAATTGGAAAATGTAATGAGGGACCTTTCATTCACCATATATATATATATATATATATATATATATATATATATATATATATATATAAAATTTATAATCTAAAATCAGATCGGATATTAATGAATTCGAATACCTTAATATCCTAATTCGTATCCGAAAATTACTCGGATATCCGAATCCGATATCCGAAATTTCGAATAATATTCGAAAATTCAGATACGGAATCGAATCGAATTCGGATTTTTGACTATCCATTGACAGGCCTAACCGAACTCACCTAAATCAACACTAAGTAATCATGTAAAGTTAGCAACTATTTTTAAGTGATCTTTTTACATGTCTAGGTTCTTTTTAACAATTTCTAAGAAGAAATATAAACAATAAACATATATGTATAGAACTTACGTTCTGTCTCTACATTTATTGTTAGGCTTGAAATGATCTTATCATATGCACGAGACCTAACTACATGGTGGTCCATGGGTTGTTTTTCATGATCAACAATTGGGACATACAAGTCCATCTCACTGATAGATACGATATCCCCTAATCATGAGGCTTCTAGCTCAGGGTGCCCAATCCCTCCTGGGCCGAGCGACTCCTAGTGTCCAAGGAACCGGTCAAGAGAGTATACCTTGTGCACAAGTTGTACGAGACCGATGCATGATATGCATTCTATCAGATAAAGTATTTCATTGCGTAGTTGAACAACATGCATCTAGTTACGTTTTTTTTGTAGGGCCATAATTCTTTACTTTCATATCGATCGATTTCAAACCAAACAAGTTTTCTATAAACTTCTCTTTGTGTAGTATACCATAAGGAAACACATGTAATGATTCATATTGGAGTAAGTAAAGTAAAAGTTCTATGATTTAACATGTGATATTAATTTATCTCTTTTATCTTATAGTTTTGTTATGATATATATCATTGATCGTAGGGATGCAATAAAAGAATGAACCAGAGATCTTTTAGTTAAGGCGTGAAGATAAAAGATCGTCCAGTCAAAGCAACTCACCAAAAACAATCTATTTGAGAGAAAGAGAGGCTTCACGCAACGACCATGTCTCGCCTATGCAACTTGAAATTGCACCAACGTTTGATTAGCATATTTCGATCTCTTTCTTTAAATATTCGAAATAAATGCGAAATGCGATGAAAGTGAACGATGAAACCAGTCATCGAAAACAAGCACGAAAATATATTTATCAAAACCAAGAAGCAGAAACATCTAACAAAACAACAACGAAAAGGATGCGAAGAAGGTCTTATATAGAGTTCATTCACCAAGTACAATTAACTGCATTTTGGGACTAAGCCATCAAAGTCAATCCATCAATTGGAATGTAATATATCCAAAAGTCCCGGTCAATCGATACGGCAAGGTTTCTCCAAGATAATTTGTTTTGACTGGCTCGATCAAACCTCTAGTCAATGCTCCACGAGAAGCGGGACACTACACTTTTAACTACACAAGTGTCGACGGTAGCATCAGAACATTCTTTTAGTACATGTAACATGGTCTTAAACGAAAGGAGTACGCTGGAGCTAGAGATAATGCAAGCCATCATGTGCTTGAAGGATTACCTGGATGCAGATGACAAGGTACAAAACATCGGATAAATTGAAGTTGACGAAAACTTTGGTCACCATGATTTGAAATATGATGGCGATTGATACATAGCCTTCAAGCCACTAAAAAAAGAAGACACGGAGGAGAAGATTTGAAGACCAAACAACTCAAGCGAATAAAAAAAAATTTACTACAACAATACTTTGTACTACTCCACATCAGGAGCGGAGCTAGCCTCTAAAGTTGAGGGGGGCTAAAGGTATATGGTAAGATTTTTTTTTGTGGAGTATTGTAAAAACACAATATCATAAATGAAACAACTGATAGTGAACACAAAGAACATGTATGACTGACAGCAAGTTTGTGAAACCCAGACAATAGCTTACAAGCTAATATTGTTATTCTCATAAATGAAAAAGTTTACATGATAATGTATAAATTTGGAAAAAAAAATAATACCTCATAGGACTGCATAAGCCAACTGATCTGAGATGAGGGAATAGAGGTGCATCCAAGCCAATCTCTCTCACTCATGAAACTACAAGTGGTACCAAATCCAAATCCAGAACTTCATGAAGAGTTAGTCAATACACAAAATGCTTAATAGAAGCAAATTCATTTCTTCATGAAGAAGTTAGTCAATACACAAACTGCAAATGAAACGGCCAGTAGCAAAAATATGTGCAGACCCAAATAGATATTTCCAATCCCAAATGTACCAAATCCATAACTTTATGATGAGTTAGTCAATACAGATTATGCAAAATACCAAATTAGAAAAAAGCCAAAACTTAGAATCAAATATAGAGCGCAATGCCTTGAACTGTAATACCAACTTAGAAATGCCCCATCATTATGTATGATCCAGGCGACTCGAAAGAGTTAGTCAGTACACAAAATGCTCCATCATTATACAAAATGGAATGGTGGAAGACCTTTAAAAAAACTTGGTTTGCACAATGGCACAGGTCATTTCTAAAGACCACAGTCCATCCACATGTAAAATAAATTTGCACACAAATTCATTCTAAAGAGTAAAGACAACATACAAATTAATCAAATGATACAAAGAAATCCTTTCAAAACTTACCCCGAACTGCCATGTACGTCGGACGAGAAGACCGGACGCAAGGTTGCAGGCTTGCTGCTTAGAGCTAGCCAGCGACTCCTTGATGGGGTTTGAAGCGGCCAAGCGGGTCTTTCTTTGTTAGGGTTTGAGGAGAAATGTGAAAGAGAATGAAAACATTATAGGATATGTTAAAAAAAAAAAAAACTCAAATTTTGGGCCGGGCTGTAGCCCACCCATGCCCTTTATGGGCTCCGCCCTTGCTCCACATTCTCCACTCAACTCAAGAAAGACGACTCAAACTCGAAGGCCTAAAAACTCGAAGAGTTGAAAACCTGAAGACTACTCCCACAATGCTACTCATATAATGTGTAAATTGTGATCCGCTTTATTTATATGATACATAATAATTTATTTTATTTCAACTAATCAATACGTCTTATTTTTTAATATTTGTTCTCATTTTACTCCTTTTTTTCCATGTAGTTTTGTAAGAAATTTTGTAGTTTTGTAAGAAATTTTGAGACTGAAGGCCAAGTTCGTTGGGTTATAGCCTGATGGTTACAACGGAAGGTCCCGGCATGGCACGGTTTCAAATCCCCTCTAGAGAGTCGGTCTCCACAAGTGGGAAAGACGCCTCAAAAGAATGTTAAAGGCCAAAACCTGATCGGACTTGGCCTGCCTAAATAGCCGGCCCAAACTGCAGCCTACGACCATGATGGGCACGTAGGGGCACAACACACACAAGTACATGCCGACACCAACATACGAATCCATTGGCACATGTGTCGTGTCTGACGCTGAATGAAACGTAACAGCCAGGTGCCAGTGTGCCGGCGGCACGGATAACACGTGCCGTTCCCACCACCTCTAATAATCGTGCTTTATTATGTACGGACGCAACAAGAAGAATATGCCGTTCATTCATTTAAAATGGAAGCCCCCCTATACACCGCGACCCCTCCTCTTCCCCACAAATTACGACTCTATCCCTGCTCTCCCCCACCGCCTCTCAAAGCCCAGGGGCTTTTCCGTAGTTTAGGGCAAATCTAGGACCATTTCCAACCTTTCTTCTCTTCTCCGCAAGCGAGCGGACCGCATTAAACCCTAAAACCAAAAGAGGAACAAAAATTTCTTTTTCTTTTTCTCCCCCTTTCTTTCTCTTCCGAATCGAAATCACAAATTTCTATCGATTTCTCGATGATGGCGAAAAGGTAATTTTCTCATTGTAATTTTGTGTTTGTTTTGATCGATTATTTATCGTTTCTCTGCTTTAATTCGATTGATTTCTTGACTTGTTGCTCATGTAATGGTTCGGTTTGTGTCGGTTTTGATCGACAAGTTGATTTGGCTCTAAAGAAGCAGAGTTTAGAGAAGTTTGATTGTAGGGATTTCCGTGTCCGCGCCTGTGTCGGACACGTACCGTATGCGGCACGGGCACTCCGAGATACGCTAGGAGAGATAGGTGGTGTGTCCGTGTCGCCGTGTTCGTATTGTTTCATGTCTTATTTGTGTCAAAGAAGGATGTGGCAGCAGTGGCGTAGCCAAGATTTTCTCTACGGGACGTGACTCAAATGTGCCACCTGCGACGAATCTTGGGCCCACAAAATAATGATCCGGTCAACAGTCTCATAACTGGAAGAAACGTAAGTCGTAGGGCGAGTTTGACATTGTGCATCCAATGGTGCAAGTCTCATCGTGATCCGAATAATGCACTAAGAATAATTAAAAATTAAAAAAAACCAATATTCTAAAATTCAATGGATACTGGCCAAAGTTGCGCACAGTCGACGAATTCGAATTCCTTCAATCTTCATACATCGCAATGGCCATACTCGTCTTTTGATGCAATCGGTTCGTGCCGGGATCGCCATGATCAACGGGACAATACACGTTTGGATGTTTTTATTTTTTAATTAAATAGAATGTTCAAGTAGCTTACTTTGAGCTTTAGGACGACTGATCAAATTTAACGTAAAGGTAGAAGACTTTACCAAGATCGAGGCACAACGTTTCTCGCGGAATTCCGAGGGTCGAGGGTGATTGAGCTGGAAGTCAGGGCTCCTGATGGTGGCAGCGGTGGTCGGGCGACCGCTGCCACTGCTAAGATGTTGTTGCCGCTTTTCTACTGTTGCTACCGTAGGCAGCGGTTCTTCTGCCAGCAAAAATTTTAACAAGAGGGAGGCAGGACGAGGGTGTTCGGCAACATAGTCTAGCTATCACTATCTGTGCATAACTATATGCCTAAGACATGAGTATCTGCCCAAGTCCAATCGACCCAAATGTCGACACTCGATCGAAGTTCCATGTGCATAACTTTCTGAAGTCATATATATATATCAAAATTTCTGGGGGCGCAGCTGTGGTCCCTCGGGACCAGCTGGCTACGCCCCTGTGTAGCAGTATTCTTGATCAAATTGGGGGTTCTTGTATCTGTCTCAGTGTCTAGGTGGCTCCATAGGCAAGGAGAGGCTGAGGCTACAGTATGATGGGATCCTTGTTTTCTTGCATCTCTGACGCGCTAAATTTGGAAGTAGTAGATTTTCGGGTGGGATGAACTAAAGGTTGAGCACCTTCTCGTTTTCTACAACTTTTTTTGGGTGAAATTAGTCTTCTATCTTTTAATAGGTTGCACGAATCCTCTTCCATGGGATTGTATCTGTTTCAGTATATTTGACCTGTATGTAACTTGATACTTCTTTGACTCTCTTGTAAGGTAAGGCTACTTATATCTAGGCTCTATAGTGCTACCCAAAGCCATGCTTGAAAATGATTTGACATGGTCATGAGTGAGATGACAAAATCGATATCAGTGGTTTCAGACTTCTTATTAGTATCAATATCAGTGGTTTCGGTACTTTTGGAGGTTTCAAATTCGAGTGTTTATCGTTTACCAAGTCAATAGATAATACTATTCTATTATTAAATAACTAGAGAATGTTTCATAATTTAGGCATGATTCTATGCGTTATTTGTTATTTCGTCTTAGCTTTGAATTTTATAATATTAAGACTAATGGATGTTGTGAATCTAAATATACAACTTTGGTGAGTGGAATAGGATAGTGTGTCAAAAAAAAATCTTAGTGACACTTTGTAGTATATAGATCTTCGACATGACAAAACAATATGTCAACATCAATTCTCATATTTCTCTTTTTCTTGTATTTTTTCTTTGTTGAATGATCGGTGAAAGAGTCTCAATGTTGGTGTCGGCTATTAATGGTAGCAGTAAGTATTGGATCAGAATCGTCCAAAAACGATATGATACAACCGATAAATATTGGTATCAGCTAGCTAGCTAGCACTACAACTCTTGGAGAAAATGACATTTTTGGTGGCCCTTCCTATACCTTCTTTAACCTAGTTACTACCCAATATAAATATAATTAACGTCTCATGTATAAAATATGTTTAAAGATATCTTTTCATACAAAAAGAAAGTCTTTATCTCAATTTTTGTGGTCGGCTGCTTGAATCCTCTTCTTCCATTTGGCTATGTTGAGGGTCATGTCCTCTGTAATGCAACAAAAACTGTCATTCTTCAAAACTTCAAACCATATTCGTTTAAGCCTACCTGCTCTATTGACTACTATTTATCGCTTCTCTATGCAAACATTTATTAATCTACCTATCATATGTTTGAAACATCTTCCTCAATAGGCCCCACGTCTAATTTTCTATAGATACACTCATTTCTTATACTATGCTATACTGTACCTCATCCATCTTAACATTCTCATTTAGGGTACACAAATTTTTTGGACATGTTTTTTAATTGTCCAATACTCATCTATAAAACATGGCCGGTCTTATAGCAGTCTTGTAGTTTTTTTATTTCAACTTCGATATATCTTGTGATCACAAAGTACCCTAGGAGAACTCTAGTTCAACCATCTTGTTTTAATTATGCATGACAATTTTCTTATCTCTTCATCATGATGAATGATTGATCCAAGTACCAAAACTATGACTTCAGATACTCTTGTCAATCTGTATCGAGTCCCCCTAATTCTCTTTGACCTTTGCTTGGAGTTATATTACATTCGTTCTGCACTCCTAATTTTGAGTCCCTTGGATTTTAGGGTTAGACTCCACATTTATATTTTAGCATCTAACCCTTATCTACTCTCATCAATCAATACAATATCGTCAACAAACATCATAAATTATGGAACCTCCTAGATATGCCTATTAATTTCATCATAACTACCGCAGAAGGTAATGACTTAATACTGATCCTTGATGTAAGGACTTAAAGATGTTCCTTGATGTAAGCCAATGATAATATAAAATGATTTACTATCTTCTCCAATTCGTTTGGACGGTCGACGTTACATAACTGTATTATACATATCCTTAATAGTCTCGGTATAACTACTTGGAACTTGTTTCTTCTCCAAAGCCTACCATATTATTTTCCTAGGAACTTGATTGTAAGCTTTCTTTAAGTTAATAAAAACATATATAAACCTTTTTTTTTTTCTTCTTTTGAATCTTTTTATTAAATCTTCTTAATAAATAATGGCTTCCACAATATCTCTTTCCTAGTCTATTTTCTCAATCGTTGCTCAAACTCACTCTCTTAATTTCATGACATGACCATGACATGACTCATTAGTTTAATTCCTCGATAATTGTTACAATTCTGTATATCCCCCTGTATTATGTATGGGTATTATAATAATTTTTTTTCCAATCATGGGACATCTTCTTAGTTCTTAGGGTCTGGTTGAATAAATCAGTAGGCCACAACAATTCTTTCTTACCTTAATAGAAATATCATCAGGTCCTATCGCTTTTCTATTTCTGATTTTCTTTAATTCATCCTTAACTTCTGAAATTCTAATTTTACGTCAATAGCAAATTAGCAATACCAATTATCCTGAACTAACCCTATATCTAAACTTAGCTTTGTAGGTTACTCTCGTTAAGTTACTTTCGTTAAGTAAGTTGTGAAAATAACTAGACCTCTTTAATACCATTTTTTTAATTACTAATACTTTTTAGTCCTCATACTTGATATACTTAATATTACCTAAATCTGTGCTGCTCCTTCTCTACTTTAACAAGCCTATTAATATCTTTTTGTAGCTTCCGTATAAATCTCTGCTCAGTTTCTAACATCTTATAAATAATCATAGGTCTTGAATTTATCTTCACTAAGGTCTTGAATTTATCTTCACTAATTGATTTTAGTTTCTATTTTGGCTAATTTATAGTTTATCTTTCATTTCTCCCTCAGTTTTACACTTTTGCCAATCTTTATAAGAAGTTCTTTTTGCCTTAATTGCGTTTTGGACTTCCTCGTCCCACCACAGAAAGATATGCTTTCATGTGTATATATATATTTGTCTATGTTGTCAAATCATAATGTTATCATGTATCTGTTTGCTTGATTATTGTATCGTGTGTCGTAAGATACATTATCCTATTGGAAAATAAATTGGAAATTCATACAAGACAATGATCAATTTTGGGATTGCCATGCCTCTTCACTCTTTGGCTTAGTGTGGCATAAAGATGCATGCAATTCCTTATAGCACATTGTATCATTCTCCCACTCCAATTGTAATTATAGTCTAGGGGAACATGAGGTGCTCCTTGGTTGCATGCGCATAAATTGCATAACGAGAAGGTAGATCTATCTTCCTTCCAACTAGCCACCTATCTTTTATGGCATGACCCTCTCATGCATTTGCTAGGAATTTGACATCAACATAGAGGATTGACGTGCCGGTCATATTTTTTTTAACACATTCCTTGATTGATCTCTGTTATGCTCCATAGTTGACCTTATTTTGATCAGAGAAAACTTCAATGATGAAGATGATATGATAATGATAAATTGAACAAATTAAGTAACAATAAAAAGAAAATGATGAAGCATCTAAGTGAGAATAATTCTAGAGACGATAACTAGAGGTGAAACTAAAAGCACCCACGCTAACATTATTTCTCAACACCCATAAATTTATCAATTTAACATCATAAGGTCCATACTAGAAAATATGGTCAATGAAACACAAAAGTGAAGGGAAAACAAAAACAAAGGAGAAGAAAAACATCTCAATAACTAAACAAATAAAATAGAAAATGTACAAACATTGAAAGGAAAAATAGAAATAAAAAACATATCGTATTGGCAGGGGTGGGTCATGGTGTTATAGTCAGAGGGGGCTTAGGAGGCACTGTAAACTTGAGAGGGGGCTTGAGAGTAGTAGAAAAATAACAAAGCCACTATGAGATTTGAACTAAGGATCTCTTAGATAAAACTGATAG
The DNA here is from genome assembly GCA_029216955.1 of Iris pallida. NCBI lineage: Eukaryota > Viridiplantae > Streptophyta > Magnoliopsida > Asparagales > Iridaceae > Iris > Iris pallida. Next base: position 39,024,801 of record JANAVB010001800.1, read on the forward strand.
ATTACCAACTGCTCTACTAACTGATTGCAATATAAGTAGTAGAAGATCGTATCTATTACTTAAATTTTGGCGAAATCTTCAAACAATACTATAACAGATTTTTTTTCTTCTGCAATTCAGTGGGGGACTTGAGCCCCCCACTTCTCTGAATGTGGATCCGCCCCTGCGTATTGCTGTAGTTGTACGTGACGACACAAAAACATATCAAATGATTTTTTCCTATCTGATACACCTGTATGATCCGCAACCCTTCGTATCATATCCCAGGCTACATATCGTGTATCATACGAGATTAACAACATAGATAACTATATCCAATTCATAATTTATCCTAATTTTTAAAAATGTCGTATTTCATACCCATATCATGCCTTGGTATCCGTGTGTATGCAACCTTATTCTTTTCTATACTATTGCTCGAGAAGTTGGACAATGCTGCTGTATCTCGAAGGATAATATCTAATACATCGATCATAATTTCTGCGCTAATGCGAAGAAATGTATCTTTAAGTGGGAGTAAAGATGAAAAAGTCTTCTTGATATGGAGAGATGTAATAGAGTTGGGAATTGAACATGTATATGACTCTTACAAATCCAAAATCAGCAATGCAATTTAAGAAACGACGAAGATAAGGCCTAGAGGCACCAAATAATGCATGCATGACTTTATGGAATCTTAAAGGTTGCCCTAAAATGTGTAGTGTTTTCAATTCCCAAGAACCTTTGTAAGACGGAACAAAAGCAAACTTTGGGGGATGAATAGAACATGAGCAACATGATATAGGCCACAGCCGCCACAGCGCCACACCCATTGAATAGAACATTAGGCACGGAACTCAAAATCTGCTTACTTCTTATTGGATTTTGGAATGCATTAGCCCATTTGGACCAACAGATATTTTTTTGGGGGATGACCATTCTAATTAACCATTAAAAAATAGGAAAATGAGTAAGAAAACAAACATGTGCATTTTTTGGAATACGGGTGGGTGGGTATATGCTCGGGACTTGGTATACCTCTTTCAATCATGGCCCCGAAGGGTGGCCACTCAGGCAACTCGGTTCGTAGGCCCAGAGGCCTGCCAGTACGGCTCCACTCCCACCATTTATTAAATGGAAGGAATAAACCCCCTCCCCCCCCCCCCCCCCCCCCCCCCCTCCTCACCCCCATGCGCTTGAACCCGGGCAAATGGTGCAGATGCCTCCCACCTCAGCCACTTGAGCCCAAGGTGATTACACTTATACAATTTTGTAATATGCAACATTGCACCCCCACCGCCATATATTACATGGAAAATACACCAACCTCAGTTCATTCATAGTAGTGTCCTTGAAATGTATGCTGCATGGATGTGGATATAGGAGTTGGATGTTGTATGATTCTGAGGAGGGATAGAGAAGATTTGAAAACATCTAGATAATGTCAAATTGAACATACCTTTCTTTATATCTGAATTTGGGGATTGCCATATCTAATTTAACTATTACAAAATAGAAAATGAGTAAGAAAACAATTTTGTAATATGCCAACATTGCAACCACACCATATATTATTTGGAAAATACACCAACCTCAGTTCATTCATAGTAGTGTCAGTGAAATGTATGCTGCATGGATGTGGATATAGGAGTTGGATGTTGTATGATTCTGAGGAGAGAGGGCAGATTCCAAAACATCTAGAGAATGGCAAATTGAAGATACCTTTCTTTATATCTGCCTGCCTGCCTGCATGCTTCTGTATAACATGTTTGAGGGTACCTGAGTGTCAGTATAGATCTCTAGAATTTCAATTCTTCATTGAAAGGGCAACTTTTAATAGAAAATATTGTCTATAATCATGATGATTTAGTGGCCATATTTGTGAAGCATTGTGTCATCTTCTTACTCCTTTAAATTACATCAACGTAATAAGTTTAAAGTATTAATTTGTGCTTTAACAATTAGGATACGTAAGAACTAAGAAGGTGCTTCTGTTATGTATCAACAAATTATAGGAGTATCTGTGTATGAAGTGGGGGAACCCAGGGGCCTTGCTTCAAACTCATAAATTTTGCAAATACCTGCAACTTCCTTATTTTTTTCTCTAACAAAATCGTCGTCCTTCGGTTTCAGGGGCCAAAAGGGAAAGCTTCTGTTTCCTTTCCATTTTCTCTATACATAAAGATAGGATATCCTCTTCTATTTCCTTTTTGCATATCTGATTAGATATGATCTTATTTGAGTTTCTTCTTTTTCTATCTTAAATCTAGTTATTAAGTTTAAATATATTAAACACTAGATTTTTCTATTTTATCTCTTCCATATAAGAGTTATCTAATAATGCATATCTTTCTCTCTATGATTTTACTTAATATATTCTAGTATAATCATCAAAAGAAATGAAATATCTTTAACCAACTCTACATTGTGTAGTGGCACAACGCCTACTCACTGCCAATGTTGATGATGCATGTGTAACTGTTGGCTACGAAACAGGCAAACAACATCAATCGATTGAATCATCTTACAAAAGTAAAGACCATTGTTATATTTTTGTTTTCTAAAATTTCATATCTATGTTATGGTTCTAATCTAATATTATTAATACATGGTTGTTTTTATATTATTGTTTAGGAATGCTCTTGATTACATATTCACTCTTATTCAGTTTACTTCATTGCTTTTCTTATAATTTCAGTTCAGTTTCTAAGCAGTTCGTCAATCCCAAACAAACTAATTTTAATTGATTTTTTTGTAAGAAATATTAAAACAGAGTTACTCATGACTCTTTTTTTTTGAAGTTTTAATACATATCCTATAAATTATAATGTTTTATCACTAAGTTAGGATATGAGTATGAACAAGTCTCGGAAAAAAGACTAAAGTATTAGTTCACCTGTCCACCTTAGATGTTTGGTCTCGCTACTGTATGTAACATGTAACGGCTGTCATGTGGGCGCTGCAGTTCTATTAAAGTATTCATGTATCATAAGAAACTATCCAATAAGGAAAGAAGAGAAACTTTTAAACATATTTTACCTATGTATTGGGCATAAACAAGTACACTTCTATGTTTACCAATATCCATTGTGTGTGCGTCGAGAAACCAGCTTAGAGGTTTGTGTATAAGTAGGCAAATGTGTTGCTCATAGTGGGTCTGACGTAGACTGAACCAATTAGCTGACAACATCTTGTTGCTTAAAGGTGGGGTGACCGTGTGGTTGATGCCTTTGATATGGGGAGGGGAGGAAGTCCGAGGATCAAAACCCAGTTTGACCATCCCTTATTCTCAAAACTAATATGTGTTGCTCAGTTTAACCTTATGGGCATGGCAGATGCTGCATATTACAATTAATCAATGGTTCTCTAGGATTTGTCTGTGTGCTTTGGCCTTTGACTGTGGTTGGCGTAGCCTTATCCATGTATATCACATTTTAGATTCAAAGCTACATTAGATTCCTTGTGTGAACCCAACCTGCCAATTTTATCAACCTACATATGGCCCACTTATTATGTTGTTTCGTAGCTTCTTGTAGAAATTTGGTCTCTTTGAAGGAAGTCATCTCATTGATGTTTTTACTAAATTCTTCCAGGGTTCAATGCAAATTTTTTGCACACGGAGCATGCCTAAAAGGGGAACACTGTGAATTTTCACATGATTGGAAAGACCAGGCGAACAACGTAATCTTTTAAGTTTGTTTCATTAGTCATATCCTTCCTAGAATGCTCTCATTGTCATATTCATCTCCTGGCACTTATTGGTGGTTGCAGGTTTGCACCTTTTATCAGAAAGGAGTGTGTTCTTATGGTAGCAGATGCAGATATGACCATGTCAAAGTTTCACGTCATCAGACGCCTGCCCCAGGGCCATCATCAAATTATCGCCCTCAGATAGCATCAGGTTCTGTTCAAGTCATTCATCCTTCCGGGGTTTCTTTGACTGGAGACTGTAAACCAGCTTTGAGCAGTCTCACAGAACTATCATCTTTAAACAAAGCTCGGTGCTCTCCCAGAAACCCTGCTGGGACTGAAAATTATGAAACTCACTCTCTCGCAGACAATAGTGGCAATTATGCTGTATCTGTCAGCCTGGCTGATAAACCAATCTGTTCATTTGCTGCTGCTGGTAGTTGCCCTCATGGGGAGGTGTGTCCTCACATCCATGGAGACTTGTGTTCCATTTGTGGAAAGCAATGCCTGCATCCATATCGGCCTGATGAAAGAGAGGAACATATAAAAGTGTGTGAGAAGAATAATAGGCAGCTTGAAGCTTTGAGACAAAGTCAGGAGATAGAATGTAGCGTGTGCTTGGACCGTGTGCTTTCTAAACCCACATCTGCTGAACGGAAGTTTGGTTTGCTTTCAGAATGTGATCATCCTTTCTGCATTACATGTATTCGGAATTGGCGTAGCAATTCTCCAACCACTGGCATGGATATCAACACTACTTTAAGGGCCTGTCCAATATGCCGAAAGCTCTCTTACTTTGTCATTCCAAGTGTTATTTGGTATTCTTCAAAGGAGGAGAAGCAAGAGATAATTGATAGCTACAAAAACAGGCTCAAGTATTGTGATGCATCATTCATTCTCTATCTGATTTCCTTTAAACAAATATATTAGAGTTTATTGTTATTTTTACATAAAACAAATGTTGATTTACCTCACGTAAACACAATATTACCAAAAATTAAGGTTTGTTCCTGCTGTCCTGATAGATTATAAATTTCACTTACACTAAGCTTGCAAGTAAATGATTGCATATTATGCAAACATGATTCTAGCTTTCTACTATTCACTCCCATTTATTTACATATTCAAAAGGAAGTTTAACATGTTTGCGATTGCGTCATAATGCTCAGTATGAAAAATGTATAATAGGATACTAGCCACTTAAATACAAGTACAATATAGTGCATTTCTTTAGTTCAATTTAAATTTGTATAAATATACTCTTTGAGTGGTTTATATTGTCTTTTAGTTATATTGCCCTTGTGTGTGTAGCCTGTCCAAGTAGGTATATTCATCTCACCGAGATCTCAAATAAGTAGCCCAAGACTGAGGTTTACTGTTGGCTTTTGATAAAACAGTTTTTTTTTGTCTCGTGACAAGGTTTCTTTTTAGACCATTTATGCAAAGTTAATGTAGGAGATCCTCTGTTGCCGTATACCTTGAGCCTTCAGGGTAGAATTGAACATCTAACCCGCTGGAAAAGATACACAAATTGTTACATGTTCAGTTATACCTGCTTAAGTAAAGAAATTGAATTTCAAGTTTCTAGGCTTTTGATGAATATTTTCTATGATAGCATATATTAAGAGTATATTACCCCAGCATATAAACTTAAGTGGATAATACTATCATCAATATCACTGGAGTTTCAATTAATTGCTTTATTGAGTTGGAAGTCTGCTTAAAGTTTGTTTTATGACTTAAAGAGGGGAATATGCTCTCCTGATACCCTTGTCTTGTGACTTGGGGGGCTGGTTGGCTGAGAGGAGAAGTATAGAAATGGAAAGTTTCCTTAGGTAAGGAATTCAAATTTTTGTATGAAAGGAAGAACTATATATGCATCTGTTCATGTTTTTGGGTTTGCCGCAGAAGGAAAACTTTGCAATTCTTTTTTGTTTGACTGGAGGGATGGAGCTATTTTTTCCCCTTGTTTGGCTTATTATGATATCTGTAAAGGACACCCATGCAGACAGTCTATTTTAACTGAGAGAAGAAAATGTAGCTAGGGCATAGGCATCATGTCTGTCGTAAGTATCTGTATAGGACACCCATACACTAACGGAATTTTAGTCTCAAGGGCATCAGGTCTAATCTATCAGCAAGAAGGGAAGGGGAGCAGTATCAATTCATTGTGGATGTGCATCAGTCTCGTGACTGCTAATGTAGACTTAAATAGTTAGGCTGTTTGTTGTAAGTATCTAAAGGTTCATAAATCTGACTTGCTGATGAATATTCTGATTATCTAATATATTTGGCTAATTGGTAGTGCTTCATGTTTGATACTGCAGTGTTTGCTGTTACTCTGATATTAAGTGCTCGGACTTGACATCTATTCTTTTTGGCAGGTCCATTGATTGCAGACACTTCGATTTTGGAAACGGGACTTGCCCATTTGGGACTAGTTGTTTCTACAGGGTATGTATTGTTTTTTTTTTTTTTGGTAATGTTTGTCTTTTTTGTAATGTTACCTTTGTATTTCTTTCATATCTTTTGCAAGTAACTTGTTGACTCCTGTCTTTAAGTGGTCACATTGGTCTTTCTTTAAGAAATTGTCTTTATACTTTTAAATTTATGTGTGTTTGGATGGGTTGGGTGTTTCTGTTGGTTTGTTTCCCAACACAAATGGATTTTGCTTCTCAAACACTTGTTTATTATTTTTCTTTAACAATAGAAAATATTTTATATAATTTGAATTTTGAATATTAACTTTGTTGTACATTTAAGTTGACGATGGATGTAAGTTACTTTGCAGATTCTTCAGTTACTATAGAACAGGAAATCACCGAGTGTTGTTAGCAGATCCTTAGTCTGGCTACATTTTACTTAATAGTGTATTAAAAGTGATCCAGTTAAGGCATATTTGAGAATGGGAAAGGACTAATTTAGTGGAAATCAAAGGGACAAGATGCTATATTTGAAAAAAATATTAGATTTCATCCTCTTACAGATATTTTGTAGAATGAGACAGTGAGTTAAGTATGACTTCATTTATTTAAGTACTTGATGAGGGTCGGATGAAAATGTACCAATATTGAGGCTTGGAGAAGTTATCTTGATTACTAATGCAACAGAGTGTACCTCCCTTTAAGGAGTTAAATCGAGGTTAACTATAGATTCAGTTGACCCTAGGACAAAGGTTTTGTTGTTATCTTCACCATTATGACCACCATCTCCTGTATGACATAATCCCAATGCTCAAAGCATTTTCATGTTAAGATGGGTTTATAAATAGCGCTCTAAATTGAGATGACTATAGGAAAATTGCAAAAAAGTGGATACCATCTTTTGCCAATCTGAAAACCCTCCAAGTTGGCTCCAAATTACTAAATGGAAAAACTAGGGGCAAACCAGTGCTAGCTGTCAAATCTGTGGAAAGGTTGTTGGGTACAACAACTACAACAAAACCTTTATGAAGTATTGGGATCGGCTAGGTGACTCCTTTTCCTTCATTAATCTTTGTTAAGGGCCATGACTTATGTAACATTCAAAAGCCAAATCCTTTGTTACAGGCTCATTCCCGATCCGTTTAGGCCTATCCCTACTTTACCAGCTCTTGATTAATATCTTACCACTCCTTGTAACCAGTACATTTATTGGTTCTATTTTTCTCATGTAAAAACCATCTGAGACGAATTTCTCATATCTTATCATCAATTGGCATTGCCTTCATCCTTCCAAGAATACAGTTATTCCTAGTCTGTCTTTCTATATATTACAACCGATCCATCTTTGCATTCTCACCTCAGCTATGCTCATTTTCTACCATGTTTTTTTAATTGCAAGCTCTCCGTTCCATAAAGCAGGGCCAGTTTTATAGGTGTGTTATAGAATTTTCTTTCAACTTCACGGTATCTTGCAATCAAGCACTCAAGAAGCACTCTTCTGTTTCGACCATCATCTTTTAAGGTTATGAACAACATCCTTTTCACTATTTCCATCACAATGAATGATTGATCTTAATTACCGGATACTTAGGTATCTCATGTTTATCAATGTATACTCCTAAATGCTAAAAACCATTGCACAATTATGTATCTGTTGTCCCTCAATGTGTACTCCTCCCTCATTTCTTTTTGACGTTGAGTGGAAGTTACATTTCATATACTCTAGATTATTGAACTTTATCTTGAATATGACTTGGAAGCTTGTTGGTGGGAACTGAAACTAATTCTTCTTGTAGTTAATCATCATTTACAATTATCTTATTTTTTTCCATACAGTGAGGTATACTATCATAGTTTTTTTTTTATGTAATTGATATGTGTTGGTTATCCTTCTAATCCTTGTTCAGCAAGTCCTTACAAGCCACAGCTTCATGCCTTATACTCTAGGAATAGGGTTGGCTTCGTAGCACGAGCAAAAGAACTGAAGAAGTTTATGTCATTACCTGTCAATCAAATGTCACATTTGTAGCCACAATAGATATGATCAAGAGAGGGCCTTGCCATAAGATCTAGAAGGCCATTTGGCAAGTACGTAAAGCTACCTTTTCTGTCATGCCAATCTTTAGTTTATGCAACCAAGGTGCACGTTCCTAGTTCTCTGGACAAAGATGTAAGATGGTACAATATTCCATTAATTACATCTCTCCCGTAAAAGACTCATGCTTAGTGGGCGATTTATGAATTATGGACAAAAGCTGTTTAGATGTAATAAATAACTGTCATTCGTGTGTCTTGGATACCATTTATTTTGTATGTAGGTTAGTCGATGAGCTGTTAGAGGACTACCAACTCTGTAGCACTTCTACGCTAAGCAGTTAAAAATCGTTATATATCGGTTATATAACCGATATATAACGGTATCGGTCTGGCACTGATTTTTTTTGGGAAAAAATAGGGTAAAATATCTGTACCGATATTATCGGCCGATATGCCCGATATATCAGTATATATCGGTTTTGAAAAAACCCGATATATAACAGTTATGTTTTACAGTGTTCTAAATGGCGCCCGCCTAGGCGGTAGGCGGTCCCTCTCCGCACCGCTTTTTGGTAGGCGGTGGAGTAGGCGGCCAACGGAGGTTGGCGGCATAGGCGGAGGTCATGCAGCGTAGGCAGGCGCCTAGGCGGAGAAATACTTTACAAAATATTTTGGCCAAAAAGATTTTTAAAACTTTATGGGCCTATGGTTCACTTTTACAAAACTAAAACTTTATAAATCTTCGTTCTACAACTTAGTTATGCATAGAACACCCTTAAAATATGCATATTATGCAAAATAAACAGTGGTAAAATAGTAAAAGATGTTCAAAATGTATCGACCGCCTAGGCGGTAGGCGGACTCTCTCCGCCGCGCACCCGCCTACCGCCATTTATAACCTTGGTTTTGTTAAAACCAAAAGTCGGGGAGAGAGAAGTACAAGGTCACGAGGTGTTATAGATTCACTCTCCTCACTTGTTCACGATGACGAATATATGGAGGATGGAGAAGATGAAGATAAACAAACTAGGGAAGAAGGTGGAGAAGATTGTGATGATGAAAACGAAGAAAATGAGGTTGAAGTTGAGGCTAATGAAGATTATTAGATGTTGAAACTTGAAAGTTGAACTGGGATCTTTTTTGTTTTCATATTAGTTGAACCGTTTTGAAGTGGTACTTTTTTATATTGTAATGTTGGTTTGGGTATGAACCTTTTAGTTTTAATGCTTCAAGAAACTCTTCTTGCATATTTTATAATAGATAACTATTAAGTGTGTTGTTCATATATAAAAATTGTGTTAAAAATACAAACGATATTTACCGTTATAAATCCGATATATCAATGATATATCAATAACTCTACTGGACCATTATCATGAAAAAATTGATTTTAACTGCATAGCTTCCACGTTGCCGATACTACTTGTGTGTGTGTCCGTGTATGTGTATGCGCATGTGTGTGTGCGCCCGCGTGCGTAGTAATAGCTACGACCAATCCCAGAAATAATACCTGCATCCACAGCCAAAGATAAGTGGAAACCTGCAATTTGAAAGAAGGGCACAAAGACGGTGGAAAAATTGTCACAACCCTAACCTCAAATATGCCCAACCTCACTCACTTGATGAACATGATTGTTGCTCAATCTATGAAAACACATTAGCCTCATGCACCTAGGATTTATATTTACTTAACTGAATCCTGTCTGCAATGGGGAAGCTTCAGATCGCTACAAAAATTTGCAGAGGGGTCATAACCAGGAACAGGTCAAGGGAAGTTAAGACGCATCAGAATCACTTGTTATTAAATGATTACATGATTAGATCAACTTTCCTCGACTCCCTGTTTAGCATTACTTGGTATAAAATATTAAATGATGATTAAATCTTTTACTGCTTCACCAATAATTTCATTTTGATTTGTGTTATTGCTAAAGTTACTATGTAATCTCAATAGCTACAAGTTATTAGATTTGGTTTCTCTTGCAAAATGTTAGGTGGTCATGGTTTTCCAGTTTTAGTTCATAATCCCATTAGCTCTTGCTGGTTGTTTGATATATATATTTTTCCTATACATTTGTTGATTTTAGTTCATACACGGATATATTTTGGCTGTAAGCTAGTAGTTAGAAATGGTTTTATTATTTTCTATGGTATGATAAACTTATCTATATGGCAGAGTCATACATAATATGCATTGGCAAACTTGTCTGAGTTCAATTTGGATCCAGAAGCTCCTTTTTAGTATTTTTTTTCAACGAGTTGGTTGTTTTAGAGTCTATTATATGAGATCATTGAATCAGTTCTAAATACAGTTATGTGGCATCATACTGAAAAGTAGAAGATCCTCATTCCAGCATTGTCTTGAAGCACTCAGTTTCACACAACCAAATTATGGTAACAGATTATTCTATGGTGCGATGATACTGGAATGATAGTAAATCTTCAATTCATGCCATAAGTTAGTTGGTTGTTTCTGTAGCCAAAATTTTGGGTGACTAGATATCCTTGGGATTTAGCTTAATGTGCTCTTTGGGTGACATAATGTGGCTTCAGTACAAACTGAAGTTTTTATCCAAATTTTAACAGTATAGTACCATGAGCCGGAGAATACATTTCAGGCTATTATTTAATAACAACTGTTCATGCAAAAATCCTCGGACCAACTCCGTGACAACCAAGTAATCTGAAAATCTTAGGGTGAAAATGCTGAAGCAGAATTCCTGTATCCGTTCCTTCCTGATAACACACTGCTCATAATAGTCCTCTGAGATGTTCTGTATGAAGTTCATGGAGTTGAAACTCCCTGAACCCGCAAGCCCAAGCATATCCGTTTTTTCCTCTTCCAGATCGTATGTCCAAACTGTTGATAACTTGCCCTTTGTAAAGACTTTAGTAAATGCGAACGGGCTCCCATGCCAGGACGTCTAGCAGAATGCTTGGCCCCCTGCTTCAGAATCTCACCCTTCAGGAGTCGCTTCTGGGTGCAGGTAGGTATGACATGGATATGTCATACAGTCAGTCGTTAGAACGACCTCTAAGGGCCGAAAACAATGTACAATTGATTTGATTTGGGCTCAAGTATACATATCAAACCAGTAAATGCATAGCAGTCCTGGTTTATCCAGCTCATACTGTCACGCTCTGATTCGGTAGAATCGATAGTCGTTTCCCGGACGCGATGCGGGCCTAAATTGCTCTAGTACAAGGCAGTTACATAAGGTTATCCGAAACACAACATCTAAGAGAGTACGCAGAGAAATTGAACAATACACTTTAACAGAAAGAAACTTTACTTCTTTGATAATAACATCAATTACAGGACTCTGTTACAACACTTGGCGCGCGGGCTTATAACTTGACTTAATTACAAAATGAACGCTGATGAGATAGTCGTTCCATACATGACATCTCCCTTTATACAAACAAAACATTTAAACACCTGTGATCGTGGGGAGTCGAGTCATCTTTCTTAGAATGAGTGCAGAGTCTTAAAAATATTAGAGATTGCTTTCGCACACTAGCAAGGCTTTAAAATGTTCCAAGCGTCGTCTTCAGCTTCTTGGCACGCTTTCTTGATTCGGAAGGCCCGTGGAGAGCGAGGATCAGTACATTACCGTGTACTGGTGGGTGGCTAATTAAATTTCGTGCTCTCATTTAGTCCAAGAAGTTATATAAAACATGCCTGTATATTTGGTGATCTTTTTAGCCATCATAATATATTTCATGTAAGCAGTTGAATAGGGTATAAGCAGCATAAACTACGATAGAACTTACCTACGGCAGAGCGTGCCGTTGACGTGTAAAACATACCATGTTCTTCCCTGCCATATTCATATCAATAGCTAAAACTGTGTGTATTGGTGAAGGTCATTGGCATGACAAGCCATCCTGTACATATAGCTTGGTTTAGACGGGGGTCCTCCAGCGTGGGTAGCGAGCTCCGTTGAAAGCCCTCGAATACCTACAACATGCATCCAACATAGCTATCGTGTTTCTTCTTAGGCCGAATCGGTCCCGTGGCCTTGGGATACCATTCGAAGAAACAATCGTCATTGTGCACAAGTTGTCCATGACCGTGCTAAGCTAAACTAGTTATTCAAGGCACGTTTCATGGTTTCTTTGCATCATTCATTTAATCGATTCGATCTTTGCTTCGAACAGTTCTATATAAGCATGGTATTAAGTAAGCACGTAACACTTAAATGATAAAGCAGTTCTATAGTCCGTATACGTGAGATGTCGTGCAACAGTTCAATGAAAATAAGCATTTGTGTCGTTGCATTTACATCTAGCATAGCATATTTTTGGTGTCGATTGATTGAAGAACAAGAGGGTCAAAGGTAAGAAGGGTCGACCACTCACCTTGATTGTTTGAGGCGAGAGGGAAGGTCTTGTTGTGCTAGACGGCGCCTACACGATCACCTGAAGTCGCACAAGCAACGCATCAGCAAGATACCTTTCTATTCCGAGTTCGATATAAAATGCGAAGTTCGAAGAACGCAAGCAATGAAATTCATCGAAAATATTCACGAAAATGCATTCAGAAAACCCAAAACCAAAGAAGCAAGTACGGCATGAAAAACAGAGCAGCGGGAGGTCTCTCTCGACTCATACGCAGAGTCCATCATCTAGACGCAACCCGCTGAATATGAGACTTGATTCCGAAGAAGCCATTTCATAATGAGGAAATGATCTTTAATTCAATCGGTCCCTACCAATCGATAGCGACAATGTTTCATAACCGCGTTCCCCGTGTCGCAACGGAAACCGGACACATAGTTGGGACTGAGCACTGCACATACCACGGTGGTTATCAAGCATCTAGTCTGCTATGGATATGTTTAAGGAATGGGGGAAGCCTAAAGAACTTTGACATCCCAATGATGAGTCCCTCTGTGGGGTAGGCGAATCAAATGTTACATTTGAAATGCCTAAGCTATACACATCATCTTGAATTAATGCATCCCCGGTTCATCCACACTTTTGTTGTTGGCCACTTCCTCCATTCCCTCCACCTCGCTAACTGAAAGAATAATGAACGGATTGCCCACCTTTTCGGAAAATAGGTATTGAGCATAGAGGAAGCAGTCCTTATTGCTCTCCTGGACTGCAACTTATTCGCTTATTAATTAGGATCTGCAAACTAAAGAATTGGATTTGCCTCCTCCGCCGATCTGATCTTGCCCCTCAAGGATAAGGAAATTGGACAAGAGCGAGAGATAGACTTGACTCTTGGCCCAATGCTCATTAACATAGTTACTGTGATCCCTCATACTCCTCTGGAACCATGTTTTGGATCTTCCGAATTCGGATCAAGGTTCTTTTCCGACCGGGGGTCGTATGTTTCACGATCTGGATCTCTACATTTAACGATTATAAAATATGTAAGTAGATCAATTCTAGATGCCTTGTATTAACTTGACATTTTTGTTCTTTTGTTACGATTTTGCTTCTAGTTTACATTTCATAATTTTCGCCATTTTAATCTGTAATCAATCAATTCTAGATATCTTGTATTAAAATTTTGCTTGTGCTCTCTGTTCTTGTCATGTATGTTTCTGTGATCAGTTAAGCAGTTAAGAATTGTAGTGAATGGTAAGATTGCAGTAATATGTTAGGAATTCTTAATTGTACGATTTTGCCTCATTTTTTCCCACTCAGGTCAAAAATCTAAGTTACTAATATATTCATGAAACATTATTAACAAACCAAGTAAAACATTAAAACGATCCACGATCTGATATGGCATTGTACTAAACCTAGCCCCATCGAACCATCATATTACATGAGTAATGTTCCCTGTACCCGATCTCGTACGATGAACCAAGACGTACCACCTTCCTGGTAACTATGCTCATGAATCATCAAGGCTCACTACCTGCTGTGGGGTGATAGATTTCTAGGGATTTAGCTTTATGTTTCCTTTAGATAACATAATGTGGCTTTTATACTCACCTAAGTCCCAGTCCGCCATTAGCCTGTCAAACAATACTCACTACTGTGGGTCTTCTCTGCTTTTAGATTTTTAGAAAGGATTATACTTTCTTACATATCATCTTTCCAATGTTTGCTTTTCGCGATTGTAATAATGAAGGTCTGTTAGACTAATCAAATATCTGTCCAGGTTTTTAACTATATTTATCGCATGTAATTAACTTAATTGAATGGAAGGGGTGATAGATAGGTTTCTAGGGTTTTAGCATAATGTGTTCTTTAGAGTACTTAATGTGGCTTTGTGCTGACTTGAGTACCACTCTGCCATTAGTCTGTTACATTTCTCAGTAGTCAACCCTTTAGTCTTTTCTGCTTTTAGATTTTCAGAAATGATCATTCTTGTTACATATCATCTTTTCCATGTTTGCTTTTGCCGATTGTAATTATAAGGGTCTGTTAGATTAATCAATTATATGTCCAGGTTTCTAAATGCATTTCTTGCATTCAATTAACTTGATTGAATGCAACGGTTTAATGAGTGCTAATTTATTGTGTTCGACCACACACGCAAGCCACAATTATATAGCCCTCGCACATACAGACAGAGACTAGTAGCAGTCAAGGCATAGGAACTGAAAATTTTGCTGCACAATTTGTTTTATAAGAGGAACTCCAGGAACTAGATTATGAAGATGTTGGCAGATTCCTGGAGATGGTTTTCCTACTAAAGCATTTCGGAATTGATGGCTCATGAAATGGCGAAGAGAACTAATATCTCAGGGATATTGCTATAACTCTTTAATTGTGATGTTCATATATATTTATTCCATTGAGTCTGCATGACTGACATTGAACTTTTGAGCTTATCTCCGCTTTGGTTTAGCCTGAGAATTTTTGGTTTATGTGATAGTATATCCCAGTGTTAGCCTGAGATAATGAAGCAAAGTTGTTGGTCACCTTTGGTTTTAGAAATTTGAAGTTGATGCACACTTTGACGTAA
Source organism: Iris pallida (assembly GCA_029216955.1). NCBI lineage: Eukaryota > Viridiplantae > Streptophyta > Magnoliopsida > Asparagales > Iridaceae > Iris > Iris pallida. The sequence continues at coordinate 39,039,864 of JANAVB010001800.1, forward strand.
TGCTTGCATTTGCTAACTCTATATTGATCATAAAAATTTGTCTGCCCTGTGCAAACTTTGAGGCCTAAGTACATTTGACATCTATGACGAGTTCCCTGCAAGTGGTCACATTATTTTGCTAGTTCTATTGTGAGGAACGTGTAACATTAGTTCCAGTTCGACATTACTTCTAGAATTTATGTGGGGATACATACAATAGAAACTTGAGTATGATTTTTAAAATTCTTAAGGCAAATCTGGGTGAGCGGCTTGACTTTCCATTAGCATTGTCCTTGATCGTTCTTACTATTTGGCAAGGGTTATCAACACTGCTCATTTTCTTGAATTCTGCATGTTATGAGTAAGAGCTTGACAATGTTTGTTTTTTCAGTATAGGCATTTATTTTAATTGGCTGATGCTATTTGTCTTTTGTGTGCTCAATTGATAATGAATACAAAGTTTGTTAATGATGGTATTTCTTGGCCTCCATCCGAGGTGAAAAGATTTACCTCAGATGAAAATGGTGGATTTCCTCTGTTTCATGAATGCGGATACAACACGACATTGGTACAAACACAGTGACACTGACATGGCACCAGTTTTTGAGTGTTTTGAACTGAACTAATGTTACACGTTCCTCACAATAGAACTAATGTATGTCCAATTTGATGCGATAGGGAGTCGCGGACATGACACTAGTTGTTTAAGTGGTTGTACTTCTTAGTGGCTTGCCTTGAAATTAAATGACATTTGATGGCTGCATTATTTGTTGTTTCAGCATGCTTACAGAGATGGAAGTTTGGAAGAAGTGGTATTGCGGCACCTTGATGCTGAAGATGGAAATACCGTGATAGCTAAGGATGTTAGGTTGTTTACTCTGTCAAGTTTTTTTTTGATACCATACAAATGTTTTAAGAGTGAATTTTCTCTTTTACTGATGCTGTTTTACCTATCTGTTGTCTCAGGCTTTCAGACTTCTTTGGTCGAATGAATCTTTAGGCTCTTCTTGTAAAACCCAAGTGTAAGTTAGAGCTTGGAACATCGATGTCACTTATTTATTGCTTTAAACTTTCTATTATACATGTTCAAGAATTGGTCAGGTTCAGAAATGCGCCCTTTTCTTACATTACCCAATAGGACACCCTTTTCATCAATACCTGAACATGCATCTGGGAACACCTGATGAAGGGACAGTTGGATAAGGTTATAAGCAGGTGGAAATTATTTGTCTTTGCTCTCTGTTTCAAATGCCATATTCATCTTGGAGACAGAGAGAACTTAATGGCAAATGAAAGAGATCTGACTTTTAACATTTTTTGGGTTCCTGCTTTCAGTATTATTTTACTTTACTTTTTTAAAGTTGCCGACCCCCAAAAGTATGATATAAATGCTTTCTTCTTCTTGTTTCTTTTCTTGAAGTTCCCTGATACTTATATTGCCATCTTGAATTTCTTTCTCAGTTCCATGTCATTGGTCAAGCAATTATGTCCGGTTGCCGAATTATGCACAAAATATACTGCCTCCACCTGTGGTCTTCAGTGTGCATGCAATCTAATGAGCAAAGAAACACTTTAATGGTATACGCTTCCTTCTCACTATTGACTCTGTTGAATAATATTAATATTAAGTCTGAACCCTCACAAATGCTCTAGAGTTTTGGTGCAAGTGACTGAGACTTTAACATGGTACCATAGCAACCTATGTTCCAATCCTCTTGACACATTAATTTTAGCGGATTAAAAAAAAAATACCGTTGCGTGAATCCAACTCTCGGCCCACAAAATCGGCTGGGTGTGTGTTGAATAATATTAATATTAATATTAATATTAACCCTTAACTCTCAACAACACTCTAGAGTTTTGGTGCAACTGGCAGAGACTTTAACATACTTCTTTGATTATGTGTCTGTGTGTGTATCATATACATCTTTTTTAGGTTTTGGGGAGAAGGGGCAGTTATTTGTGGGTTTATGTGTTGCATACCTTGGAAAAGGGAAATCTCTTAATAAAACATAATAATCCAGTAATTGTAGCTTTATTCCTCGTTCATGTTTATGGGTATAATTTTTTGCTTTGTTTATATTATGTTCCTTTGGATGTTTTAGATGAGGAATCTATTGCATTCAAGGAAATGACGATGAGAAAATTTGTTGTAATGGGGCACTAACAAAATCACATACACGTGTGAATGATATTTCAACGTTCAAGCTGCTTGCAGTACATCTTATAGAGAAATCTGGAAACAGGATTATGTGATAGTAAATAGATGTTATGTCTAGTTTAGGAATAGTATGAGTATTTGAATCATTAAATCACTATTATAACTGTATATATAGGGTGAAAGAAGTGATCGTCACATGCAGCAAAAAAGAAACTAATTGCCAACTGAATCCTGCATGAAAATGTGCATCATTTCCCTTTTTAAGATATTATTTTAGAATTTATTTGTGTTTTTAATTGAATGTTTAAGCAAAGAACAACAGTAGATTGATATTACCTATAATTTTAAATTTATGCTGATGGAAGTCATCTACCTGTGCTTTACATATGTTTTTTTGTGTATATGTAGACAACAGTTGGTAACTTATGGAATTCATTAGGTTCAAATGATTCAGTGGAGGTTTAGGACTTCCCCTTCTTTTCCTCCTGGTGATTAAAGTTATTTTATCCCAGTGATGGGGTATATTGTATACAAGTTCTTGTACCCTCTCCCTGAGCATATACCCACTCTTACACAATTTTTGTTTGTCAGTGCAGAATAATTGCTTGGAGTTAACACAAGGACGAGAAGGAGCGGTGTGCATAAATTATAAAACATTGTGTGTTTTGATTAGTACTTGAAAAGAAAAAAAACTATACGACCAAAAACAGAGAAGTTGGAAAACGTAAAAGAAAATGCAAATGGTGCCAGAAGGGGAAGACAGAGCGCAGGATTGTTAAATCAATTCGAATAATATGGTTGAACTCTTGTAGCAAGTCTCTCCCCAGGCCCAAGTAATGCCAAGCATAAACTTTTTATTTGTGTCATTGGATTTGCTCTGATAATAATTAAAAAAAAACTTTTTGTTGGATTGGCATACTGAGAGGGGGACCATACAGACAAGTGGTTTCTTGTGTTTGTATATTCCACCATGTCTATCTTGGAAAGTTTCTAGTATTATGACGGTTATATCTTGAAGTGTCACCAAAACACTTCATATGTGGTGTTCACTTGTGATTTGGCCTGCAAATTCGTCTAGCTATTATTGCAGAAAATTAAATAATATACAGAGATGATATGGTTGACACTATGAACTCAAGTATTCCACAATGTTATTGGTTATGGATGTGATTTATGGGTATTTATCAAGGGTATAGGGTTGAGCTTTATCAGGCTTTCCATTGTTTTGCTGAGTTGGATTTCCGAGTACTGGTTAAACTTGTAAGTCAATATCCTATGCCATTATGCAAACTAACATAGAAAGCAGCAGCAGCAAGATGCTGGTCAGTTTTTCCTTTTCTGACTGCTCTTCTATGGTTTGTTTCCTTTGTTATAAATAGGAAGGCAGCAAATTTCTATTCAGGAAAAATAATACGGAGTTCTACAGAATTGATATTTCCACTATTCCCATGCAAATATGGGGTATTTTATTTAAAGAAACAGGAGAGAAGAAAAGAACTTAGAACTGGAGACAGTACTGGGCCGGCTCAGGGTAAGCCAGCCAGACAAGATTTCGGACTTAGGTAACCTCGTTCTGCATGATCTCAATAGAGGTCAGGGTCACAGGTGAACTTCGAGGATCGGCCTACAGTTGTCTGGATCGGCCCTGACTTGAACGAAGTACTATCCACCGAAAACAAAATAATTAATTACAGCAAAAGAATCTACAAGTCATAGAAGCAACAAAAATTTAGAAAAACACACCAGGTACATATATATGAAATTATGAATAATGGTTGACGAAATGGAGCCAGGAACGAGAAGAGAAGGGAGAAGACGATCCCTGCTATTGAGTTGTCACGTATCATCCAAAATTTTATATAGTTGCATAGCCAAGAGGTTATTTCAAAAAATGTTTTCTTAACAAAAATTGTCTTCCTAGCAGAAAATAATTTTCCCGCAAAAAGTCTTTCTGGCAGAAAAACAAACATAAAATGTCTTCATAACAGAAAGAAAACGTATTCCTAGAAACGTCTTCCTAATAGAAAATGTATTCATAGCAGAAAAACTCGTTTCTCGCAAAAACTAGTCCAGAAAAACTAGTTAGTCTTGTAGAAAACTCATTTCTCGCAGAGACTAGTTCCGAAGAAGTACTCTCTCAGAAAACTTGTTTCTCGAAGAAACTAGTCTATCAGAAAACTCGTTTCTCGCAATTTTTTTCTTTCTTGCATAAACTAGTTCCAAAGAAATAATATTGTAGAGAACTCATTCTCGCACAACAAAACTCCACGGAAATGGAGTCAATCTAGCAGGAGTAGCCCAACAAAGCACAAAAATGGATTGAGTTCCTGATCAGCTGAACCCCTATCGGACGGGCGCTTCGCATCCCTTGTTGGGGGCTTCGCCACCCCCAACCCGAAGTTCACCCTAATCTTGTAATTCATACATGAACCCGAAGTTCATTTTGATCGTTCAGTTCATACGAACCGAAGTTCACCTGTCATGGAGGGGGTGTGTGCGTGTTGGTGTGGGGTGGGCTGGGGTTCAACATTCTTCCTTATTCTTCCTTATTGTTAGGACTTTGCCAAAAGGAAAATTTGAACCTGAAGAGGCTTAGAATATTGAACCTGAAGTTGATCTTGAACTTGAAGATCATAAGTGAACCCAAAATTTATATTGAGTTCGAAGTTCATCTTGAACATGATGTTCCCATTGAACCCGAAGTTCATAAGAACCAGAAGTTTGTAATATACCAATAAAAATGGCTAAGGCATTAGGCTTTCCACATCACTAGCATCATATCAACAATACACTTTGCTATAAGCAAAGTTAATAAAATGACAAAGGTACCAGCCTCGTCATAGCGATGTCATTGTCACATCAATACATTTTGCAGAAGCAAAAATTTGGTATTTTTCCATGGGCTAATTAGTGTTTAGACATTGGATTTTATACCAGTTTAGAGTTTAAGTCCTGACATGTCCAATTATCATATTTAGACCGTAATTTTTTTTCTTCTCTATTATCCCTCCTTCCTATGCATAAGAATAAAACTTTCCTATATAGGCTATGGAGGGTATAATAGGAAAAACAAAATAAAAATAAAAACTCAGGGTCCAAACTTTTCAATTGGACATGTCAAGACCTAATTATCCATTTTTCCACCTAGCGTTGTCTGAAGCGATGTTATAATTTGGCCAAGGCATAGCTTTTCCATATCCTAGCATGACCTGAAGAGAAGCGAAATTATTTTTGCAAATACATTTAGCCTCGCCAAAAATGCCACCAATATTAGATCCTTGATAATGCCAAAAGTACTAGTCTCGATGTTTCGTGAGCTATGCCATAGCAAAAATTTACAAATTAGCAGAATGTACAAGTATTCTTGAAACAAAGCTCCAACTCGGTAGATGTCACAATCTCATCGTAATGCCAACAACATTATGATTTCTCGTAATGCCAGCAAGAATAAGACTCGTCATAATGCCCGTAACAGTGACCTCGTCAAATATTAGATTCTCCAAAAGTCAAGCTCAATATTAGCAGTGTGTCACGATCTGCTTCCATTTTTCGGATACGAGTACAAGGATACGAGTACAAGGATACGAGTACGAGGCCTAGCCCAGCCTACGTAGTAGCATCGACTGTAGTACGCTATCTGTAGCTCAATTATAATTTTTTATTCCAAGTACTTAATATTTTAATCATAAAATATATCTTTTACTCATGCACAAAACAACTATATACTTTAGAAGAAAACATAATTATAATATTTGAATTATACAAGATCCACTTAATATATAGGAATCAAAATTCGGTAAAAACCTGCCAAATAGTAGATTGATTTCAATTCTACAAGATCTAACAAAACTATTTAATAGCTTCAAAATTTCACATCCCCACCGTAGGTCGATAGTGCGTAGGGTAGTCCTTGTCTAAAGTTAAAAAATTGTTATCCAGTCAAGACTAGAGCAAAACACAATTATACAATACAATACATCTACACATCATGATATAGCTACTAACACGAACATGGAAGAAAAGTAAAAACAACTAGGAACAATATCATGGCCATAGCTATAAGGAATTGGTAAAATAAGAGGAGCAAGATCTATAACAATATGCATAACAACGACACTACAAGAATGTAGCATGAGAGAGACTATCAAAGAATAACAGTACATATACAATGTCTTTAGAATATTGTTTTTTCGCATATGGACGGGATAAAGAACCGGCAACCAACGCCTAAGGTGCACGACTATTGAAAATAATGATCAAACAATAGAGGTTGAACGCTGGTTGTAACGATCACATGCATACGAACGATATTCTCCCACCCATACCTTACTATCAAGCATGATCTCAATAACAATATAATATTAACATGAATGAACGAAAAATAAAATATTGGTGATCAGTAGTGAACATGTATGAAATTTAATCAAAACCACTCTATCTCTCGGGCATAAGAAATATGCAAACATGAATCATGATATAAAAGAAGATAATTAAAGCAATATATAAAATAATGACAACTATACGTACTACTGTACTTGCCTTTAACCTTTTGACGAATTTGATTCACAACTGGAGGGTGTGGACACACACAAAAAAGAAGAAGAAGCAATATCTTTTCTTATTGGCGCAAGGCACCACAAATCGAATACGCCTGAGAGATCCTGCACTGAGAATCCCCGAGTACAAAAAAATTCTGGGAAATGGGACGATGGAGATCGAGCGGCAGTTGCTCCTTTACTCCGTTGACACTCCGATTTACAAAAGTGAAAGAAAACCTAAGAAAATTACTAACTATCGGCTCACTGGCAAGAAGGGCACCAATTTGGCTCTTGAAATGCTCTTCGTTCCGTGTTTTTGAAGAGGCATGTGACCTCTATTTATAGTCGTTTTGCACTGATACGACTATTATGCGCACACAGGAGAAAATACACTGATTTCCCTGTGGGCGCATAGTCTTCCTTTGGGTGCATAGAGTGAAGGCGCATAGAGACTGCATGATCGTGGGTAGATCGTGGCCGCATGCTTCGATACACGACTGCTCGTGGAGACTGACGTAGTCGCATGCCTCGGCCCCTGATTGATCATGGATGTTGATCGGGTCGTAGGGTTGTTTCTGCCTTGGGCGCATAGTGCTGGGAGCAAACTATGCGCCCATACTTGGACGCATGTTTTTACTGGATGGAGAAAATACTGTGGGCGCATAGCCCCTTTGGCCATGTTGGCGCATAACTATTTTCTGACTTGGGCGCATAGCTACTTCCAGACTTGGGCGCATAATGCTAAATTTTTCATGCTTCTACAAGACCCCCTTCAAAGTTTTTGATACTCGAACGACTTTGAAATACTTTGAAAGAAGCATATGAGACTGTCTTCCTATGACTCTGTGGGCACATAGCAAAACTCTCTCTTTGGGCGCATAGATGCTGCAGGCTATCGAAAGATGGCTGTTGAGATCTTTCTCGAAAATCTGGACTGACAGATTCATCGGAGCAAAATTTGAAGAGGTCCATCCTTCGTGTGATGTCTATGCATTGTCCACATAATCAAATAACAGGCGTATAATATGCAAAAGACCAAGTCTCTGCGTGGACGCATAGACCATATGGGCGCATAGGTCATGTGGGCGCATAGTCTTCTGTTTTACCTATAAATAGGCCTGAGGAGAGAGAAAATTCATTCTCTTCTCAATCTCAAAAAAACTTTCAAGAGACTCTTTATTTCTTCTTTGCACGAATCATGTCTCCCAAGGCTGCCAAAAAATCTGCGAAGGGCAGGGAAGCTGCACCGAACGGTTCTCCTCCTTCGATAGCGTCTCCGCTAGTCCAAGACCCCATTCTGGGTGAGGCTATGCTTCAAAACAAAGTCTCGAGCGTTAATTTGTGACGCTCAGACTTCTCTCTGCTTGGGCGCATAACCATTGATATGCGCCCAAAGCAACACACTTCTGTGAGCATTCCCATGCGCCCACAGAAGTATACGCCCACACACTTTGGTTGTGTGTTATGCGCCTACGCAGAACACTTCTGTAAAACTACGCACCCACATGCTTGTTGCATGTCATGCGCCCACATATAACATATGTGTTTGAAGATTCTTATGTACTTACAGGCCGTTTGGGTGCATAACAACTAGGTGCATATAATTTTTTTAGCACTTAGCTCTTTTTTTTTTCGTAGATTCTAAATCTGACTTTTTTCTTCTGTCTTTACAGTTGACATGGTCATCCCAGAACTCGGTGGAATTCCTCTTGGCTCTGCTCGCCAAGTTCTCGGTTCAAGCCTCGTGTAACTCCACTTTCCTATTTTTAGAGAATTAAAATTCTTCTAATAATAATAAGTTTAGTTTAAATATTAAATATTTTGAATTATATTTTTGGAGGGAAATTATTTAGACAAGATTTATTTTTTTTAAATTTGAAAGTTTGTTGTAACAAACTTTGGGGCCCACCATGTAATTTTCTAACTGATTTTTAACCAATTTCTGAAATAGTGAAAAGGAGAAGGGTTTTTCTGAAATTTTTTCCTTAGCAAAAGGACTTCTACAAAAATACTTGGTAGCGGAAGAAGGGGGGGGGGGGGGGGGGGGGGGGGGGGGTTATATTTGTAATTTTTCTTTTCTCCTTTATTAATCGGATGGAGAGAGAAAATGAGGACTCAGCCTCTTTCTCCTTAATTCCGAGAGTCCCCAAATTCTTCTCTCGACCAAAAAAAATTCCAGGAGCAGCGACGACGGCCACCACTCGATGACGGCCGGCGATAGAGACATCCCTACAGCAGCGGCGGGGGCGAGTCCTTTCCGGCGTTGACGACTGAGCTTTAGTCTCCAGCGGCGACCGACGATGCAAGCGCTTGTTCTTCCCTCGGCGACGAGGTGGTATTCCTCCGACGACTGGGCGTCGTTCTCCCTCGACGGCGAGTTCGGCGGCGTCTCTGTTCCGGCGACTAGTAGTTCCTCCACCGACGAATTTCTCAGCGATGCTGGATTTTTTCGGTGACGCACGCGACGGTCAATTCCCGGCGACGATGACTGTGTACGACTTCCCAGCGGTGACTTCATCTTCTTCGCCGACAGCATAGTCCACCTTGTCGAGCGACGTCTCTCCTCTTTTCCCGACGACATAGCGTTCATCTCCGGCGCACGACTTCCTCCTTCCCTCGACGACATGGTGAATTCGTGGAATGATTGATCGGACGTTAGCGAGTCGGAAGAGCTTGATCTTCCTTGGGGAGTTGGTTCGATCGACGGAGACGACATCACCAACTCCGAGTGGTCGACAGATCTGCTGCGATTGGTGAGTTCTTGATCCCAAGATTCTTTAGATTCAAAGGAATGTCGGATTGGTCTAAATTCTTAAGCTTATTCGTTTTGTTTTTGATTTTTTCGGATCTAGGCTCACTATGTCATCGCGGAGTGGTTGCGAGTCGAGATCGTCCACTGCATTTATGTGTCTCTTTGAAGAACTTGATCTCTGTTCAGCCTAGATGGACGATCACTGTTCTTGGTGAACAATTTTCTTGGTTGATGTTATGATTATGAATTCTGTAGTTTAGGCGGTTTGATCGAGTTTATTTATTTCTTTTGATTAGATTTGAGAAATCCTTAAGTCTGAATAGCTTCGGATCTCCGCTGAACCAGAGCAGTGTAGGTGACTCCAGAGGGAGTATTGGAGTCGTTAATCTAGACAGTGGTTCGATCTAATATTCAGAACCTTCGCTCTACAGTAAGTTCTGCTGCTGCTCTTTCTCAGATTCGTGAATTCGATTTCGATTGTCAATCCTATTTTTTCTGATTTAATTTCCGTGAATTCGAGATGGTTTCGTTGTGTCCTTGATGATGCTTTGGTTCTTTTTGGATAAATTGGAACAGGACATGGGTGTAGTTGATTCGAATTCTTGATCGAACCTTTGGGGTTGCTGTGATCAATTTTTGAAGTACAGACGGTGCGAAGATCATGTCCGACACCTGGAACGTGTCCTTAATTTCGTCGAGAAACCTCTTTCAGGTACTTTGCTATCTTTCCGTTGATTGTAGACTTCTGTATCAAATGTCTAATACGTGTAGTGTTGGCCAGGTTCGATAGAGTCTTTTGGGTTGTTCGTGTCCGGGTTCAGCGTGATTTCGTGTCCGGGTTGTGGAGTGTCGGGCTGGGACTGAAGTGGGAAAGTTTGGCATGATGTGCAGTTGAGCCGTATATGCTAGGAGCAGGAATGTTGCTGTGGGCTTTTTTTGAATTAGGAAGCTGTGTTATGTTTGATTTGCAGGTTGGCTAGCTTTGGGTTTATGTTAGGATCATGTTGTGTCCAAATTTGTTAATTATTGTATAAGTATGCTGCTGGGCTCAAGTTATATATCTATATCTTATTTAGATCAGTATAATTGGGTTCGGTATAATTCTATATTTTCTGTTTTTAGTTTATGATGCTAGGCTTGGCGGTTTGGTTTTATTGCAGAGATTCAATTTGTACCAGCCGTTGGAGGTTTGAGTTTTGTTCAAAGTAAATAAGTACATGTGTGTGGTGTGTTCTGTTTTGAGTAATCTGAGAACTAAGAATTTATTGTGGCTATTAGCAGAATAGAGAGGGAGCAGTGGCTGGGGCAGTTCTGAAGGTTGATTATGAGCCTTGAGTTAAGGTTGGGTTGGGGATTAAATCGTTGTATGTGTTGCTAGATGATGGGCCAGTTTTGATTGGTTGTTGAGTTTGATTAATTGAATGGCATTTTGATTATGAGTATCTTTATAAGTCATTTATTATTTAATCAAATTATATACTGTACAAATATTTTGGAAGTAGGTATCAGGTTAAGGAGATGGTTATATTTTCTAAGACCTATACAAAGTAATCATATAGTTTGTTAATTGCTAATATGAGAAATTACCTTAAAGTATTAATTCTATTTTTAAGATTGTGATATGTAGATATACATAATGATAGGAGTTTATCTAGCTAGTTGTAGTAGGATTAGTTATTTCAGAGCTATAGATAAGATACTAATTATTAGGAATTGGATAACTACACTTAACTAAATTGTACCCATTATAACAGGTGGACATACAGCTTTACTATCTACCCTCGATCACCCTGAGCAAGGCAAGTATACTCCTCGGACTTGTTCATTTCTCATGTCTTGTATATTCATTCATGTATCTCCTTGTTGACACGATGTATCACAGGATTGTCTGGTTTCATGTTTCATGAGTTACTTGTGTCTGGGAGGGAAAATACTACAGATGTGTGATCAAACCCTGTTACTATTCATGTGAATAGCTTAGGTCCCGCATCGTGCACGCGAGACCCGAGCCGTACCATTTCATGTTCATTGAATCTACCCAAGCCGATCACACACTCTGGATGTATTTCAATCTTGCACATTTCAGGATTCTGGTTGTATTTTATGTTCAGGTTGTATTTCATGTTCAGGATGTATTTCATGTTCAGGACTCATATCATGTTCCCCGTACTTACTTTCAGTACTTATATTCAGTTTTATGTCTTGTTCTCATTTCTTGTACTTTACATATATTTTCTGTTCTTGTTTATACCATGATGTTTATTTCCTTAGATATACTTAGCTCCGCTCCTGACTAGGATATGTTGCAGGTGTATTTGCAGGGTACTATTCTACTCTATGGGCCAGAGCCCAGGATATTAGCTGAGCAGGATGAGACTTAGCATGAGGCTTCAGGTTTAGACTACTTAGCTTTACTTTTAGATATTGTCTTTAGAGTTTATAGTATTTTTTTATTCTTGTTGAATCTGGTACCTTTATGATATTTGGATTTGTGGATTATGGTGATCTTTCTGGGATACGCTTATAGATGCTGTAATTTTTTTACTTGTCTTGATTATCTGGTTAGATTTTCCTAGATTGGTACAGCTTACTTCGCCGTGTCTAACGACGAAGGCTGGGCGTGTCCGACTCGTGTCCGATTATTCGAGAGCGGGTCATGACATATTTTTAGTGGTGGCCCATGCTGGTCTGTCCTGATAGTACCTATGTATTAGAGTACTATTGGGGGACTTGATTACACTAGGGAAACTTGATCACAGCATAGAAAAAATCGGGAATAAGGGTATATCAGGTATATTGATATCAATAAACACTTGTTGTTTTAGGATTAGGACATTTTAACTGTTTTTTGTTTTTCAGATAGTTCAAGCACGCGACACCGGAACAGTCGATCCACCTACACTTGAGGGTTTCGAGCTTCCACTACCTTCTATCACTCTACTATCCCCATGGGTAGTACGTAGTTGACGGAGATGTTTGAAGAGTTCCTTGACAACCAGAGGGAGCATGCCATCCTTTTCCAAGTCAGACTTGTGGATACATTCTCTGAGCCAGAAAGGACTTCTGATTCCCAGACTCTCAGACACTTGGATTTCCCCGACACCGAGCGCATATCTCGTACCGAGAAGCAGATCGAGAACCTGGAGCCGCCACTAAAGAACATCCAAGCCTCTGAAGACCCAACTCCTCTGATCCCGAATGCAGCACAGACAATGGAACGAGATGGAAAGCTGAAGCACATGAGAGACATGAAGACTTATGACGAAGACAGCAACTACCATGGACCCGTAAAGCATTGCCATACTCAGACATTGCTTCTTCAGCCGTATCATCAGATTCAGACAATGACCAATTCTGCTTCCTGCCACCATCCAGGACATTGCTTCGAGGAGTGCCGCAAAAGACAGAGGTTATGCTTGTTGTGAAACCCGTAAATTCGGTTTTGTTATTTTCTAATTATTAAATTGCGTGTTTGGTAATTAATATTTTGTCAGATTATTATTATTATTAATTAATATTGTGTTATTTAGATTAAAATTATTATTTTTCAAGAATATAAATTTTTGGACTTTTTGTTTGTCAGCCAGACCCGAACCCAATTGGAACCATAAAATATTTTAGAGTGTTAAATTATAATTTTTCAAAAAAAATATATATTATATTAGTCATTATTCTTTCTAGCCATTTTAGAAGCCCAAAACCATTTGGCCAAAACCCAAGTCCAGGAATAATTTGGCCATTGGATTTAAATCCATACATAAACCATTTTACAACCCATTTACTATCATTGGGTTTTAGGTATCCATTAAACCCATTAGCCCTTTAGTATAGCCTTTAACCCATCAGTTATAACCATTCTTTAACTATTTGAGAGAGAGTGATAACTCTCACCAGCAAAGAGAAAGTCTTTTGCTTTCCTAAAGCAATGACCTCTCGGCCGACTCTCCTTCTTCCCCTTTCCGAACGGCCAACGGCCGTCTCCTCTCCTCCCAAGCCCCTTAGCTTCTGTAACTCCAGGTGCTTAGTTCTATTTAAACCCTTCCCCACCCTTCTCCATCATCCACTCCTTATTTTCCTTTTTCCAGAGACAAAACCCCTAATTTTGCGGCAAACTCCGAGCTCCCTCCGGCGACTTCGCCAGCTCCCAGCAGCGCCTCCAGTGCCGGACCCCGCTCCCCGGCGCGTTTCCCCGCGCCCGACCCTCTGTGCGGCGCCCAACCTCCGTCGGCTGCGTGCCTCCCCGTGCCCCGCGCACGCATCTTCCGGCAGTCCATTTCCCGGCCTCCCGCAGCTTCGGCGACCCCTTCGTCGCTGTTCCTCCGCGTTCCCGAGCCGCAGCACCCCGCGGGGTTCCCGACCCGCTGACCGGTTAATTCCTGGGCGTTCCTGTGCTTTCCGAGCCACCCCGCGTGACTCCGCCCCACTCGGTCAGCGTGCTCCGACTCAGATCTGCTGTTTCGTTGTTTTCCTTGCTGTCCGCAAGTGCTGGACACGTTCCGAGTCTGAGGCTACACTTCAGATTCTGTCATTTTTGGGTAATCTCTGATAATCATAGTAGTTCGTCCCCTGTTTTGGTCTATGATGATATTTTGGTCCTAGAATTCCCTGGGAATTCGGTTTGCGAGGTTTTCGGATTTTCCGAAATCGGTTCGGAAATGTTCTGTGAGTTTTGGTCCATAGATTTTCTTCGGAAAATTCGGTTTCTGCTACGTCTGTGGTTTCAGAAATTTTTGGATCAAGTGTTCTGTGATATTTGGATGGTTGTTGATTTCGGGTTTCTGAGAACTCTTCGGAAAGAGTTCTGATGTTATATCGGAATTTTCGATTTTATTTGGGTTTCCGAAATTTTCGGAAACGTATTGCTGATTCGGGTTTAATATTATTTTGGTTGGAAAATATTTAGTTTCCCTGGTTTGGGATTATTTGCAGGAAATCATGGCGCACTTTCCCAGTTTTGGGTTATCCCGAAAATAGAGGGAATGCTGCCGAAATTTCTATAAAAATTTAATTATATAGTTTTAAAATGATTTTCGAAAAAGAATACTATTTTTGATTTATTGGGCGACGACCTTATTGGTCAATGGACCCCGGCTAAATGCAAACGAAATCGGTTTCGCCCGGACGTTGAGGCATTAGCCTATATGACAATTGGACCAATATCTGAGACTCACTATTATAATTATTTTAATTTAAATTATTAGTTTATTTATAATTAATTTGTAGGAAGATTACATGACTAACAAGTTTTCTTCTTATTTTAATTCATTGGCCTGTAAGGGCATAAGTCCATTTATTTTTCTGCAAATTTGTAATAATTAGTAATTGTAGATTTTGGATTTTCTGGTTATTGTGCGGACGCATAATTTAGGATTATTAATAATAATTATAGCAATTTTAGAAGTTCACGTTTTTCTCATTTAAAAGAAAAATGTATTTTTATATATAAATATAAATACCAAGTTTTCCGAATAAATTGATAAATGCAAGTTTTTCCCAGAATTAAATATAAATTGATGTTTCATAATTACAACGCACTAATAATCGCGTTTTGCTTGTGTTAGCTAATTAAAAGATTTAAAATTGACTAGGGAACAGTTTAGAGATTTGCAACTAGCTTAGTTAGCATTGGCGATTCTTGGTTTCTGAGACAGCTTATCGAATGTAAGATCTCGAGGAAGAGTCTGAATTTCCATCCCGACGTATCAACCTTTCTAGTCCAGTCAAACCTGAGGCAAGTACATTTTGTGTTAGTTTACAATTATTTAGTAATCGTTTTATTGCAAGTTTAAACCACGATACAACACGGAACTCTCTCTGAGAGCACTGACTGTAACTACTGTAACTATTGGGGACTGGGGAATAGTGTAATGAGTATGACCATACCCCACTATAACAAATTCCACTGTAACAAACCCCACTGTAACAAATCCCATATCTTTACTGTAACAAACCCAAGTCGGTCATATTTCATTGCCTATTCACATCACAGAACTGTAACTGTTTTAAAACTGTAACTGCTTAGTTGATTTTCAAAACTGTTTAAAAGTGCATAATTCTATTATTATTTCAATTGTCAAATTAGCATGAATTGTACTTTGCTCCCTCCTGACTGGAGACCCAACATATTTAGGTATCACTGATGAGGCTTTGTTCCGCGATATTTTTCGAGGTTCCAACTAGAGGACGATGATTTCGAGACTGATGAGCTGTGTGCCTAAAGTTTTATTTTCTTCATGATGTATATAGAAAATGGTTTTAAGTTGTATCTTTCATTTCATTGTAAAAGTTTTTAAATTCAGAATAATAAATTGTGGCAATTATTGTGTTGTTGATATTACCTGCGAATGGATACAGCTTACTGCCGCCGTCTCAACAACGGTACAGGCTGGGCATGATCCGATTCGACCCAAGAAACTGGGACCGGGTCGTGACATATTTTTAGTGGTGGCCCATGCAGGTCAAATCAACAACTTAGGAGAACCAACTTAGAAACAATTAGAACACTAGAACATCAAATTGCCACAACATAGGACCGATATATATATATATATTAAATATTTTTGTTTGATTATAGACTGATAGGCTACCTTGCTTATGTGTGCATCCTAAACCTTCCAGATAATGACCACTGACAAGACCAATCCTGCTGGCGATGAGATGTCATCTCCAGATCACACCCCACCTCCTCAACCAAGTCCAGGGTTTATTCCCTCGCAGCTAATTGACCGTCCCCAAAATGCATCCAGTGAAGTTTTCACTACACTGGCGATTCCTACCTCTTCTCAAACTGAGTTGTATTTCCTTGGGGAAGTACCCATTCCTGTTGCTCCACCAGTACCAGCAAACACCTCCCAAATGGTTGCCCTATTTCAAGAAATCATGGATTCCCAGAAGGCTCAAGCTGAAGCCCAGCAGGAACAGATGGATATCACGATAGAAGTCATGAAGAACGTCAATGATGTAGCCTTAGCTATCTTAAACCGAGTTGGAGTGGAACCTCGTCCTAGGAGGGATACCCCTGAATCTAGAAGATGTTTGGGCCCTACTATCCGGCAATTATATCATAAGAAGTTATTGGTTTGTAACTACTGTAAAAGGCCTGGTCACCAAGCCAATATTTGTCGCAAGAGATTGGGGAAATGTTTGGTATGTGGATCTGCTGAACATCGGGTAAAGGATTGCCCCTTATCTTTCCATCGTACCAGAGCACCTATCCCAATTACACCTGTTATGCCGCAACCTAGGGACTCTCTTCCCATCCAGCAGATCTTGCCTCCTACACCCACTACAGGAAGGCATGATGTAGACTTGAGGATCATAGAAGATGAAAAAGTTGGAGACTGCTCATGCAAGAGCCAGAGCCATGAAGATTAATACTTAGGACTGCTGAATAGCATTATCTATTGTTGTAAGAAGTTGTAACATGATGTCCTTAGATCAATCATGAGAGTTTTTACTGTAATTCTCCACATGAATAAAATTTTTAGTTATACCTTTATGGTAGATGTTTTCCCCGATAGTCTTCCCGGATTACCACAGTTCGAGGCATAGAGTTCATCATTGACCTAGTCCCCGGCTCTCCCCTATCTCTAAGGGACGCTATAGAGTCAACCCGAAGGAGGCCAAGAAGATGAAGGACCAGATCAATGAAGGCTCTAGGATTTATCCAAGATGGAACTTCACCCTAGGGAACACCTATCTTGTTTGTGCCCAAGAAGGATGGAACAATACGGATGTGCGTCGACTATCAGGCACTAAAGAACAAGTACTTTTTTCTGGATTGATGATCTGTTTGATCAATTTGAGTGGAGTTAAGGTGTTTTCGAAGATTGACTTAAGATCTGATCACCATTAGATCAAGGTCAGAAAAGAGGACATTTCCAAGACGGTATTCAACACCAAGTGTGGGTAGTTCGAATTCTTGGTCATGTCGTTTGGACTGACGAATGCTTCTACTGTGTTCATGAATCTCATGAACAGAGTCTTTCATGAGTATTTGGATCAGTTTTGTTGTCATCTTCATTGGTGACATTCTGATATACTCGAAAACTGAAAAAAGCATGAAGAGCACCTAAGGGAAGTTCTGGGAACTTTGAGGAAAAAGAAGTTTTATGGTAAAGCTATCTAAATGTGGATTTTCTTAGACAAGGTGGATTTTTGGCCATGTTGTCACAAGAGAAGGAATTTCGGTAGATCATAAGAAGATAACTACTATTGAGAAGTGGACTACCCCTAGTTCAGTTGCTGAAGTTCTTGGACTTGGCTGGCTACTACCGGAAGTTGTGAAGGATTTTGCCAAGATCGCTGAGCCAATGACGAAGCTCACAAGGAAGAATGAAGAGTTCATATGGATGGAATGCTTGCCAGGCATCATTTGAGGAACTGAAAAAGAGACAACACCGATACTAGCGCTACCCGCAGGAACGGGTGGTTTCTCAATCTACTATGATGCCTCTGATAAAGGACTGGGTTGCGTTCTTCAATAACATGGGAAAATAATTGCTTACATATCTAGGCAATTACGGACTCATGAGAAGAACTACCTCACACATGATCTGGAGCTTAATGCGGTTATCTTTGTTTTGAAGCTATGGAAACATTATCTTTATGGAAAGGGAGTGGAAATATATACAGACCACAAAAGTCTGAAATATGTCTTCACTCAGAAGGAGCTGAGCAATTAGACAAGAAGATGGCTGGAGCTGATGAAGGATTTTGACATCGATCTACAGTACCACCCGGGTAAGACTAATGTGGTCGCTGATGCACTTAGTCGATACTGATGGTAAAGTTCTTAACCAAGGACCAGCACCTGCTAGAAGACATCGAGAAGTTTGGACTGGAGGATATACTGCCTGGAGATAGAAGGAATAAGCTGGATGCTGATTCAGTGTTGATAAAGTTACAAATGAGCTCGAGTCTGATGGACAAAGTCAAGGAGACTCAGTTTCAAGACGAGACACTTTGCAAACTTAGAGATCAAGTGTTGGCAGGAACACTTGAGGGTTTCTCAAATCGTCAATAATGGAGCTCTGAAGAATGGTACGAGGCTGTGTACTATCTGGCGAACTGAGGAACAAGCTAATGCAAGAAGCGCACCAGTATTCCATACATCCTAGCAAGACGTATTGGGATATGCGTACTATTGTTGGGTAGTATGGAATGAAGAAGGATGTATTCAGAATTGAGGTTAGATGTTTAATTTGTTAACAAGTGAAGGCTAGCCGACAGAGACCCGCAGGACTTCTACAGTCGTTGGACATTCCGGACCGGAAGTAGGAGCACATAACGATGGACTATGTGTCAGGATTGCCTTGATTCTAAGGAGAGAAGAACACCATTTGGATTATTGTGGACTAACTGACTAAGTCAGCTCACTTTATTCATTTCAAAGTTGATTTACCCACTAAGAAGTTGGCAGCATTGTACGAGAGGCACATCTACCGGATTCATGGAGTACCGAGGGACGAGCAATCAGAGAGGTCAACTCAGACGCTTGAAGATATATTGAGATTTTGTGTCTTGGAATTTGGAGAGTCTTGGGAAGACCAATTGCATTTGGTGGAGTTCTCTTACAACAACAGCTACCAAGTTGGAATTTGTATAACACCATTTGAAGCACTCTATGGACGTCATTGCCATACCTCACTTGCATGGACAAAGTAGGAAAAAGAATATTGCTGGGACCTGAGGTGGTGACTAATGCAGCAGAGAAGGTGAAGGTAATTAGAGACAAGCTCAGGATTGTCCAAGACAGACAGAAGCATGGGGCAGATAGCAGTCGTCGACTACTGGAGTTTGAAGAGGGAGATAGTGTCTTTGTGAAGATTTCTCATATCAGATGAACGATCACTTTTGGCAGAGCAGGAAAATTGAGCCCCAGGTCAGCGGGCCATTTGAAGTTTTGAGACGAGTTGGAGTAGTAGCTTACCGGTTAGCTCTACCAGCTAATCTTGAGAGTGTGCACAACGTCTTCTATGTATCACAGCTCATACGCTACATTCCGGATCCGAGTCACATTTTGGATAATTCAGAGCTGAAGATTGGACTCAGCCTTTCAGTGCCAGAGAAACCAGTAGCAAGCGTAGTCAGAGGTGAGAAGAAGAACAGAAAATTTGAGCCATCACATAACTCCTATTTCTTATCTTTTCGTTCTAAACTTGATTGATGCTGCTAAGTTAGCCTATTTTTGCAAGCTATTTTTTATCAAGCTTGATCATGACAGTATTTTATTGGGTGCACCCACTAATATATTGTCTAATCAGGACCGGTGCATGACGGTCTGATCAACCTCGTGTACTTTAGTTCGCTTTTATATATTATTGTTCTACATGGATAGTGGCGTAGTTAAATTTTTCCCTAAACGTCTCATTCACGACTACCTTGGCAATTCTTATTGTTGGACCTGAGTTACGAGCACAGTACTCATACATGCTCGATTTGTGAAAATCCTGTCCTACCCTACCATATCCTTAAATTTCGAGGACGAAATTTTCTAAGGAGGGAAGGTTGTGAAACCCGTAAATTCGGTTTTGTTATTTTCTATTTATTAAATTACGTGTTTGGTAATTAATATTTTGTCAGATTATTATTATTATTAATTAATATTGTGCTATTTAGATTAAAATTATTATTTTTCAAGAATATAAATTTTTGGACTTTTTGTTTGTCAGCCAGACCCGAACCCAATTGGAACCATAAAATATTTTAGAGTGTTAAATTATAATTTTTCAAAAAAATATATATTATATTAGTCATCATTCTTTCTAGCCATTTTAGAAGCCCAAAACCATTTGGCCAAAACCCAAGTCCAGGAATAATTTGGCCATTGGATTTAAATCCATACATAAACCATTTTACAACCCATTTACTATCATTGGGTTTTAGGTATCCATTAAACCCATTAGCCCTTTAGTGTAGCCTTTAACCCATTAGTTATAACCATTCTTTAACTATTTGAGAGAGAGTGATAACTCTCACCAGCAAAGAGAAAGTCTTTTGCTTTCCTAAAGCAATAACCTCTCGGCCGACTCTCCTTCTTCCCCTTCCCGAACGGCCAACGGCCGTCTCCTCTCCTCCCAAGCCCCTTAGCTTCTGTAACTCCAGGTGCTTAGTTCTATTTAAACCCTTCCCCA
This sequence comes from Iris pallida, assembly GCA_029216955.1. Lineage (NCBI taxonomy): Eukaryota > Viridiplantae > Streptophyta > Magnoliopsida > Asparagales > Iridaceae > Iris > Iris pallida. Next base: position 39,060,429 of record JANAVB010001800.1, read on the forward strand.
CCCTTCTCCATCATCCACTCCTTATTTTCCTTTTTCCAGAGACAAACCCTCCAATTTTCCGGCGAACTCCGAGCTCCCTCCGGCGACTTCGCCAGCTCCCAGCAGCGCCTCCAGTGCCGGACCCCGCTCCCCGGCGCGTTTCCCCGCGCCCGACCCTCTGTGCGGCGCCCAACGCCGGCGCCCGACCTCCGTCGGCTGCGTGCCTCCCCGCGCCCTGCGCACGCATCTTCCGGCGGGCCATTTCCCGGCCTCCCGCAGCTTCGGCGACCCCTTCGTCGCTGTTCCTCCGCGTTCCCGAGCCGCAGCACCCCGCGGGGTTCCCGACCCGCTGACCGGTTAGTTCCTGGGCGTTCCTGTGCTTTCCGAGCCACCTCGCGTGACTCCGCCCCACTCGGTCAGCGTGCCCCGACTCAGATCTGCTGTTTCGTTGTTTTCCTTGCTGTCCGCAAGTGCTGGACACGTTCTGAGACTGAGGCTACACTTCAGATTCCGTCATTTTTGGGTAATCTCTGATAATCATAGTAGTTCGTCCCTTGTTTTGGTCTATGATGATATTTTGGTCCTAGAATTCCCTGGGAATTCGGTTTGCGTGGTTTTTGGATTTTCCGAAATCGGTTCGGAAATGTTCTGTGAGTTTTGGTCCATAGATTTTCTTCGGAAAATTCGGTTTCTGCTACGTCCGTGGTTTCGGAAATTTTTGGATCAAATGTTCTGTGATATTTGGATGGTTGTTGATTTCGGGTTTCTGAGAACTCTTCGGAAAGAGTTCTGATGTTATATCGGAATTTCCGATTTTATTTGGGTTTCCGAAATTTTCGGAAACGTATTGCTGATTCGGGTTTAATATTATTTTGGTTGGAAAATATTTAGTTTCCCTGGTTTGGGATTATTTGCAGGAAATCATGGCGCACTTTCCCAGTTTTGGGTTATCCCAAAAATAGAGGGAATGCTGCCGAAATTTCTATAAAAATTTAATTATATAGTTTTAAAATGATTTTCGGAAAAGAATACTATTTTTGATTTATTGGGCGACGACCTTATTGGTCAATGGACCCCGGCTAAATGCAAACGAAACCGGTTTCGCCCGGACGTTGAGGCATTAGCCTATATGACAATTGGACCAATATCTGAGACTCACTATTATAATTATTTTAATTTAAATTATTAGTTTATTTATAATTAATTTGTAGGAAGATTACATGACTAACAAGTTTTCTTCTTATTTTAATTCATTGGCCTGTAAGGGCATAAGCCCATTTATTTTTCTGCAAATTTGTAATAATTAGTAACTGTAGATTTTGGATTTTCTGGTTATGGTGCGGACGCATAATTTAGGATTATTAATAATAATTATAGCAATTTTAGAAGTTCACGTTTTTCTCATTTAAAAGAAAAATATATTTTTATATATAAATATAAATACCAAGTTTTTCGAATAAATTGATAAATGTAAGTTTTTCCCAGAATTAAATATAAATTAATGTTTCATAATTACAATGCACTAATAATCGCGTTTTGCTTGTGTTAGCTAATTAAAAGATTTAAAATTGACTTGGGAACAGTTTAGAGATTTGCAACTAGCTTAGTTAGCATTGGCGATTCTTGGTTTCTGAGACAGCTTATCGAATGTAGGATTTCGAGGAAGAGTCTGAACTTCCATCCCGACGTATCAACCTTTCTAGTCCAGTCAAACCCGAGGCAAGTACATTTTGTGTTAGTTTACAATTATTTAGTAATCGTTTTATTATAAGTTTAAACCACGATACAACACGGAACTCTCTCTGAGAGCACTGACTGTAACTACTGTAACTATTGGGGACTGGGGAATAGTGTAATGAGTATGACCATACCCCACTGTAACAAATTCCACTGTAACAAACCCCACTGTAACAAATCCCATATCTTTACTGTAACAAACCCAAGCCGGTCATATTTCATTGCCTATTCACATCACAGAACTGTAACTGTTTTAAAACTGTAACTGCTTAGTTGATTTTCAAAACTGTTTAAAAGTGCATAATTCTATTATTATTTCAATCGTCAAATTAGCATGAATTGTACTTTGCTCCCTCCTGACTGGAGACCCAACATTTTTAGGTATCACTGATGAGGCTTTGTTCCGCGATATTTTCTGAGGTCCCAACTAGAGGACGATGATTTCGAGACTGATGAGCTGTGTGCCTAAAGTTTTATTTTCTTCATGATGTATGTAGAAAATGATTTTAAGTTGTATCTTTCATTTCATTGTAAAAGTTTTTAAATTCGGAATAATAAATTGTGGCAATTATTGTGTTGTTGATATTACCTGCGAATGGATACAGCTTACTGCCGCCGTCTCAACAACGGTGCAGGCTGGGCATGATCCGATTCGATCCAAGAAATTGGGACCGGGTCGTGACACTTGTTCTGCGGATCGTCTGCCCACCAAGTCAAGGATTGTCCGAAGACCGCTGATCACACTGCCCAAGGACGAGCACGAGGAGCACCAGGACTACTGCAAGGAGACCGGCCTCTCTAGATTCAGCAACCATATGGAGCTCTACCGCAGGGATTAGAATACGCTAAGACTGTTGAAGAAGTTGAAGTGATTCCTGTCCCAGAGGAATACTGAGGACGTATTGAAGACAGAAGACTCTTTTGCATGGTTGGAGAAAACCATGGATCGTGAATCATTATTCAGTTTCCTTAAATCCCTCTTAGCACCTGGATCATTTCTAATTTTTTTTGTTTGTTTGAAACCTTGGTTGATGTTCGAAACTTATTTCGAGGTATTGTTTCCTATTCGGTAAACTTGTTTCATATCCACAATTTGATGCTTGTTCCCTATTTCATTAATTGGTACTATATTTTCTATTCCCTAACCACGGTCTTGCTTCTCGTTCGAGATTTCCTATTCGGGAAGTACTTTCCATCTGCGAATTTTTGTATTCTATTAGAGATTTCGTTTTCCATTCGAGACCTGTTCGAGATTTCGTTGTTAGCCGAGAATTTGTTAAACTCTGTTTGTGATACGAGAATTGCTCCTTACTTCAAAATTTTGTTTCTATTTTGTACTCTACTTTTTGATCACCACTTCGGGACCTTGTTATCCGTTTGAGATTTTGTTTTCTATCTTGAGACCTTGACTAGTTCTTTGTTTGAAATTCTATTCATGATTTATTCGGGGTTGTTTTCTATTTGCGGCATTGTTTCGACCTTATTGACATTTTGTTGTTTCATATTCATGAATCCGGAACCTTGTTTCCAAATTATTGATTGATAGGCCTCCATTCACTCTTCATAAACCTTGCTTCCCATTTGAGATTTTATTCAAGATTTTACTTCCTATTCGTGACTTTGTTGATGTCTAATTTTCTATCTAAGATTTGTTTCCTGTGGAAATTCCTTTTCCATTCAAGGTATTGTTTGAGACTTTGTTGTCGTTCGAGATTTTGTTATACATTGATTCATGTACAAGGATTTTGGTCCTTATTTCGAGACTTTGTTTTCTATCTGGTACCTTGCTTTTATGTCACCTGAGATTTCGTTACCTATCTGGGATTATGTCCCATGTACGAAATTTTGTTATCATTCCAGATTTCATTTGAGATTTCGGTTACTATTCAAAGCATCGTTCCCTGTCAGAGATTTAAATTTTCTTTGTTGATCCCTTGTAGTACCACTACTCCTTGACAGATCCTTTGTTGCTTCTTAGTACCTAATAAACCCTTGCATTCTAACAGACAGATAAATCATTTTTATTGTGACTTGGACTATCGGAACTCATTTTTGAATTCTTTGAAATCCTTTAAAATTCTTATGGATAAGATTGAGAGGCTATTCGATGATCCACTAGGGCATAACAGTCGTGCACTGCAGCCGTCACCTGGATTACGGAGACTAAGGTTCACTGCAGTCAGCAGCGCACTGGCGGACAGGAACTCTAAGTTGAAGTGATTTCAGACATTCCCAGGTACGAGTATTATTGAGACTTTATCATATTATTCATATCTTGATCTCTTGGGTTGCTTCGTCAATGATTGTTGGAAAATGGATAAGGTTGACAGATTATTCGGTGACATATTGTTATTTGAGTCACGAAGTCGAAAGTCCACTGCAGTCAGATATATACTGGCGGTGTAACCCCTCTTCCAAGAATTTTGATAATATTTATTTATTTATTTATTTGAACTAAATAGTGATTTTTAGAGTTTTTGATAAATAATTATTTAGCTAATTATTACGGTAGATGATTTTTAATCATGATTAAATTTGGAGTACAAGGTGACTAGGAATCATGGCACGGGTAGTGCAGTGGCATGCTTGGACTAGTGTATTAGCCCTGGTAGAGAAGGCCGAGCCATAGTGATGTCCTAACTAGGAAAACCAAGCCAAGTTGCGACGTAACCCTTATCGAAGATTATTTATTTATTAATTATATTATTTAGTTTTAGGGAACCCGGTTGTACCAAACTAGTGCAGATTGGACCCAAACCAAGCCCAAGCCTATGTAGACATACTTTTAGGTATGTACAAATATTTTCTAGCTTTTTGGGTAGAGTTAACGATATTCCCTAAATATTTGGTTACTTATACAAAATGGGTATTATTATTATTATTATTTAAATAGAGTTTTAGATTATTGGTACAATTTTCTAGGGCCAGATATGTCCACCAAGACTCTTTGGATTATTTGTGGGTTATTGGTATTATAGAGTTTATTTAGATACATGTATATATATAATATATAATATATATATATATATATATATATATATATATGAATATAAATATATGTGTATACGTATATATAATATATGGACTTTATTTAGTGGGTTTATTGATATATGTATATATATTATATACGTGTATGAATATAAATAAATATTATATATTGTGTATGGGTACGTATATACATATAAAAATATATAGGGGTATACGTGTATATATATATATAAATATATTTATATAGGCGTACAAGTGTATGTATATACGAATATATATGGATAAATATTATGTATGTTATAAATAAATATATATGTAGGTGTGTATGTAAAAATAAATATACATGTATATATATGCATGAGTATATATATATATATATATATATATATATATATATATATATATATATATATATATATATATATATATATATATATATATATATATATATATATATATATATATATAGATTAAAAGAAATAAGAAATAGATTAAGAAATAAATAGAGAAAGAAAGGAAAGGGAATAAGAAGCAGTGAGCCCAACCATTACTTTCCCCACAGCCCTCAGGCCCGAGTACCCAGCCACACATGCCAGCCCGGCCTGACTTTCTCCCAGCTCGAGCAAAATCCCCACGAATTCCAGGTGAACCCGACTATTCGTTAACATACGTATATAAACAGGAGAGATCGAGGAGTAAAACCCTAACTATACGCGCGCCACCCTTCCCCCTGCCCTGGACGCACCACTGGAGGCCGTCCAAGCGCGGGAAACCGCGCGCGCATAGACGCGAAACAGCAGCAGTAGCTGCGGAGGTGCCAACTTCGCGACGGCTTTTTATCGCGTACAAGGGATCGTTTTACGAACCGCTTCTTCAGGTACGATCCCAACATAATCCACTCCGATTCCCTTCAATTACTTAGATTTGTTTTGCGTCATGCGCATCGAAAAACGAGCCCGAAGATCGACCAAAAACCTGTCCGAAATAGGACGTAGAACTGCCCAGCATCCAATGTTTGCGGTCGATTCGCGACCAGAATATCGCGAATTTTAGAAAACCATTTGAACAAACTTCTAGTCAACCTAACCAGCATTAAAACCCGGTTTTTAGATTATTTTTATAATCAACAGATGTTAAGATAAATCGAATTGAAAATCAAGAAAACAGTTTTTAGAAAAATAAAATTTTAGAAAAACTCATCCACACGACGTGCGTCCCGCCATTCCTGGCGACGTGGTCGTGAACCGAAGGCATTGAAAGGTGCGTAACGGCTTCGTGGTCGTGTGGGCTTTGACGAAATTCAAATTGGTCGCGTGTGCGCGACGAATTTGATACGTATCCGTCAGAATCGCCCCGTATCCGTGCAATGCAAATTCAGTCATAACTTTGTGCACGCTAGTCAGATCGAGACGAAACTTGCGCCAACAGGACCGTATTGTTTTTCTGGTCCTGTATGCCAAGTTTGGTCCGATTCTGAGATAGTTGATTAGATCGTCGTTTTTCGGTTCCCACGGTCCAACTCAACGGACAATTTTGTGCATGGCCTGCCGGAATCCAAATTAGGACATACGGTTGGGTTCGTATCAAAAAATTGGATCCGTAGACATATAGTTTGATAACTTTAGAGACCATTGACTCTGACACGCTTTTTGGTACAAAGCGGGTCCAACGACGGACACCGTTTTGGCCCGAAATTACTGTTTTACCCCTGTATCCAGAATTGGACTTAAGGACAGACAATTCTAACTATTTTGACTATTCGAAGAACAATGGTAATATTTATTTCAGCATCCGGAGATCGTTGTACGAGTTTTGACTATTGTGGCACACCGAGTAGTTTGGATTATTGGTTTCACCAGCAAAGGACCACAGGCGAGTACAGTTTATTGTCTGCATTTCGATATTAATTTTTACTATATTTCATTGATTGGCCATTGGTTATGTGATTATTTTCTATTATAAATTGTTGAGTCGGGAATGAGAAGTACCAAGGATGTGTGATCTGACCTTAGACAGTGTAGACAGTATAGACAGTGATTTATTATTGCAAAGTAGACAGTGTAGATAGTGTAGACAGTGATTTATTATTGCAAAGTAGACAGTGTAGACAGTAATTTATTATTACAAAGTAGATAGTGTAGACAGTGATTTATTATTTCAAAGTATACCATGTTTCTTTATTGTATTATTTGCTGTAGACAGTGTAACTTTATACAATGTAGACAGTGTAACTTTAGACAGTATAGACAGTGTAACTTTAGACAGTGTAGACAGTATAACTTTAGACATTGTAGACAGTGTCGTATAATTGTCCCGAGACCGATCACATATCAAAGGTACTTCTAACAGTTGGGGAAGGTATTTTGTGTCTATTTATTTGCTATTGGTTTTCTGTATTTCCTGTTTATTTTCAAAACTCATGATTGATGTCTAACCTTTATTTTATAGTCATTTTCATTTATTGAAATTGCATTCAGTGAATTGTGCTCGTTCCATTCCTGACTGAAAACCAATATTTTTCAGGTTAGCCGTGGATTTACTTAGCATGGGAGATACGGGGAAACTTGCAGACGAAAAACCTAGAGACTAGCTAGATAGATGAGTTGTAGTCATTCCAATATATGTACAAGTTTATATTTTTCTGCAAATGTAAAACTTGTGATCATTGTGAATTAAATTAATCATGTGAATGAGCATTATTTGTGATTTTGATCTTCATGGCCGTGACAGCGTTCTACCGCCGACACTGCGGCGTAGGCTGGCTTGGACACGTCTCGTATCCGTTTAAAAAAAAAAGGGTACGGGTCATGACAGGCGGGGTAGGAATTCTAGGCAAAGTGATTTTAAATGGCTATATGTTCCCGGACACCATGGAAACTATATCCCTTTTCATATGATTATTGATATTTCAAAATCGCAAATCCTTACACGTTCACCTTGACTTAATGTTAATATCTCCCGGGTATCTCCATACATTTTTCAATCAACTCTTACTAATTTCCCCTCTAGCATTCTATCGTTAGATCATTTATTTCCTCAAAATGATACATTACAAGATTTTGACTCCATACTTCGTTTGTGTCTTGTCTAAACTTCAATTTTAAATCATGTCTATCTGATCATAATTTTCCTATCTTGTCCTGGTCTACTTGTGTTAAATTATCGATTTTGATCGTACTTAATAGTTTGTGTTTTCATGATTTTGCTCCTTTAAGTTGTAATCAAAACTTCATTTCATCTCGTGCCTATTTGATTCTTGATCATTGTTAGATCGTGTTATTTTAACCTCTTGTGTGTAATTATTGTACTTGATCTCAAGGCTCAAGGTATCGCAGAGTTGTACAGGATCGGCAGAAGCACTGGACGGACAACAGCAGACGGCCACTGGAGTTCGCAGTCGGAGACATTGTGTTCCTGAAGATCTCGCCGACTAGGGGCGTCATTCATTCGGCAGAGTCGGGAAGCTCAGTCTGAGGTACATCGGACCTTTCGACGTGACGGTGCGGATTGGCAAGGTGGCGTATCGACTAGCGCTTCCAGCTAGCTTGGAGGGAGTGCACGACGTTTTTCACGTGTCCCAGCTTCGATGCTACATTCCAGATCCGAGCCATGTGGTAGTCTATTCAGAGTTAGAGGTGGGTCCGAGCTTGACCTATGAGGAGCAGCCAGTGGAGATCCTTGATCGGAGGGAGAAGCGCCTGCGGAACCAGACTATTCCACTTGTTCACGTCATGTGGAGACATCACTCTCCGGGAGAGTCCACATGGGAGCACGAGGACGAGATGCGAGAGCGCTATCCTAGCTTGTTTGCTTGATTGTATTCTAGTGTTCAAAAAAATTCTGTTTTCAATAAATGACTTTTGTTTGAACCTTTTTGTGATTTTGAGATTTACTTTGTGGGTCTTCGAATTACGAGGATGAAATTTTTTAAGGGGAAGAGATTTGTAACTCCACTTTCCTATTTTTAGAGAATTAAATTTTTTTTAATAATAATAAGTTTAGTTTAAATATTAAATATTTTGAATTATATTTTTGGAGGGAAATCAGTTAGGCAGGATTTATTTTTTTTAAATTTGAAAGTTTGTTGTAACAAACTTTGGGGCCCACCATGTGATATTCTAACTGATTTTTAACCAATTTTTGAAATAGTGAAAAGGAGAAGGGTTTTTCTGAAATTTTTTCCTTAGCAAAAGGACTTCTACAAAAATACTTGGTAGCGGGGGGGGGGGGGGGGGGGGGGTTTATTTGTAATTTTTCCTTTTCTCCTTTATTAATCGGATAGAGAGAGAAAATGAGGACTCAGCCTCTTTCTCCTCAATTTCGAGAGTCCCCAAATTCTTCTCTTGACCAAAAAAAATTCCAGGAACAGCGACGGCGGCCACCACTCGATGACGTCCGACGATGGAGCCATCCCTACAGCAGCGGTAGGGGCGAGTCCTTTCCGGCGTTGGCGACTGAGCTTTAGTCTCCAGCGGCGACCGACGATACAAGCACTTGTTCTTCCCTCGGCGACGAAGTGGTATTCCTCCGACGAATGGGCGTTGTTCTCCCTCGATGGCGAGTACGGCGGCGTCTCTGTTCCGGCGACTAGTAGTTCCTCCACCGACGAATTTCTCAGCGATGCTAGATTTTTCCGGTGACGCGCGCGGCGGTCAATTCCCGGCGACGACGACTGTGTACGACTTCCCAGCGGTGACTTCATCTTCTTCGTCGACATCACAGTCCACCTTGTCGAGCGACATCTCTCCTCTTTTTTCGACGACATAGCATTCATCTCCGGCGCACGGCTTCCTCCTTCCCTCGGTGACATGGTGAATTCGCAGAACGATTGATCGAACGTTAGCGAGTCGGAAGAGCTTGATCTTCATTGGGGAGTTGGTTCAATCGACGACGATGACATCTCCAACTCCGAGTGGTCGACAGATCTGCTGCGATTGGTGAGTTCTTGATCCCAAGATTCTTCAGATTCAAAGGAATGTCGGATTGGTCTAAATTCTTAAGCTTATTCGTTTTGTTTTTGATTTCTTCGGATCTAGGCTCACTGTGTCATCGCGGAGTGGTTGCGAGTCGAGATCGTCCACTGCATTTAAATGTCTCTTTGAAGAACTTGATCCCTGCTCAGCCTAGACGGACGATCACTGTTCTTGGTGAGCAATTTTCTTGGTTGATGTTATGATTATGAATTCTGTAGTTTAGGCGGTTTGATCGAGTTTATTTATTTCTTTTGATTAGATTTGAGAAATCCTTAATTAAGTCTGAATAGCTTCGGATCTCCGTTGATCTAGACAGTGGTTCGATCTAATATTCAGAACCTTCACTCTACAGTAAGTTCTGCTGCTGCTCTTCCTCAGATTCGTGAATTCGATTTTGATTATCGATCCTATTTTTCCTGATTTAATTTTCGTGAATTCGAGATGGTTTCGTTGTGTCCTTGATGATGCTTTGGTTCTTTTTGGATAAATTGGAATAGGACATGGGTGTAGTTGTTTCGAATTCTTGATCGAACCTTTGGGGTTGCTGTGATCAATTTTTGAAGTGCAGACGGTGCGAAGATCGTGTTCGACACCTGGAACGTGTCCTTAATTTCGTCGAAAAACCTCTTTTAGGTAATTTGCTATCTTTTCGTTGATTGTAGACTTCTGTATCGAATGTCTAATGCGTGTAGTATTGGACAGGTTCGGTAGAGTCTTTTGGGTTGTTCGTATCCGGGTTCAGCGTGATTTCGTGTCCGAGTTGTAGAGTGTCGGGCTGGGACTGAAGTGGGAAAGTTTGGCGTGATGTGCAGTTGAGCCGTATATGCTAGGAGCAGGAATGTTGCTGTGGGCTATTTTTGAATTAGGAAGCTGTGTTATGTTTGATTTGCAGGTTGGCTGGCTTTGGGTTTATGTTCGGATCATGTTCTGTCTAAATTTGTTAATTATTGTATAAGTATTCTGCTGGGGTCAAGTTATATATCTATATCTTATTTAGATCAGTGTAATTGAGTTCGGTATAATTCTATATTTTCTGTTTTTAGTTTGTGATGCTAGGCTTGGCGGTTTGGTTTTATTGCAGAGATTCAATTTGTACTAGCCGTTGGAGGTTTGAGTTTAGTTCAAAGAAAATAAGTACATGTGTGTGGTGTTTTCTGTTTTGAGTAATCTGAGAACTAAGAATTTATTGTGGCTATTAGCAGAATAGAGAGGGAGCAGTGGCTGGGGTAGTTCTGAAGGTTGATTATGAGCCTTGAGTTAAGGTTGGATTGGGGATTAAATCGTTGTATGTGTTGCTAAATGATGGGCCAGTTTTGATTGGTTGTTGAGTTTGATTAATTGAATGGCATTTTGATTATGAGTATCTTTATAAGTCATTTATTATTTAATCAAATTATATACTGTACAAATATTTTGGAAGTAGGTATCAGGTTAAGGAGATGGTTATATTTTCTAAGACCTATACAAAGTAATCATATAGTTTGTTAATTGCTAATATGAGAAATTACCTTAAAGTATTAATTCTATTTTTAAGATTGTTATATTTAGATATACATAATGATAGGAGTTTATCTAGCTAGTTGTTGTAGGATTAGTTATTTGAGAGCTATAGATAAGATACTAATTATCAGGAATTGGATAACTACACTTAACCAAATTGTACCCATTATAACAGGTGAGAGCAAGGCAAGTATACTCCTCGGACTTGTTCATTTCTCATGTCTTGTATATTCATTCCTGTATCTCTTTGTTGACACGATGTATCACGAGATTGTCTGGTTTTATGTTTCATGAGTTACTTGTGTCTGGGAGGAAAAATACTACAGATGTGTGATCAAACCCTGTTACTATTCATGTGAATAGCTTAGGTCCCGCATCGTGCATGCGGGACCCGAGCCGTACCATTTCATGTTTATTGAATCTATCCAAGCCGATCACACACTCTGGATGTATTTCAATCTTGCACATTTCAGGATTCAGGTTGTATTTCATGTTCAGGTTGTATTTTATGTTCAGGATGTATTTCATGTCCATGACTCATATCATGTTCCCTGTATTTACTTTCAGTACTTATATTCAGTTTTATGTCTTGTTCTCATTTTTTGTACTTTACATATATTTTCTGTTCTTGTTCATACCATGATGTTCATGTTCATTTCCTTGGATATACTTAGCTCCGCTCCTGACTAGGATATGTTGCAGGTGTACTTGCAGGGTACCATTCTACTCTATGGGCCAGAGCCCAGGATATTAGCTGAGCAGGATGAGACTTAGCATGAGGCTTCAGGTTTAGACTATTTAGTTTTACTTTTAGATATTGTCTTTAGAGTTCATAGCATTTTTTTTTATTCTTGTTGAATCTGGTACCTTTATGATATCTGGATTTGTGGATTATATATGGTGATATTTCTGGGATACACTTATAGATGCTGTGATTTTTTACTTGTCTTGATTATCTGGTTAGATTTTCCTAGATTGGTATAGCTTACTTCGTCGTGTCTAATGACGAAGGCTGGGCGTGTCCGACTCGTGTCCGATTATTCGGGAGCGGGTCGTGACTCCTCGTAACCAACATGATTAGAAATGTTCAGGCCAAGATCAGTCATAATAAGCCTTCAGTGCGGATGATCGCTATGCTTGAACAGGATAAGGTGTTCCTGAAGCAGATGATAAACGACAAAAAGTTCCTGCTCGGAGGGGCATAGAGTCTCAAGAAGTCGTACTTCTTGTTTGGCGACAGCTTGGGGTTTGAGGACGCCGAGACGATACGCTTGAGAGACCCTTTGGTGGTCAGATTGAACAACCAAAGGATATGGTTGCCAACGATGGATCGTCGATACCCTCTGCCGGCGTTCACCGATCTAGCTGTATAGAGGCAGATAAAATGGGACTTAACCCCTGAAATTTATGTGGTCGTCTTTGAAAAGATACAGTTTAGCTCCGGTGATCGGAAGAGGGACACTTTTAAGTGTCAAGGGCTCCACGTCCTATTCCACGAGGGGGCTGCACCCTGGGGCCATAATAAATGATATCTCGACCGACCTTCATCCTTATGCTGTCGACACACTTTTCAATCTGATGATGTCAAAAAGTAGGTCGTATCCCGTAGGAAAGATGTGGATGGAAGGTTGGAGGTACCCTATTTCATTTTGGAGTGACTTTACTGAATGGGTGCTATCAACCTATGAAGCCACCCTAAAGGCTGTCGACCTTTTTCATGCTGTCAGAGCCACTCAATATGGCATAAAGACAAATTGGCCCATGTTTGTTTCTCTGGCGGAGTTGTACAATCATCATACCTGTACTTTCTTCACTCTGGGCGGGGAGATGGGCCTGGCTCTCCATGAGATGCAAAAAATATTGAAGCTTCCTTGGGGCACAGAGCCGTATGAAGAATACGTCCCTTGTGATGAGGAACTCCTGGACCTGGAGAGGGAGAACTCCGAGATGACGGATGTGTATAAGGAGTTATTCTGTCATTTCCTCATCTGTTACATGATCAATACGAATGGAAAGACTGAGGGGGCCTATCCCCATACAAGATCTTGGACGAGCTACATCTTCGTTCAAGAAGAAGGAGAAGGTCCGACCTCCTTTTCGATTTGCACGCCCCTGACGAAGCCCAAGATAGAAGATTTGATGACAGATCATGGGGTAGCAGATACCAAGGACAATGATGATCCTGAGGAGAATTTTCGATTTGCCACTTCTTTCGACAAGCTGAGTTTAAGTTGTCGGAGAAAGTCGTGCTGACGACTTTCCTGATGATCTGGATCCGTGATTACGTAGTCCCTGGTGGTTCAGCGTCTATTGAAAGGATGAGCCAGAGTATGATACTTTCGGCTGTAAAGCTGGCGTTTAGATACCGGCTTGCCCTGCTTCCTACAATGGTCTGCGCCATCCAACGGGGTCTACAAAATTTTGTTGGAAACGCGGTGACTCCTGACGGTAGAACGGATTTCGCCCGGTCTGAACTCCCCTATCATTTTTTAATGGGATGGTTGCTGTTGCACTATCCCAAACTGATGAATGCTGGGCCGGTGGGGGACTCTTTGGCAGGAGATGCCTTTCTTCAGAGATTCCGTGATGCAGACTGGGCCGTTACTAGAGTGCCTGCTTGCAGAAGGGCCTTAAACTTCCTACAGAACAAAGAGTTCTTCAGGATATCCCCTTCATCCGGTAGTGGCAATACAGAGGATACTTTAGTAGATGAGGGAGCACATACTACTAGCTTGATCGCTGGGGTATTCCATTGGCTCCAGTCTATTAGGCCCTCGCATCTGGTGCTCAGTAATAGGAATCACACCTACCTGGAGCCTTATCTACCGAGCCGTTTCGCACGACAATTTGGCTATAGTCAGCTTCTTCTGGGCAATCCTAGCCCGCATCTGGAGTCGATAGGCAGCTTGATCGATGGAGCGCGTGCATGGGTTTATTACAACGCCGGATGCACGGAGACAATTTTTATTCTGCCCGAAGATAAGCCTGAGACCCACCTGCTATATGCTGCTGCCAAATTTTATACTCAGATTAATACCTTTCATCCTCGGTATGATCGTGAGCAGAGTTTGATATTGGGGACCAGGTTTGGCCCCACTCCTGCAAATGTGAAACGAGCTTGCAAGACGCCAAAGGACAGCAAAAAGGAGAGTGCTGCTCCAGCCATTAAGCCGGTCGCAACACTACAACAGAGAGTTGCTCTTAGGGAGGATATTGAAGATGATTCTTCTCTTCCAGATCTTTCTCAGAAGAGGAAAGCTTCATCTGAACTGGCCAGGAGCCAACTTTTAAGAGGAAGAAGAAGACTGTTGCCCCAAGAAGAGCCAATGAGGTGGGTGCTGGCTCACCTCATTTAAGAAGATCTTCTCGGCAGACTGGAAGAGGTGGAACGGTACCGCAGGCCGTTACCATTCGGGAGGTAGATCTATTTTTAGACTCCATAGCCGTTTTGGTCGAACCACTACTTGTACAATCTTCGAATAAAGCTTTCTCACCCTTGCGTTTGTCCTTTGCACAGGATCCTGAAGTTACGATCGAGGCGGGTGCCTCTTCGTCTGAAGAGGTGGACATGACAACAGTGTCCCCTCCACGTCCTCAACCGACAGACGAAGTTCAGCCTTCCCCAGTCAAAGGGGCCGAGTCAATGGATGACCAGGGCGAAGGCCTAGACTACGATGGCGACGAGAAAGCCAGTCCCTCCTACGACATCTCTTTAGGGACTATGTCTAAGATCGGGGCTATAATGAAGGAGTTGGATGAGAACCAAGTTCAATCGGCTCACCCTCTCGTGGGTATGTTATCTTTGCGTTTTACCTCAGATGAGATTTCCCGCCTTCGATTTTGTGTACTCCTCGTGAGGCTGACTGCCATCGTATATTCCCTTGTAGATAAGGTGAGGGAACAATATAAAGAGATAGCCCAAGACACTGGGGTAGGATAAGAGGTTGTCCCTGGTTCCTCTGGTATTGCTGGCGCAGAATAATTTGTTGGTAAGCCGACATCGACTGCAGAAAGAGAGGCCGAACAGCGCACTGAGGGGGCTGTTACTGAATTTGCTCCAGGTCCAGTTGGGGCCGTGGAAGATATACAGCCTGATGTCGGAACTGTGTGGGGCCTTGACATCGTGACCTTTGAGCAACCTGGGCCTGCTCTTGGCTTCTTCGTAGCCAGGGCTGAAGGCCTAGCTCAAGTTGGTACTGAGCAAGCAGAAGGTACGAAATTACAACTCTTTTGCACACTTTCAGGTTTTTCCTTTCCGTCACTGATAGATATATTGCTTCCTTGTCAGGTTCGGCTTCTTGTCAAGCGTCTCTTCCTAGAATGGAAGATCCCTATCAGGCCTCCTCCCCAACGACCTCTTCCAAAGATGACAAGATGGCCCAGGAAGTCGTCAAAGCTTTCTATTCTATTTTGAAAGTAAAGCTTCATGGAGTTCTAAACCGGAACGCCGCTTTGGCCCTGTGAAGGCTGTTGCTGAATGCCAAGTGACGGTCCTTGAGAACATTGCTGGCCACGAGGAGCGAGCTAAAGCTCTAAGGAAAGTTCTGACTGACTTGGAGGACCGCGTGGCCAAACTCCGGGAAGCCAAGCATCGAAGCCCGACGTTGCTGTTTTGTGAAGAAGACAAGGCTTTAGTTACGGCTCTTGTAGAGGAGGAAGCTACTTTCCAGGCAAGGAAGGGTGTCCTTACTAAAGAGGTCAGTGAATTGGTTGACCAGTATGAATAGTTCAACGCCGCGAGCGAGGCTCGTATTGCTTCGAAGAACAAGCTGGCTGCCCAGATCACTGAAAAGTACAATCACATCGCACTGATCCATAAGGAGATTGCCCAACTGGAGGCCAGCTTGAGGACAGTTGTGTCTGAACAGGAGGACTATTCAGTTCAAGCTGCCGTGACTGCCACAACTTTAGACCAATTAAAGGAACAGCTGGTAAAGTTGGAGGAAGAGCACGTGAAACTGATCCCTTTCAAGGATGAGGTTGCTCGACAGGAAGAAGCACGCCGTCGTGCTACTACCAAGTCCCAGACTGAGATTTCAGCTCTAAAGGATAACATCAATCGGTTGTGTATCCCTTAGATCTTCTTTTGTAATAGGCTCAATTTAGCCGTAAAGACTCTTTTTTCTTTTTTCTGTTTTTTAGAACAATTCAATGAAGAATCTTTTGGCTTTCTGAACTCATGAATGTGGTTTGTGAAATATCAGAACTAGAGGTAATATGGACGTAGTAGAGATATTTCTGGTAGGTATTCCGCTGGAGAATTGGATGTGGACTCATTACCCATTTTATATTCAAGGTTCTTGAATATAGATAATAAGTTGAAAGAAGCTGCTAATAGAGGTAATATGGACGTAATAGGAGAGAATGTTTTATATCTCGACCAGAGGTAATATGGACGTGGACGGGTATATGACATTTAAGTAGGAGTCAGTAAATAATTTAGAGGTAATATGGACGTGATTATCTTTGACGAAGAGATATTTTCGGTAGGTATTCCGCTGGAGAATTTGATGTGGACTTATTATCCGTTGTGTATTCAAGGTTCTTGAATAAAGATAATAAGTTGAAAGAAGATGCTAATAGAGGTAATATGGACGTAATAGCAGATGATGTTTTATATCTGACGAGAGGTAATATGGACGTGGCAAGACATTTCTTAATTATTTTACTGGAAAATAATTATCGAAAAATAGTTCAGAGGTAATATGGACTTGACCGTTTTTATAAGACCGAGTTTGGGCAGAGTCCAAAACGAAGATAATTCCACTGGAAAATCTTTTTTAGAGGACCTATTATCCATGGCGTATCCAAGACTCTTGAAATACGGATAATAGTTATATAATTTTTCGAATCACGTAAACATTGCACTGTACATTTACATGATGAAGGTTACACATAATATTTTTTCAGAAAATTACCGTTGATCGGCATCATGAGCAAGTCACCATCAAGCTTGGTTAGTCGATACGCACCGTTAGAATACACTGATTCTATAATGAAAGGATCTTCCCATTTAGGATGGAATTTTTCTTTTGTCTTGTGCGTCATGACCATTGGTCTTCTTACTGCTAAGACCAGATCGCCAACTTGAAAGATTCTTTCCTTCACATTTTTATTAAAGGCTCTAGAAAGACATGCTTGGTATAGCTCAATACGTTGTTGAGCTATAAGCATTTTTTGTCTAGTGCTTTCAGCCCTTGTAGTCGCAGACGGTAACTTTTTTCGGAAGTCAACTCACTGGCCAAGGCTACTCGAAGAGAGGGAATTTGGATTTCTAGGGGAAGAACTGCTTCACTCCCATAAACCAGAGAGAATGGCGTACTGCCTGTTGGAGTCCGGACCGTTGTACGATAGGCCCAGAGACATTTGCCGAGCTTCTCATTCCAATCGCGCTTGTTTGAAGACACGAACTTCTTGAGAAGTTTGATGATAGTCTTATTGAAGGCTTCTGCTAATCCATTAGCTGCTGGATTGTAGGCGGTAGAGGCTACATTCTGAATTTAATTCTTATCGCAGAACCGATAGAATGCATGGCTCCGAATTATGGACCATTATCATGGATGATTCTGCGAGGTAGGCCGAAGCGATAGATGACGTGATGCTTGACGAAACAAATCACATTCGACGTCTTTACTTCGATGAGCGGTATAGCTTCCACCCATTTGGAAAAGTAATCGGTTATAGCTAGGATAAACCGATATCCTCTGGAGGATGGCGAGCTGATTGGGTCGATGACGTCCATACTCCAGGCTTTAAAAGGCCAAGATGTCGCCGTCGATTGTAGAAACTCCGAAGGTTGATGAATAAAATCGACGTAGAATTGACAAGCCCTACACTTCTCATATTCAACAGCATTTGCTATCATCGTGGGCCAATAATAACCCATTCGTCTGAGGCGATCTTGTAATTTGGGGCATGGTTGGTGTGCACCACAAATTTTGTCGTGTGCCTCACGGAGTACATGTTTGGCTTCTGTGTCTGATAAACAACGTAACAGTAGTCCATCGTAAGAATGTCGGTACAATATTTTGGTAGCTATATCGTAGTAAAATCTAAGGGATCGCCTTTGGATAGACACTGCTTTCTTTGGATCCTCAGGGAGGATTCCGTAGACGGCATAGTCTATGAAAGAAAATCTCCAATCTTTGAAGTCGACGTTCGTTTCTGTTGCGTAACCGTGATGAATATGCAAATCATCTTTCGTACGAAATAACTCTTGACCAGACACTGTGATCGAATGTTGAGTATTGATGGAGACGGTCAAGGAAGCAGACAGATCGGCTAAAGCATCTACTTCTATATTCTGTAATCGAGGCACATGCTCGATAAAAAAATCCAACGAAGGTAGAAGCCAACTCGATCGTCGCTTTGTGATATGAGATGAGATCTTCGTGACGAACTTCATAATCCCCTCAGACTTGACTAACTATTAGCTTAGAATCGCCGTAAGCTTCTAGATAGTCAACTTCCAGTTGCTTTGCCAATTGAATGCCGATCAGTAAGATGTTATATTCAGGTACGTTGTTGGTGCAAGGTTCCACGAGAGAATACACACGGTGTATAACCAGATGGTCGGGTGATACAAGTACGATGCCTACTCCGGCTACGATATTTCCTTTAGGTTCTGTTCTTGACGTACCGTCAAAAAACATTCACCAAATGGGGATTTCCTCAGTTGCGGTGTTAGACTCAACCACTTCATCCGGGATTTCATCGTAGAGTTTGAAAGATTCCGGCACTGGATGAACTCCTAAGAAATCAGCTAATGCTTGGCCTTTTACTGCCTTCTGAGGGATGAACAACATATCGTATGGAGTCAACAACATTGCCCATGTAGCTAAACGGGAATTAAGAGAACCCGGTTTAGTCATGAGTATTCTGAGAGGATTGACTCTAGATATGATATGGATAGTCTGCCCAGACACATAGTGATGTGTCTTCTGGATACCAAATACAAGTACGAGACATTCATTTTCTACAGGTGTATATCTGTGTTCGGTACCGACCATCGTGCGGCTGAGGTAATAGATTGCCTGTTCATGGCCGACTTTATTCTTCTGAGCTAATAGGGTCCCAAGAGAGTGATCCATAGCGTGAACATATAACAAGAAAGGCTTTCCAACTATCGGAGCCACCAACACTGGGGGGCTTGTGAGATAATTCTTGATGTCGTCAAATATGCGCTGACATTGTTCAGTCGAGACGAAAGATACTTCTTTCTTCATGAGCTGAGTAAACAGTTGATACCTTCAAGAAAGATTTGAAATGAATCGTCTGATGTAGGCTAACCTTCTTTGAAGTCCGCGTAGCACTTTAAGATTTCTAGGAGGATGCATATCGAGGATAGCTTTCACTTTCTCCGGGTCAATATGTATACCCTTTAAAGTGATAACAAAACCAAGAAACTTGCCGCTGGAGACTCCCAGAAAAGACTTGGTTGGATTCATCTTGAGTTGGTGTGTACGCATTAGTTCGAACACCGTTCTCAAATCTTGGAGGTAGTTGCCCTTGAGACGACTTTTAACAGCGATATCATCTACGTAACATTCCATTGTTTTACGCAAATAATTGAAAAAAATTGTGTTCATAGCTCGTTGGTATGTCGCCCCTGCATTTTTCAATCGAAAGGGCATCACCATATAGTAGTATACCCCCAACTGTGTTCGAAAAGATGTGTGTTTCTCATCATCGGAGAACATCTTGATCTGGTTGTAGCCTGAGAACCCATCCATGAAGGACATTCGTTCGAAGCCACAAGTATTGTCGATCATTACGTCGATGATTGGTACAGGGAACTCATCTTTTGGGCATGCAGAGTTCAAATTACGGTATTCGATACAGACTCAAACTTTACCGTTCTTTTTCATGACCGAAACAATGTTAGCGACCCAGTCAGGGTGTTGTTCTTCACGAATGAACCCACTTGAAATAAGCTTCTTGACTTCACTCTCGATGGCCTCCATGATATCTGGTTGGAACCGCCTTTGCTGCTGCTTTACTGGCTTAGCTTTAGACGAGATATTTAGGCGGTACGTAGCAACATTAGGGTCTAAGCCTGACATGTCTCCATAGCTCCATGCAAAGACGTCAATATATTCTCTTATAAGCTGTATAAGAGATTGTCGTTCTTCACCAGACAGACTTTTGCTGATAAATATTGGTTTAAGAGATGATTCATCTCCTAAATTAACTTGGACAACTTCGTCTTCAGTAGGTGGTTCACGTTGTTCGAAACGTAACTTCCACCTGGTGTCCATCTTTTGAGGCCATTGTTCGAGCTCGATTAATTGGACATCTTCTGCAATTTGGTTAACTGACACCATGTTGATGGACAAAGTTGCTTTGAACATGTCTCCAATGCTGGAGTCTGAATCCCAGAGGCAGAAATCAGAAAAATGAGAACAATGATCCACTTCGACGACTGATCCTTCAGGAGTTGTTGGAGGAGTATCATAACCCAAACCAACACCGTTTCGTTGATAATAGTTCTTCGGTTTACTGGAAGGAGCAAAGTGACGTATTAGCAATCGTCGCCCTTGACCGTAGTTTAGTCCCTGGTCGTTTTTTATATCATATCCCATGTTCTGAATGATATTCTTGGCTTGCCAACTATATCGATAAAGTTGCATTTTGCCAGAATCATAGTCAGCTTCAGTGTTGCAATTGGGAGTAGTAAAGTCCAGAACGAACTTTCTTTCGCCAATTATTCGACCGAAGATGATCAATTCTTCACCCTTCTTTCTAGCTGGAACGATGAAGTATTGAATATTTTATGGCCAGACTTTTTCTCGTAGACGATGCGTTATGACCGGCATACAGATATGTGGTCCTATGCCATGCTCTAGGGCGTACAACGTATCTATGTACTGATTTACAGATTGGTAGACATCAGAGTAATTCAAAGATAAACCTTTACTTAGAAAATATGCAAGTTCTTCTTCAGGGATAACATCATCCACTGAAGGTACATTATTTTGAGTATTGATATACTCATTGAGGGGATCATTGTCCGGAATAGGAGTCACAGACTTGATTAAGTTCACCACGTAGGGTAACTCATCAGGATTGGGAGGACGGACTTCAGCAGGTTCCACCCGAGTCATTTTGCGGAGAGTGATGGTCAATGGTTTGACAATATTAGGATTCTTCTTTTTGACCCGGATTGTGAGAGGCTTTGGAGTACTTTTTGGAGTAGTACGTCCTTTGACTCGGATAATCAGGGGACCATCACTGGCGGATGAATTAACTTCAGCTTCATCATCAGCTTCGTTGCCGTCATCCTTGGAAGGCTGAGATTGATAAAGTACCGAATCTCCATAGTAGGCTTCAATACCCTTAAAAGCACTATGAAGGGTAGAAGGAACGATCATGTTCTCGTGTATCCATGGACGTCCCAACAAGACGTTGTAGGACACATTGGCATCGATTATATAGCAAGAAACCTCTGTTCGGAGATCACCAATTTGGCACTTGAGACGGATCTTGCCCAGCGGATGACTTCTTCCAGTATTGAAAGCCATGATAGTTGTATTGGTTGCAGACAGCTTGTGCAGAGGGATCCCTAGAATTTGGAGTAAATTTCTAGGAATGATGCTGAGGGAGGAACCTGGATCGATATGCATCCGATCTACCTTAATCGACAGAGGTTTATCATGATAATTATTTTTGAGTAGCATGTCCTCTTGTGAAAAGGTGATGTTGGACACAACTTCCATAGTGCTATGGCATTGAGGACATGAGACTGGATCTTCAGCGGGGGCTTTGACTTCAGCGAGATAAGAGTCGGCATGTAGTAATGCCTCACTTAAAGCTTTACGCGTCATCTTAGAGAGCCACAATAGATCGAACAAAGACAATCTGACAGGTGTATTGGCTAGCTGTGCCAGTATGTCAAAGTTGTAAGGCCGATCCATGCCTTCGGAAGTTGGTAACTTCAGAGACTTGTCAAATCGTGTCTCCTTTTGCTTAGCTTTGTCGGTAGTTGAGGACTTAGATGGACCAGCTTCTGAACTTGTGGGGGCAGCAGGAGCTTGAGAAAGGCACTACGTCTTCTTGTGCGGGGTCATAAGTCCGTAGGTAAGTCTTTCCAGATCGCGTCACGCTAGATATAACTTCGTAAATGGGAGAAGACACCATATGGCATGATTTGTATTTCTTGCCCCTCTTTGCTTTGGAAGATAACACCCCCTGCGTCATTTCTTGCACAAGGTCTTGATGGACCCACATGATCTCACCACGTTCTGTCATGAGTGGCACCAACGTTGATGTTGAGTCGTGAGCTGGAGGCAGGTTGACGACTTCCATTAGTGCCTTGGGGATTGGGACTACGCCGTCTGGAACTTCTGTGGGAGGAAAGTTTCCAAATTGAAGAGAGATCATATTAGAACATACGACATTGTCTTCAGCTTCGAGGTTGATAAGTTGGCTGTCGATAAGCTGTTGTATCTTCTTCTTCAGGACGATACAATCCTTGGTAGAATGGTGCACGTACTGGTGATAAAGACAGTACTTGGGATCGTAGAGTTGGTTTGCCTCCGTAGGACGTCGTGGTGGAGGCAGTGTCAGTTTATTATCCTTCATCAATGTGTGAAAAATGGTAATAACATCATCTTTGTCAAAGGAGAAAGTCTATTTGGATTTGTCAGGAGCGCCCTGAGAATTGAAAGCTCCCTTGGAAGTGTCGACCTTCAAGACTTCTTTCCCTTTACCCCCACGGATAGGGATAGTTTGGGGGTGCTTGCTTTTGTCTTCAGATTTGGGTGTCTTCAACCCCAGTAATTCCAGATTAGGAATATCATTCTCAGCAGCATCAGCAGCCTCGATAAAAGCAGGCCATGTATCATACTTATGTATACCCAGACAGAACTTCACTGTAGGAAGAAAGTTATGTCGACAAGTATCCATAAGCTCTGAGTCTGGTATACCGAAGGGCATCTTCAATGCTGTCGTCTGAAGCGTTCGATGAAAGCAATAACAGACTCACTCCTCCTCTGCTTGGTCTCGATGAGGGTGGACATACTAACATGCATGCCACTCTCATAAAACTTGTTGAGGAATAACCTCTCCAAATCTTTAAAGGAGTTAATGTAACCGTCATGCAGACTGCAGAACCATTCAAAAGCTACCCACTGCAAGGTGCTGATAAATAGCTTTGACAAGAACGCATCGTCTTTTGGTAAGTGTAGAGTCTGCGTGTTGAAGTATGTCATGTGTTGGCGAGGAGAAGTCATCCCATCAAAAGAATTTAGCGTCAATGGCTTGTAGTTAGGAGGGCAAGTAGCATTCTTCCATTCAGGAGGACAAGGTTGAGATATCCCCATCTTCTGAAGCTCGTCTTTGTGTGAGATGGTATCGAGACAGGCAACAAGAGAATCAATTGTATCCTGCTGATTAAGCAGATGTTGAGAAACGGCTGTTGTACGGTTGTCAAGTGTCGTTGGCGAAGGACCACCTCCAGCATTTACGGGATTTGGAAGAGGCACAACGGAATGATACTCCTTTTGTAGTGAAGGAGGGTTGTTGCTATGAGCCGGACTAGCGTGTGCTGCGACGTTCGGTTGAGGTGGAGGAACAGCCCCAGCAGTTCGGACCGCCATGATGCTGGTAAGCATATCAGTGATCTTGGCAAATGCCATTTCAAGACTCTCTAGACACTTGTTGGTCTGATCATTGGCTTCTTCAGGTCTCTCTCCATCCGCCATGTACGCAGATAGCATGCGAGGATGAATAGAGAAGACAGTACAACTGGTGCTAATACTGTCTGTCTCTGAGTTAAAAAGGCCCTCATCTTCAGGCAGGGGATGTCACGACCCGCACCTGCTTTTCGGATAAGAGACGTATCCAAGCCCACCCTACACCGCGGTATCGGTGGTAGTACGCTCTCTAGCCCGCAATAAACAAAGTGCTCATTCACAACAACTAAATCAACTTTACAAAATATAGGAGTTTTATATTTAAAGAAGAATGTAAGATTTTTACATTTATAGAAAACTACCACACAACTAACTAGTCTTCTATGGTTTGGCCTTCGAGTCTCAATCTCCCCCTCGTATGGTCCATAGTACAAAAGTAGACACGTCATCCTCACCTATAACAACGATCCGGTCAGGAAAGGAGCAGAGTACAACCATATTACAATTAATATTGTTAGTCCAAAATAAGTTAGAACAACGAGAAACCATGATGGCAAAGAGTATATAAAAACTAGCAAGAGATGAACTAACATGATATGAACTAGCACTAGCAGAATGTAGCTAGCAAGGTATGAACTAACGAGATACGAACTGGCAAAATGTAAACTAGCAAGATGTGAACTAAAAAGCTATGAACTAACAAGATATGAACTAGATAAAGAAAAAAATAGGAACAACTATGTGTGTGAAATGCCTTTGCATACGTGAACGACTGGGCTAATACGGCACATCATACGATAGCTATCCACAATAATAGGGTACAGCTAACTCATACGTGGGGTGTATGACTTAGCTATCCACAATCAAAATATTTGGGTTTGTTCACGTACTTACTGAGTATTTCCCCTCCCGACTCTCTAAGAATCAATAACGGTCAATGATACACTAAGAAGGATGCGATAACTACGATGTCACAATCGTGTCTCAATAGAATATCAAGCAATGACTCAACGGAATATCAAACAAGAAAACTATAGAGTAAACGTTATAATGAACTAAAACATAAATGCAATACTGTACTTGCCTGAATCCTTGCACAAACAGTAGTCACAAGTAGAGGATGAGGGGAATGCCAATTTAGAAGCTGTCAACCTATAACACATATCGTACCACGAACCGTGCACGAAAACCACAAGTCAATTCTAATGTTCTAGTTCTAAATTTATGGAATAGTGGCTAGTTGGTTAACTAATCTAATAATAGTTAATTCTGAAATAAATTACTTAAAACCTAATTTAACCTAATAATAATCTGAATATAATCTAAACATGGAAGTTTGGCCATCAAAAGTCATGTTTCTAATTTTTGGAAACCATGACAAGCAAATCGAGGCGTACCGTTGACTATCTAGTCAAATGCTATGCACTCTAGATTTTGAAAGTACATCTTGGTAGATTTTAGTACCATGAGTGCACTGGAATCAACCGTGCCACGAAATCACACTTTGGTCAAAAGATATCGCCGTTATGGCTAATCGTGACCAAAATGGTGATCAACCGATCAATTCGAGTTCAACAGAATAACTAAAATATTAGATGAACGAAATAATTTCTGAGAAAAGTGCATATCGTAGACCTCTGTGTTAGCTTTCCAAAACTTTAAACGGTTCGTGATTTCAATTTCTGGTTCTCCCGGAATCTTGAAAACACCAAAATGTGTCAAGTTTCGGACAACCGACACTCTACGAATTTTCCAAAAATTTAGGAAGAAAATATACGAAAATAAATTATATATTTGGAAAGCTTACCTCGATACGAATCCAATAAAATATACGAAAATAAATTACATACGGCAATCACTTCGGGAAGTCGGGATTCTCCAAGATCAAAATTCTTCAAAATCGCCTAAGAATAATTAGGGTTTTCTGATATAATACTATATATAGGAGAGGAAAGAGGCGGTACTGTAGCGCCGACATGTGGGCCTGCGGTCTGGGCCTGGGTGGCTGACGCATGGGCCCCGCTCTGGCTGACTGGGTATTTAATTTAGAAAAAGAAGTTTTATTTACCAGAAAATAGTTTTTTAATTAGTTTTAATTACAGAAACTCATAATAAATACTAAAAATAGCCAAAAAATATGGAATTTTTTTATAAAATATAAAATAACATATTGAACCCTAGAAAAATATTTGGAGTCACGATTTGCTCATATGCTAGCACAATAAATTCTAGAGGTCCTAGAAAATAGGTTTTCCAATATTAAAATTATCAAAATAATTCCAAAAAAATGTAGAAAATTACAGAAAATATATCTAACCTCCAAGAATATAAGAAAAGCTCGAGCCGCAGAGGGAAGGCTCTCGAATATCCCATGCGGCTAAGAGAAACCAAGCCACAGAAGCAAGGCTCTCGAAGATCCCATGCGGCCAAGTGAAACCAAGCCGCAGAAGCAAGGTTCTCAAAGATCCCATAGCGGCCAAGCGGGGGAAGCTGCAGAAGAAAGGCTCCTAAGGCCATTATGCGGCCAAAACGATTCAGGCTTTACTTTGTGGGGGGGGGGGGGAGGGGAAACACGTGGCAATTTGACCAAGTCTCAACCACCCAGATTTGCTACAACAAAGAAATCTCAACAACCCCCACCAGCTGGCAGCCCAAGATCGAGTCTTCGTGTGCCGTTATAGACACGTAGCCATGTGGCCCTCTATGCGGCCCAAAATCTGCTTTATGCTGGAATCACTTTAAATAGTAGGGTACCACACCCATGCTAAAGGTTGGCAGTCAAGGGCTGGCAAATTTCTCAAAAGCAAAGACCGTGTCTGATAGTCCAAGGAGTAAGGCATGGTTGCTACATTTTCTCGAGCTTTCATCGTCACCCCCCAGAATCAAAAATTTAAACAATTGTACTTAGATTGTTTCCTAGGATTTATTTCTAGACTTTCTTCTGTACAAGCGAGTTTACAATCAAGTTTAGTTCCTCTATAATTTTTGTACTTTATATTTAATGGCAAACACGATGACGACTCTGCTGGAGACTTTCTTCTCCTCTGATGAGAAGTTGGTGACGCAATCCGACGCGTCCAAGCTCGGCTCTACGCAGCAAATGCTTGTGGTTCGTTTTGACCAACAAGCATTTGAAAAAATGCTCTCTGAATGGAGTGCCAGTCCATCACAGAAGCGAGCCAACCCAAAAAGAACCCGCAGGACGTCGAAGCACAAAACTGCTGCCCCTCACCAGGTTCTCGAAGAAGCTCCTTCTGTGGCCCAAGACGGTGATCAAAGCTCTCATTTGGCCTTGCTTCCGACCGCAGAGAACCCCACTGTCCCCAAATCCAGCAGAGAAAAATACTACGATGCTGAGCTTTTGGGGGCACAAGGGAAACCCATGCGGACGAAGAAGAGGCCGCATAAAAAAAATAGGCAGTCAGCCTATGCGACAGCCAACTCTGGCCGCAGACAGATGGCCCATTCGGCAGCCAATCCTGGCCGCAGATAGGCTGCCCCATACGCCATGTCAGAAGCTCTGTTTTTGACCGTCTCTCATGCGGATCCGACCCCATGCGGCCCATTAAGAATGTGAATGTTCCAATATGGACTCTTCTTACTATGTGCCTTCAGGTGCTAAGTCGAAGAAGTCTAGGGCAGTATGGGCCCAACAAGCCCAGTCAACTGTCCAAGCTGCTGACCGTCAGCGGACACCGTTAACTATTATGCGGGCTCCTAATGGAAAGTTGTACAGAACCACCCGCGTCCAGCCCTCCGGGGTAAACGGACAGGGTAGGTCCCAAAAGTCTTCCCTATAACG
Source organism: Iris pallida (assembly GCA_029216955.1). Lineage (NCBI taxonomy): Eukaryota > Viridiplantae > Streptophyta > Magnoliopsida > Asparagales > Iridaceae > Iris > Iris pallida. Next base: position 39,088,040 of record JANAVB010001800.1, read on the forward strand.
ATCGAGAGCAATTACTTTACTAGCCTCGGATCCAGAAGCAAATATGATATCTACGCACCCGTGCGCTCAGGATACCCGAGCACACAAAACGGATGCAAAGGTGATCAATCTGCCCTCGAATTCGAGAGGTACTCATCCACAAACGCAAGAAGAGACATGAAACCTTGGCATGAGGTGAGCCCTCCCTAGGACATCACTGTATCCAAGTTGACATCAACTACTGCTGCGACAAGTCGGCAGCACCTGAAGATCGACAGTCCGTTTTCCAATGACTGCACCAGCCAGCACCTGTCCGACGACAACTCGAGAAACAGGTACAAATTTTGGAAGACGAGGAATTTCTGTTCGCCTCCTATAATTCAACTCGAAAGATTCCTACATGCAAGGGAGGAAAGAAGACATGCTCCTCCATCCCGACAATCTTAGCCAGTACTGCAAGGAAACTCTCATATGGAGGATTTTCGCCGACAACCACAGAGGGTGTGTACCTAGGCATCCGTTCCAGAAAGAAGCTTCCAACACCCGGGGGTGCATCCTCAACCACCCTGGGGGTAGATGAAGCTGGAGGTAGCAGTCCCCTCAATGTATGCGACAACCCGGTATTCCAAGAGGATACACAGGGGTAAGCGAACCACTGGAATTATGCAACAGACTTGGATGTCCCCGAGGGTAACCACCTTCGCCAAGACGATACAGTTTCCTGCACAGAGGGTGGCACCCCTTCCAAATCTGAGAAGGAGGACATTCCGACGTTTCCTGACGATTTCTCTGTACGAGGGTACGACACGGAAAGCACATCCTCTATGGTCCCATATGTCTCTTCCCACCTGCGTACAGTGTTTATGGCGGAAGATGATCATGAAGGACCTACGGATCGACAACGTCTAGAAGTAATTGAAGCCATGCTCCTATCTTTGGTCAAGTCAGTAGATGAAATCAAAGCTGCCTTGCCGACTCAACCAGCAAGGACGTCTGGACAAACAAGCTTGGGACCTGCAGTCAATGCAGACTCCAACACGACCGCTCCTCCTTTGGGTAATAATCCTCTAGGAGCACCCGCTCCTTTAGCTGCAGACGAAGCCAGGGAGCCAAGGAGGAAAGTTCAGGAGCTCCAAGCAATATTCAATGCCCGAGACTCCTTCCGGGACCTCAGAATACAGCAGCCGTATCCCGTTGCGTAGAGAGATGTTCCTTTTCCGCCATGGTACAATCCGTTTTATATCGATTCGTATGACGGAAAGACCTCTGCCAGCCGGTACATGACATATTTTGAGGTCACAACAGATCACTTGTCGCATAGTAATGCCATCCTCACACGATTATTTATCGGAGCATTGGAGAAAATTGTGTTCGACTGGTACTGCAACCTTCCGAACAACTGCATCTATTCCTTTGACGGCTTCAAACACATATTCCTGGAAAGATTCCACGAAGTGGGACATGACGTGACGATATCGTCTCTCATGGACGTCGTTCAGGGAGAGGAAGCTGATAAAAAACTACATCGAGCGGTTTTGCCAAACCGCGATGAGATTGCCCCAAGGCAATCCCGAAAGCTCCTTGATTGAAATATGCCAGAACAAGTTGCTCCTTGCAATCAGCCTCTGGATGGACGAAGATCAGTTCAGGAATTGGACGACCTTCATCATAAGTGCTACCAATACGGAGGCAAAGTTAAAGAACGCTCGCCAGCTGGGATTACACATCCCAGATGGAGAGGACAAGGGCAAACGTCTGGTAACGCCTCCAATAACAACAACAATGGCGGCACTACCAATAACAGGGATACCAAAGGCAAACAGGCCATGGTCGCTGGTACGACCAAAAAGCCTAAACAAAGCAGGCAAAAGCTCAGTGGCCCAAGATCAATTACTCATTTGAAGATAGTCATGTCAAGACTATCTTTGACATGCTCTTACAAGGGGATAGGATCCAACTCCCTCCACCAAGGCGCGAGCCTCGAGCGACGGAGATGGAGGACCCAAAATATTGCCACTTCCTACCGCTATATCCATCATTCTACTCATGTCTGCTTCCAATTAAAGCGGTACATCTAGAATCTTATCGACTCCAAAGCTCTGTCGCTAGATTTCGAAGAGGTTCCCGTGGCTGCGAACATGGTATCAGTTCAGTTTGGTGACTTTCCTCCAACAAAAAACTCAAGATGGGGTAATACCTGTCCCCCGGACAACGATGGAGGTTACTAATCTTCCACCTGTCAGGGACCAGACGACTGACTTGGTGTCTCTCACTACGTCACGAGGAGAGGTCATGTGGGTGCACCCAGATCTAGTACCCGAAGTTACCCAGGCGGTGCCATCTTCAACCAACAAAAAGAAGGGCAGAAAGTCCAGATCCTGCCATACAATTTCAGTCGAAGCTGAGGAGGAAGCGGCTATTGTTACCCAGTCTGGTGCACAATTCCAGTTGACTCTGGGTAATTCAGTCGAAGACCCTCAGCCGACAACGCTGCCTGCTACCGATGTTCCGGGGCCATCTCAGCCTCCATCGGCAACAGATCCAAGCCGAAGGAAATTTCGCTTCGACAGGCCGCTCCATAAGGATGTACCTCAGGGGCTGGAGAGACCTTACAACTTTGACATACTAGCACAACTGACTAATATGCCAGCAAAGTTATCGTTATACGAGCTCCTAAGGCTCTCCAAGGATCTTCGTGTCGCATTGAGCGAAGCACTCCAGAATGCTGACGCCTACTTAGCCCAGGTCAAGCCTACAGGGGAGGATGCGTCAACAAATCTCTAGGGCAACAATTGTGCAGACGCAATATCTAACATCGTGTTTACCCTATAGGACATGTTAATCAAGACCAACTTGCATAATCGCCCTTTGTACTATACTGGATACATAGGCAACATCAAGGTGGATCGGATGCACATCGATCCTGGCTCGTCAATAAGTATTATCTCGAAAAGCTTGCTTCAACACCTCAGAATCCCTATGTTCTGGCTAGCGGCGACCAACACTGCCATTAGCGGTTTCAACTCGGGAAGAAGCTATCCCCTGGGAAAGATCCGCTTGAAATATCAGATTGGCGACCTGAAGTCAGAGGTTACCTGCTACGTCATAGACGCAGATACGTCCTACAATATCCACTTGGGAGTCCGTGGATACATGACTATATGATCTTGCCATCCACACTTCACCAGTGCTTCAAGTATGTGAGTAAGCACGGCTTCGTGAAGACGGAATTCGTCGACATTGATCCCTTCAAAGGGGTTGAGTCTTACTATTCTTCGGAGGCTTGTCTATATGAAGAATCCAAGAAGCACATAACTGATGAACTGGAGGCCATAACAGGGTCAGAGTAGACCATTGAAAATCCTATCTCCAGGCTCGTAAACCAGGCAAAGCCGCATCCCTTGTCGCAACTTTGCATAAAGAGGTGCCCGGTTCTCCGTCCCAGCTGCGCAGTTGGAACCGATGGTCATCCGACTCCCGAGGTCCAGCCAGGAGCCAAAAATCGTCGTAGGGCCGATGGTGATCCGATTGCCAAAATCCAATCAAAGGCGATCGAAAGATACAAAGTCCTCTATCGAACCGATGGTTTTCCGTCTCCCCAAGACGAGCTGACAACCAAGTGTTGATCCAAGGCCCTCAAGCAAGCCAACGCCACAAGCAGAACCCTTGGTGGTCAAGTGTCCAATGGCAGCGTCCCAACCTCCGGTCATGCAGGGGGTAGCTGAAGAGGAGGCAGAACTCGCAAAATATCTGGTTGCACAGGTAGATAGTCCCTCTCCTGATGATGTAATCCCTATAGACAAAATTCCTTATTTCATCAATAAGCGGCTACCTTTGAACTACCCTGAGTGCAATCTGTTGTATGCTGTGGAGCACGGTCTGGACATTAACCTGCACACACAAATGACAACCGTCCATACCGTAAAACGAGTTACTCCATTGGAGGTGCCTACTTCCTAGTCCCAGGCAGAAGAAAAGAGGATCACACGATCATCTTTGGCCGAAAAGAAGGTCCTCAACCGTTCAGGCCAGAAGAGTTCGATCTCGAACCCGACACTGGAAGATTACTACTCTACCTTTATATTCCCCAAGCCAAGTACTTCATGCAAAATCAGGGGTACGACATGAAGACTACCCAGGTCTGAATTACGGCAACGGTCGGCGATCACCTCTGCAGATGTCAGCCTCGGCTGGAAAACCTCAGAATTATTACAGCAAGTCTATACACGGTCTCAGTTATGTTACGCCAGCAACAACGCCCGAGAGTTTCGATGAGGAATACGAGTGTCATTCTCACTCACCCGAATCGCCTACATACGATTCCGACGATAGCATTAGGAATATATTCAGGCAGGCATTGTCTGTCAACATGGCATCCAATGACATTGAAAGGAAGACGAAGATCTACTTGAATCTCTTAAATTGGAGCCATGGGCCCAATAACTGGATACACAATGGGAGAAGCGCTTTGAACAATGAGACCCTCCCACTGAAGACGAAGTCATGCAAGTTGACCTCGGCAAAGAATCCTCTCCAAAGCCAATCTTCATCAGTAAAAGCCTGACGGACGACGAGCAGGAGTCGCTGTTACAACTCGTCAGAGAATATATCGATGCTTTTGCTTGGAGCTATGAAGACATGCCAGGTCTAAACCCCGAGATCGTACTTCATAAGCTCAATATTCATCCAGACGCAAAATCAGTCAAACAACAGCAACGACGGTTCTGTCCAGACATCATGAACTCCATTGAAGCAGAAGTAAACAAGCTTATAGCTAGCGGTTTCATCCGGGAGGAGCAGCACCCAGACTAGATAGCTAATATAGTAACAGTCATCAAGAAGAATGGAAAGATCAGAATTTGTATCGATTTTTATAATCTGAATGCGGCCTGTCCTAAGAATGAATTCCTCTTCCAATCATCGACATAATGATCGATAATACGTGTGGCTTCGAGCACATGTCCTTTATGGATGACTTTTCAGGATACAATCAAATCAAAGTGTTTCCTGACAACGAGAAGTATACGTCATTTCGAACACCAATCAGCGTGTATTATTACACAGTTATGCCCTTCGGCCTAAAGAACGCCTGTGCTACATAATAACGAGCTATGAGTGTCATCTTTAGAGATCACTTGCACAAGACGGTGGAGTGTTACGTTGACGACATTATCGTTAAAATTCGCTCCAAGGATGATCACTTACACGATTTGAGGACAGTGTTCGACCTTATGCGAGCACACAATCTGAAGATGAATCCCACCAAGTCCTTCCTAGGCGTGTCCAACGAAAAATTCTTGGGCTTTGTCATTACTTCCTGGGACATTCACATAGACCCTGATAAGACAAAAGCAATCCTGGAGATGAGCCCACCGAGGAACCTCCGTAAACTCTACGGCCATCAGAGAAGACTAGCCTATATCAGGAGGTTCATATCTAACCTCTCAGGACGATGTCAACCATTCACACAACTCATAAAGAATGGCATCTCCTTGTATGGAATGAGGAATGTCAACGTGCCTTTGATGACATTAAGGAATAACTGTCGAATCCGTCGGTTCTGGTAGTCCCGATCGTCGGAAAGCCCTTCCTGCCCTATATACGGGCAATGGAACACTCCTTCGGTGCCTGCTAGCACAGAACAATAATGCAGGGTATGAACAAGCCATCTATTACCTCAGCCGAATGATGGTGGGGCCGGAGCATAGGTACACCGCCGTGGAGAAGGAATGCCTTGCCTTGGTGTTCGCCATTCAGAAAATACGACACTATGTGATAGGGCAGACCATCCATGTTGTCTCACGAGTTAACCCCCTCAGGGTTATCATGACCAAGCCAGGCGTACTCAGTTATCGTCTAGCCACCTGGGCGATACTGTTATCCCCCTACGACATAGTTTTTATTCCACCGAAGGCTGTCAGAGGTTAAGCCTTGGCCGACTTCTTAGCAGCCAATCCAGGCTCAGAAACAACCAGAATCTATGAGGAAATCCCAGACGAAGTTATTAATTCAAACATGACTTCACATGATGGTGTGTGGCGGATGTTCTTCGACGTTGCTTCAAGGACGGGGCCCCAAGGTGATATCGTCGCTGGAGTCGGGATAGTATTAATTTCCCCCTCTGGATTGGTTGTCAATCGGGTATATCTCTCACAAAACCCTGTTCAAACAATGTAGCTGAATATAATGCTCTGGTCATCGGACTCCGACTCACAAAAGAAGTGAGAGTCGAATACCTAGAAGCATATGGCGATTCGCAGTTGATTGTTAATCAAATCCGAGGCTCATAACGATTCCCTATCATCAGACAGCAATGGCATCATTGCAACCTTGGAGAGATTCTTTATAGAGCATGTTCCTAGGTTCCAAAATATTGAAGCCAACGCCCTAGCAAGCCTCGCCGCTTCTTTGGTAGTTCCAAATCATGCTCATCATCTAGTTGACGTGATAGGCCATGAGCTGGTCTTGTAACATCCAGTTTTCCAGAAGAGGGTAATTTTGAAATTTTATAATTTTAGTCTTTTAATAATGATATTTTAAATCATGATATAATTTTTGGTAATTTTAAATCATTTTTAAACTATTTTAAACCATGACTTATAATTTTGGTGTTTTGATAGTGTAACACTAGAGACAGCTTAGCCTAGAGCCTAGCCATGTGATTAGGATGTTTCATTTATCATTTCCAGTTCGAGGGTACTTTTGTTATTTTGAATTTAATTAAATTTAATATATATTATTTAGAATTTAATGTATTATTAAGAATGGTGTTATTTTTATTATTTAATTGATTGCCATGTTTTGTGATTAGCCTAACTTGGTTTGGACCTAACCTAGATTAGTCATAGCTAGTCTTAGCCAACCATGGTTAGTGATAGTTAGTATTATTTAGATTTATTAGAATTAATGTGATTTTTAGTATAATTGATTTTGGTCCTATAGTTGACTTTGACTAGTGTTGACTAGGAGACTAACCTAGGTCAGGACCACTTGGTTAGGTTAAGTAACCTTAGCTTGACCTAAGTTAGTGATGATTAACTCATTAGAACTTATTTGGAGAGATTAGGAATTGATTAGGCTAGAATGGCTTGTGATTTCATAAGTCATAACTAATGACTTAAGCCTTAGAAGCCCATAGGCCCACACCATGGAACCCTAGCCCTATTCCAACAGCCCATGGCTGGACACATGATCCCTCCCTCTCTATTTAATGTTCCTCAAAGTTAGGGCTAGCCTCCATTAGGAATTTTGCAAAGTTTTAGAAAGAGGTAAGTCTCCATCTTCATTAAATCCTATAAAATCCATTTCAACTCCTTTTTCATCCAAACAAATTGCAATGGGTTCTAATTTTTCTCTATTTGCTGTTGGTATCAAGTAATCTCAGCTTGGGAGCAAATTAGAGGAGTTGGCTATCAAGAAGAACACCTCTTTGTGGAGCTTTTTGAAGGATTTGATACATATAGGTAACTTCCATTCCACACCATAGAATCCTGATTTTATTGCATGTCTAGGGAGCCCTAGGCCTAACCTAACTGTAGGAATAGAAAGCCCTAAAAATTTTGTCCATTTTGTATCCTATTTGGATACGTATCAGTGTCACATGGCATGTGTTTGATGAAATGTCCCAATGGGCATTTCGATTCGTTTTTGTAAAAGTTTTTGAATGGAAAATTGTATTTTAGTGTCGCTTACATGTTTTTAGTGTTCTGAGTCGGTATCGAGTTCATGTCGTGTCGCTATGACACTCGTGCATATGTTTTTGGATACGCGTGCACGGCCCAAGCGAGTCCCCTACCACTCGGGGCTCCTGCAGGACACGACACAGCGTGGTTGGACACGAAACTTTGTGGACTCGAGGGGGCATGCATTGACATCATGCCTCCAAAATTTCATTGGGTTTTGTGGAGGGGTTTGGGAGTTATTCGTCATGCACTGGGTTAGCACTGTCGAATTGATTGGGCTGTATTGTTTGATCTGTCAAGTGTGTAAACCTGAGAGTCACACTGTGTTCTAAATTCCCTTTCACTGAGACTCAGCATACATGAACCTGAGAATAAATGGCAACTCATGTTGAACTGTTTTTTTTTTTGGATGCAAACCTGAGGTCATGTCCTGCCATACTGTTTTCCTGTTAATTCCCACACACTATTTTATGTTATTCCTTCACTGAATACCCTTCCTGTGATACTAACACATATTTTCCTACACACATTCACACATGAACACATACTCCCTCACCTATCCTGTTACACACTTTAATACATGGGTCAATTCCTGTGACACATGCATTGGAACACACTGTTTTGTATGTCTACATACACACACATATATTCCTGCACACCTATGTCACTGTTGTGTTTACCTGAGTACTTTCATTTCTTCTATAAACTGAAATAGTTTGGTTTTGATATTTAACTGATTTCGATTTCCATCCAAACTGTCAATTGATTCCATTCCCTTTCCTTAACTATTTTTTTTGCATGAAGGTTTTATTCATTGATTAAACTGTTAATGTGATCCCCATGCCTGGTATTGTAGTTCAGTGATTGAAAGGGGTTTTGGCAAAATTTTGGTTTTCAAATAAGCTATAGGACTGTTATAAATGGAATGTTTCATTCATCCCTTAATATTCTAGAGTGATCCTTCCTTTAACTGTAACTGAGAATGAAATCTCTAAACCCTTCCCTGATTTCCTCCCTCATACAGTTTCTCCTAACATGCCACTGAATTCCCTTCCTACTTAATCAAGTTTGAATGGTTTAATTCCTTAAATACCTGAGATTGGTTTTATGGTATGTGAATGAGTGATTTATTCATTGAACTGATTTCACTGTTTTACTATAAACTGGAATTGGTTTCCTTCCTTCCTTAGAACTGAGACTGATTTCCCTATTTTCCCTATAGACAAGTACACCGTTTGCATTGCCACTGATTTCAGGATTTGTATCACACACAGGGTTTTACCATTTACTGTTCCAGGTTATTACCCCTGCCACTGTCTTCACATGTTTCCCATTACACTATCCTATATATACACACACACATGAGGATGCATTGCTTTCTATTCCCTGTCCTTTTTCTGTTTTTCTATTAACTCATGCTCACACACACATGCATACACACTCAAGTATCTCACTAACCCCACACATTGAACCCTCTAGCCTAACACACACACACATGAGCACAAGTGAAATATATACATGTATAAATAATATGAGATGTGTTATATAATGTGTGTCCTATCATATATTATATATAAATATGGTTGTATGGTATACATATAGTAGCCTATAGGTTATGTATTTTCTAAGTTATATTGTATAATAGATCAATGTGTGTATTCCTATATTAGATTATATAGTTATATCTATGTGTGTATTAAATATAGATATTGTCATGTGTGTAATGTTATGGTTTGGTTGGTTCATTAGGCATGGTATTGCCTAATTAGCCTATGGCCTAGTCACTTAGCCTATGGCCTATCTGTGTGTCAGTTTAGGGCCTAGATTAGACTTGTGTAGTTGTTAGACTTAGAATAGACTAGTTAGACTAGTATAGACTAGTTTGACTTAGTTTGACCATTGTTGACCTAGTTTGACTTCTAGGTTGACCAGAGTTGACTTGGGCCTAGATTGATCTAGAATCATGTAGAATGCATAGTAGGACTTCATTATATCATTTTAGACTTGTTGTGACCTGTGCTGTTCTGATTAGGAGCCAGACACCTCTCCTCGGACAGTACATTTCATCCGGACACTCAGATACAGACGAGTACATTCTCTAATCATTTCATATCCTGCTTAGAATTATTTTCCTGCATTAAATTACTTTACTTGATACTGTCACGTTGGTCACACGGATTAGTACAATATGGATCCCTCCCTGAAATGTTATCCCTTCACGGAGCATCGGGTACTCTATGTTCTGTGCGTTTCACTTACATGGCGTATCACTATGCTTCATTTGGTTCTTTGATCACTTGTGACATATACTCTTATGATCACAGAGTCTTCTTTGAATCCTTATCCCATTTATTGGATTTCTCAGAATCTTCATTTATGGGACTACTATGTACCACCCTTCGGGGGCTTACCACCCTTCGGGGGCTGTTACATGGAATCATAACATAACCTGGTTGGATCCTTGTGTACTGATTGGGGGTACGGGGGAGTATAAATAGCCATGTGAACAATTCCAAAGTAGAATAGCCATGTACGCCTCTTTAGTATAGCCATGTACAAATCAAGCCGTTCATATGTCGACTTTGTACTCTAAATGACTAGTCACTGGTAGATCTTTACTTATAGTAGATATTTCTATTACAGTTCTCTCTTCTGTTTACATACTACATTTCTTCAGTATCTATATCTTACTTTACTGTATGATTATATTTTCTAACCTGCTATGAACTGTTGAGTTGTATTGTGCTCGCTCCTGTCCTGACTGGACCTGTTGAAAATATTACAGAGGACGAGAAGGAGGCCTGTGAGGATACCTTCTACGGGACAGCTCTAGCTGACGGCTTTACCCTACTGCCTAGACTAGTTTAGTTAGGCTTATCTTTCTTATGTTGTCTTAAGACTAGTAGTTAGACGTTATTTCTGTCTTTGAGATTTGGGTTGTATATATTCTTTTATATTCAGTAGCTGAGACCTTGTACTCTGGATATCTGCTGAGATGTTATCTTAGACTATTTTATCATCTGTATTTCCTTGAGTTCTATATCATATCGTGCTTCTTCTTCCTTAGTTGTGATTGAGTTTACTTCTATCATGTCACCCCATTCGGGGAGTAAACTGCTTAGTATATTATTGTTAGATGTCGTGACCTAGGACTGCGTTCTACCGCCGACACTGCGGCGTAGGCTGGGCGTTGTTACGTTCTCGTACCCTCACAGTGGGTGCGGATCGTGACACGTTTTTAGTGGTGGCCCATACAGGTCGAGTTTATGTAGTGCTATTCGAACTAGAGTATCACTACAGCCTGCAGTAGGATTATGATATATATTTTGAAGGTACTCAATCACAGTTAGGATTTCTTGAAAGATTCCTCGACCCTTGAGAATCTTATTTAAACTTCAATTTGAATCATTTCCCTTGTTTTGTTGCTCTCACTCCTTGATTATTGAATTTGATTTTGTTGGATCGTTATTGAATTTGATTTTCCTATCGAGATGAATTTTAAGGCCTGAGTTACGATATTTTTCTGATAACATATGTTGACGGGAATACTGGGATGGTCTACTTGATTATGGAACTTGTAGTTTATCGCAGCCATATTAGCTGGCATGGCGGAAACATAGAGGCCTAACTTCGGATGTACGTATCTTGGTTATGAGATTTGGAATTTCTCGCAGCTATACTAGTCGGCATAGCGAGATTTCCAGACGACATGATTATAGAGGTACATGCCCCAGCTATGGAATCTATCGTTTATCGCAGCCTTGCTTACTGGCATGGCGAGGACTCTGAGTAACATGATTTTTGACAGACGCATATGATTATCAGATTATATCCTGAGAAGGTTTTTAAACATATCATCTCTATCGTACCCTTCTGTTATTATAAATTATTTTCCATCATCAAATAATTTAGGAGTAGGGATATTTTAGCTTTATAGAGCTTATGCATATGTAGTTCTTTCTTAGTGTGACGATTTGATGACTTGTAATTAGGCCCTTATCTTAGGAATGATAGTATAGCCTGACTTTAAAAATAGTGATTCTTGTAGCTGGTTCTTCTTTGTTTATATTTTTAGTTTTTATATGGAATGATAGACTGCCTTACAGCCTTGATGATTGATTTATTTTTTTCTTTTTTTTCTTTCAGTATGGCACCCATGACCCGAGCCCGTCGCCTGAGAGCAGCTGCAGCTACTGAGAGTGTGCTTCCACCTCCTACTGTTCAGGTGGTAGTGATCCCTCTATCTGATCAGGGGGTGGTGGCACCTCCTGCCATTGAGGAGATGGTGGTAGCCTCGCCAAAGAGTCTTCCTTCATCTCCTGTTGTTCAGGAGAGAGCTACGGATTTGCCTGAGACCGAGGGCCCTTCCCTACCCTCTGTACTCTATACTGTACCACCCGGAGGTTTGTTACTTGACGTAGCCCAGATGTTTGGATATTTCCAAGAAAGGTTGATGGAGTCACAGAGAGTTCATGAGGAGGCCATGAGGGAGCAAATCCAGAGGTTGCTACGTCTGCGGGACTCTATGCTTCCAAGAGGAGAGCCTAGCTCCAAGAGGGCGAAGAGCAGTACCCAGTCCTACCCAGAGTTTGAGGAGTACCCATATATCCAGCCTATATCATCATACCCAGCCCAGTCTTCTGTCCAGCAGAGGCCAGCTGAGCCAGAGCCTATCTGTGCCTACTGTAAGAAGTCTGGACACAAGTGGAACAACTGTAGAAAGAGACTAGGATTGTGCCTATTCTGTGGGTCAGCTGCGCACTGGGTGCAGCACTGTCCTGATATACCTGCCCCAACCAGGGCCCTACTTCCAGGAGGGAGTTCTAGTTCTCAGACCTAGCTGGAGGTGAGTTTAGACCTAACCTTAATATTCTTTTTTTGAGAATATTGATGCATCCCCTACTTGTATGTTTTGATACCTTGTGATTGCCTAGTACTGTAGCATGTTGGTGTAACTAGATGAGACCCCAAACTGTTATTGCACGCCATGACCCATAGGTTACACTTTTCAACTCTGTGATTTAAATAGGTATCTGAGACTATGATTGCTGGGGGCTTAACCTAGAAGGGGTACGATCATCTTAATTTCGAGGACGAAATTTTTTATAAGGTGGGTAGGATTATAACACCCAGTTTCCCAGAAGAGGGTAATTTTGAAATTTTGTAATTTTAGTCTTTTAATAATGATATTTTAAATCATGATATAATTTTTGGTAATTTTAAATCATTTTAAAACTATTTTAAACCATGACTTATGATTTTGGTGTTTTGATAGTGTAACACTAGAGACAGAACCTAGAGCCTAGCCATGTGATTAGGGTATTTCATTTATCATTTCCAGTTCGAGGGTACTTTTGTCATTTTGAATTTAAATATATTATTTGGAATTTAATGTATTATTAAGAATGGTGTGATTTTATTATTATTTAATTGATTGTCATGTTTTGTGATTAGCCTAACTTGGTTTGGGCCTAACCTAGAGTAGTCACAGCGAACCATGGTTAGTGATAGTTAGTATTATTTAGATTTATTAGAATTAATGTGATTTTTAGTGATTTTTAGTATAATTGATTTTGGTCCTATAGTTGACTGACTAGTGTTGACTAGGAGACTAACCTAGAGACTAACCTAGGTCATGACCACTTGGTTAGGTTAAGTAACCTTAGCTTGACCTAAGTTAGTGATGATTAACTCATTAGAACTTATTTGGAGAGATTAGGAATTGATTAGGCTAGAATGGCTTGTGACTTCATAAGTCATGACTAATAACTTAAGCCTTAGAAGCCCATAGGCCCACACCATGGAACCCTAGCCCTATTCCAACAGCCCATGGCTGGCCACATGATCCCCCCCTCTCTATTTAATGTTCCTCAAAGTTAGGGCTAGCCTCTATTAGGAATTTTGCAAAGTTTTAGAAAGAGGTAAGTCTCCATCTTCATTAAATCCTATAAAATCCATTTCAATTCCTTTTTCACCCAAACCAATTGCAATGGGTTCTAATTTTTCTCTACTTGCTGTTGGTATCAAGTAATCTCAGCTTGGGAGCAAATTAGAGGAGTTGGCTATCAAGAAGAACACCTCTTTGTGGAGCTTTTTGAAGGATTTGATACATATAAGTAACTTCCATTCCACACCATAGAATCCTGATTTTATTGCATGTCTAGGGAGCCCTAGGCCTAACCTAACTGTAGGAATAGGAAGCCCTAAAATTCGTGTCAATTTCGTGTCCTATTTGGACACGTATCAGTGTCACATGGCATGTGTTTGATGAAATGCCCCAATGGACATTTCGATTCGTTTTTGTAAAAGTTTTTGAATGGAAAATTGTATTTTAGTGTCGCTTACATGTTTTTAGTGTTCTGAGTCGGTATCGAGTTCGTGTCGTGTCGCTATGACACTCGTGCACATGTTTTTGGACACGTGCGCGCGGACCAGGCGAGTGCCACTCGGGGCTCCTGCAGGACACGACACAGCGTGGTTGGACACAAAACTTTGTGGACTCGAGGGGCATGCACTGACATCATGCCCCCAACTTTCATTGGGTTTCGTGGAGGGGTTTGGGAGTTATTCGTCATGCACTGGGTTAGCACTGTTCTGTGCACTGCTGTTTTGAGCCACTGATACGGCTTTAGATTTCGGACATGCGATACTTTTGGACACGGTGCAGGGTGACACACGTGTAACCCTATGCTAGGCATACACGTGGACGTGACCACGTGGCATGAAGTGTTACGTGTCGTGTCCACGAGGCGACTGTATCGCAGCACGATGCAGTCTGTGCACAGTTCGTGTCTGTGTGTGCTTTAGTGCAGTGGACACGAATGTGTCGACTTGGTTGGACACGAGATGACCCTATGACACGTGCACATACTCTAGTATCATTGCCAACCTTTGCATTGGGATTCTTACCATGTTTTGATGTTCGAAAAGTTCAATTTCCTAATATTTCTGATACTGTTAAGTATCAGTGAATTAATTCACTGTTTTCTCTATTCGATTTGTATTTTTAATGATTTATATCATGTAAATTAACTATGGTTTGGTTTGCAGTACATTAGATAGCATGTTAGGGTTGTGGGAATCTGTTTTGTGTTGAATTGATGCAGGAGGATTCGAAATGCAGAAGGAAATTATATGTTCACTGCTTTAATTTGAATCCTGAGAACTTATTACCTGGAAATATTTTCATTGTTTGATTTAAAACCTGGGAACTGATGTCCTTTCCCATTTGCAAACTATGAATTGGGTCCCTTTCCCATTCTTTTAACTGTTAACTATTAAGTCTTGTAATATGGTACTGTCGAATTGATTGGGCTGCATTGTTTGATCTGTCAAGTGTGTAAACTGAGAGTACACTGTGTTCTAAATTCCCTTTCACTGAGACTCAGCATACATGAACTGAGAATAAATGGCAACTCATGTTGAACTTTTTTTTTTTGATGCAAACCTGAGGTCATGTCCTGCCATACTGTTTTCCTGTTAATTCCCCACACTATTTTATGTTATTCCTTCATTGAATACCCTTCCTGTGACACTAACACATACACACATTCACACATGAACACATACTCCCTCACCTATCCTGTTACACACTTTAACACATGGGTCAATTCCTGTGACACATGCACTGGAACACACTGTTTTGTTTGTCTACACACACACATATATTCCTGCACACCTATGTTACTGTTGTGTTTACCTGAGTACTTTCATTTCTTCTATAAACTGAAATAGTTTGGTTTTGTTATTTAACTGATTTCGATTTCCATCCAAACTGTCAATTGATTCCATTCCCTTTCCTTAACTGTTTTTTTTTGCATGAAGGTTTTATTCATTGATTAAACTGTTAATGTGATCCCCATGCCTGGTATTGTAGTTCAGTGATTGAAAGGGGTTTTGGCAAAATTTTGGTTTTCAAATAAGCTATAGGACTGTTATAAATGGAATGTTTCATTCATCCCTTAATATCCTAGAGTGATCCTTCCTTTAACTGTAACTGAGAATGAAATCTTTAAACCCTTCACTGATTTCCTCCCTCATACAGTTTCTCCTAACATGCCACTGAATTCCCTTCCTACTTAATCAAGTTTGAATGGTTTAATTCCTTAAATACCTGAGATTGGTTTTATGGTATGTGAATGAGTGATTTATTCATTGAACTGATTTCACTGTTTTACTATGAACTGGAATTGGTTTCCTTCCTTCCTTAGAACTGAGACTGATTTCCCTATTTTCCCTATAGACAAGTACACCGTTTGCATTGCCACTGATTTTAGGATTTGTATCACACACAGGGTTTTACCATTTACTGTTCCAGGTTATTACCCCTGCCACTGTCTTCACATGTTTCCCATTACACTATCCTGTATACACACACACATGGTGATGCATTGCTTTCTATTCCCTGTCCTTTTTCTGTTTTTCTATTAACTCATGCTCACACACACATGCCTACACACACTCAAGTATCTCACTAACCCACACATTGAACCCTCTAGCCTAACACACACACACATGAGCACAAGTGAAATATATACATGTATATAATATGAGATGTGTTATATAATGTGTGTCCTATCATATATTATATAAACATGGTTGTATGGTATACATATAGTAGCCTATAGGTTATGTATTTTCTAAGTTATATTTATAATCGATCAATGTGTGTATTCCTATTAGATTATATAGTTATATCTATGTGTGTATTAAATATAGATATATTGTCATGTGTGTAATGTTATGGTTTGGTTGGTTCATTAGGCATGGTATTGCCTAATTAGCCTATGGCCTAGTCACTTAGCCTATGGCCTATCTGTGTGTCAGTTTAGGGCCTAGATTAGACTTGTGTAGTCTTGTTAGACTTAGAATAGACTAGTTAGACTAGTATAGACTAGTTTGACCATAGTTGACCTAGTTTGACTTCTAGGGTTGACCAGAGTTGACCAAGAGTTGACTTTGGCCTAGATTGACCTAGAATCATGTAGAATGTATAGTAGGATTTATTATATCATTTTAGACTTGTTGTGACCTGTGTTGTTCTGATTAGGAGCCAGACACCTCTCCTCGGACAGTACATTTCATCCGGACACTCAGATACAGGCGAGTACATTCTCTGATCATTTCATATCCTGCTTAGAATTATTTTCCTGCATTAAATTACTTTACTTGATACTGTCATGTTGGTCACACGGATTAGTACAATATGGATCCCACCCTAAGATGTTATCCCTTCAGGGAGCATCGGGTACTCTATGTTCTGTGCGTTTCACTTACATGGCGTATCACTATGCTTCATTTGGTTCTTTGATCACTTGTGACATATACTCTTATGATCACAGAGTCTTCTTTGAATCCTTATCCCATTTATTGGGTTTTTTAGAATCCCCATTTATGGGACTATGTACCACCCTTCGGGGGCTTACCACCCTTCGGAGGCTGTTACATGGAATCATAACATAACCTGGTTGGATCCTTGTGTACTGATTGGGGGTACGGGGGAGTATAAATAGCCATGTGAACAATTCCAAAGTAGAATAGCCATGTACGCCTCTTTAGTATTGTCATGTACAAATCAAGCCGTTCACATGTCGACTTTGTACTCTAAATCACTAGTCACTGGTAGCTCTTTACTTATAGTAGATATTTCTTTTACAGTTCTCTCTCTCTGTTTACATACTGCATTTCTTCAGTATCTATATCTTACTTTACTGCATGATTATATTTCTAACCTGCTATGAACTGTTGAGATGTATTGTGCTCGCTTCTGTCCTGACTGGACCTGTTGAAAATATTATAGAGGACGAGGAGGAGGGTGTGAGGATATCTTCTATGGGATAGCTCTAGCTGACGGCTTTACCCTACTGCCTAGACTAGTTTAGTTAGGCTTATCTTTCTTATGTTGTCTTGAGACTAGTAGTTAGACTTTATTTCGTCTTTGAGATTTGGGTTGTATATATTCTTTTATATTCAGTAGCTGAGACCTTGTACTTTGGATATCTGCTGAGATGTTATCTTAGACTATTTTATCATGTATTTCCTTGAGTTCTATATCATATCGTGCTTCTTCTTCCTTAGTTGTGATTGAGTTTACTTCTATCATGTCACCCCCATTCGGGGAGTATAAACTGCTTAGTATATTATTGTTAGATGTCGTGACCTAGGACAACGTTCTACGGCCGACACTGCAGCGTAGGCTGGGCGTTGTTACGTTCTCGTACCCTCACAGTGGGTGCGGGTCGTGACAGGTCTGTCCCAAAAATAATGTTCAACTAGGTACGAGTTACTCCGCCCAGATAGCCAATGATGTGCAAGACGGGAGACTCTGTTCATTGTTTGTAGTCTATGGAATCCTGTCTGAGAATATGAAAGAAGCAACTTAAATCAGAAAGCGTTCTCTAAGATTCTTTTATGACACAGAAATAAAAATCTATATCGACGATCCTACGATGGGCTACTGTTAAGATGCATGTCAAATGCAGAAGCCAAAGAACCTCTATGCGAGGCTCACGCTGGCGTTTGCGAAGAATACCAACCTGGCCGAAGTTACAAGACCACTCCGTCGGATGGGC